>BCHY01000005.1:1900184-2522159 GCA_001599775.1 Exophiala alcalophila | reverse complement strand
ACGGGTCTTCCTACCACGGGTCTTCCTACCACGGGTCTTCCTACCACGGGTCTTCCTACCACGGGTCTTCCTACCACGGGTCTTCCTACCACGGGGCTTCCTACCACGGGTCTTCCTACCACGGGGCTGCCTACCACGGGTCTTCCTACCACGGGGCTGCCTACCACGGGTCTTCCTACCACGGGGCTGCCAACGACAGGTCTCTCAACCACCGGATTGCCAACGACAGGGTTGCCGACGACCGGGCTTCCTACAACAGGGCTCCCAACGACTGGGTTGCCAACGACAGGCCTATCAACCACCGGATTGCCAACGACCGGGCTGCCGACGACGGGGCTCCCTACAACAGGACTCCCAACGTCGGGCGCTTCGACAAGTATCGCGACGACAAGTGTCTCACCAGTTCTCCCCACGACTTCCACAGGAGGACCAATTGTGACCTCTACATTGACAACGCCCGTCCTGCCAACTACTGGAGAAACTACGATATCAACTTTGACCGAGACTACAGTTACTCTAGGGCCGTCTACCACTACTACCGATGTCACGAGCACGGCGACGACTTCACTATCTCCCATCACCGAAGGAACCACGACATTGACTTCATCAGCTACTTCATCTAGTCTGAGTTCCATTGTGCCGACAACCACAGCCACTGTGAGTGAGGGAACGGCTATCGGAACGACCACCGCTGTGAGCGAGGGAACAACGATCGGAACGACATCCACCGTGAGTGAAGAAACAACTACTGAAGCGACCACAACTGGGAGTGGCGAAACGAGTAGTCCTGCAACTATTGAGACTACCACCGCTGTCACAGACGAGACGACCACTTTGACGACCACTATTGCTACCACTGCCACGGCTAGCACCACCAGCACTCCAGATCCGGAGCCCTTTAATATCGAGATCGTCAACGCACCACCTGCCCGTTATCGGCGCGAACGCCGTCAGGCCAGTGGCAGATATCTGTCGTTCGATGGAATTGATATCTCTACGGTTTCAACGCTCGGTGATGCTGCCATATTTTGGTGGTATGGGGAAGGACGCATCTTGTCGGATGCGAAATTTCTAGGTGCCGATGCCGCTAATGTGGTCATTCGTGCCGATAATTTACCATCGAGGTATTCACGATGGGAGATTACAGGTGATATCATCTTGCCTGAAGGTGCCACAGGTTTATGTGCGCTGGGCCCCGCTGGCCCGGTGTCCGTTCTTGAACCCGGCGACACATGCCAGGATCCCATCATATTTGTGAGGAGGCCAATCGCTCCTCCCTTGACGAGCACTTCCGAGACTGCAGCGGGATCAACCACTACAGAGCCGTCGACTGCAGAACCGTCGACTGCAGAATCGACCACTTCACAAATTGAATCTACGTCGACGAGCCAGGATACAACGACAGTAGTTACAAAGACCACTACGCTGCAGACTGGGTCCACTACTCCAGAGACCACAACGATTCAACCCACCTCCACGGAAACTACGACGACAGAAGAGACCACTACTGAGGAGACTATTTCAACAACAACTGCTGGAGAGACTACCACAAGCGAGCAGGGAAGTACAACGCCGGGCGAGACGACCACGGCACCGGGGGAGTTCACTACGACGCCGGGGGAGACCAGTACTACCACGTTAGCATCCACATCTTCCCAGGAGATGCCTAGCACCGATGGGACGACGACTAGCACAGAGGCGACCAGTACTCAAGAGAGCATAACTACCACCACTGAAGAAGTTTCTTCAACCTCTGAGGAGAGCACTACGATCACCACTGCAGGTGAAGAGGGCACAACAACTTCCTCTGATGAGGTCGCATCCAACACCAGTCAAGAGAGTATCATAACCTCTGAAGAGAGGACAACAACTTCTGAAGAAAGCTCCTCGACTTCCACTAGTGAAGAGAGCACTACGGCCTCTGAAGAGAGCACCTCGACTTCCACCAGTGAAGACAGTACAACAACCTCTGAAGAGAACAGCACCACCTCCTCTACTAGTGAAGAAAGCTCCTCCACTTTCACCACCGAGGAGCCGACTACTAGTACTACCTCCGAAGAGATCACTTCCACAACTACGACCGCCGAAGAGAGCACTTCCACAACTACGACCGCCGAAGAGAGCACTTCCACACCTACGACCGCCGAAGAGAGCACTTCCACGACTTCCACCTCAGAAGAGATCACTTCCACGACTTCCACCTCCGAAGAGATCACTTCCACAACTTCCACTACCGAGGAGATTACTTCCACAACTTCTACCACTGAAGAGATCACTTCCACCACTACAGAAGAGACTCCAACTACAACCACGCTACCGCCAGAACCCCCGGAGCCATGTGCGTTCGAACAGCTATACTCCGGTGAGGACGTCTGGAACCGGTTCTACGACGGTTCTGGGGTGCATTTCAGCCAGCCTATGAGTCTAGAGCTAAACATCGACCCTGATTGGCCCAGTTGTGAGGTACTCACAATGTGCGCCAATATCATGTCTGCCGATATCAGGAGCGACACCGGGACCATAGTCATCCAGTTCTCCACCGCCGATAACAAATGGTCCTGCTTCGGCTCGACCGTGTTCTACAACAATCCCAACGACTTTACCGGGTCCAGTCCGCAGATTCAACAGATCTATGGGTTCAACATGCGAAGATCAACCTATTGCGGAGAGACAAGCTTCATCGTGGGCGCTCCCCCGGTCGAATGGGGGAGGTACTTTGCCGGTATTGGGATGGCACCAACCTTTCCACTCACACTAGGACAGACATTCATCAACGCTCCGACCGACTGTGAAGCTATCCAGAGTTGCCTCGCCAATCTCAACGGCCTGTCTGGCAGCCCAGGTGGCACTGTGTTCCTTGGCTTCTCTGCAGACCAGAACGCCTGGTTTTGTAGCGGCACCTCTGAATATTACACAGATCCCGCCCAGTTCTCGGCGACCACGGAGTATGGCCAAGTCTATGCGCTTGCTGCGAATCCAGCGGACAATGTCTGCGCAGTGACACAATACACAAGCGGCCCACCGACCACACTCGTTTGGAACCGCTTCTATGTGGGCTACGGAGTGATGCTCCAACTGGTATGGACTCTTTCACCGGACGTCTATCCGGGCGACACAGAGGCTTGTGCTGCTATGCAGCTCTGTGTCAATTACGTTAATTCACACACAGGAGGCGGCGGCACTGCCTTCCTCGCCTTCCTGCCTCTTAACCTCCAATGGCACTGCTTCGGCTCTTCAGAATTCTCTGAAGGTCAGACCGGGTACGATACTCACCCGGCGTTTGGCGTGGTCTATGCTGCTTCGGTCCCGATTCCTGCGCCCGCGTGTGCAGAGACGGTCATCCAGTCCAGCTCCCCCAGTCTTCAGTGGGAACGCTTCTTCTTCGGGCGGATGGTGGAGTATTCTGGACCTATGGACCTCCCAATCCAGATTTTGCAGGCAACCCTCGATTGTGAGGCCGTCCAGGAATGCATCGCTTTCGTGAATACACAATCCGGTGGTGGGGGTGTCGCCATTACCTACTGGGACTTGACGGACCGGGTGTGGCGCTGCGCTGGCTCGACATCCTACAATCCGGAGCCCGGAAGGTTTTCATACAACCAAATCTTTGGTGATGTCTACGGTTTCGCTGTGGAACCTCCACCGCCAAACCCTCGGTCTTGTCCTAGAGAGCAGTTTGAGGCGGGCTCGCCTCCAGCCCAATGGCAACGCTTCCTCGCCGCCTATGCACTGCGGCCTACGTTCCCGTTGAATCTGCCACGAATGAACTACGCTTCTGGTGTCCAAGCTTGCGTCGCCATACAGCAATGCGTCGATGCTGTCGCCCAGCAGACCGGTGGTGGAGGTACCGCCGTTGTTGGCTATGACTTTGGCTCCGGAACTTGGGAGTGCTCAGGTGCGTCGGCCTATTACACGGACCCTGATCTATTTGAACCGTCCGGGCTTTATGCTGAGGTTTATGCTGTTTCCTTCCCTATCGGTCCAGGGCCGAGGCCCATTTGTCAAGATACAGGCATCTCCGCGGGCAATCCAGCTGTCGAGTGGCAGCGCTATTTGCTCTCTGACGCCGTGGAGCCTGCCTTCGCCATGCCCTTGGGCCGCACCTACTATCAAGACACCGGAGCAATATCGCCCTGCTTCTTAATTCGCGAGTGTGTCCAGTCCATTGCCCAACGAACAGCTGGTGGCGGCACCGCGTTTTTCGGGTTCGACGTCAGCATGGACCAGTGGTTTTGCGCAGGCACCGGAGTATACCTCTCCGATCCACACCAAGTCTTTGCGTCCACGACCTATGCAGAGATTTATCTGTTTTCCGCCCCTCCTCCCACGGAACCTGGATGTTCTGAGACGGCGTTCTCTGGTCGTGGTCCTAATAGGAACTGGGAGCGGTTCTTCTTCGGCACGGGGGTCGAACCTGACGTGCCGATGGACTTCGTGACACTTGTGATCGTCGCAAACA
The DNA here is from genome assembly GCA_001599775.1 of Exophiala alcalophila. NCBI lineage: Eukaryota > Fungi > Ascomycota > Eurotiomycetes > Chaetothyriales > Herpotrichiellaceae > Exophiala > Exophiala alcalophila. Next base: position 2,517,700 of record BCHY01000005.1, on the reverse strand, counting down.
ACGACCCCTGCGCTGCTTCCCAGGCCTGCGTTGACTACATGAACACCAGGGTGCTCGGTGCCAACACTGCCATTGTCTTGATGGACCGGGCCAACGGCCGATGGACCTGCATGGGCAGTACCACGGCGTATTCGGACTCCAGCGCTTTTGGCCCGTCGAACACATATGGCGAAGTTTATGGCATGATGGCGCTCGATCCACCGCCACAGCCCTCGTGCTCAACGGTATCTAGGCGAAGCCCCGCGCCCCGTGAACGCTTGTGGTCTCGCTTTTACTTCAGCAAAGGAACGTCGGGCGTTTACACCTACAACTTCATGGACTATAATGTCGGCGTGGAGGCCTGTGAGGCCATCGAGCGGTGCCTCGACTATACCAGCGAGCAAACCCCGCACATGGGCCTCACGGCAGTTATCCAGTTTAAGATTGCAGCTGGCACCTACGTTTGCAACGGCCTATACCAGCTCCAGAACTCGCTCGTGAACTTCACGCCCGACAACGCGGTCGGCGAAATCTACGCCTTTAGTACCGGGGATTAAGAAAGAGTGAGGGAACAGGAAACCCATTGAGAGAGTATACGAATCGCCAACGGAGGAGAGACGGTGGACCAAAGGGGCCGGAGGATGATTGGTCTGCTTGTCTGTCTGTCTACGTGCTGGCACGGCCGAATCAATGATTTTTTCCAACAAAAATTATTGAGGCTTTTTCTTCGCATCGCGGCGTTATTGCATTTCACATCTTTTATTATCGGCCATCTTTACCTCTTGGATTTGGCTGGGAGCGCGGAGGCGGAGTTCTTGTTCCTTTCCCCCTTTTTGTAACCATCTTTTTCATTTTCTTCAGCGTTTCTTCTCCGACGGATGGGGGTTTGTCCTGTTCATCTCTACCTCTCATGCCCAGGCGTCTCAACAGTCAGACACGGCGTTAACAAACTATATGTATGGATATTTAGAGTATGCATGCGGATGTAAATGCGAATGCTGGATTGAAGTACATATACGTGAGAAATGGCCAGAGTTTATATATTATTCTGTCAAGGATCCAAATCCAAATCCCAAACACAAATCCATCTTCAACCCAAGGTTCATAAACCAATCTTGGTAGTATCATAACTATAGATCCACGAGATACCAGCGTCGGGCCCCTTCCACAGGAAAAACGCCCACATGATCCACTCCTTGAGGATCTGCGCGGACGTACTCGTCGAGGCCCTACGCATGTCACCGCCCTTGGATGTGAAGCGCAGGATGTCCTTGACTCTTTGTTGTCGGATCGTCTGCCATTGTGCGATGGCGGCGGCAGTTGTCTCTGCGGATGAGGTGGTGGATTCATTGGAGTTCTTCTTCGCGTTGTCATTCTGAAGACGAGCCAGTGTGTCTGCGAGGGTGACGGCGTCTTCGAAGGCCATGGCTGCTCCCTGGCCGCCTGTCGGGGGCATTGCGTGCGCGGCGTCGCCGACCACAATCACACGGCCCGAGGGGTTTGACCAGGATGTCAATTCGGGGACCTTGTAGAACCTATTTCACGATGTTAGATTGGTGGGCAGGTGGGTGAAAAAAGATGAGTTGTCCACTTACGGCCACAAACTGATCGAGTCCACATCCACATCTCTGCACGCCGCGCCCACTACCTCGGGCCACTTCTCCCTCCGGACATAAGACTGTAGAATTTCATAGAGCGCCTTCTTGTCGCTCTGGAGCTCGGTCCATTGCTCGCGAGATCGCTCTTGGTTGCTCTCGACAGTCGCGAAGAATCCAATGCGGTCACCCGTGTAAGTTGATGGCATGAATGCGAAGGAGTTCAATTTCCCCAGGATCATGCTGGGCATGTACATGTCGCGTCCTGGTTGTGGGAGCTTGTCCTTGGCCAGAGAGCCGCCCACGCCGAAGAGTCCGGTGTAAGTCGGGTTCGCGTCCGGCGCGAAGTACTTGCGCACGCGCGAGTGGATGCCGTCGGCGCCGATCAGGAAGTCGGCTTCCTCTTCCCGGCCGTCGGCGAACTTTGCTATCACTGTGGAATGGTCCGTCTCTATGATCTCGACGCATTTGGAGTCGAAATGGAGTTCGATATCCTGCTCATGCAGCGCTTGGATCAGGGTTTGGCGAACGAGACCCCGCGAGACGCGCAGAGCCTTGTATCCGTATTTCTCCTGGCTGCCGTTCAGGACGGTGGCGATCCGACTCAGGTTTCGCGATGAGAGGAACTGGAATTCTTCGTAGTTCCACCCTTGTTGAGAGATTCGACCGTACATGCCGATTCGATCAAGGGCGCGCAGTGCATTGGGAGCCAGGGCGACAAATCCTCCTTCGAAGGCGCTCTGGTCGCGCAGGTCGAAGATTTTGCACGAGATTCCGTGTTGCTTGAGGGCCAGGGCAAGGGCTGGTCCGCCCAGGCCGGTACCGATGATGAGGACCTTCATGGATGGTTCTCGCAGTGTTTGGGTGTGGTTGCAAGGTATGTGATCAGCGCGAAAAAGGAGACTTTTTCAACGTTGGAAGAAGTCCTGGTATCGGACGAGTGTTGTTGTGCAATGGGTTAAAAGCTATTGAGAGCGCATGGCTTCAAAGTTCAATATATATGCCAAAGGATCGATTTATTCATGGTCTCAATGACATAACAGAGACATAAGCCAACACGAGGCGAACGTTCAGCGAGGGAATGAAGTGGATGAGCACCGCCCTGTCCAAACTTACAGCGACTCCAAATACAGCACAGACACGGGAAATCCAGCCGCAGAAGCATGCGGACCGTGGTGTGAGAGTTTCAGCCTTGCGCGTGGGAAACGCGGGAAGAAGGGACGATTCAGTTTCGAGAAAGCCATGCGAGCTTGGCAAGGGAGTCCTCGTACTGTAAATCATCCAATTACTCAAGATACGTTCGAAGAGTACTCGTAAAGACGGGCTGAATACGAGGGTTATGTGCCCAGGTGGTTTGGTGGCTGGTGGTTGGTGGTTGGTGGGATGAATGGATGAAGTCAAGAAAAACTATGCGCAGTGACCATCGCAAGGATCTTCCCGAAAAGGAAACCGCTTCCGAGACGAGTACGACGAGGACGACAAACTGTAACTTCACTTTACTGACTTCACTACCCTACACTTCACTTCCCTACACTTCACTTCGCTTACTTCACTTCACTTCATTTCCCTTCCAACTTGATGACGACGAGCTAATTAAAGAGATAGTATCGACCGCAACACGTTCTCCAGCTTCTCCTCGCAAGCCGTATCGATCATCTTCTTCGACCGCCACGCGACGAATCGATCCGGCCGCACAAGGAGACATCCGTCCTCATCAATTTCTCGCTTCTTGGCCCAGTCGCGGTAGACGTCTGTATAATCGAGCCCAAACCCGATCGAATAGCTGTTGATGCGGAGACCCAGCTTGTCGCCGACCAACCTCGCGGCCGTCGTCCACTGATCGCCCCCATGGCCTGTGAACAAAGAGAAGGCGCTTCTGCCGGCCAAGTCGATGGTCGAGATTGGCTTGCTGGGAATAGGTTTACTCAGCCAGGCGTGCGGAAGACGACTTCCTGGATACGTGCTGATAAGGACTTCGGTAAGGTAATTGCCGGCAAACGGTTCTCGAGGAGCCTCGTCTTCCAGATACACCGCGCTCGATGTGTACCATTGGTTCATCATGATGCCGATACTGTCCCCTTCTCCGCGATGTCTTTCCAGAGCGTCGAAAAGCTGCTGTCGTCGTTCTCGCCCTTTCTCCGACGCCTCGGAAAGTTCCTTGTTGGCCTTTACCCGTTCCTCCCGTGTCTCGCAAAACATGCCGACTGCTCCCCAAACCGTGGCATGGTTGCGGAGCAGCTCGTTTGAGTAAGTCACCACGTCCCTACCCACGGGCTGGCGTTCAACGCTGTAAGTTTCGAGCAACGCAGGGGATGCGACGCCTTTCATGACGAATGCAATTTTCCATGCAAGGTTATAGGCATCCTGGAGACAGGTATTGCTTCCGAGACCGAATATAGGAGGATGACGATGAACAGCGTCACCAAGGCAAAACCTACATCATCATCTTCTTGTCAGAATGCCAACCACAGAGGTGGGACTTACTTACACGTTCTGTTTGGAGAATGTTTTGGCAACCGTCTCATTGATTCTCCAGCTGGACACGTCCAACACCTCAATTGGAATTCTGTCATCTCCTATCGCGGCCTCAATTACTTTGTGGACCTTCTTGATCGACTTGAGGGACTCTCCGAAACTTTTGCTGTCGACCCCTGGATTCGGGAACACCACGAGGATCCATTGATGCCACGGCTTAACCATGCGCAATACCGGTGCGACTCCATACTCCAGGTCAGTGCCTGGCTGCAAGATCCAGTGCAAATGGCCCTTTTGGTGTTTCATCATGTCGCCCAGATCCGCGTTGAAGAGGATATTGTACGCGACTCCCCCCGACGGCTGGGCGTCGAATTCGAGACCGAGACTATCCACGACCCTGCTTCTGGCTCCGTCGCATCCAAACACGAAGCGTGAACGGATCTGGAATTCCTCGCCAAGCGCCTTGTTAGTGACAGCACTCAGGCAACTGGAAGAGTCCTGCTCGAGATCATTGAACGACGTATTGAACAGACAAGTAACGCCGTGTGTCGTCGCATAGCGGACCAAAATAGGTTCCATGTACGTCTGTGGAAGGTCCATGGCCAAACATGGGCTGGCGGCCGCAGCTTCTCCCTGTTGAAGATTGTTACTGAGCTGCTCAAACATGATGAAAGAATCCTATGGTGCCCTACCATCTTTGCGGGCCCCGCGCCCCAGAGGTGAATCCGTCCGTACTCCACGCCCGTCATGGAGTAACACCAACGGAGGACCTGCATGGCATCTCCTCGATTTCCGAGACGTTCGCACTCATCTTCGAGACCCAGATCGCGCATACATTCTGTAGGTTTGAGTTCGTCTTAGCAGCGCCCCTCCTCCCCAGGATGACAAGGGACAGAGAGAGATGCGCACTCACCAAGGCCTGCCATATTGACAAGATGCGCCCGTGGCGTCGCGGTCGTCCCCGGGGCGTCCGAAATCAGCATCACCTTCAGCCCTTTGCAGTCGCAGCCGCCTCATCAGTCTCATGCTGCTGGAAGGCGTCTTTTGAATTTGCATGCCGGCGGTGCATACCATAATTGACCAGGAAACATGCCAGTGAGGCACCCGCTGGACCTGCACCTACGACCAGGCAGTCCGTCTCGACAATCTTGTCACAGTACCGCCCCGAGGGGGACATGGTGACCAAAACTGTACAAACACCAATTCAATTGTTGACGAATCTTGCAACCAACGATGACCAAAGTACACGCAATCGAGTCTCTCAGTGAAAATCGGGACCAACGATGAGGATATATATCAGCGGTGCAGAGGTGGATCCCCAAACACCATTAGGGGAGCCGTTCGTACGGTACTAGACATCACGGACCGTCTTGCTCGCCGGAATACCTCCACGGCGATGGATTAAAAGGGGGCCTCATACACCATTTTGGGGTACAGTACTACTACTACATACTACATAAGATACTTCGTAGCAGGGCATCGATGCGGAGACCTTACCTGTATCGTCTCCAGTCCGGACACGAGAGACGAGTTATCTCGCTCCTGCTTTTGCCTCACTCGGGAACGGCAAGCAAGCCAGTCAGCATTTCGAACCAGGCAATTCCGGTGGCGAGTAAGTGAACGTGTGGCCTAAGAACGGAGTGTATCAGGCGTTCTCCCCACTGCTGACGGGCGTGATGTCAGCATCAGCCTTCAATGGGCAAAAGTAACCTTCCTTTACCTTGCGTATTGACTTAAATACCTACCTAGGTAGGTAAGTACCAGGTAGTACCTCGTTCATGTCTACCTAAGTTGACATGACCAGCACAGAGGATCGGTCTAGGATTTCAAAAATTGGATCTGTACAATTCAAATCTACCGGTTGTCTCAGAGGGGGAACTGAATCCTTATAGCTTGAAAGAAAAACCACAGGCACCAAACAAATCCAGACAATGCACAGCAAACTGCGCTCTTCAAAGTCGTCTCATCGTCACATGTCCAACCAGGCCCAGAGCTGAGTCGATAACAACAGTGAACACCAATCGGCAACTGCTGCCCTCCAAAACACCTCGACGATTTTCCTGTTTCCTCCTCCATATAATAATATTCTATTATGCCACCCAGGGCGCAATCATGGCACCAGCACCTGCTGCATAGAGCATTCCGGGACACAGAGTTTGGCGGGGTCCATTGTTGCCGACTTGGACAAATCCCGTAGTGGTCGTGGCTGTCGTTGTAGATGGACCTCCGGAGCCACTTCCAAATATGCTGCACTGAGTCTCCTGGAGATCATAGCACCCGACCGAGCTGAGTGAGCTGCAGATGCTGCTCGCCGAGCTGACTATTGTTCCCGAGGCGCCTTGCACCGTGATTCCGCCGCCGAGTCCATCGACTGTTACTCCGTTCGCCCCGGCAAGAGAAACGAAGCATGAGGTCGAGGCGATTTGACAATTCGTGAAGGCGCTCGAACACAGATCTGCATTGGCATAAGATGTCGGGATGTAGATGAACGGATAGAAGTTGTTTGGGACAGTCGAACCGCCTCCGGAGACTCCGGTCGTAAGCGAAGTGATCTGTGGAGGGTTGCTTGTGGTGGACGTTGTTGGTCCTCCCAAGGCTGTCGTTGATCCTCCTAACACCGGCCCCCCCGCGTTACCTGAAGAGCCTGAAGACGACCCCGTGGGAGAGCCTGGTGTGCCTCCGGCTATTGTTCCTGTACAGTGTGCACTCGACGGACAGCACGCCACATGCCCAGCTTCGTCCAAAGCGCAGTTTGTATCCGGCGGGCAGCAGACGTTCCCTGCTCCCAGACTCGAGCATGAATTCGTTCCCAGCTGGCAATTCTGCCGCTTCACTAACAACACATCGTCTGCGAGGCCGAATAGCGGATCGGAATAGGGCGAGTACTCGCGGGCGGCTGCGAAGGCCGTAGAGCGCAAGAGTGCGGTCAGAAGTAAAGGCGCCGGCAAGCGCATCGCCAGAGGATCGTCGGCGCCAATATCGAAGAGGAGTCGTCGGTTCACCGCTGCGGCATATGGATCGGGGACAGGTCGTCAAGAGGGACGTGCGCCGGGTCGGAGAGATGTGGAGGCGGAGGGAGGACAGGTCGGTGCGTTTGTGCTTGAGGAGACTGGTGCTTCGTATGTACAGCACGAGGGACTCGGAGGAGAGGATTACTCTAGATCAGTCTCGGGCACGGAAGTGCATTGTATACCTATGAGGAGGTAGAGTAGCAGAGAAAGGAAAGAGAGTAGTGAGTCAGGTTGTTGGGTTGAAGACTTGGGCAGCCAGCCAGTCTTGTCAAGTTGGTGAGGCTCAAGTGGTGGAATAAGTCGAGTGTCGAGTGTCGAATGTGGTGTGGTGTCATTGACGCACTGGCACAGCAACCGCAACCGCAACCGCAACCGTAACCGAAAACCTGCGCCAGTCCCAATTCTTTCTTCCCTTCACTTTTTTCCTCACACACCACCACCATCACCAAAACTCCATCCAACCTCTCATTCACCACCACCCATTGACTGTGAATGAAAAATGCATGCGTCGCGTGGCCACTGATTATTAGCTGCTCCTTTCAACGAGGATTTGGTGCACATCTGTGACAATGTGAGTGATCAAGGCGCCCGTCTTTCCCGAGTCTCTTTTTTTATGATGAGCCCCAAAGTGAATTCTGCAATTCTGAGGGACGAACTCCGTCTTGATGCAGACACAATTGTTTACACCACTGATCCTTCCATTTGCACAACACATCCATAAATATACCTGCCGATGTGATTTGCCCGCTGACCAACGATGCTCAGACATAATAAGTTCTCCCGGCGAATGGCCGAGCCAGCTCTCGACTAGCCAAACTTGATTCCAACGTTGGATCTGGATAACATGAGGCGCAGCTGGTTCCCTGACCCCCCAAAACCAGCAATTAACAAAGTTACCGAGAGACCCGGGATCTGAGAGCGAGCTTGCTTACGAAGGCCTGCTACCAGGCCCTGACTAAAGTCTCTCTCATTCCACAATCCCATGGGCCCATGCTGTCTCCAAATTGGTCTGCCAGCTCAACCATTGTCCTCGGGACATTCAGACGTAAAGTGACGATACACTTTGACTGTGCGAGTATCTACATTTCGGCTTGAATACCCGACAAGAGGGACCAGACACCACACCCGTCTCGCTCGATACCCTGTCTGCGCTGGCAGTTCCCCGTAAGCTAGGCAGAATCAAGGCCAGCCAGCGTAGCAGTGAGCCAGCCTCATCCGCCATCCTCATCCTCATCCGCCAGCATGCCTGGTGCACTGTACCTCATGAAAGCCGGCTCGGGTTGACGGGGGTCTCTCCGGGACACTTGGGCAGTGAGTGAACTACCCTTTCCTTGACGATTTTTGTAGATGCGCCATGCGATTGCACCGCATATTTTGCGGAGGATTTGCCGATCTCATGCAGCCGTTCGCCTCTCCTGCTCTGCCCTGGACTCATCTCATTTGACGAACTCTTGCGCCGTTCCTGGCCGAAGATTGAGCGTATCTGTCTTTGGTAAAGGCTGGGTTGCCCATTGGAACTCCCTACAATTGATCGAGGCCATCCCAGCTCACGTCCGACTTCCATCCACCATTCGCTACGAAATACTCATTGAGGTAGGTCTAGATCTCGTTTGTTCTCGAGGACCTCTCAAGCTTTTTGGCACCTCGCGTGCTGCGGCTCGGGGAGACCCCTTGACTTTTGATGGCTTGAAGCATGCACTCCACATGTTCTCAAAGACGCGAGGAAAAGGGGGCGATTCTCCCATTCCGGGGTGACTTGCTGCAGATTGCATCTTTAGTCCCCGCCCATACCATGGGAGGATCAACGGTGCCAAAAGGACCCGGATCCACGCGAGCAGGTACATCCTCCAGAACCCAGATGCATCTGCCATTGGTAGAGGCGAAGCTCCGCCCTCGCTTGACGATTGCATTCATGGTTCGGCATTTGCTGCTTTCCCTGCTCGGAGACGTCGGACTCCTGCTCTATCCATGGACCTGGCAGGCAGCACCTGGCATCCCATGCACAACGTGAAACGGGCTATTCAAAATACGACCAGCACTGGCACCTTCAACCTGCCGCTAGCCTGGTGCGATCCGGGAGACCGCTGTTCTTCAGCATCTGCCACTCTGTATCGCAGGAATGCTCTGTGGCTTTGAGGAAAAGCAGCTGGATGGCTCTGATCCAGTGTCCCCGCTTCCGTGCGACCTGGTGAGTGACATATACTCCGAACCTTGGAACATGTTTTTGATGGCTTTCGCGTTCGTGCTCGTGCTCCCGATCACATCCCGCTGTCAACTTTCCATGGACCACAATGGTGATCAAATCTTCCGTCGCTTTGAACACCACTTTGGACCCGTTACCACCGGTATTGAGGCATGGACTCGTGGCTGTTGCCTTCTTTGGCATTCTATCCCTCATCTCGAGCGTGGCACTCTTCACCTTCCTGACCTATCGGCTCTGTGTCTGGTATCATCGGGGCCAACTCCGAGATGGCGCCAATCAGTTCCTGATCCTCATCTACAACTTGGTCCTCGCAGACATTCAACAAGCCATGGCTTTCGCCCTGACCTCTGTGTATCTTTCAGCTGACAAGATCGAGGTTGGAACAACGACATGCTGGGCGAATGGCTGGTTTGTGTCCACCGGCGACTTGGCCTCGGGAGTCTTTATCTTCGCAATTGCACTGCATACCTTCTTCGCCGTGGTGAAAGGCCGGCGACTGGGAAACAAGGTGTTCTTTGGGAGCATCGCGTGCTTGTGGGCTTTCGTCTACCTGATGGCAATCATTGGTGTCGGTTTGAACCCGAAGCAATATGTGAGAGCCGGTGCATGGGTATGATTCAGCGGCTTTCTATCCCCAGACCAAGCTGACCACGCGTACAGTGCTGGGTTGACAAGAAGCTCGATACTGAGAGATTGTGGTTGCATTACTTTTGGATCTTTGTTTGCATGTTCGGAACTGTCGTCATATACGCCATCATCTTCATCTCGCTCCGAGCCAAGTCACGTCTTCGATCACCTGCAGGCTTGAATGATGACGGAAGTGATCCGGCGGTTTTGAAACGAGCCGCGAAATACATGATTATATATCCGGTCGTTTACGTGGTCTGCACGTTACCACTTGCCGGCGGACGCATGGCTTCAATGACAGGCACGGTGGTTCCCTATTGTATGTCCATGCCCTCGTGGTCGCATGCTCGATCAATCTCATTTGCTGACTACATCAGGGTGGTTCTGCCTGGCCGGTGCCGCCATCACCTCCTGTGGCTGGCTCGACGTGCTCCTGTACGCAGTCACCAGACACGTACTGATATTCAGCAGCAGTCCTCCACCGGCCGACGAGCTTGGCCTGGATACGTTCGGATGGAAAGACATCGGCGAAGGCTTTTGGGGCACCACCACCACCGTGACAGGACCCTTAGGCAATCCCGACCATCGACGGTTCGGCAAACGAAGTCTCTTCCGACGACCCATTGAGCGCACGCTCCGGCACAGGCATTCTGACGAAGATGGATTCGCTGCGCAGCCGGAGGGAGTCATCACGACAAAGACGACGATCGAGGTCCGAACGGGCCAGATCCCCCACTACTATGCTGGGTCCGAAGTGAGCGGGATTGAACTTGAGGACAAGTCGGACCGGTCGCACAATCCTTGATGCCAATCTTGAAGAATTATGTACACGGGAGGGGAATAGTTATTTGACCTCGTTCATGCGATGAGAATCACGGCCGTCTGTCTGGAGGTTTAAAAAAGTGGGAACGGGCATGAGCACTGTACTGTACATTAGCTACCTAGTTGGCCGATCCACGATCATGGCATGAGATATTATGTAGTCGAACATGCGACTACTTCAACAACAGTGAAGTCGGGATATTCCTGTTTCTCACAGCTCATGGTCGTGTGCTGTATGTAACAGAAGTCGCAGCAGCAGTAGGGTGTAAAAGCGGCATCAGTCTCGGCATCGTCATCCGCCGGCCGAGGTCTGTTGATGATGCCATTCGGGAGCAGCAAAGGCAAAAGCAGCAAAGCAGCGCCAGCAGCCAAGCAGCTCCTCCAACGGCCATCGTCCCCAGTCCTCTTGTCCGGACTCACGGAATGGCTTCAACCCTGTCCATGCCAGTCGTCGCGAGAAGTCGGGATCGTGCTTGAATTGCATGTTTCCTCATCTGAATGATTTCATCTTTCCCTCTGGGTCCGTCTGAAGATGGTCTTGTAGTGCCATCTCTCTATCCACCGAGATTCCCGCTGCGTGTTCCCGCGTTCGAGGACGTCCTCAACAATGTATCGACCGCCCCAGATGGCCGTTTGTAGGCTCAAGCAGAGCCTCTCGCGACTCTCGAGAACCTATGCCACGACATCCGAACCCACCCTTCGAACCGCCCTCTTCTTCCCCGGCCATGGCGTTCAGAGAAAGGGGATGACGCGACCTTGGGTGGAGGCATTCCCGAGGACCTGCAAACCGTTCTTGGAAGAGATGGATGAAATTCTTAAATGCAAATTGTCCACACTCATCGAAGAAGGCCCGATCCTGAAACTGGACAAGACTGAGAACGCACAGCCGGCAATCATGGCTGTGTCAATAATGATCCTGACGGTGCTTGAGAAGGAGTTCGGCTTCAAGACAGAAGAGAAAATCGACGTTACCCTTGGCCACAGCCTGGGAGAGTATGCAGCTTTGGTGGCTGCTGGAAACCTGGAATATGCATATGCTCTTGACCTGGTGCGAAGACGCGGGGATGTCATGGGAGAATGCACGCGGAAAGCCAAAGAGGAGTCCGGCGAGGAGTTCGGCATGGTGGCCCTGGTGTGTGAGCCAAACCTACTGGACTCGCTGATCGCGGCCGTCAAGGAGTTCCTCAGCCATTCTGCCGAAGGAGCGAGAGACGACTCCAGCGCTGCGCCTGCAATCCAACAAGTGGCCATTGCCAACGCCAACTCCAGAAACCAAATCGTCCTCAGCGGGAGCTTTCAGCGCATCCGGAACCTGCTGGTCCACATCCGCGAGTTTGGGGGTCATGACCCTCGCGCGGTGGAGCTGAAGTCTCGATCGGCCTTCCACAGCCCGATCATGATGCCAGCATACGAATTCATGAAACAAGCCTTGACGGCCGACAAGGTGACATTTCCCGGCCGGGTCCCGTGTATCAGCAATGTCACAGCTCGGCCATTCAGCTCGAAAGAGGATTTGATGCAAAACCTGGCCAGACAAGCTGTCGATACCGTTCTGTGGTGGGACTCCATCAAATACTTGGACCAGCAAGCGGGATGTCGCCGGTATCTCGGGGTCGGCCCTGGGAAAGTCGGGCGGAATCTTGTGTCGAAAGAAGTCGGTCGCTCATCTGCCAAAGGCGGAGGCGTGTGGTCAATTACCGAACCGGCGGAGATCGAAGAAACACTGCGATCATTGGAAGCGGCGATAAAAGAAGACGAGAAGTGAGATGTTGGCGCCGAAACATGTAGGGGAGTCTGCATCTGGCATGCGTGTCTGCCCCTACTGTGTGAATAGGGTGCCTGGTTGAACGAACAGCATTCACGCTGGGCCATGCCAACCTCTGAAAATGGTGTAAGAGACATGGTCTGAGTGGAGTCATGCGATCATGATGTCCTGAATGTGATGCATGACATGGTCCAAGCCGATGGGGATGTGTCAGTAACCTCACGGCACTGATGGGAAGAGGATCAGAGGCCATCGAGTGTGAAGATGGATGATGGCTGCAGGTCCGGCACAATGGGGGTGTGAAACCGCCTGGAGTCACATGCGCCCTCCAAAATTCAATGGTTATATTTTAAAGTCCCAGAATTATTTCCAACACCAAGACCCCTAAGGGGGGCAGTTCAGACCATATGGCTCAGCGGGCAGCAAAGCATAAAGTGGCAGCAACTCCCTCCTAGGCGACCGAGTCCTCCGTTCGAACCTCCCTGCGATCGACCGAATCCGAATACAATATCCGAATTTCGATCACACACACAGTTCGAGTCCCGGGTCTTGACCAGGGCAAACTAACAGCGGGTTAGAAGGCATCAAGACCCCGACAGCCTCCTCCGAATCCTCCGAGCCTTCCTCCTACGAACGAACAACGACGGAAAAATCCTGCGAACAGGGTTTAACTTCCTACAGCCTCCATATCAAAGGAGTCTGTAGAAAAAGTTTTTGTCTCTCCGCCAACATTTCCTTTTTTAATTTTAGCCAACTTGGTGTCGTGTGCGGGCTTCTTGTGAATGGGCGCAGTCACGCGATGATCCATGGGTGTGGTATAACCATTCAGCACGTGTTGGATTGAGCTCCGGGTGCCCTTTCGCCGCCTGGTCACGTTGGTTGGCACCTACGAATAAATGAGATCAAAAGCACACTCCGTGCCGAAACTCGAATGCGGCTTTTGACTCTTACCATTATGTATACCAAAAGCCAGGCAGATCCTGAGGCGCGCTCCGACCTCGCTTCAGCCTCGTGGCGGGATAGAGATGTATCTCCTACGTATCTGTATGCAACCGAAGATCCCGAGGCAGAAAATAGCACTGCGGCACAACTCTCCCTCTTCCTCTTCTCTTCTTCTTCCCCGTACAACGTGTCTGTGCCAGTCGTGATCAAGCCATCATGCTCCGCAGTGTGATATCCCGCCAGCCTTGCTGACCTAAACAATCAATCACGTGGCTGCGGAGAAACCCTTCCGAATCACATGTCACGTCGCTCCAGGTTCCTTCCTCCGCTCCACGGCCGACGGAAGCACGACCCAGTCAAAGCGTATGCTATACGAAGTACGCAGGCTGGTTCCCTGTCAAACTGCGACCGCCACCCACTCAAAGGCCTGGATCGCTCCCACGCCACGACGTCAACCTCGCCCTTTTCCCCATATCCTCCCGCCTGCATCCCGAAACCGTGGCCGTGGCTCCTGGTCGTCTGCTCTCTTTCTCGCATGACCAAGTCCAATTCCCACGCGACCCTCGACCCTCGACACTGCATATGCCCTCGACACCTAATGAGCATGCCGCATCTTCCTTTCAATGAGTGAATACCTCCCTTCCTTCATCGTCGAACCCGTCCTGCGTCAAGCGCGCCGATTCTCCCGGCTCAGTGGCGCAGAGGAATCGCCAGGATTCCTGCCTGCCGTGCCCGATCTGCAGCGCTGGAACCCATCCCGCCTCTGGAGCACCTCGCCTCCTCCCTCCGTCGCTGAGCCTGGGGATCGTGATCCTGATGCCGTGCACAAGGAGACAACTGTGCAGTCAATCACCCGCGCGATCCAGCTATGGGCCAACCAACTGAACAGCCTCGAGCAAATTCCCCCTCCTCCTGTAGAGGTCATGGATGATTTACTGCATGACGGCTCGCAACCAGCAATTCATGACGAGCCTGTCGAGTCTGCCTTCCCTCCTCTCGATACAGATGCCACACTCCCCCCACGACCCGCCCTGCTCGAAGACGACCGATCCAGCAGTGAAACCTCTCTCAATCCTGCGCAGGAATTGCCCTACCGGTCTCGGCGTCATGAAGGGGGTACAAGGGAACATTCGCTTTCGGACCCGGTCGCTGCTGACTACGAAGATCCCTCGCACCCGATCAGCTCAGGAGGTGGACATGCCCAATACAGTGATGCAGACCGGTATAGGAGAGATACCTCGGGAATTTTACCCGAAGATGACGGGATGGGTCCTCTTCGACAGAAAATAAACACCGTCTGGTCAGGTCGTGGCACGTCGGCGGAAAAGTCGAGGCTCATTCATGGTTTGATGATGGAGCGCTATCAGAAGGACCGCCAAAGCAAAGGGGCACTGCTGGCGTCGTTGGACCCTTCCCGACGGCCTGGGACCCCAAGTTCGGTGGTCTCTGGGGCAAGTCAAGATCTTGTTTTCAACCTCACTGCGGAAGATCTCCTGCCCAGCTATGCACCCCTCGATCCCGACCAGACTGGCGACGACTTGGATGGCCCGAGTGGACTGCCCGAGCCTGACTTAGGCTGTGTTCACTACAAGCGCAACGTCAAGATGCAGTGTAGTACCTGTGAGAAATGGTATCCTTGTCGACTTTGCCACGATGAGGTCGAAAACCACATTCTACCCCGGCGTGAGACGAAACACATGCTTTGCATGCTTTGCCAAACTCCGCAAAAGGTGGGCCAAATCTGCAAGGGGTGCCAGGTCCAGGCCGCCTGTTATTACTGCGCCATTTGCAAGCTCTGGAACAATGACACAGCCAAGTCGATCTATCACTGTGATGACTGTGGGATCTGTCGACTCGGTGAAGGACTGGGAAAGGACTTTTTTCACTGCAAGACATGTGCCGCGTGCATGTCGATCCAGGCTGAAAGCACGCACAAATGCATCGAGCGAAGCACCAAATGCGACTGCCCGATTTGTGGCGAGTACATGTTCACCTCCAACAAACCAGTGGCGTTTATGCGGTGCGGGCACAGCATCCACGAGTCATGCTTTGCGGATTGGTGCAACGCCAGCTACAAATGCCCGATCTGCTCCAAGAGTATTGCCAATATGGAGAGTCAGTTCCGGCGCCTGGACCGGCACATTGAAGAACAGCCTATGCCGGAGGAATACCGGGACAACCGTGCCTATATCTTCTGCAATGACTGCAACAGCCGCAGCATTGCTCGATATCACTGGCTGGGGCTGAAATGTACATTGTGTGAATCCTACAACACAACCCAGTTGGAGCTCTTGGGCGCCGCCGAAACTGCCCAGCTGCAGGAACAGCAGCAACGAGCACAGCAGGCCGGCGTTTCCGAGGCGGCGCTGACTGCCAGCCAAAACCACACTCCGACGAGCGAAATGATGCAGCCAGTGAACACCATTGACACATCACTCGGGACTTTCGATCTTCCTCTGCAGACTGAGACAGACCCACAAACTCCACGAAGCCGGTCATCACTACTTCCTCCCCATTCTCCGACCAGCCGATCAGCTCGATCACTCTCTCCAGTTGTTGGCAGCTATTTCGGCACCGGCCAGCACCCAGCCGTACCTGCTGCGATTGCGGCGCCTCGGAGAGGAGCAACGCCTCTGGAAGACGACGACAATCTTGATTTCTGGGGTCGGCCCAACTCGCTCAGGCAACCCAGTGGGTTCCAGTCTGATTCGGGGTCCGAGTCCGAGAGCGACTCTGACGACGCCATGGATGAAGACGAGGGAGCGGATGAAGATGAAGAAGAGGATGCAATGGATTTAATCGGGCATAGATGAGTGGGCGACCGAAAAGAATTCTCTGAGCAATAAGCAGCCTTGACGGCAAAGACAGAAGGTGCATCAAAAAGGCATGGACGTGGGTCATTCACAGGGGCATTTCCGGGTGTTTCTCTCTACACATCATGTGCATATGCAGTCATGGAAGGGCGATGGGGTGCTGACCGGCGTTTGGATACTATTCTCTTTTTCTCTCCATGGAACGGCGTTATTCATTGCTCTATTCCCTATTGTCTATTATCTGTACTGTGTATCCATACCTCCCCGACAGGTCAGCATCGAGCATCGCTGCCTGTCAGTAAAAGAACGATGATTGGACGACCGTCTCTGCCGTCATGGATTTATAGCAAACTAACTCCGCTAATACCGAATCACGATGAGTCTTGAGGCAATGAAGCATCCCTCGTTTCTCCTCTTCATGCTCCTGGCGCTCCTCTTTGCATCATTTTATCCAATGAATCCGCCCGCATCTGCTGCGGGGAAACAAGAGCTCAGATCCATCAAGCTCCGCGATAAACGTGGTGATTGTCAATCATCCACGATACAGCGACTCCTCCTGCCGGCCTGTTGGCCGATTGTGCCCCGTCCTGGCCATTCACATTTCACGAATCAACTGGGCAATCGAGACCTTTTCTCCAATTTGGCAATTCATCCCTGGTTCGGGGACTGGGGACTGCCATTGCAGGCGACGACAAGATGCGACGAGATGATACAAGAGCGAGCACCTCGGTCAAGGTATAAATACATGTGTAAGCTCCCCTCAGACACCGTCTCGCTTGTATCATTCCACCGTGTTCGACAAGGAAAGTGAACTGCTGACTTCGATCTACACTTTTTCTTCCATCCCTCAATCACTCCTCGTGTTCCACACTCGCATCCCTCACATCAGCGCCACTCCCCGCTGTGCCCCTGTTATCTTTCTAGTCCTCGTCTCTGTTGTCACAACCCTACAACACTTTGTAGATCAAAATGGGCGACGCCGGTCTTCCGCCATCTCTCAAGGAGAGTCTGGACAACACCAAGGTCACTTACGCCCAGCTGGGAAAAAGTGGATTGAGAGTTTCCATCCCGGTCCTGGGAGCCATGTCTTTCGGTAAGCCAACCTCTGGATTCCCCAGGATCTATCTACCAGTATCTCCCATGCTGACCCGATCGCTGTTTTCCCTGCCCTTTTCAGGCCATAAGGACTGGCAACCATGGGTGATAGACGACAAGGAAGAAGTCGACAAACTCCTCAAGGGCGCTTACGACCGCGGCCTCAACACCTGGGACACGGCCAACGTGTACTCGAACGGCGAGTCCGAGCGCCTGATCGGTGAGGTGATCAAGAAGCACAAGATCCCGCGCCACAAGCTCGTCCTGCTCTCCAAGTGTTTCGGCACCGTGGGCGAGGAGCCGGGCGTCTTGCACATCATGTACCCGGAGGAGATTAAGAAGTCAAAAGACTACGTCAACCAGGGAGGGCTGAGTCGTGCGGCTATCTTCAACGCTGTCGATGCTAGCCTTGAGAGGTTGGGGACCACGTATCTGGATCTGCTGCAGATTCATCGCTTTGACAAGACCGTGCCGGTTGAGGAGACGATGAAGGCGTTGCATGATCTCGTCCAGAGCGGCAAGGTCAGATACATCGGTGAGTCAACCCCGTCTCGTCCCGTTGAACTCCTGAGCCCTTCCTTTTCTTTTTCCACACGGATCAATTAACCGAGATTCTTTCTCTCAGGCGCAAGCAGCATGTGGACGTACCAATTTGCCAAACTCCAACACACAGCCGAAATCCACGGTTGGACAAAATTCATCTCGATGCAAAACCACTACTCGCTCTGCTACCGCGAAGAAGAGCGCGAGATGAACCCCTTCTGCCACGACACGGGCGTCGGCCTCATCCCCTGGGCCCCACTGTACCGCGGCCTCCTCGCCCGTCCGTTAGGAAGCGACGCGACAACACGCGAGGAATCAATGAAGGGCAGTCCCATCTTCGCTGGGCTGAACCCTGCAGACGCGGAGATCATCAAGCGTGTGACGGAGTTGGCGGAGAAGAAGGGCTGGAAGATGAGCCAGGTTGCGTTGGCGTGGATCATTCAGAAGGGGACGGTCCCGATTGTTGGGTTCAGTAATCTGGCGAGGTTGGATGAGGCTTGTGATGTTAGGGGGAAGACGCTCTCGGATGACGAGGTCAAGTATCTTGAGGAGCCGTATAAGCCCAAGGCTATTGTTGGGCATTCTTAGGGGATGGTCCCTTGAGCGTTGGCAGCCTATCAATGGGAACAATCAAAAGGCCGGACCGATAGAAACCCAGAAACCCAGGACTCGGTTCACATCCGAAGCTGGAGTTGCTCTTCTCCACCAACTGAAGGCCAACTGGTCCACAAGGCTGGGCGTGCTTTGCTGAGAAAAAGGGGTCATCCCCTGAGCCCTCGGATGACGAATCAAGTACAAGTACATAGTACATCATTCTCAAACGGCCTGTTGAGTTAGCCACTGAATAAAACCAGATATGGCCGATGGGGGGAGGGATATATTTTATCCCCTTGTGCAGTTGTATCAGAGTTCATGTATTGTTTATCTGTACAATATAAAGGTTGCGACTTTTCTTACTATCCTGACCGGGCTGATCATAGCCTTATGCCATGCCACAACTCAGATCTAAGACTTAATAGCCCTCGCAGTCTCAACATAATACCCGACAAGATCGACAATCTGCTGTTCATGAGTCTTGAACTTAATCCCCAGAGCCTTCTCCGTCTTCGTCGCATCAAAGGGTACATCAAAGCCAGGCTGGTCCCCATCGACAGGCAAGAGACCGGATTCGACCTCCCTGGGGAAATGTTTCTTGACAATGTCCAGCGCGTCATTCCACGTTGTAGGGGCCGCCGTGTAGTTGACGCCGAAGTTTTGATTCCCCTCGATCTTGGGGTCTAGGGCGATGATGTGGGCGTACGCCACATCGTCGAGGTGACAGAACATGGCTGGCATTGCGTCTGGGTTTTTTCTTCCGAGGATGGGGCCTAGGATAAGCGCGTTGGATCCCGTGTCGACGGCCTCGGGTGTCGTTGCTAACTCATGTTTCCCGACCACAAAGGTTGGCATGATGTTGATGATGGTGAACTTGGGTTTCTTCTCTTCAATGAAGGTTCGCGTGCGGCTCAATGCCAGCTTTTTCCCGGCAGAGTATGCAGGAAATCCGTTCTCGTATGGCGGCTGCGGGTCAGGGTCGATATGATCGGCGTCGAAGGGTTGCATTTCCGCAGAAGGCCACACAGCGACGACAGACGAAGTGATCACCACCCGTTTGATCTTGGGTTCCTTAAGGGCCGAGTTGAGAATGCTGAGCGTCGCCCTGATCGCCGGCCGGACGAGAGTGGCCTCTGGATCCTCTGCTGGGTATCCCGGAGGAGACGCGACATGGACGATGTAGTCGACGCCCTTGACGGCCTCGTCGAATGCCCCATCGACCTCGATGTTCGGCACGATCACAAAGCTAAGCTGGTCCGCGTACTTTTTCGACGTTTTGGCGGCCTTGAGTTCTGCCACTTTGGCCTCTGATCGTACCGCCGCGCGCACTCTATACCCCTTGGTCAATGCTTCGGCGAGGACGCCGTAGCCCACAAACCCGCTGCCACCAGTGATGAGGGCGAGTTCTCCAGCCATGATTGTGAGATGCTTGTCTGTATCGTTTTAGTGTACGTCGCAACTTTAGGGTTTGGGCAGGAAAAGAGCAGCGAGATTGTTAGAAAGGCAGATGTGCTGGTGTCTCTCTATACAGTAGTAGTTAGCAGTCGGTGGTTTGGGCTCGGCCCAAGGTCGCAGTGGAAATCGGTCTTTGATCTAGCAGCATCAGATGTCCCGCAACTCCCTCAAAATCTCACGTGAAATCAGTGTGCACAAGTACCCAGGCACTGGAGGACATCTTGAAGTGCTTCACCTGAACAAACTCCTTTCACTGCCGTGCTCGAGGATTAGTAGTCTCGTGCTTATTAATCCTTTGAAGAAAACACAGCAACTTCGGCCTTTGATGGCGGACTTGGCAGGTGCGATGTGATCATGCCGGCGTTCAGTTGACCGAGCTCCATCCATGGTTAGGTATGTACCTCGGATGCTTCAGTACTGACATGAATCGTGAGACATGTATCTCATCATTTTATTACTACCTAGGTAGTAAGTTCGGTTATACGCAGAGTTCTCATGCAAGCCCCGGTCGATAAAAAAGCCTTTGATACCAAAAAGTTGGTGCTCGCATTCAGAGATCGGAGACAGAGGTCCCTAGGTACATAGCCTCAAGAACGAGAACGCCGATGTTGCACATCATCCCTGTCGTATGTAGAGGCACAGCGAGCCAGGACCCACTCTAAATCGTCCCGATCCGCCTTGCTCCATACGGACAGTCAAACATGTCAATAGGCGCGCCCAGGCACCAGGTTCAAAGAGCCCCGGGAATCACGAAGCGAGAACAAACTGAGTCACCAGTTCGAGAGAGACCCTCCTAGAACAAGCATCTTGTACGTTCACTGTCCACGGCACTGTTGAAACCCCGGGTTTGCCGCTTTTGGTAAGGTTGTTCAACCGGCCTCGCGGAGTTGAACCTGGTGGAGCGCTGATGTTATCGATCAACCAATCATGGCGTTTCTTGTTGATCGTAAGTATGATATATATGTTGTCGACGATGTTCTCAACATTGAGGGAATGGAAAAAAGGGAGCTTTGTGTCGGTTGCGAAGAAATCTCGGGGAAAAGTCGCCAAACCGGGCCAGAACCCTCAACACCCTAACGAGATGTCTATCCAGCAGATTCAGTCCAAGGGCATATATCACGGCCTACCCGTATTTCCTCCAGAAACAACTGGATTAACAGCGATCATCACAGGTGCCAATGGAATCTCCGGCTACGGCATGCTCCGCGTACTCGCAGAGTCCCCCCGACGATGGAAGAAGATTTACTGCCTAAGTCGCCGCCCACCACTGATCGAAGGCGGCCTCCCCTCGAACGCCGAGCACATCGCACTGGATTTCCTACAAGAACCGGACCAGATCGCCCGGGTGCTCAAGGACAAGAACGTCAGCGCTGATTATGTGTTTTTCTTCTCTTACATCCAGGTGGGCGCGAGAGCGGATGAAGGCGCGTCGGCGAACGCTCAGGAAATGGTTCGCGTAAACAATCTCCTCATCAGCAACTTTCTGGAAGCGCTCGTCGGGGCCTCGATCAAGCCGAAGAGATTCCTACTCCAGACGGGCGCGAAGGACTACGGCGTCCATCTCGGCCTGATCAAAGTGCCCCAAGAGGAAAGCGACCCTCGCATCGAACTCGAACCGAACTTCTACTACGCCCAGGAGGATTCGCTATTCAAATACGCCGCAGAACAGGGCGTCGGGTGGAACGTTCTCGTGCCAGGTCCCATCCTCGGCGCCGTCCCGGACAACGCCATGAACGCGGCTTTCCCTCTCGCTGCATATGCGGCCGTCTGTCGACACATGGGCACACCACTCGCGTTCCCCTCGGACATCATCGCCTGGCAACTCCATTGCGACATGAGCACGAACATGATAAACGCATACATGTCCGAATGGGCTGTCCTGAACCCGAAGACGTCAAATCAGAAATTCAATACCTGCGATAACAGCACGTTCGCTTGGGAGTCGACATGGCCCCGGGTCGCGGCCTGGTACGGGATCGAATGGGAAGGACCAGACGAGACGGCGAAATATACGGAGAGCGTGGCACCGTTCAATCCGAGGGGGTATGGCGAGAAGGGAGTGACGAGGACGAATTTCACGTTCGTCGATTGGGCGAAGAGGGAGGATGTGGCAAAGGCATGGAGGGAACTTGCAGAGACACACGACCTGCAGCAGAAGGAGTGGAGGGACATTGATCGGGTCTTTGGGTTTTTGGATGGGACTATCTCACGCGCGGGTCCCTTGCTTTTATCGTGAGTCTTTTCCTTATCTGCGACGATCTGCTATTTGAAAAAGAGAGACAAAGAGAGACTGACATCATTCCCCTTCCTTCAGGACTGACAAAGCTCGAAAAGCCGGTTGGAATGGCTTCGTCGACTCGTCCGAGTCGTTACTGGCGGTGTTTGATGACTTGGCCAAGTTGAAGATGATACCGCCTGTCCCAAAAGTGTCGGTGAAGTTCAACTAGGTAGATAGATTGTGGTCAGGTCGGGAGAAGAAAAATGGACTGGAACAGAGCTAGATAGATCCGGATCTGGAAGGATAGAGTACCCATTTTGCTGACATGACAAGGCCGAGCTCTATCAAGAGACCCATTCATCTTCATTAACACTCTCATCTCCCTATCTCACCTTTTACAATGGAAACTGATCCATCAGCTTAAGAAGCAGGAAACTTCGCAACATCACTGGTCATGGCGATCTTCCCGCTCCCACAAGGAGCGACAGTCACATTCCTCACGGGTCCCGATTCAAAGACCCACTGACTTCCATTCTGCAGAACATACTGATATGCAACACCGGCTCCAGCACGCAGCCAAATATCAGCGTACCACTCGGGATTGTTCCATGTATAGTTCCCCGGATTCAGCGGAAGAATCAGCGTGCGCGGGTCACTGCTGTTGAGCTCCCCACCGAGCTTCGTCACGTTTCCCGCGATAAACACGTTCTGACCGAATTTCGTCGTCGCGTTCACTCGGAAGATCACTTCGGACTCGCAGTCCTTGGCGATGGCGGGGGCTCCGGCACCGAGGGCGGGAGTGTATGCGCCTGTGGCGTTGAAGGAGGTGCCGCGACATTGACCTGCGGTGAGGTTCGTGTTGGCAAGGGCGTGCGCTGCTCCCCATGAATGAGGGAATTGGCCGTCGCGACGGCGGGACATGGTGATGAAGGAGGCGAAGGACCAGGTTAGTTTGGATGCTGAGGTCGATTCGCCGGTTGTGCGGTTGAATTGCTCGCTTATGCTGCCATTTGACGGGAGATATTTCTTTGGAGAGGATTAGAATCTGCGGCCATAAGGAAGAAAAGAAAGGGAACTTGCCTGAACAGCTTCCACAAACCCATCTGCGTAGGTGCTAACATTGGCGAGAATCCCTTTCATCATGTTGCCTGTATAATTTCCGACTTTGATGCCGGGAGACAGGTCGGCGAAAAAGGGCAGGCTGGTGTTATCCACGCTCAGATGTCCGGCCTTGTTGATCTGTGCCACCGCATCGTACAGCAGCTCTGCACAAGCGAGGGTGCATAAAGGCCACGCTCCACCATTGTAGTACGTGTCTTCGGGATATCTCCCAACAAGGACTGCTGCTGGTGCAGAAGCGTTGTGATTGATCGGGTACAGCTTGCGGAAACTGTCGACCACAACTTTATGGGTGGCGAGCATTTTGGAGTTGCATGGTTGGAAATCTGTGAACTAAAATGAGAAAGGCGAGATTGAAAAAGAAGTTTGCGCGGGTCGCTTACCACTGGCATTACAAGAGGCGTTTTGATCAAAGACATGAATGCTGGCTAGTATAGGATCGGTGTTGATGCCACTCCGGTTGACGTTGTTGACATTGACGTCCGCGGTTAGATAGCCACCTGTCTTGTTCCAGAAGTTGTTTTGCAAAAAGCAGAGGATCTGGGATGCCTGACCGCATGATTTGCATGTTGTGTTGAGTTGCTGGGCGAGGAGAGCACCTTGAACAAGGGCGCGATGTTGCGCAGCAATTGTAAAGAAGGACGAGCCGTGGACCTCTTCCCACAGATCGTAGCCTGTCTATTCAATGTTAGCAGAAGAATTGGTCAATAAAAGCTCGAATATTTCTCACCTGGTTCCAATACTGTCCGATGTACCTCAAGTCATTCAAGACGAGTGGCCAGTAGATTTCCAAATAGAGGGCGGTCTCGTTAAGGCTGATTAGCACCGGTGCTAGATTCATGAATGCAGTCGCTCTCAACGCCGGTCCATCGCGTTGCGGCCTCCCCCAGGTACCGTCAAAGCGAGTCAGATTTGTGTAGAACTTGGGCTCGCCCAGTCCATCGCCAGCAGGCCACAAGGAGCCGGAAGGATTGGTGACCGTCTGTAGCAGAGCTTGAGCAGCAGTATAGTCTTCGATGGTCTTCCTGAGTGAGAGGTTCCCGAAGATCAGCTCGTCAATGAGCATAGTATACACCAGAGCAGAATCGCGGGTCCAGGTGTAGAAGTAATTTGGGTTGTACGTGGACGGAGAGGCGACAACCACGCCTGGACTGGCACCTTGGACCCATGTTGAGTTGAGGCCACCAATGTTGGCGAGGACACCGTCGAGTGAGATCTGCCTTTCTTGGATGATGAAATCAGAAAGTGCATTCTGTCGACGCGACAACTCGTGTGTTGGGGGCGCGGATGCCCATGGAAGGGCAAGGAGGATGGCTCTTAGCAGCGCGAAAGGTAGCATGGTGATGATGGGGTAAGGCTGAGACCGTGAGGCAAAAGACAGAAACACAGGGCGTGCGATTGTCGGAGATTTTGTATCTTTCCCTGTCTTTGCTCTCTCTTGTTATTTCCCTCTTTTCCACCCCCGCCTGATCCTCAATTCTAGAAGCGCCGAAGAGTGCAGAGATGACGAAGTTGCTTGTAGGGTGATGAGCTGGCGGATCTGGGGAAGTATAGCGCAGAGCTTCGACCAGGGCTTAGGGTAGACGGTGCCGACGGTGACCGGGGTTATGGTTCTGCAATTGGTGATTTCCCACAACTCGGTATGATGGGATAGGACAGCGGCAGAAGTGGGGGATCGAGAGTCGCAGCCGTCTTTGCAGATCCTGTTCAATTTGTGCGACGATGTCTCGGCTGAATCGTAGGTATTTCGCCGAGAGTAAAATATGTACACGATCAGGCTCTGTGGCACCGGCGAGTTGTGGCGAGGCAACATGCCCATAGACGTTGTGACAGATGGATTGGCTCATGATCTTCAGGTCCCCGGATTTGTTCCTTGACGTCAGAGCTTCGTTGGTGGTTTACAGACCAAGCTTTCCGTCAAGCACCATATAACACGAGCCACACGAGCTTCGAGTGGGGAATCATGAGGTACCTTTGTGTACGAGTGTAGTGAAAAGGTACGTACCTCGCCCGCAATCTGAGCTGCAGGTGTTTTTCATTGCGGATTCTGTAGTCTCACGAAATGTCATTCAGCGTACTCGTTACTATTAACATATTTACCTGCTCGTGAGTTGCATCCAAGTTCCGGCCGAATCAAGGACAATAGACAGTATCTTCCTCTCGTTGCAAAGATCTTCCTTCAGAACCTGACGTAGATAGGCTTGACCGAAATAGTCGTCAAAGAATTTGATGTCCTCCGCATTCAAATATTACTCAGCAATTGCACCTTCACGGCGTTGGATATCCCGTCTCGACAACATCAAATGCATCGAGTACTGTGAGCGGGATTCAGATACCGTCCCCACAGCCCTATTTGGGACAACCAAATCGACCACAACGAGAGGGAAGTAAGACATTACCGACTTTCCGATGCTTCTGGCCTTCAATCTTGCGAGCATGAGACCTATCAAACTTGCTCCGAGGCATAGTTGGCAAGCGATCGATTATCGATTCAAATACCGACCACGCGAGCAGGCATGGCACGGCAGGTGTGCTTCGGTTTGAAACAAAACAAATGTTAGATCTTCAAGACCAAACTTGCACCCACAGAGTATTAAGGAAGGGAAAAATGACCGTCAAAGTCGCCTTGGGCGGCGCGACCGGCAACATAGGCATCCCAATCCTTCATGCCCTCCTGGCCGCAAACTACTCGGTGACGGTCCTCAGTCGCGCCAACAGTAACAACGCATCGAAGCTTCCTCAAAGCCCCAAACTCAAGATCGTCGAGGTGGATTTTGCCTCCTTCGATTCCCTCAAGGCAGCTCTCGAGGGCCATCAGGTCGTGGTCTCTGCCGTTGCCACCGTCTCTGTCGTCGGCCAACGCACCTTCATCGACGCTGCGATTGCAGCTGGTGTAACGCGGTTCATCCCGTCCGAGTTCGGCAGCGATACTGTGCACCCCAAGGCCTCGCAGTTGCCTGTGTTCAAATACAAGGTCGCGACACAAGAGTATCTGAAGGACAAAGTCGCGGAACACCCGGGGTTCAGCTACACGATTGTCAACAATGGAGCATTCTTCGACTGGGGCATCGAACGCGGTTGGCTTCTGAATGTGAAAACCCACAAGGTGACCGTGTGGGATGGCGGTGATCGTCCATTCAGTGCTTCGAGCCTGGCCACGGTTGGCAGAGCTGTCGTCGGGGTGATTGAGCATCTCGACGAGACGGCGAATCGCCCCGTCTATATCCACGACGCCGCCGTCACTCAGAACCAGCTGCTTGAGTATGTTAGGGAAAAGGACGGGCAGGACTGGCAGATCACACACAAGGACACTCAGAAGGTGTATCAAGAGTCTCACGCAGCTCTCAGAAAGGATCCTGATTTAAGCGTCAGCGTGATGGGGGGCTTCGTCATGAGTGCCATCTTCGCCGAGGGCTACGGCGGGGATTTCTCAGATCGTCTGGATAACGAGCTCCTCGGGCTGAAGCAAATGACGGAAGAAGATGTAAAAGAGTTTCTGTGGAGTATCGTGGCTTCATCTTCAAAAGTGTAGAAGAGTTTTACTCTAAGATGAGAGACGTCGAGAAGGTCATAAGCCGTTCCGTGCTATCAATACTGCATCCTGGCTCGCATGGCCGCATAGTCACGCTGCGTGATCGGCTCGTACTTGGGCGGATGGTCGTCGTCGAAGCGCAGACACTCGATCAACAAATCCGGATCCGTCGTGAGGAAGTAAGGAATCGAGTACCGCGCGCGGGTCATCATCTCTGGGCCCGTGAAGCGGTCTTGTAAAGGTGGAAGCTGGACGCGATGTGACGTTGATTTGAGATAGTCTGCTCCATCCCATCAGGCAAATGAGGTCAGTCTGTTGGTACAGAGAACCATGAGGCAAAGAAGAGAGCGAGGGGAAGAAGGAGTGTAACCTACCATTACTCCAACGCATCAACAGATCGCCCACATTGACCACCACGGTGCCGTCGATAGGAGGGACATCGATAAACTCGCCTTTCCGATGCGGATGCTCCACCTGCAGGCCACCACAGTCGTCCTGGAACAGCATAGTCATCGTACTCCAGTCCGTATGGGCCGGCATACGCGCGAACTTCGGAGGCCCTTGGGATTCACTCGTCCCTTCTTCCGCCTGCAGGGCTTTGGCCGGGATGGGTGGATAGTGCAACAGGCGCAACTGGTTGTAATGCCCGCTGTGTAAGTTGAGGAGGTGCCTTTCGTCAGACAGGCCGATTCCCAGCGCGAGGGCGCGGAGGATGTGCGACGCGGAGCGGAAACAAGTCCAGTAGAAAGAGGTCATGAAGGGACGCCATGCGGGATCGAGAGGGACGGACGATGGCGGCCAGATGTTGGGTTGGTTCGTATTAAATTCGGAGCCGATCTCGTAGCTTTCCTGTGAAACAGAAGTTACATCCAAGCGATAAAGTCAGGGAGATGATGGCCAGACGTAGACGCACCTTGTAATCCTGCACCTCTCTCAACTTCTTCACGAACTCCTCATCGTCCTTCTCGCTGATCGCGCCAGACACTTTCTCCAGCCCGGGCCACGAATACCCACGGTGCACACTCCATCCGGGTGGATGAGGCGCTTTCATCTTTTCCTCCGTCGGCAAGTCATAGAATGCCTTTGACAAGGCGAAGGCGCGGTCCAGGTCAACTTGAGGCACGCCGTGGTTGGAGATGTACACGAAGCCGACGTCACGGCATGCTGAGACGAGCGCGGTGGCGCTTTCGAGGCGCGAGGCCGCCGTCGTGGAGGCGGACGGCGAGGTGAATGGTGAGAGGTCGATAATGGCGATGTTGCTGTTGGTGATGGAAGAGTCTGCTATGGACCCCATCTTGGTGTTTGTTTGAAGGAATTGAGAAGATGCGAGAAAGGTCTGGAGGTGACGAAGTCGACGTTGATGTGTACTTGTATCATCTTGGGTTATCATAATCTTACACGGTGACACCGACACCGACGATCGTCTCGTCACATGTCCAAGGCGTGCCATCTTCCATCTTCCTCATAATCTGCTCCCATTTGCCATTATATTCTCTCTTCGCAGCGATCTGACCACCAAAGCCCTGAGATTATGGTGAGATGACCCGGTACGATGTCCTTTTGCAGATCAACGGTCTGGTCTATGCATACAGATACCTGCGGTCTCAAACGCGATTCCATGCATGCCCCGAGCGACTCATCAATTGACGAATTCCACACCATATTTCATAGATCTTGAAAATCGTGCTCTCGGCCTCGCCTTCGCCCTCCGCGATCGAACACCTGCTCGGCGAGTGTTTGGCCTGCGACCCGGTCGACTTTGTCGATGAGCGAGAAGAGGAGGGAGATCAAGTCTTTGACCTCTATTGGAATTGTTACTAGGTCTGTGGTTCTCTACGTCATCCTTAGAGAATGGCTTCAACTCTTCACATCTGGTGGTGCGGTGACTCGTGAGCGCCGAACAGAAGCAGCCAGCCCGCGGACCGGAGTAGACGCATTGTTCCCTCGGGCGTCGCGGCCGACATAAAGACCGCTATTGTCCACCGAGAAGCCTGAGAGATGTACCACAGGGAATTCAGAACGATGTCTTATCAGGACTCCAGATATCCCGGCGACTACATACACCTGATCCTTCAAGAACCAAGGCCAGGGCGAGATACACACCCAAGTTGGCAGCTAACCTTCGCAAACCGGGCGTCCAGCATGTCCGACTTCGCCCGGTGGAAAGACAAGGTAAGGTAGCCTTCCCGTCCACTGTTGGACACGTGGTGCTGCGGACAGCGATCTTGAAGAAGATGAGAGTCTAGAATTCATCCAGAGAGTCAACCGCAGCGAGGACGACAAGGATCTGAAGAGGAGGACTGAGAAAGAGCCAGAAGCTGCCCCCGCAGAGAGAGGCCCATGGAGTCGTGGCATGATGGCGGAGTCCGGGGGTGCATCAAGTCCGCGGAGTTCAAAGGTCACCGAAGACACCGAAAGCGAACGGGAACGCGCACAACCACAAGCACACGCACGAACACGAGCATGGTGCGCTCCACTTCCCCAGATGTCGCTTATTACATTTCCAGACTGCTCAGTGCTCAGTGTCCAGTGTCTCCGGATAGGTCTCTACGAGTAGATCTGGGGCCTTTCTGGATGTGTGGAGGCCCCGGAGCCTTGGGTTGTGTGGGTTTTCTGCGTGAAAATGCCTCTTTGGCCGCCTGGTGCTGCTACCACCCGCCTTTCACCTTCAACTGTCTGACCGCTCGCTGCGGCTGGTCCTCGCCTCACTTCAATTTACCATCGATCATTCTCACGTTTCCAAGATGACCCATGTCAATGCTAGAGCGGTGCCCAACTGTCCGCGCGCCTGTCTCTACTGTCGCATGCGCAAGGTCAAGTGTGATGGGACCACGCCGTGCAGTAATTGCGTGAGCCATGAGAAAGAATGCTATTATCCGCCGTCGCAAAGAGGCAAACGAAGCAAAGCACGAGGACGAGTATCTCTGGAAGACCGCCTGGCGAAAATGGAGGCCATGATCCAGCAGACCTCGAGCTTCAGAGAGTCGCAGCCTCCCGAGAGCGTCAGCGGAGACATGACGAGGACGACGATGCCGATGTCAACCTCGACGACGGCGACGTCGAATCACACCTCATCACCGCAAAGCGCCCGAAGCGCACTCTCAACCCTCGTCGGCCCTCATCCTCCTCCTCCTCTTCCTTCTTCACGACTGGAACAGATGGAGATAGAGCTCGGCATGAGGACGCCGTCGAATCCGTATCCTGCGCTGCCTTCCATGTACATTCCCCCATCATGGACTGAACCGGGCGCAACCGTACGCTCAGCCTTCTCTCTCGAAGACCGAAGCCTGGGTGAACTCGACCAAAACGATGACGAAACGCAAGAGTACACTTTCTCCGCCCAGACGCAAGTTTGGGAGCACCATGGTGAGTGCCAGTTGACGATGATGTGATCATAGATTGAATCGATCAGACTGACAGTCTTTGTCTTTTCCAACATACAGGCCCCGGGTCGTGGTTATCACTCTGCTCCGAGCCCGGTGTCTCCTGGGTCACCGACAAAGTCGGGTGCGAAGATTTTGCCAAAAGTACGCAGAAACTCGCGGCGGCCTGGAACCGACGATGGCAATTCAGCACGTCGATGAACCGCGTCGGCCGCAGCGAGCCGGATGTTGAGACGGCGTGGAAGTACTGCACGGCGTATTTCGACCACTCCTTTGAGTCCATCTACGGCGTCGTGTACCGACCGGAGTTCGAGGCTCGTCTACAGGCACACTTCCGGCAAGGTGGGCCATCAGCTGGCGACGACGTCGCTTGGTACGCCCTCCGCAACACTGTCTATGCTGCCGGCTGTCGGCAGCTGTTGTTGAAAGACCACTCGACCCCTTACGAAGAGGCACAGGCCGAGGCGTATCGATATTTCCAAAACGCCCTCTCCGTACACACAGATCTCATCTACGGGCCCTCAGGACTGGAAGCCATCCGCGCCCTGATCGCCATGAGCTTCTACGCCGAGGCATCTGCGAACGAAGGGTTCGAGTACATGATGTGCGCCAACGCTGTTCGGTTGGCACAGGCCAAAGGACTGCATCGCCAGCCGTCCAAGTCCCTGAACCTGTCGGAAACCGAGGTCATGCACCGTAACTGGTTGTTCTGGGCCATTTTCTGTCTCGAGAGACTAGTATCCTTCCGCTCCGGCCGGCCCTCGGCCACTGACGACGACAACATCAGCTGCGAGATCCCCACGCAAGCACCCCCGGGCAGCACGATTGACGTGAAATTCGTCACGCATGCGGTCAAAGCATGTCGACTGGCATCTGAGATCATCCGTCGACTGACCTCTGTACGTGCCCTGAGACAGAGTCCCGCGGATATCATCGACGCGGCCAACGACATGGCTCGGAAAATCGACGTCTGGAGAGAAGGTGTCGGTGCCGACTTCCAAACGCCCGGCAAATCCATCAAAGCGGCCTTGCTGGGACCGAACGTGCGTCCTCTGCACATCATCTACCTGCAAGTCATGTACTATCTAGGCATTCAATCCACGTACGCCATCTTCGCACTGCCCTGGGTCGGTTCCATCCTGGGCCTGGAGAAGCACCCGTGTTTCCGGGAGGAAGCAGCCATCAAAGCCACAAAGGTCGCCGAGGCAGCGCGCACCCTCATCCTCATCGCAAAAGCCATGGACCTGGACGCCGCCATGCCGCAATGGGCGTCGTTTTATTTCCCCACGGCCGCCTTGACCAACCTGTTTGTCTATGTATTGGACTCTCCCACCAGGTTTTCGGCCCAGGCAGACGTGGCGTTGTTGGATGTGGCGGCCGGGCATTTCAGCCACATGGAATACCTAACCACTTCGCAACGAGGGTCTCCATTCACGAGGGAGATGGCCAATCTGGCTCGTGCTACGGTGGAAAGGGCGAGTCGGAAGCCCAATACCAATGTTGCTCTGCCTCCGCTGGCGGCGGAGTTTGGGGACAATGGCTCTACTTCATCACTCTTCCAACCGGTAAGTTTTTCTTGCTCGCGTGCTTTAACCTGGGAACGTCGCAGTCGAGCTGACGACCACGAACAGCCGGAACCTTTTGTTGGTGACCAATTCGACATGGAGGGATGGAATCTATACTCCACCGTGCTCATTGATGGTATGATGACCGGAGATAGCCTGATTGGTATCCCTTCGGACGGATAGGTAACCCTGGACACATGGAGAGGTCCTCGGTCAGTTTTTGCTACGTTGCCTCGCTTTCGGATCGGTCTTCAAATTCCACACTTCGGGGACAAAAGCCTGGATTGAGTACGGGGTGTTCTATCGTTCTCGAACTGTCAAGAATTACAAAAAGCACAACAAACTACTTGTATAATATGGAAATAATGTCAAACCACTCTGGAACCCCCGGAGAAGAGAACATGTCTCATCACACCTTGTGCCTTCGTCGAGACTCATGGCAGCCGGCTTTGATGTCCCTTGAAGTCCGGCAGTCAAGACAATAGTGAATAGCCAACACGATACGGTCACAGCAGTCCCGAGGCGAGACTCAAACTCCAACTCCCGAGGAGAAGAGAAGAGCACCTACCTACCAAGCTTGAAATGGGACGACCCCGTCCGTTCTCATTTTCGCGGCCGTCCGTCCATTCGTCAAGCGCCGGACCTCGGTGACCCCCCAAGACGCCGGCCGTCTGTACTACTCGTATGTATGTACACGGACCAGCCTTTTGGTTTGACCCACCTCAGTTCCCCGGACGGCGGACTATGTTTACTGTGCGTTGTGCAGAAGCACCAATACAACCAGGGCTGAGGGGATCTCGGAATGCCCCAGATCTTTCGCTAAGTTCTTCTCACTCCACCGGGCGAAGCGGCCTGTTTTATCTCACGGGGCCCGGACATTGTCCTGTTTGACGATGACCGGTGGCCCCCATGCTCCAGTGTCACGTCCGGTGGCATGACCATCTTTGTTGGTTCTGTTCCGAGTGGATGTGATGCTTCCCGGGCCTGTGTCGACTTCCTCCCTCCCAGTTCCAGTTCCGCCGTCAGCGACTATCCGAATCTCCATATGTAGAGTAGAGTTACTCTTGTCCGTGACGTTGTGAAGGAGACCCTTCCCTTTCCGCCGGTGGAGGGCCGGTGGTTCCAGCGAGAACTGTGCTGTCCGTAAATTAGATTCTTCTCTTCACCCCCGTTCTGTCGAGTCTATAGATAGCCAATGGAGTCCCTGCCTCGGAACAAGTCTCTGCTCATAATGACACATGAACGGCGTAACCAACATTTCTGCTCTCTTAATGCTGCTCAGTTCATTGTCACACAACACACGTGTCGCATTATGCCCGGATCCAACTCCAGCGAGCTGGTAAGTCAGGGAACAAGCGGGTGCTTCGGAGGTCGTTAACGCCGCAATGAGCTCGGTCCGATATGAAAAATCTCTTCCCGTTCCACCACGGCTAAGAAAAGATCCAAAAGCCAGGTACAGTAGGTCTGTAACGAGGCGACGGGACAACCACCATATAAAGGTTATAGTCGAAAAAGTGAAGACACTCAACTCGCGTCGGCGTCCGTTGGAAAGACGCAATTCAATCTACAAGATGAGCAGCAACACAACGGCCACCACCGACGCCGGCGCCGCACAGGTGAACACTACAGGCGCGCGACCACGACAAGTCCAACGGGTCATCACAACCAACAACGCCTCAGGCAAAGCAATCTTCTCAACAACCCTGCCCGAAACACCCCCATCCCGCACCCTCCCCAACGACATGTCCATCGCCTTCTGCTACGGCACCTCCATCACACCCCCCAACTTCACGAACGAAGCCGACATCACCACCTACGCAGACATGATCACCAACCCACCCACCACAATGGTCCTGCCCGGCTGCGTCGCGCGCCTAATAGACCTACCCCCCGGCGGCGAAACACCTATGCACCGTACCGTATCGCTGAATTACAACTTCATCTTACAAGGGGAAGTGGAACTTGTGCTGGATTCGGGGGAGACGAGACGTCTTTTGCCCGGGGATATGGTTGTGCAGAGGGCTGTTAATCATCTTTGGAGGAATGCGAGTAAGACGGAGTGGGCGAGGTGGAATGCCTTTGGGGTTCCGGCTGTGCCTGATGAGGATGTGGCGAGGTTGTGGGAGGCCGGGAGTTTGGCTTGAATGTGAGGACGAGTAGAGGAGGTCCAGATTGGACAAGGGGGGAGAGAGCGGACAGTGTGCAATGCCCAGCCCATACGGGCCGTAGCTCGGTCCGAGGAATGGATGGATGAATGGGAGAGAGGGAGGGAGCCAGCTTCGAATCGATCCGCTTCTTCTCTAGAGTCGAGAGTAGATGCCTGTCCCAGGCCAATCGGTCTGAAGGGTGATCCAGTAGCTAGAAACTTGAACATCATCGTTGAATGAAAAGAATGAGTTTGTTATCAAAGGCGTGTGTGTGTTCATGAGGGTTTACTGACTGTCCAGCCCCTATCATAGCCAGCCGCGTTGATAACGGGACACCTTTCTTTCTGACTGGTTTCAAGGCTATATTATTGGACCATGAGGGACTGAGTGAATGTGGATACATATAGCTATGTGAGAAGAACTGAGGCATTCATGTATCCTGCTCGTGACAGATATTTCATTGTTGTCCTCACTCATACCGCCACTCGTCTTCAACTCCATCACCGTTCTCGCCTCTCAAGAAGTAAAGTACTGAGTCATATCATGCCCAATGACCATATCCTTCTACAGAAAAAAGTGAGCATGTCTCTCCTCTTCCTGAATGATGAAAAACCAAAGCGAGTGACTCAAGTGACTTACGAATTGCAATTCCTTCACCATACTAGGATCCTTGCTCGCCGCCTCCATCATCTTGAAAAACGGATCGTTGGCCTTCACCTCTTCCGGATCCTTGGAGAGTCTCAACAGATTCATGGAGGAGAGCGGATCGACGATCTCCTTGTAGATCTTCCTTCGGATCTCGTCCCACTTGTCCAGGATGGTTTCGTCGGTTCGTCCGTCCAACATGCCGTGGAAGCAGTCGACTAGGCTTCCGATGTCTGAGAGGCCGCCTGTTAGGCCGAGACCGCCCCTGTGTTGAAAGAGTAGTTAGCATTAAAATCAACGGACAAAAAGGGGGCAGGAAGGCCAGGAAGACTCACATAGGATTGCAAAGATGAGCAGCATCCCCCGCCAACAGAATCCTCCCGTGTCGCATACGTTCAACACACCGCTGATGAATGACAAACGGACTGAACCGCAGGACCTCATAGTCCTCCGGCTTCGGATGGCCCGGCAACATCTCCTCAAACCTCTGTGCGAGACGACCTCGCAGCTCTTCGGTGCTGAGGCCCATGTCCTCGACGTAGCCGATCCTCCACATGTCGTTGGCTTCGAGGCGACAGACCATGCCCCAGCGTTCTGGGTGGATGATCCATTGGAGATCCGACCAGCCGTACTTGTCGACGTTGTAGCGAGTCTGTTTGAATCGATGTCAGTATCTCGGACACATGGTTTTCTCAGGGGCGTAGGGCTCTCAGGGGCGTAGGGCCTCACATTCGTCGCAATGATCTGCCTGGGCCATGTATGTCCCGGAAATTCCTCGCCATAGATGGATTTCCTGACCGTGCTGTTCGCTCCATCGCAACCAACAACATAATCTCCCTCGATTCTCTTTGTTTCGGACCCAGTCTCGACCTCGACCCAAGCCCTCTTCCCATCTTGCCCGGTCCCAACCACCTTGTGCGAGAAATGCACGGTTATAGAGGGTTGTCTCTGGACGTGTTCCATCAGGAGGTTCGACAGTCGGTGAACGGGGAACAGGCACGATCTGTCTGGGTGTGGGTTCTCCGCGAGGCCCTCCAGACCGCCGAGGAGGGTTCCGTCCATGGTCCTCCATGTCATTGTGTTGACGTCGAAGGTCTGGGAGCGGACTTCCTCGAGGACGCCGGCTCTTGCTAATACTCTGGAATGGTCACATTGTGGTGTCAGCGAGGTGCACCCTGGACGCTGAGATCATCATAGATCAAAGGATGTCAAACTCACCGTACTGCGGGAGACCCATAAGCCAGCCCGCGTGGCCGCTGATCAACCCGCTCCAGAGACTCCAGCACGTCGACCTTGACATTCCGTTGAGCGAGAAGCAGGGCCAGCGTCAGGCCAGCTGGGCCAGCGCCGACAATGACCACCTCTGAGAATGGAGGGGGCACTGCTCCTCCGGATGGCTGTTCAATGGATCCCATGGCTGTTTTCTCGTGTTCCTCAGATCTTGCCTGTTTCTGTTTGTTGTAAATGTGACTTTAGCAGTCGTTCAACGTTCAAAATCCACGGACACAAGCTCTCAATTCACCATGCCAGTATGGTAAGTACTAAATACTGCCTCCATGTTGTTACCTGTTTGGCCCAGATGTCCTGGTCCTGTCCCTGCACTGGTCCTTCAGAGGCGTGGTCGGAATTCGGCATTTGGACGTCTCCGGTTCAATCACCGTCTCGGATTCCGCGATCTTTGCCTCGAACACGTAACAATTGTGGGATGATATACGGAGTATATGTCTCGGCCATGGGGTTTGCGGGGAAAGGAAGACATCAGTACTTTAGTCGGGCCGAGTCGTGGATGAGCTCTCGGGCCTCTTTGTGTTGGAACCACATGACCAGATTCCTAACTGACCCATTCTGTCAATCTAGGGCTTATACCTGATATCCCTGCGATACTACATATTTCATTACTTACGAATCACAGACCACATAGCATGCGTATCCCCAACAGCCCAAACATCCTGAATCAACCCATTTTCCACCCGAAAGATGCCTACACCAGGATACTCAAACGCCCTCCCCGTGGCCGCCACATCGCGAAACGTGCCCTTATGCGTCCCCGTCCAAAGCAACCGCGCCACCGCCACGGATTTCTCCCCATCCGCGTAGACGTCGTCGACGATGCGGGCCTTGAAGTCGGGGAAGGCGGACTGGATTTCGCGCACGTAGTCCTTGAAGCCGTCGCGGTCGCGGGTGCCGTGCGCCATGGTGCCGCGGAAGGTGACGGTGGGCGAGATGATGGTGTCGGCGAGGGAGGTGTCGAATTTGTTCCACACGTCAAAGTAGAAGCGTTGGACGAGGGATTTCATCGCCGTGCGTGTGGCGGTCGCCATGGCTTTTGATGTGTGGCGGGAGAGAGTACCTTAGGTACCTTAATAAAAGGTAGATGTGGATTGTGTGGGCTCGCTCGTCACTCGTGCGTGACTCGTGAGATGGGTCGATCGATAATAGTATAGCAGAAACCTTCGACGTATTTTGGATACCGTATGTATATGAGACTCTCCCAGGCAGCGGAATGTGTCTTTTTGAAGCAGTTGACACTGAACACCATCGGCTATGGGAGGATGTTTTGATGACTCAAAGCCCTGTCGATCGTCCAGAACAAGAGTTTCTCGGTTGGAGTTGTCTTGGGGTGACAGCGTCTATACCGCACAACGTCGTAATGCCTCTTCTTGGTCTCTGCGGGCTATTCTCACTCATGCCACCCCATCCCATCTTCTTGGGCCCCTAGGCTGACGTAGCTCCCAAGTCTATAGACTCATATTGAGGACGAGCTTTCCAGGTCCTCCCCGATGGTACTCATCCACAAGCTCATTCAATTGATCGAGCGGGTATTCCTTGACAATTGCTTTGACCCCGTGTTGGCTGGCAAATTGCACCATCTCCTGCAGCGTCTTGTTGCTCCCGACCAGGCTGCCCACGATGGAGATATCCCTGAAGACCACATCGGAGCACGAGAACTGGAAGCCATCCTTGGGGAACGACACCACGACGCACTTGCTGTGGTTCTTGAGTAGACGAATTCCATAATCGAACGCCTGCTGACTCTCGGGGAGAATGATGACCGCGTCGAGACCCATCTGTTGACGATGTTTGGCCGTCGACTCGTTAAACTGCTGTGCAACGTCGTCCGCGCTCTCGACTCTCGCATCGACAATCTTCGCAGAGGTATTGAGCGACTTTGCCAATTCCAGGGCCCGATCCGATACGTCTACACCGACGGTCTGCAAGCCCATTTTGTCGGCAAACTGTAGGCCCAGATGCCCCAACCCGCCGCCACAGCCCATGATCCCGACCGACTGACCGGGCTTCAAGTCGCATCGCTTCAAAGCCTGGAAGATGGTGATGCCCGCACACATCAACGGTGCAGCCTGAACAGCACTGAGCCCGTCGGGTAACCGTGCGACCTGCCTGGCATCGACCACGGCGTACTCTTGGAAGCCTCCGTTCTTGCTCAATCCATTGCTCTTTGCGAACGGACAGAAGATAGAGTAGCCCACTGCGTCTCCGCCGCCTTGAACATCACCAGGACCAGCCACGCACTCGGCACATTCGCTGCAAGGTCGATACGACCGCCCTGGGATTCCAATTCGATCTCCCGGTTGAAAGGCTTCTGAGGCCGAGTCGACGACGGTACCGGCGAATTCATGGCATCCCACGATCGGAAGGGATCCAGCGTTCACGTAGCTACCTGATGCGAGGACGGCGTCGGTGTGACAGTAAGATGCGGCGTCGACTTTGACAAGTATATCATGAGGACCGGTGATCTGAGGCAGTGGCGCATCTGTATGGAGTTTGTATGGGGTTTGGAAGGCTTCAAGGAACCATGCTTTCATCGCAGTCGGTAGCTGGATTGACTCCATTTTGGAACTGTCTTGCGCGTCAGTAGTTGCCGGCGCAATTGAGTTTCATGTCCACTTCTTAAGGGGTATTTGTAGGATGAGAAAACGGAATTGTCGCCGCCTTCATGTAGTTCAAGGCGTTGCACTCTGCTTGCTGGTATTCAAATCAGGGCAATGCCCACCAGGCCTATGCCGGAGACTTGCCGTGGAGAAGGAGAAGAAGAATGAGAAGGAGAGGAGGGGCACGAGGCAACGTTGGAGAAACATCTCCCGGAGGGATTGGCATTGGGGAACAAGTTGAATAGAGGACGTGTGAAACTCATCTTTGCCCACTGCCTGCCTTGACCTCATCTGAAAGCGAGTGTGTGAAGCCTGAGAGATGCACTTAAGGTACCAGGCACCTTCTTAACCTTAGGGCGCAGGTGCCTGCCTAGTATGTTTCAAATGACAAACGCACCTTGAACAGTGACAGATGGAGGCTGCGCCGCATATCGGAACCCGTCCGTCAGTTGTCACCCACAGACTTCATTTAGTCTCCTCCGCGGAATTTCCGCTCGCTCCTCGGACAAATGCATCAACCTCCAGCCCTCCGCGTCAAACAGACAATCCATCTCGTCTTTCCCGCCATCCTATGCTCGGCCCTTGCATGCTCTTGATCCCCAAGTTGGCCCGCTGTCCGACTCCCTGACTCGAGGATCATGCCTCTGACAGACACAAAGGGTGCCGGGGTCAGCAAATCCCGCGGAACTTCCTCACGCAAGCGACCTATTTCGTGTTATTTTTGCCGCTCTCGCAAATTGAGGTGCAGCAGACAGTTTCCGTGTACCAACTGTGTCCCACGAGGCATTCAGTGTCAGCTCTATACGGACGAGACTGAGGGGAGTCCAGGGACGCCCCAAACATCGCCCCTTAGCAACGCCCCAGGGCCGGACATTCTCGAGAGACTTCACAACTTGGAAGAGCTGGTGGGCCGCCAGCAAGGGATCTCGGAGGCGAAAAGCATTCAGAGCATATCTCAGACGCACAGCCAGGCATTACAGCCTCCACCACCGCGCCAACAACCATTTCCGGACTACAATGCCTCTCGAGATGCTCAGTCTCTGACGACCGAATTTGCGCTGCTCGACAAGGTGTCGACAGGCGAAATTTCCACGGTGAGTTACCAGATGTCCTGCCTGTCTATCTCTCCAAGCCACGGACACGCGTCTTACCAGTGCTGAACATATGTTAGGCCAACCCTTCGACTGATAAGATTGTCTTCCAAACATGTCCCCTTCAACAGGTTCTGACATTGTCGTCAGTACCCTTCCTCAGCCATGGGACCAGCCCGCCCGTTCGACGCATCTGCCTGCCACGCTATGGCGAGGCAAAGATCCTCCTGGAAAAGTACTTGGACGACATTACTTATGCTCACCACGTTATCCACGTACCAATGCTGCGAGCGATATTGGACCAGCTGTATACTGACTTGGAACATCAAGCGGAACCCAGAGCCGACCAAGTGAGCCTCATTCTAGCCATTCTTGCGAGCGCGACGCTCTGGTGGACATCGAAGGACTGCCCGCCTGGTTTTCACCTCTCCCCTGCCGACGCTGAAAGCCAAACTCCCCTGTGGGTTAGGGCGACCTTGGATGTTTTGCACCATGTCAACATGACATCCAGCCCGTCACTCGAAGTCATCCAAGCTATGATCATCCTAGGATTTGTTATGGGTAACCTAGAAGGCATTTCACGGCGCTATCGGACCCTTTTCTCCATGGCCCTGACACTGGGTCGCGAGTTGGGCCTTCATCTCATCGATCAACCGAGGAGTTCACCAGCGTCGGGGACTTCGACGATAGGAACGGTCCAGAAGGAGACAAGAAGGCGAGTGTGGTGGTATCTCGCATCAACAGACTGGTATGCTCGTTCTACCGTATCGTGGGCTGCATGTTAACTGAACGTTGTGCCACAGGTTTCTCTCTCGATACCCTGGACCGACTGAAGGAATGTATACTGTTCACCCCGGCCACATGGTCGTCAACAAACCCCTAAACCTAAACGACGAGGATGTCGGTGAGGACTTGGATCTTCAGGGGAAGCCATTGACTGAAGCCACCTTCATGTCCTACTTCATTCAACGTCTCCGCCTGGCAGAGCTCTGTCGTGACACAGCGGACCGAGCGTCCTATCGACCAGGCGGCTTCGAAACCGTCAGCTACGGCAATGTGCTATATGTTGATGCAGAATTGAATGAGTTTCTCGATGCACTACCCTCATTTTTCGCTCTAGAATATCAGGCCTCCCGTCCAATACCGATGCAGAAACAAAAACTCAACAACACCCTCACAATCCAACGCTACCTTCTTCACAATATTACACACACCCAGCGCTGCAAACTACACCTGCCTTATCTACTGCGAAGCTCCGTCAAGCCAGCGTATGCTTATTCCAGACAGGCATGTCTCATTTCTGCGCGGCGAATCATCCAAAACGAGTTGATTTTCGAAAAGCAGGAGCCGCCGTTCCCGCCGACGAGGTTGAAATTCACGGGCATTCTCTATGGACTATTCATGGCTAACATTGTATTCCTCCTCGACGCCTGTCTCGATAGAAACGCTGCTGTCACGGACAAAGAGTCGATATGGTCAGATGTGGTGGAAGCTTCCCGCATTCTACAAGAGGCAGAGGTCCATTCGCCTGCTGCGGTCAAGTTGTCGCAAAGTATGAAGCAAATTCGTCAGAAGTACAAGCTGGCCTGGCCAGAGACGAAACCGCGATGGACGTCCAATCAGCACGATCAGAGTGCTGATCATGACCCATCAACCGCCTCCTCGGACTACACGGAGTCGACTGCGACGAGCTGGAGTCAACCATTGACACAGGAGAATGACAAAATCTTGAACTCTTTTGACGTGATGTTCCAGGGCTTCGAGGGAAGTACCGATTTCGTCGATATGGACTGGGATGCCATTTTCTCGGGCCTTGATCCCTCGGTTGCTTAAGATACATATATACATCAAGAACCTCCTTTATGAAAGGTGTAATCGAAGAAATCAGGATTGCTTCCTTCCAACTCTGATCTGATGGTGGCCTCTCCCATTCATCTCCGAGCATTGGGCCCGTGATTAAAGCGAAATCTACAAGAAGCGCCATCCAGAGCTTCACAACCTTTACTTTAACTAGGAGCGGATGTTCCGCGGGTGCATTTAACGGAATTTCCATGGAAGAACGGTCCTGACCTGGATGCCACGGTTGTGGAGCATCTTGAGATTATCCATCACCACAAAGCCCCAAAGAATCGGCCTATAAAACAAGCCTGGGAATGGCAACGCGAGGCAATATGTTCTCTATAAATCTATCACAGGTCTCAAGTACCCCCACGGTATCAAACTGAAGGTCGTTTGATCCAGGCGAGACACTGCCACAGAGAAGTATGAGAACACAATCAGAGCCGACCACGATCAGCATGACCGAACCCGAACACGGGCTCCACAGAGACAACAACATCGACCAAAGTTCTTCCCAAGAAGGACGCGACATTGAGAAATGTGGTGAGCCCTCAGAGGATCATGTAAATGGCTGTGCATCAATCCCCACGGTCTCGAAGGATGAAGAAACCCTCGCGGGCGAGACCAGCAACTCTTCTCACCTTGTCGACTGGGAGAGCGAAAACGATCCGGACAATCCTCTGAATTGGTCTTCGACAAAGAAAGCGATTGCCATTGGGATTGTGTCTTTCATCACATTTCTTTCGTACGTTGTCCTCCCCGTTCGCTGACAGGTTGTTGAAATGGGAAAAATCGTCAATCTTTGAACCTTGATTGCAACGTACGAAGAGAGCTCCCTGAGAGGCTGACATCACAAATTCACCGGCAGGCCTCTCGCCTCGACGATCATCGCACCGGGAACAAAGAGTCTCATGGAAGATTTCAACACCACAAACTCCACGCTGGGCTCGTTCGTCACTTCAGTCTATCTCCTCGGCTACGTGTTCGGCCCTCTTTTGGTGGCGCCGCTGTCGGAGCTTTACGGCCGCGCGATCCTGTATAACACCTGCAACGTTCTTTTTCTGATCTTCAACATCGCATGCGCCGTTGCCCCCAATATGGGGTCTTTGATCACCTTTCGTTTCTTCGCTGGGATGGCGGGTTCGTGTCCAGTCACTCTTGGGGCGGGATCTATCGCGGATATGATCCCGCTTGAGCGGCGGGGGCTTGCTATGTCCTTCTGGGTGCTGGGTCCCTTGGTTGGTCCTGTTGTTGGGCCGATAGGTTGGTTTTGACCTCTCTTCTTGTCTTTTTAAGTATAGGTACTTGATGTGCTGACCTGGGAAACCACCATTGCAGCCGGGGGATACCTCTGCCAGGCAGCGGGTTGGAGGTGGCTATTCTGGTTGTTGGCTATTGTGGTTAGTACATATACATCAACGGAGCTCCCATCCCAGGGGGCAGTGACAACTTTTGATTCTGTGACTGACTCACTGACCCGACCGTCGATCGAACAGGGTGGAGTCATCTGCATCGTCACCTTCGTCGGCGTACAGGAGTCTTCCGCGTACGTGATTCTCCAGCGCAAAGCGAAGCGTCTCCAGAAAGACACAGGCAACACCGAACTCAGATCGAAGCTCGACTTCGCGGGCAAACCCCCGCGCGAGTTGTTTACCTTTTCCATCGTCCGACCACTGAAGATGCTCATCTTCTCACCCATTGTGTTTCTTCTGTCGCTCTACATGGCTACCCTCTATGGGTACATGTATCTCTGTTTCACGACGTTTCCCCGGATCTTCGAGGAACAGTACGACTTCTCGGAGGCCAGTTCCGGGTTGGCCTACATCGGCATGGGCGTCGGGTCGATCGTGGGCCTCGGTGTCGCTGGGGGATTATCGGACCCCATTGTCAGGAGGTTGACGGCGAAGAATAATGGCGGCGGGGATGGCGGTAGCGGTGGCAAGGCGAAGCCAGAATATCGACTTCCCACCATGATGGTTGGTGCGATATTGGTTCCGGTCGGCCTGTTCTGGTACGGGTGGGCGGCGGAAGCGAAGACACAGTACATGCTTCCTATTGTCGGCACTGGATTCTTGGGCGCCGGCATGGTCATCGCCATAGTAAGTGCCTCTCTCGCCCGTTGCTTTCTCGTCAATGATTCCTTTTCGTTCATACTAACCAACCTGGCGACACAACCAGATGGCGAGCTCAACCTACCTCGTCGACGCGTTTACCGTGTACGCCGCATCCGCAATGGCCGCTGCCACCGTGTTCAGATCCCTTCTGGGCGCGCTGCTGCCGCTGGCTGGCCCGGCGATGTTCGATCATCTGGGAGTCGGGTGGGGGAACTCGGTGCTGGCTTTCATCTCCATCGCGATGTTGCCGTTGCCCTTTGT
This sequence comes from Exophiala alcalophila, assembly GCA_001599775.1. Lineage (NCBI taxonomy): Eukaryota > Fungi > Ascomycota > Eurotiomycetes > Chaetothyriales > Herpotrichiellaceae > Exophiala > Exophiala alcalophila. The sequence goes on along the minus strand of BCHY01000005.1, from coordinate 2,473,977 downwards.
GTTTTTCAAGTATGGTGAGAAGATTCGTGAAGGTGCGAAGGTCAGGCTTTGATTGCTCTGTGCATGGCCTCCCTATGTAGGATGGATTGGTCGTACCACGGAGGATCATCGTATTGGATTCATAGCACACCCGGGACAACTGTCCTCGGTCACTCAACATTCATTCGGTATCCCTTTTGCATTTCACGTGCCTCCACAAAAAACCCATCCACCCCCTATTCATCCCCTTCTACACCTTGACAATCTCCCCCCTCCCATTCATAAACTCCAACACCTTCGCATTATCATCCCTAGGCTGATACTCCAACAACATAGTCGAATGATTCCGCAATCCCTTCCCAAACTCCATCTCAACCCAAGCAGCAATCATATCCAGCCCCGCAATCGCACCCGCCGCCGTCCAGAATTTGCCTCCCTCCCCGCTGACAACCCACTGTCTCTGATCATCCCATTTCACGTTCGGAGCGACGGCCCTACCGGCCGGGAGCAGGGAGTGATTCATCGTCGCCTCGACACCGTCGAGCAGGCCCGTCGCAGCGAGGACGCCTCCACCCGTACAGGATGTGAAAATGCTCTTGACCTCCTTGGCTCGCGCGATGATAAACTCCTTCATATCTGCGGGCAGGTTCATGAAATACTCTGGCGCAGGACCACCGATGAATAAGTAATCGAGCTTCGGACAATTCTGGATCGTCGTCGTCGGCTGCACTTGAAAAGCGGCGGAGAGGTGCACGGGGTCCATGGATGGTCCGATGTGGTGGAATGTGATGTTGGGGGCGGAGTTGACGAGATCTGGATTGGTGCCGAAGAGTTTCACCATGTCGACGGAGATGTTGGCGAGGAAGTCCATGGGGCCGGCCATGTCGAGGAGTTGGAGGGGGATGAGGAGGAATCCGAAGCTGATTTCGGCGGCCATTTTCGATGGGTTTTCAAAACTTTGTTTTTGATAGAGATGTTGTTGCTGCTGTGTGTTGTGCGATGGGCCGACGGGTGACCACGTTTGGGTTGATACAGATGATATATATGAATGCATCCAAAGGGCTGGCCGACTTTATATTGTTTTCCATCTCGGACCTTGTATCCAAAAGCGGCCTCCTGCCCACCTGCCCCAACTTGCTAGGCTGTCACGTTCAAGCTCCCTTGTCGTCCAGGGGAATAAAAGGACAAGGAGCAGTAAGTTCATGTTATGCAGTGGAGCTGACAGGTGGGCACTAGGCCCATTCCGGGTAAATACACCAATGCGGTTAGACTCGTGTTCCCAGATCCTGCTCAGCTTGGGAACTTCGGCGCAACTTTCGTCCATCTCGTATTCGGAACTCGTATATAAGCTCAGACAAATAATAGATTCTTCGCAGACAAGACCAGTAGTTGTAGCTAGAACAAGACCAACCTGTCCTCACCTTCTGTATCAGGCATTCATCAATCTCGCTCCCCACGTGAGAAGATGTCCAGGAAGACCTTTAAGCTTTGTAGGTTCTGCATCCGTTCAGAAAGTATGTCCGGTACATGATTTTGGTATTCTGCAACTGAGATTGCCATCTGAGACCTGGTGACATACTGAGGAGTTTCATTCGGCCTTGGGAGCTGCCAGTTTCGAGACAAGCACTCGCGTTCCCGAGAACTGAGCAGGTTTCCAAGGTTGTTGCAGAACCACCTGCGCGCCGCCGGGGAAACTGGACGGATTTCCCCCTTGTATCCATCTTGGAGACCGGAACAAAGGGATATGCAATCGTTGGACCCCAAATAGTTACTGCGTACTGAAAATCAAATCAACTTCAAGATTCTCGGGTCAAATCTTCCTCGGAAGTCTGGCTGCTGGGCGACGTGGAGCTCAAGTCGGCAACTTTGGCACCGGCACTCTGATTTCTGGCAAAGGGGCCCTTCTCTCGGATGACATGTCCGTAGAGATAAAACACGTATGGAATCGGTGTCATCAGAAGACTCAGTCCGGCCATAATCGTCAAGGTCCAATGGTGACCCACGTTTTCGTAGATGGGTATCGAGATCGGAATCGTCGGGGCACCGATAATTGCGAACCACAGACGCTCTTCAGGATCGAATTGTGGCTTTCCTTGTGACTCGGCCTTTCGCTGGGCAGAAACAGTTCTCCGATAAATCCACGGGATCACAGCACCGCCGGAGAAGATACCAATGCTCATTGCGACGAATATAGTGTTGGAAAGGCCCTGTGAGATATTGTAGGTTTGGCGGAAGATGTAGTCATATCCTCCAAAGAAGGTGAACAATATAATGTACAAGATCGACATGTAGAGCGTGATCAACAAGATAATCGGCTCTTGAAAGGCCATGACGAAGGGGCGTGGAAGCGACGAGACCAGGAGCCTCCAAACAGGGACGTGTTGAAGATTGATTTCATGTTCGGACCAATAGCGAGGATCGTCAGTAAGCCGTCGTAAGTGTTTGGCCTTCCAGCTCAAGAGAAGCGGCGGGTATGTTTCCGGTTGGAAGAAGAAGGTCAGAAACATGACCAGGCCGGCCGTCAAAAGGCTGACCCATTCGACCCAACGCCACGACAGAAAGGAATCGGCAATCCATGCGCCTATCACAGGTCCCAGGGGAGGTCCGCCAAATCCAGCCAATGCGAAGATCGGAAACATGTACGTCTTCTCCAAGGGCGAGTACATGTCGGAGATGGAGCCTCCCGCGCAAACAAGAGGAGTCGCGCCGCAGAAGCCGGCAATGAAGCGAAACGTCACCTGTGCGCCGATATTGGGAGAAAGTGCCGATGCCATGATGAATATACACATGAACGCCAGCGACACCAAGTACGTGAGGCTCCTCCCCACGACTTCGCTGAACGGTCCGCAGATCAAGGCGCCAAATCCGAACCCAATCAGGAAGATACCGACCGCTAAGCTCTCGGTGACATGGCTGACATGTAGTTCCTGAGCGGCCTGTGGCAACACAGCGCTATCAATCGATGCCGCAGCACCGACCATGTACCCGATGGCGGAAAGGATCATGGTCGCAGAGAAACGCTCGAGAAACGACCAGTTCCTAGGGTTGAGAGGGTCATCGGGACCATCCCAGTCGACGACGAGAACGGGCATCCCATTGACGTGGCGGGTCTCCTGGCGTGATAGGCAGGGCAGTTTCCGTGCATCTTCGACGTCGCATTCGAGCTGCTTCTGTAATGACTGGCCCACGCGGCGGTATTGTAGATACGCCTCCATGTTGTGATGCAGAGGACCGAAAAAGGCTGAGCAAGAGTATTATATTAGGAAGATTCAATCTTTGCAAAGATCAGAGACCTGGCTGTTAGCAGATTCACGTTCCATCGCTCCCTTCAAGTAGTGCATATACATTGCTGGAGTCCGGACATTCCTAGCTTTCAAAGCCTTGAATCCGGCGGCCGCATTGCCACTTTGGTGACTCCGTCATGAGTGATAAGTTGCAATGTGGGCGTACAAACCTGTGGAGATTACCTCCACCCGCGCAAGAATTGCGAAGCATGATGTAGGTTGAGTCCATCAACCTTTCGACAAGAAAACAGCATCAGTCGGTCCGGTGAGTTCCCTTTGCTTTCGCAAGGCTCATCCATTTTCATAGCGAGGTCCAGCTGGCCCAGGAACTTTGCGAGGTAGTCTTTTGATAGGGATCCTCGAGGAGATCTCTCAAGAATGACTCCCGAGTGCTGACTGGGGCGCAACCGATTCTCTTGCCGTTGCGGCCGCCGCTTATTGCTTTCCCCGTCGATTCCGCCCATTTCCGCCGCAACATGACACGAAAGATGAATGGGCGACATGGCTGACAAGGCTGAGAAGACAAGTTCGGTCTCGGTCGGAGAAATGGAATTTCCTCGGCCGATGCCAAGAAGGAGCTATCCCTCATTGGGGACGGGGATGACGCCGCCCTGTGCTCAGCCCTGCCTCACCCCTTACCAAAAAACCGTTGAGCCAGAATGATGTGAGAAGAGAAGGGCCAAATAAAGGCATTTCACGGGCAAAAAAAAAAGGAGAGATCCTCTCAATATCGTGGCAGTCCAGTTCCCGACGTGACCAAGCCAACAATTACTGGAACACCTGCTATTGAACCACCAGGTTTGACGACGCAACGTGCGACATTAAGCAACACTCTCCTGGAGTCTGATGATAGTCCTTCCGAACCCGTCAGCTAGCTTAGTCTCATTGAATCTAGAAATTCAATCGACGTTGCTCTCTGTCAGTATTAACTAGTGTCCACATGCACTCCTTCTGCGACGTGCCGTCGTGGTAGATGCCAAGTGAATTACGCTTTTAATACCTATAGTTGGGTGTCGACTGTGATTCTAGATGCCTTAAGGTAGGATGAGACGAGTACATCCACAGCTACGGTTACGGTTACGGATATTGATCAAATTAAGGTATTCTCTATATTTAGCAAACGGAAACCGCCATAAGTATGTTGACGGTAACGCCGCAAACTGTAGACATTGCTAGCTCAAAGCCAAACCGACACCATTGGCCAAGACGCTGACTACCACCATTGTCAACAGGCTGGCCAGTGGCCATGGGGTCCTTCCATCGGACGCACAGGATTGGGAGGATTGGCTGGTCCTCAAGCTCTGTCGCGAGTACCCTCGTGTCGGCGACTCTCGCCGCCCCGACTTTACCTTCCGTCACCTCAACAAGCTCCCTTCTACAGACGGTGACAATCACTTTAGGTTAGTATTGGCTTTTTTTAATGCAATTGGGCAAGGATAGACTCTCGATTTGCTGTGGAATTTGGCTCTGGAGAGGAGTCAAAGGTTTTCCGGACTCCATCTCGCTGTACTCTATATACGGTGTCATACACACGGTCCTGCCAACTGGCCAACCAACGTGGCCTGCTTAAGGTACTAGGCCAGATTTGGCAAGACAGATGCAACTGTACTCCACTTGGCACCACATATACTGGTCAGCCCAAAACCAAAAGCTCTTTTGGGTCAAAAGCGCTGGTGGTGTAAAGAGGGCCCTCAGGCGTAGCCATGAATTGTCCTGTCCATACACATGTGCCACAAACCCGGACCCGCGTAAGTATCCTAGGGCGCGTGGGATAACTCGACCAAGGGTATAATATAAGTAAAGAAGAGAACTGGTCCAAGAGCTGGAATTTCTCACCAGGACCATCTCATTCCCCATAATCGATTGAAACCAAAGCAATGCTCATTCATCAAGCGTCTCACCAAGACTACTGGAGCGCGTTCTCCATCGAGGGGCTTAAGATAAAGGCCAAGGCGCTGAATAAAGGGTCTCTCTACGGAAGCGAAGCTGAAGTTCCTCCGTACTTCTGGGGTGAAGGCCTTCTAACAAGTCAACCTATCCATGCCGGCTATGCAGAAGCAAGAAGATTGATTGGAAATGGTACTGCAGATGACCTTGAGAGCCTATCCGTCCAAGCTCAGGCTTATGTTGCCGGTGTATTTGCAGACGTCGAGACTAAGACTACGTCAGAGATCTCTCCACTCCAGGGTACTGCGGGAGAAGAGTGCTTGTCTTCTCCAGAATCAGGACCGAAGCTGGTCCAGTTGCGATTGTCCTCAGAGCTTCAACGCTGGAAGTCAGACCAACATGCAGCCGGCAAAATTCTACCACCCAAAGGCGTCGGGTTGGCCAGTACATCGACCACAATTCTGGAAATTTTGGGGGCAACGGGCTGGCACGAAGCTCTAAAGACAACCGATGCCTTGTACGGGTGCGGCATGGCAAGTCTCCTCATGGGCGCTGCTGATGCCCCAACCATGCTGTCGAACTATGTGACCGACATGGCATTTTACTACGAACACGGCTATCACTATGTGTACCCGTCGCTCGAGCCTCTATTCCACAAGGGCTTGGATGACCCCCATGCGTTGCGCACGCAGATAGGGCGGCAACGACGTGACGCTGTCCGAGCGGGCAAGAAGTATATACAGAGCAAGATGGCACTTGAGAAGCAGCACATAAAGAGTTTGACGAACAGGTCCGCAAGAATGACGCGTCGCACCGCTCAGATTGTTTGCCTGTCGGAAAGCAGTCTCTTAGGCATGGCGGCCGAAGCAACAGCTCGTGGCTTCGACTCCGGCGCCGTCATGTCTGATCTCGTTTTCAGCTCACCAGGCACCGATGTGGTCGATGTTGGCTCCGATCTGGTCAACTCAGAGGTCATGAATTCATTCCTCAATGTGGCAGATATCGTGGACACGGGCGTGGTGAGCGAAGACGTGCTGCGCAGAGTATATGACGCCTACGCAGTGACAGGGGCCAGATTGCTCACTCAGAGGTGGCATGAACCGGTAGCCAGGATGTGTGCGTTACTCTACACGTGGCATATCCAAAACGATCGGCATATGTTCTTAAGGCGGGCATTACTGGGCTGGCCAAAGGCCCGGAAAACGCCGACCGTCCCTCAGCGTGAGGCTGATTTTGATGAGGTGTTTGATGAACAGTACCGCACAACAGGCTTCAGCAGGCCACTCGACAAGGAATACTCATGCAACGGCCAAGATACCTGTAACTTCGTGCGCCAGTTTCTCAGCATCAACGCCGACGACGAACCACTCCTAGGCGACCTCTGGTCGCTCCTGGTCACAGGCCCGCTAGACTATGTCCGCAGAGGCGAGGTCGATGAGCAGCGTGAGAAGGAGCTCGAAGAGGCCTCAAGACTGCTGATGGCTCGTTTATACTCGCGAGGCCGGGTGCTTCCGATGGTCTGGCTCGTGGCTCACGCGAATCATCACGCCTGGCAAGTGAATTACCTGTTTGAGGCGGCCATGTTTGGCAGCATTCTCGACGGAGGCAAACTGGTTGGAAAACTCGACAGGCAGGATGAGGATTGATGTGTGAGAATCAAGCTCAGATAGACAGACGAACATACGTAAATACTTCAGCATTCTGATCCGCATAACTGTTGAGCAATTTCAGAGATTATGGTAAGTCTAAGATCCAGTGATTGAGGCACGTAGTCAGACTTGAGCACTTCCGTATCTTCTTCGAGTTATGTTAACAAACATGTTGGGGAGGATGACGCCCCAGTGGGTGTGCCTTTATAGTCGACAGGTATTAAAAAAGGATAGCTGGTCCTTATAGGAGGAATCTTGTCGTTATTAGTGTGGATACTGTAGACTAGGTTAGGAGAGCCAGCATCGTGAGCCCATATCGGTAGTTGCTGTTGATTGTTGAAAGAAAATTTGTTATCGAGAGCATACACCTTCCCTGATTTTCCAACATCGATACAATCAAGTCCCTCGACATTAGAAATTGGCGGAAGACGGTAATTTTCAAGGAAAGATGGAAGAGAAGGAAAGGAGGGAGATTCCAGATCTCGCGCATCTAAAGCGGCGGTGCCAAGACATGCGTCACCTCGAATCAAATCGAGCGCATTTTTCCCGCCGCAATTTCTGGGGTGCGGATTCTGTCTCAAGCAGCAGCAGCAACAAGCAACAGCAAACCCATCTCACATCACTGCCCCGAGGCGCAGGAGAGAAGGATGTCTGGGTGGAATGGAGCGTGGAGTCTGATCAGGAGACATGCCTCCAAATCATCATACCACCATGATCTGAGGATCCAATCACCCACCGGCGCGGTCCGACGATTCCACCGAGGCAGCAGCATCAACTCCTCCTCCGCGTTGTCTCTTTGCCGGCAACATCAACTGGAAGTCCGGAACAAGAAAGATCTCATCAGAGACCACATTCGAGCGCTGGAGTTCGGTCGGAGTCGGAGGCGGTCGTTCTCCATAAGCACGTCCCAGAGTCACGGCCATATCGATCCACCAAAACCCGGGGAAGAGTATGTGATATATAGCCTCTCATTGAAGCGGAACTGGCGTTTCAGAAGCTGATAAACATATGCAGACTTCATGTCACTTTCATCGACAAAGATGGCGAAAGACACACCTTTGAGGTTTCGAAGGGGGACAATCTGCTCGATATAGCGCAGGCGAACGATCTGGAGATGGAAGGTGAGTCAGAGTGAGAGGGAGAAGAACCTTCCAATGCCCCCGAACCTGCCGCACTCCCAAAACCTTCTTGCTCCAATATCAAGAGACGTTGGGACTAACAGTTGATTCAATCAGGCGCCTGCGGTGGCTCTTGCGCCTGTTCTACCTGCCATGTGATCGTCGAAGACGATGCCATGTACGATAAGATCCCAGAGGCCTCCGATGACGAGAACGACATGTTGGATCTGGCGTTCGGCTTGACCGAGACGTCGAGGCTCGGGTGCCAGATTCTGATGACACCCGAACTCGACGGCATGGTGGTGAAGCTGCCACAGATGACGCGCAACATGCAAGCCTCGGATTTTGATCAACGGTGAACATTTGAAGAGGTTTTGGTCCGCATCTAGATATTGTACTATCATAAATACGCTCTCATACTCCTGGCCTTGGGCGGGCCTTGTGGAAAGCATCCCGAATTCAAATACTGGCACCAGTACATCAAGTGGCCGCCGCTGTCTGAACGCTCTTCTTTGCTCCGATCAAATCCAAGAAGCCTTGTTTACTCATTTCGTTGACTTTCTCCTGCCTGTGAGCCATCCCAATCGTGCCCTTCTTTCGCTCCTCTCTTGCTGTCTGCTCGGCCTTGACCTGCGCCACTCGTACAGCATTGAAAAGCTTGACCACACCTCGTTGGGCAATCTTCCGCAGTCTCTTCTCTTCCTCTGCCACTTCGCCTGCTTGCCCTGAGCTGAACCCGAGGACGTCCTTGATCCTTCCTCTTTCAAGCTCTTCCTTGCGGTCTGCTCTGAGTTTCGCTTTTGCCCTTTTCTCTAGGCGTTCGTTTGCGAGAGAAACGCCTGTTTCGGCAGCTTCCTTGCTCCTCGAGAGGACTGGATCTTTCCGTGCAGATTGTGATAACTTCGTGGACAGAATTTTCGATATCGAGGTGGAGAATGCAGTAGGATCGTTTCTCTTGTTCGTGCGTTTTCGCTTGACTTGGCCATCCAGGTCGCTGTCGTCATCGTCGTCGTCTTCTTCTTCTTCGTCTGCCTCTTCCCCTTCGTCGTCATTGTCTTCCGGTGTGTCTGCGGCATTGGCGGGGGGTTCCTCTTTTTCGGCTCCCGCGTCACCTCCAGCCGTCTTCTGTACAGATTTCGGTCTTCTCGCGGCCACTTTTATACTGTTCGCATCTGTACTCGGATCGCCCTCTGCATCGCTTTCGTTCAGGTTAACCGCTGCGAATCCCGTGTCATCGCCTGAGTCTTCCGAGGAACTGTGGTAGTCGAGCTGTTTGCGTGTGCGCTTTCTGGGCTTTTCGGTTTTGCCACGCATCCCATCTTGGACTTTCCGTTTCTTCTGCGACATTGGAGCCATCTTCGATGTAATTTGGGATCCAAGTTGTCGTTGCTGGCAGGTATACGCTCTGGCTGTGCAGTCTCGTTCCAAAATTTATTCTGGAATTTCTGGTCGGCAAAACTGCGGTGAATCTACTGCGGAGCGTTCACTCCGCTTCGATGTTCTCCACAAACCTGACGATGGAATGTGGCACGCAGTCAAGCGACATCTTCCACTTCCACTTACACTTCGTTCGACGTTGATGCCATTCATCTCCCTGCGGACTCTCTCGGCTCCTTCCAGTGTGTCCTCTAACCTCTTGCCAATTTCAACCCCTCTGGCAAGATGGTTCTTTCCGATCTCGGGCGGCGCATTAATGCGGCAGTCACGAATCTCAACCGCGAGCCCAACCTCGACGAGAAGGCCTTCGATGCTCTGATCAAAGAGATATGTTCGGCGCTTCTATCTGCCGATGTCAACGTCCGGCTTGTAAAGAGCCTTCGTAAATCCATCCAGAGCGCAGTCAACTTCAAAGACCTCCCCCCGAATACGAGCGCAAACAACAAGAAGCGACTGATTCAACAAGCCGTTTTCGATCATCTCGTCCAATTAGTCGACCCCCATGCCGAACCCTACAAGCCGAAGAAGGGCAGGTCGAATGTGATTATGATGGTTGGGCTCCAAGGTGCAGGAAAGACAACCTCGTGTACAAAGCTGGCAAGACACTACGCACAACGGGGATTCAAATCGTGTCTGGTGTGCGCCGATACTTTCAGAGCGGGCGCATATGATCAATTGAAGCAAAACGCCACAAAGGCCAAAATACCTTACTACGGCTCGTTAACACAGACGGACCCTGCAATCGTCGCAGCGGAAGGTGTCAACCGGTTTCGAAAAGAGAAGTTCGAAATTATCATCGTGGACACTTCTGGACGGCATAGACAGGAAGCCGATCTTTTTGCCGAAATGGTCCAGGTACAGAACGCCATCAAGCCGGATCAGACGATCATGGTCTTGGATGGCACAATCGGTCAAGCCGCCGAAGCACAGTCTGCGGCCTTCAAGGCTACCGCAGACTTTGGCGCAATCATCATTACGAAAACTGACGGCGGCGCTGCTGGCGGAGGTGCTATCAGTGCTGTGGCAGCGACACATACGCCGATCATCTTCCTGGGAACCGGCGAACACTTGATGGACCTGGAGCGATTTGCTCCGAAGCCTTTTATCTCCAAACTTCTTGGATATGGAGATATCTCCGGACTGATTGAAAACATCCAAACAATCACAAGAGAGTCTGCCGGCATGAAGGAAACGCAAAAGCATCTGGCTGAGGGGATCTTTACGCTTCGAGATATGAAGGAGCAAATTTCCAACATCATGAAGATGGGGCCGCTTTCGAAGATATCTTCCATGATCCCCGGTCTGAGTAACATGATGCAAGGTATGTTTCTTTCCCAAAGCCTGTGATTGGCCCTTCGAAATGTTTTACTAATACCGTCACTAGGCGTGTCGGACGAAGACGGAGGCGAGAAGCTCAAGCGAATGATCTACGTTTTCGACAGCATGACAGCAAAAGAACTCGACTCAGATGGCAAGATATTAATAGCACAGCCTTCGAGGATGGTTAGGATAGCCTGCGGGTCGGGCACCAGTGTACGAGATGTCGAAGAACTTCTTACCCAGCACAAGGTCATGAGTACCGTGGCCAAGAACATGGGGCAACAGAAGAAGAACATGGCAAAAGCCAACAGCCTGCTGCAAGGCGGAAATAGAACACAGCAAATGGCCGCTATGCAAAAGCGAATGCAGTCAATGGGTGGCGCCGGCAGAGGCGGCTTCCCAGGTGGTGGGGATATGTCAAAGATGATGCAGATGATGCAAAGCATGGGCATGGGAGGAGGCCCCGGCGGCGGAGGGATGGACATGAATGCGATGATGAGCCAGATGGGAGGAATGGGGAATATGTTTGGAGGTGGCCGTGGCAGGGGAAGATGAGAAGCCATCCCAGGCTACGGTCCCCGGACATCATGCCACCAACGCTCCAATGACCAGCGGTACTTATGTATCCTCGAAGACGGCACCCTTTCTCGCCTACCAGCGTCGGGCGATTTTCCCGGGCACGAGCAGCACGAGCAGCACGACGTACGGAGTATTCAAATCATGGTCACATGCCAGCCGGCTGCGTTGGGAAAAGATGGTGTCACCTATACGCTGAAAGGACACAAAGGCACTCCATTGCCCCCAGTATATATCCACTACCGCCCGTTCTTTCTTTTTCCACGAAAGGACTTGCCGGAAGTATGTTCAATCCTCTCCATTCCTTTTCTTTTGTTGGCATTCCAGGCTTCCTTGCTAATCTTCTCTTTTCCTCTGCAACCTCCAGTACTGTGGCTCTCTCTGTTCTTTCTTTCCCTCCTCAAGGACCTGTTCTCTGTCGTATTCATGAGACAACCCAAATGTTGATGTCTAGCGTCATTTTGCACTACTCCTTCTACCTTGCTGCAGATGTCCAACATTTCTGCAAGGAGAACTCTTGCCGCGCTATTGATGCTGTTCCTTGCGAGGAAGAACAACAGAACTTTTGCTGACGCGCCTTTGCGGCACCGACGGCTCCTTCGCCGTTGTCTCGCATAATCTCATGCCGAAAGATGGCTCCTGGGGATACCGGGTAAGGCTGACAGAGGTTGACAGTGTTTTAACAGCCTTTGGGGCTGTGAAACTACCGTTTCTAATGCCCAACGGGCCCAGAGGTATCACTGACGAATGAGAGATGTTTTTCCTATCCTTCTTCCAGGCTTGTTACGACTTGGGACGGAAATGAGGGTGTTTGGGCATCAACTGGCTGCCTTTTCAGCCTCTCGCCTAATACAGGTCCAACTACAGGATGATTCTTCCCATTGGACCAGGGCTTCCGTCGGTCATGAAGGCCGCTGCTGAAGAAGAAGACAACAAGACCACGCCTCCTTCCACTCATTCACGGTATATTTGTTTGTCTCCCGATAACTGGGCATCAACACTTGTTATCGTCCGTGGCCCGCAGTCTCGACGACCAAACCGGTATATCTACTCCCAGAGCCCCTGCCCTTCAACCCGACCAAGGATGCGTACCTCCAGGCCTCTTCCTTATTTAATGCCCCGAAGTCAACCAACTACAGACAACTCTGACCCATTGGCAATCCTCCGGACCACTGCGATGTGACCTTCTTTGAGTGGCAGCCTTACCTCTTACGGCTTGCAATACTTTCGACGACAACATGCTGGACCCCAATATAGGAGGCTTTGACATGATCGAATTCAGGATGCCCAGGACCGAATTCTCCGACTTGAACACGACAACTACTACTACGGCTCTGGAGACGATGCCGCATGCTGGTGACCCGCAGCCGCCACCCCTTCCCAGGGATCCTCCAACAGCAACAGATTGGGAAAACTTCCGGCGAATCATCACGGAACTGTACCTGGACAAACGTCGAACATTGAACGAGGTCATCGAGATTCTGAGGCGGCAACACCATTTCAACGCAACGTCTGTTTGGTCTCTTTCCCACATACCTGGTATACCTCTGGTTGAACTAACTCCATCCTAGCCAACGAATGTACAATACCCGAATCTACAAATGGGGTATATATAAGAATTCAAAGTCCTGGGAGAAGCAACAAGCCTTGCTCATGCAAGGAAGCAGTGCCTCCTCCTCACAATCCGTGACGCTGGCCAATGGACATGTAGTCCTGGGCCACAAAATCGATCGACATCGCAAAGCCGTCGCCAGAAAAGGCGCCCTAATAATCTCGGGCCCCAGATCAGAGGATGCATCTCATCCAACAGACCCTGTGATCCCCAGTCCAAGTGGTCTTGCATTTGAAGCACTACATCAAGGCCCTCGACAAACGCATCACCCCCATCCCCATCCTCCTTTGTCTGAAGTTAGGACCCCCGACTCGCTGGAGCCGTTGTTGAAGGATATGGATACCTATTATCGATCATATTTCAATCATACATGTCGGCTTGGCCTTTGTCCCCATCGCGGGATCTCGAACAAAATCACTGGTCCGGCGCGTGGCAACCACCCTGCTCGGCTACAGAACCAGTACACGACTGCCCTCGCCATGATGAAAGAGGCGCAAAAGAAACCTGCGTTTCGTCTCCTGGATCGTATTTGCCATGCTGCCCTTCCGATGTTCAAAGCACCCGACCCGGAGCTGGTAGCAATTCTTCTTGTGATGTCCCAGGCGGACACGCAAACGGTCCCGGAAGTCTCGACTTTACTCTGGGGTTCCTTTCTCGAATCATCTGACATCTACCTTATGGGAAACCATCCCCTCACGAAACTTTGCCGTTATCTGAGACGTTTCTCTTCCCAACAAAGGGCGATAGAACAACTCTGTCAACAAAACCATGACAGCTATCCCCATTGCCAACACTCGAGGATGATCCGAGCCAAGCTCACTGCTGTGTGTCCACCACAAAACGACAGCACCAAGGCCGAAGAGTTGACCAGTAAGTTGCACGACATTGTCGACGAATGTGAAGCTCGTTACGGTTACAATGACGTTCTCGTTTGCGAAACTCTCTATTTGATTGCGTTTCTTGAAGAGCAGCGAGAGCAGATGGATGCCGCAGAGGATATCTACCGGGACATCATTGGCCGCTGCAACGCCGGCGGCCCCAAGAGGCTGGAGTCTCGCGTCCGGTCCCGAGTCCTCGCCGCTCTCGGTGTCAACTTGACGCACACCGGGGCCAGAGACGAAGGAGAAGCGCTGCTGCGACAGGCGCTGGGAGAGTCGCGACGGGAACATGGCGACGAAGACCACGACACCTTGTACCAGCTGAAGAAGCTGGTGGAGAATCTGCGACTTCGAGATAAGCATGGGGAAATCGAGAAGCTCAAAGCCGAATCGCCTGGGGCGCTCGATGACTGGTAATTGCTGTGAGTTGGGAGGGCTGGTTGAGGGGGTATCGAGCCACCGTGACCGGCGAAGAACGAAATTTGTACGGTAGGGATCCTCTCCAGGGTTGGCTAGGCTTCATTTCGAGTTGGAGGACGACGACGACAACATCCCCGTTTCAATACTCACTGTCTCCCTGTCTCAGTTGGACATTGCCACCACTGACCTGTTGTTGGCATAAGGGGCAGGACTCGTTGACAAAGCGGCGAGAGCACAAAAGCACGGATCGGCTGGATGATATGAATTCTGGGTTTTGTTTGATTTATGATACTCCGCGACTGTCAGACCCTTAATCATATACTGTGATCAAGGCCCGAAGTCGTGTTCAAATTTAATCGCCGATACTAATGTATACTCTTGTTCATCGGGTCGAGGCAAGGAACTGCCAAAAGGCGAGATGTCCCACTACTCCTTCTCGCGAAATAAAGATTCATACTTATTCTCCCGGAGATAGTCGTGTTCCACCAAGTCTATACTATTCTCCCTGTCATCTATCTCATCTTCAGCATCTCAGCCTCGTCCCAAAGTCGGTCACGTGCCGCAGATTCCGAGTCCGCCAATCGGAGGCCGCCGTCGTTTTCGGCCGCAAAATCCCGTTTGTCGACAATTTGGAAAAGCCTCGAAAGCATCGATCGCCGCATTTATTCTTCCCATCTTTCCCGACTTTCCCATCCGTCCTCTGACTTTCTGCCCCCTTCTTATCGCAGTGTGTCGTCCCCGACTACTTTCACGATGTCGTTCCCTGGCACATTCGGCGCTCCTGGAATGGGAGGTGGAGGCGCCAACGCCGGCATGAGCGAACAAGAACAGCAGATGGTGAAAATGGTATGTTTCTCAGTGCACCTAATGCGAAAGTGATGCTTTTCTTGACCCCGGGCCCCATGCAAGTAGCTGGCCTGTATAATGTGAACATACATCCTGCTGCAGCCATCCAGTCATTCAATCAATGTCCAAAGTCTTTCGTCAACGAGTGCAGTCGCTAACCAGAGGCCTTTGGCTTGTACAGATGCAAAAGGGAATGGAATCGTGCGTCGTGAAATCAATCATGGCCGGTGGAATGGGCTTCGCGCTCGGAGGAGCCTTCGGCCTGTTCATGTCCAGTGTATGTTGCCCCCCGATATCAACCCAGACTTGGAATAATGAACCTTCAACCTGACCAACTCCTTTGCTTGCAGATGGCCTACGACACACCTCTCTCCCCGCAAGGTCAACAAATCTCCTCTCTCCCCGTCCGCGAACAAGTCCGACGTGGCCTGAAAGATATGGGTTCGCGATCATACTCGTCGGCCAAGAACTTCGCCTTGATCGGCGCCCTGTACAGCGGGACGGAATGCTGTATCGAAGGCTTCCGCGCGAAGTCCGACCTCACAAACTCCGTCACGGCGGGTTGTTTGACGGGTGGCATGCTGGCGTACAAGGCCGGTCCGTCGGCTGCGGCGCTGGGCTGTGCGGGTTTTGCGGCGTTCTCGGCTGCTATTGATGCATACATGCGCATGCCGGAGAGTGATTAATTGAAGAGGAAGCAATTTTAATGGACACGACACCAGAATTGGCCGGAGCATGGCGGTCTATCCCACCTCCTTTCCGCATCTAAGAACCAGAATCATCAGCAGCCGGTCTCGAGCAATGATGTGTTACAGACTCAGGTCGCCATGTCGAGTCCTACCTCCCAACAGCACGGAGCTTCGATACCAAACTGGGACAAAAGACTCGATACCACCGCTCCCAGAACGGGACGCTGCAAGAGAAGAGCGGACAGGCACACAACTGAGACAGGGCCTGTCCGAGCCCAGGCCCGACGACAACCACACGCATGGAAGAGAAGGAACAGCAACAGCTTGACCCGGACCAGCTTCTTCCAATCTCCCTCAAAAAGCAAACACGCTCTTCGTACGGGGCCCTAACCATCGCATCTCTCCTCAACTTTTTAAATCTTGGGATTTTCGTCAAATTTCAGCGAAGCATAGCACGGCGCAACGGAAAAACCTCTTGGGCGCAGGGCCGGGCCTTTATCGAAGAAAACATTGTTTTTCCTTCTTCACATCTCATCTTTTCTCAAAGCTATTTGGCGCGGCAGGGGTTTTTCTGCCCGGCTTTCTCATCCGGCCTCGCCCCGAGACGCACGGATGGAAAGAGCAGGAGGGATTCAGTCGGCCTTTTGGTGGTTCCGAGCAGCCGACGTCCCAAGTTGAGAAAAGGGGCATGGGATGGGAATGATGACCTTTTTGAGAGCTCAATGATGATCGAATCAAAACCGCTAGAACATCACTATCAACGAGGATATAGAGAGAGAGGGGTGGGCAGCGAGGTGTATTCTCCATGTCACAGAGCAGGATAAAGGGGCGGGCCATACCGCAATGTGGGAAACCACTTGTCGACTGTATACATACCGAACATGCCATGATTTCTCTACCCTTTACTTTGTCTGTTTGGTGGGAGGTACATATCAACCAACGCACCACAAGTATAGACGGAATGAAGAAACTCTAAGCTTCTTGACTTTAGTCATGATCATGATACGATGCTAATTTCATGATTTTGTCATTGGACTTGGGATTCTTCTGTTCATGCCGTGTCGTGACTCGTGAGTGCAACAAGAACATGAATTCATTGAATTAGTAGTTACACACGTAAGAAGAAGGGAAAAAACACATCAATCTGATTCTCCTGGAAAGCTCCCGACCTCACAGCATTCACACGGTGATCTTCGAAATGCACTTTCAACTGCAGCACCAAGGGGCTGAGATATTGTCATCCGTCTCGATTCTCCTGACGTGTGTGTGCGTAGTGCTGGTTCGATCGTTCCGCTTCTGGTCCCAACTGCATAGAACCTCTCTCTGTGCCTTTGATCCTGCCATCTTCCACCCGATCGATAGTGGGCTGTCGTATTGTGACTTGCTCTGTGACCTTTAGTGGCGTTGTCGCGTAACTCGTTGTGGACATAATGCAGATTGTCGTGATCTGCAAAAGCCCGTTCTGTTGTGCTCTGAAGCAAAAGCCTCTTGCTCCTTCTCGCTCTCTCTCACTCAATTGGAAGAGATGATGAGATTCGTGTCATGGTCGTGGGTGGTTCATTCTGTTGTCGGTCATATGCCGCTTCTTCATTCCTTGGACAGATTCCTTTGACGGTTGGGAATAGCGGCGACGAGGAGGTCTCTCAAGTATCCTGCCGTTGTTCCTTCCCTTCGGTCTCAGCTTCTGCTTCTGCTTCTCCATCTCCCTTTCCCTCTCGATGCTCTGCTTCCCCTTCCCCATTCCCCCCCTCCTCTGCCTTCTTCTTGTCTTCGTCTGCTCCCATCCTCAGCTCCCTCAGCATCTCATTCACTCCCTTTGCTTTCGCCCTCCCTTGTCCACCATCGGCATTAGCATTGCCCTCCTCCCCATCGAGGTCGTCATCCTCTAACTTCGGCACCTGCAGCACCTCTTTGACATCCTTGTCCTTTTCAAGCTTCACCACCGCCCATCTCTGCGACATGCTCTTCTCCCATCCCGCAGACTCACGCTGCCTCTGTATCACTCGTCCCTTGGATGTGGTGAGTGACCACTTCTGTTCGAGCATGCGTACAAGTTCCGGGGAGCTGGGCGCGAGGAAGTCCAGACGAGTAATGCGGTGCCAGCCGATGAAGTCGAAGGTGCGGATTGAGGTAGATTGGAATCCTGCGCGTTGAAGAAAGACGGCGATGGGGTTCTGAAGATGCTGAGATGCTGGTTCTTTGTTGGTGGACTCCTCCGTCGTTGTGTCATTGGCGCTTTCTTTGGGAGGTTCAGAAGCCGTCTTGCCAGCAAGCTCTGCCGGAAGAAGGTCAAGATTCGATTTGGCGAAGATGATTCCATCTTTCCATCGCGGATTGGCGTCCTTGAACAGCAAGACATAGGCAAGGGTCCCTGGCGTCTGCGCGGAATCATGAAGAGTGGTGTTGTTTCTCGACAAGTGGCTAGGTTCCTCATCGGGCCAGAAGTAGTGTTCAATCTCCCTCAAGGAGCGCAGGTCATCGTCGACAAGAACTGGATCCATGTGTTTGAATGGACGGATGGTCTTTGGAGCGCCTGCCTGATCCTTTGCGCGAAGGGCGGGTGGAATGTAGCGGCCCGACATGATTGTAGTCTGGAAGGCGTCACTGAATGGAACAGAAAGAATGAGACAAGAGCCGCGCAACTTCGTCAACTCTCGATGATTGACGCGCAGAGCGAGAATGGCAAGTCTGTCTTGAAGTCTGAAGTCTGTGTCCTTTCTCCAAGTGGAAGTTCACATCTTGTTGTTGTGGTCGCGGGCAGGAAATGAAAAATGGTAGAATGTGAGGGACGAGTGACGTCGTGGGTGGGTGGAGGTTGTTGCGAGGCTCTACAAATGCGAGCGACAGCCTTGCCAAGAAAAGTCATCAGGCTGCAATGCAGCAAGCAGCCTTGCACACGACGCTACAGCACAGCACATCACAGCCAAATGGACATAAAGAATATAAAATCGTCAATGTTGCCCCTCATTCCACTGCTTACGCACTCTATCTTACTGTCGACAAGTACACGAGCCGCCATCCACTCACCGGCTCCATGCTCTCAACCGCTCATATCCGTTTCCAGATTCCTCCCACCCTTTCCAACCCGCTTCTCCATCGGCTGTGCTGTCTTTGTTGTTGATATCGTAACATGCTGGTGCCAATTTCTACTCTAGTCTTCCGCCTCGCCAAAACAGCCCAGAAAAGATCCAGCGGGTGGTGGTATCATAACTGCCCAGGAGGTTGCTTGCAAAAAAGTGATCAAAACGGAACATCGAACACTGCCACTCGGTCCTGGCCTGTACCAATTGCATTGCCATTCTCGGTTCGCCATCCATCTGGCTCACAGCTTCAAGTGCTGATGCCTCTTGATTGACATAAAGGAACAGTTCAACGGTCGCTCGATCCGAAAAGACATGCCCTTTCCGGGAAGAAATCTGACCCTGTCCGCCCAATTACTGCACTTGGCTGACAATCTCACTGGCCTTTGCCAAACTCTCCACCATCTGTTGGCATTCCTTCCGCCTTCGAACGGTGTAGTCGCTCTCCTTGAGAAGTTCGTCAAGTTCGGTTGTTCGGTACATTTGCTCCAGCAGTTCTCGCTGCATCTCGTCCTTTGTGAGCCTACTCGATTGTTAGCAAACAATTGCTTGTGAGTAACGGAAGTCTTGGGGCTTACTGTACAAGGCTCAACATGATGGCCTTGGGTACCATGTCGATCATTGTTCTCCGAACGATGTTGAAGTAGCTGTTGATCAGCAACTTGATGACCTCGACTTCCTGGTTTTCCCGCTCGGAGAGTGTTCCACTTGCTTTCAGAGTCGCTGGCGGAGGCTCCATGGCGGCCATCTTCTTCTTGTTCTTACTCGCAAAGAAGGAGCCAAAGAATCCCGAATTGGTGTCTGTGCCATCAGTAGGGAGGCTGGGTGATGCTGCCCGGGGTGGCACTGAGGGCGGTAGTGGTTTGCCGGTCTTGGGGTCCACCTGCGTCGGCTTGTTCGCATTGTGGCGGTCATTCACAATAGCCATCGCACGATGGCCGTTGAGGAAGTCCGGATGGCCTGTGTTGATATAGCAAGCCTCCATTGCCACCAAGTCCTTGACAAGCTTGTTTGTCGGCTCCATAGACTTCCGGAAGAAATTGATGACCACGCCATGGAATTTCTCCTTGAGCTGAGGGTATCTTCTGAACAGCGATTTCTGGAGAAGCTGGCCGAGAATGCGGACCAGTTCGTCGAAGACAAGAGACACACATTTCAGAGAGGGATCTTCTAGCCGTCGAATTTGCTGTTTCACAATCAGTTCAAACGCAGTCGTGCCGACAAAGAGAGCAGGCGAGGAGCCCGAAGAGTTGTAAAGGATAGTGCGGATATCAATATCCTTGACCTGCTCAAATGGATCGATGGCCTTGATACCATTCGAATACAATTCGTGGTAGACGAAGGAGATTCTGGCGCCTCCCGACAACTCGTTGCTTGACAGCTCTGAACTGTTCCCTTCGAGGACGGTCCGGTACTCGTTGGCGAATTCGGTGATAATGTTGAGAATGATGTTGGAGCTGTTGTTGCCTAGCAGGTCGCCTTGTCCCAGAGATTCCAGCTCTGTACTATACTTTTGCAACGAAGTGGCAATCCGGGTCTTGATGTCAGGGAGTGTCTGTTTGATGTGCATCATCAAGATGAGATTAAGTTTCCGAGCCAGGTATGGGGTGCCGCAGTACGACGCCTTGTTTCGGTAGGAAGGATGGTTCTCAAAGAACTCCTTCTCGGCCTTCAAAGCGATGTCTATCCTCTTCTTGTTCTCAATATCTCGTTGGCCTCGGTTGACCACAGGGACATAGCCCAGCCTCAGCGGGATAATTCTGCCCGCCAGAATATCAACCACGTCGGTACCAGCATCCATAAGATCGATCTTGGTGAGGACACCAATGGTCCGCTGACCTTCCGGGTCGACTTCACGTGCCAGCTTCAGGCCGTCTGAATTGGCCAAATCGACATTGGCAGCGGTGACGGCCAAGATGATGGCGTTGGGTTTGGAGATCTGCTTGAGAACCATGTCTTTGATCTGTTTCTCAATGTCGCGCGGCTGGTCTCCGACAGGAACCTTGGTCAGCCCCGGCAAGTCCACCAAGGTGAGCGTGAGCACGTTGGGCGAGTATATCCGCAGGTTGATGGGCGCAGGAGAAATGCCCACGTTCCTGCCTGCCTTGGCCTCAGTTTCCTTGACAATCTCATCTCGAATCTTGTTAAAGTCATGGAACTTCTGTCCAGGCAGATGCAGGAACTCGCCCCATTCGTCCACATTCGCCTGGCTATCAGTGCTGTCCTTTAGCTCCGTTTCAGTGACGCCGTTTGTCTGCAGTTTGGCCGCAGATGGTCTGTTGATCAGTTGGAGGACAAGGGGTCGACGTGTGACAATTCCGGAACCACGAGGAAGACTGGCGGTGGTGTTAGTTATTGATTGAAGATAGGAGGCACGAGGCCGGGGATCGCTCGCTTACAAGTCTCGTCCGACGATATTCTCAAGCACCGAACTCTTTCCGCTAGACTGTGATCCAACCACGACGATCTGAGGAAGATCTATGGGATTTTGTACCTGGAGCGAGACCGTCAGACTCTGGACAGCAGCGCATTGGGGAGGGCTTCGAGGAGCAGAGGACAACATACCCCGACCGTTGTGAAGACATCTTGTAATTTGTTGACGAGAGCGATTAGAGTCGGGTCGTTCACGTTGACCCTGTAGAAATCGTCAGACTGCAAAAGCGAATGGCTTGTTGATCAGGAGGGAGCAGGCACGTACGAATAACCACCCGGGGTTGCCGCCATGGTCGGGGCAAAGGTGAGTGGAACAGGATCGTGAAGAAGGTCAGGGCGGCCGGAGTCGATGCTGCTTCTCGCAGAGTTCTGCAGCGCGAGGTCGAGAGGTTGGCCGGGAGGTGCTGAGGTGTGTTGGGGAGCCGGAGTGATATGGATATGATGCGCACCGCTGGCCAAAACTTGGGATGAGGACGAACGCGATGCAGCTGCGCCTGCGCCGCCTGCGCCACTGTTGGCACGGGCACCTGCGTCTACGGTTGTTTGCCGACCCGTACTGGCTGTGTCCGGTGGGTCTTTGCGCCCGAAGAGCAGGTCAAACTGTGGCTTGCGCGCGACAGCCATAAGGATTTAAAGGCGGCAGCCTGCCTCCTGGTACCTCTGCAGCCACAGTCGCCGCCACAGCCAGGCATCTGCCAAACCAAACGGTTCTCTCACGCGCCAACTGGGCTTTAAAAGTGCCGGCTTTAGCTTGTGTCTGACGTGGCCAGCTATCCAGGCAGCATTCAATGCCCCAGAGTCGAAAAGAGGCCTAAGACAAGCCTATGTCAGTGGGAGAGCTCTCGAGCAACGTCAGAACGTGGGAAGGAAGGAGAGAGCGAAAAAAGGGATCAGGAACAGGCAGCCATGTCACGCCGGAACCAGAGCAAGCGACATGAAGCTGAGATGAGCACAAACCGCAAACCGCGTAGATTGCCGTGTGACGGCGCCCACTCGATTCTCCACAACGACTCATCCACGAAGGATGAGTAAAAGTGATGCCCGGACGGCTTCGCTTGAAATAGATCTGACGCGAGAGGCTCCTCAACACGTCATGGCTCGTATCTCCTGGATCGGTCTCGTTGAGGCCTGAATGTGGGATACAAGAACGGGCTTAAGGTCGAGTAGATTGGTATCTAGCAATAAGGAATGGTGAATCAATAGATGTTGCGCGGCTTGTCCGTCCCAGCAATGGGTGATGGGCCTCTGACCCTCTCGGCCGTGCCGTTAACACTCTGCAATGTGTTCCCTCCTCATTGATCGATGGTGACTGATGATAAGTGCCTCTGGGAAATTCTCTTGCAAGCCAGCCATCCCATGCGTCCAAGTCGCTCTGTATCAGACAAAACACCTTCAAATGCAATGCTTATACCCAAATTCTCTATTCCTGTTCGAATCATCCATCGTAGCCGTAAGAATAGGCACATCATTGGTCCACTGTAACTCCAAGCATTTACCCCTTATTGTATCTTGTCCTAGAGTGTCGATCTCAGGGCGCTGGTTCTCCCAGAGTCGTGACGAGCAATGGATCTACCCAGCGTGCTGGAGAGACCATCAACCGGAGGCTGCGTGTTCGTCCATCTACGAGCGGTTAGCAAGAGGAAGATGTCAGGTCGCGATCATCAGACTTACATTCGCACTCTGCGATCGTCTCCTCCAGATGCAAACATTCCAGCATCTCTAGGGTTCCAGTCCACCGTCGTCACACATTCTTTGCCACTCTGCCCTCGGCCATGGCCCGTCAGCCTTTCGATCAGCGATTCATTCTCTTTGTGCCAGATGTATATCAAGCCATCTGAGGTGCAGTTAGCAGCTTCTCCACCCGGTCGAGCACCAGACAAACTTACCTTCGGAGCCACTGACGACAAAGTTCTCGGCCGCGCCTCCGAAGCAACTTCGAATAACAAACTCGCCCTGCTTCTGACCACGGAACTTTCTGATTGCCTCTCTCGTCACAAGATCGATCATATGGACTTCACCCACCGCTAGATTGACCAACACTGTGTTACCATCTCGGCTCAATGATATACTGGTCATCTTCCCAGTGGTCTTGATCGGCGGTTCCTCTCGATAGGTGTGCATATCGAACACGCGGATGATATTCTGGGGGTCAAGAGCAACAAGCCAGTGGCCATCC
Source organism: Exophiala alcalophila (assembly GCA_001599775.1). NCBI lineage: Eukaryota > Fungi > Ascomycota > Eurotiomycetes > Chaetothyriales > Herpotrichiellaceae > Exophiala > Exophiala alcalophila. Next base: position 2,450,593 of record BCHY01000005.1, on the reverse strand, counting down.
TCGGTGATCGCCACGTCCTGGACTCGAAAACCCTTGGGCCATACATGGACGGGTTGGTCTTGTTTTGCGGCCCGAAGGCTCCAGTAGCACAGCTGTGAATTTCTGTCGTGGCTTGCGGTCACAAAACTCATCGAGTCCGGAGCCCAGGCTGCGGCGGTGATGCCATAATTTGACTCGACGGTCTGATGTTCTAGCGTCATCTCGACTCGTCCGGTCTCGACATCAAAAACTCGGGCCTTGCAATCCTGCGAGCACGAGATGATTTTGGTGTCGTCCGGACTCCAAGCCACGTACGTGACCTCGCCAGAGTGTTGGTTTAACGTGTGCAAGCGTTTGAAGGTCACTGTTTCGTAGATGTTGACCGTCCGATCTTGGCTTGCGGTGGCCAACTTTGTGCCGTCATGTGAGAACTGTACGTGCCAAACCTCACCGGTGTGATCATCCAGCTGCAGAAAAGTCCTCGAGGGGAAGTCGTCTCGATCACAGAGATGATCCGAGTACAGCGAGAGGGGGGTAGCCGTGTTGTGATACAGACACTGATTGATCTGATTTTGTTTAATCTGGTCGAACAGTTCAGCCAATCGGTGATCTCGAATCATGACGGATGGTGCGATGGACCGTGAAAGGTCTTGGAGAAGCATCTGTCTCGACTCCTCCACAGAGCCGGACCAGTGCGCTTTGTTGCGAAGATCCTCGGGAGGACACATGAGTAACGTTGAAAGTGCGTGCAATTGGTGAATATCGTGCCCCAAAGGGGTCAGCTCTTGTCTCAGGACCATCAGTGCTACCCCAAGGTCTCGTCGATCCAGCAACTCCAGAAACTTCTGTTGTCGTATCCAAAACAGCATCTGGCCTCTGTCGGCGCCTTCCGCCAGAACAAGCCCATCGCCGTATTGATCATCATCCGGATGTGAACCACCGGACGGGTCGAGTCGAGGGGAACCCAGGAGAATTGCTTCGGCCTCGGGCCAGATGCCTTCGAGGATTGCACTCCGAAAGGCGGCCACCGAGGGACTTTCAAGTTCGTAGCCGCTTTCGCCGCATAGGACATTGGCGGCATCGTTGTATCCCATATCTAGCAGGCCCTGAATGAGGATTCTGACCACCTCTTCTCGATCATGTCCTCGGTATGTAGCTGGCCGGACGGGCGCCAATTTCTTCTTTGTGCCATTGGTAAATGAAGGGCTCGATCCATTGACATGGCCGGGGCCGTGCCCATTCAATCCGGCGTGCAGAGGCTTCCTGGGAGTAGACCCGTTCGAGTTGGAATTAAGACCGTTGGAGAATATTTGTTCTGTATCTTCATCGACTCTCATGTTGTACTTCTCAGTTCGCCTGCGTTTCGGCCGGGGTTCTCTTTCTGGCGGGGTTGTTTCGAGAGGAGGCCCTGCTTCCCCCAACGGATTTCTCTGTTCACCGGAGAGGGAATCGTCTTCAGCAAAGTCAGTCGACGAAGACCGTCTTCTCCTTCGTCTCCCCGCCTCTTGAGAAGCCTGCAACTGCTCTATAGGTGGTCGGCTTGGGGCGAGACTGGTTGAAGTGGTTGAGGCAACGTCCGCGTTGGGATCGAGGCTGGGATTTGTCGTAATTGGGATTGGGGATTGGGAAAAGGATTCTGTGTAGGAAGAATGGGCGGGGGAAGTCGACGTGGATGGGTGGTCGGTAGTGAGTAGGTTATTGTTCGTGATATGATGGTCTGCCAGCTCGTGGTGGCGGCAGAGCCGCCCGGTCTCAACGTCAAGACTCGCTCAATGGGATCGTCTTCCACAAGTTTGTGGTGCGAGCAGGAGCGTCCTTTAGGACAGAGGGCTCAATTTGCTATGAGGAATTGGAGGAGAGGTAGGGTCGGATCATTCGTTTCTGCCGTCACCGCCCACTTCTTCGAAGTGGGATGCAAGGAAGGCGGTAGTCGATATCGGGCGAGAGTGTCACTCAGACGTCAAGTTAGGACCTAGTTGAGGGGCCGATAAGTCTGTCGAGCAGAGGAGCACTGTATACCAGGGGATCGAGCGAAATCCCCTGCTGTATGGACGAAGGAGAGGCGTTAAGAGGAAGATAGAGGTGGGAACTGCGGACGGGGAGAGTAGGAGTGGATGTCGTGGTCGTGGTCGTGATCATAGAGGCAGATGACAAGATGGGATGGGCGATTCGGAGGATGATGTCGGAGACATGCAGCGCCATGACCACTGCCCGCAGCCCACGAATGCCCACCTGCCACAGGCTCCCTCCCGCCTGAGGAGAGAGCAGTGAGGAGTTGAAGCTAATCCTCGGGAAGAACAGTCTGGTTGGGTGCAGCTATCTCCGACTCGGACTCGCGAGTCGCGACCCTCCAGGCACCAAGCGAGGCTATCCGCTATTTCCTCTACCTAGAGGCGAGCACTCAGGTCAATCAAGGTTTCAACTTTGAGCTGTCGACCCGCCCAGCCAGCGCTCAGCAGCCACCTGATCTGATTCTTCTAGGCGAGTCGGTGAGTACTACTCCGGGGGCCAGCCTCGCTCATCCGCACCCGGTGTTGCTTGGATAAGCAGCCTAGGGCCTCAGGATTTCTCAACATCGCTGTGCACGACGTCCAAATGCAAGACATCCTCCTCATAGGTACTGCTCGTACTCGTACGTTGCAGAATTATGCTCTGGTGCCTGATGCTCTTTATGCCACGTCATGTCCTCTCATAGGCCAAGCTGCTGGTTCGCAGGGGAGTTCGAGGCCCACCGAATCTCTGGTTGCTCGCTGCCCTCGATTGTTACATGAGTAGAATCCTCGGTCGAGTACCATAGATCTGAATAGTCGGCCGGTGTACATATTCAAAGAGTCCAGTGGCTCAAAACAGTTGTAGCCTTCAAATGCACTCTTGTAAACGGAACAGACGATACAGCACTCAAGGTCGAGGCCGTGTGAGGACAGCAGCTTGGATCCTGAGTTCTGACTGGCTGGAGCAGGCGGCGGAAGGTTGAAGCGCAATTGAGAGAGCAGAGCTGGAGCTGCGACTGCCACTGCACGCAGCTCCCCCCTCCAGGCTCCTGGACCTCGCTGCTCCCTCCCTGCTACCTGCGCTGTGGTCCGTGAACCTTCCACCTCCCGCCAAAATAAAACCCACCTAGCAGAAGCATGATTTCATATGCTTGGATTTGGTCGACCACGCCTCAAACATAAGAAATCCCTTGTCGAATTCATCACCGGCAAGAGCATCGACGACCTCTCCAGCCTCTCCGACCTCAAGTTCCTCCACGTCCAGCTTGGCCTTCCTGAACTCATCGAGGACGATCTCGAGAGTGAGCTTGCTGGTCCCAGCTTCAGCGACACCTCCGTCTTCGCGTTCCCGCAACCCTTACAGTCTTTACACTCAACTGCCCGGACCTACAGAAGGATGCCTGCCGCAAAGGGGAAAGATGCCGGTGACGACCAGCAGAATGGCATCATCTTCTCCGTCTCTGGCCCTGTCATTATCGCCGAAAACATGATCGGTGTAGCTATGTACGAGCTCTGCAAGGTCGGCTATGATGAACTGGTTGGTGAAGTCATTCGCATTGAAGCCGATAAGGCGACAATCCAGGTTTACGAAGAGACTGGTATGTGGGCTTCAACTGTCTCCTTTGCGCAATCATTGACCTCTCTCTAGCTGGTGTCACTGTTGGTGACCCTGTCCTCCGAACCGGCAAGCCGTTATCTGTAGAGCTCGGACCTGGGTTGATGGAAACCATCTATGATGGTATCCAACGACCATTGAAGGACATCGCAGGCCAGACCAACAGCATCTACATCCCCCGTGGCATCGTTGTCCCTTCCCTCGATCGAAAGAAGAAATGGCCCTTTACCCCAACGATGAAAGAGGGAGATCACATCAGCGGCGGAGATGTCTGGGGAAAGGTCGTCGAGAACAGTCTGTTCAATGAGCATCGAATTCTCCTGCCTCCCCGCGCTCGAGGAACCATCAAGAAGATTGCCCCCAAGGGCGAGTATACCGTCGCCGAGCCTCTTCTCACCCTCGAGTTCAATGGAGAAACCAAGGAATACCCAATGATGCACACCTGGCCTGTCCGTGTGCCGCGACCAGTCACTGAACGTCTTCAAGCCGACTCGCCCTTCATTGTCGGTCAGCGAGTTTTGGACGCTCTTTTCCCCTCGGTTCAAGGTGGCACTGTGTGCATTCCCGGAGCCTTTGGCTGTGGAAAGACTGTCATCTCCCAATCGGTGTCGAAATTCTCCAACAGCGACATCATTGTCTACGTTGGGTAAGTTCCGCTTTGCACATATCTGTTCACATTCAATTAGCTGACTCTGGCGACAGCTGCGGTGAACGAGGAAATGAAATGGCCGAAGTGTTGATGGACTTCCCCGAGCTTTCAATCACCATCGATGGTCGCAAGGAACCCATCATGAAACGAACTTGTTTGATTGCCAACACTTCCAACATGCCTGTGGCCGCCCGAGAGGCCTCCATCTACACTGGAATTACAGTGGCTGAATATTTCCGGGATCAGGGTAAAGCTGTTGCTATGATGGCTGACTCGTCCTCGCGCTGGGCTGAGGCTTTGCGAGAACTTTCCGGTCGTCTTGGTGAAATGCCTGCGGACCAGGGTTTCCCGGCCTATCTGTCTGCCAAACTTGCGTCCTTCTACGAACGAGCAGGCGCAGCCGTCGCTCTCGGTTCCCCGGAACGAAACGGCAGCATCTCCATCGTGGGCGCCGTCTCTCCTCCCGGAGGCGATTTCTCCGATCCTGTCACCTCTGCCACTCTGGGTATCGTACAGGTCTTCTGGGGCTTGGACAAGAAACTGGCTCAGCGGAAACATTTCCCCAGTGTCAACACGTCGCTGTCATACAGCAAGTACACCACTATCCTTGACAAGTTCTACGCCAAAGACCACCCGGAATTCCCCAAACTCCGGGATCGTATCAAGGAGCTTCTCACAAACTCGGAAGATTTGGACCAGGTCGTTCAGTTGGTCGGTAAATCCGCCCTGGGTGACTCTGACAAGATTATCTTGGACGTTGCGGCCATGCTGAAGGACGACTTCCTCCAGCAGAACGGTTACAGCGACTACGACCAATTCTGCCCTCTCTGGAAGACTGAGTACATGATGAAGGCGTTCATGCAGTTCCACGACGAGGCACAGAAGGCTGTCAGCAGTGGACTCTCGTGGGCCAAGGTCCGTGAGGCCACAGGCGAGATTCAGCATGGTCTGCGCAGCATGAAATTCGAGTTGCCAGACAATGAGGAGGAAGTCAGCTCCAAGTACGACAAGCTGCTGCAAAACATGTCGGAGAAGTTTGCGAGCGTGACCGATGAGTAAAGCAGGCGAAGGGCGGTGTTTCTCGGACAGGTCTGCACGCGTCATGAGCAGAGAGAGTCTACTCAATGGTCAAGACGGTACAGCTCGGTCGTGAGGTTTGTGTTGAAAGTACGCAGCCAAGGCAGAGTACACATTACAGATTAGAAATTATGTAGGCGCAAGTGTCCCTCTTTGATTTGAATATTTGATCCAGATTATAATATGTCTGAAGCTTCTTCCGTTCCTGCAAGGTCTCAAGACCAGCGAGTCGTGTGGGTGTTTTTTAGCATCTATCCGTCGCCCATGGATATCAATTATCATGTGTTGTTTTCTTCGTCGTCATCGTCGTCATTCTCATAATAGCCATCATAACCACCACCATCCTCATCCACATCCTCCCTCTTCCCAAACCCACGCCCCTGAACACACCACTCCGTAATCCTTCCATCATCAGCATTAGCAAGAACCACACTCTTAGGCCCATCCCTCACACGCGCGATCTCCGCACACGTCACGGGCGTCCTGAACCGGTGCTCGTTCAGCGGGCTGTTGTGGAGAAGCTGACCCGTCGAAGCGGACCATAGCCCTACGCGGTGGTTGCGCTGGTGGTCTGTCGAGGCGCTCAGGACGATGTCGAGTTCGGGGTCGTAGGCGAAGCCGAGGCCGTATTGGTTTTGTCGGCGGGTTGGGGGGATGTTGAATGTTAGGACTGCGGGCGTTGGGTGGTATGTTTGGGGGACTGGTTTGGGAGGGCGACGATGTCGGTGTTTTGAAGATCTGGATTGTGTTTGGTGGTCTGCTGAGGAGACAGGAGCGGACTTGGTCGGTCGAGGCGCAAAGCGAAGGTCATAGATCTTCATGTCGGCCAGTCCATTGACGAGCACGCGGTTGCCATCGGACAAGGACCGCATCCCGCTGATGGCGCTCGAGTGCTGAAGTCGCAAGACGGCAGGGCGGGCTTTGTTGGTCACGCGGATGTCGCTGAGGCTGAGTCCTCCAGAGTGGGAGCCCGTCATGATGACCACTTCATCCTTGAAACGCACTGTCTCGCTGGCCATGGGGATGTGGGAGATCAATTCAAAGTGTGTTGCGTCGAGCAGCGACAGGCCAGTGCCCGACAACACGGCCACTGCGCGGTGGTCAGGCAGGGCAGCCAGGTCCCGGACTGGAGCGTCATCCCACCGCATTACCACTGTCATGTCGCCCGCCGACCTGTCATCCTCACCAGGGTACGCAGCACATGCTACCGACGCCGTATTCGAACCTTGGAAACTGAGATGCTCGGCCGCCCAAAGGACGCGGCGCGATCCTAGCGACACGATATGCCGGACTCCGTCTGCTCCGAGCATTGTATTGCTCCAACGGTGGTAGAGATGTCCTCGGTCGGCACGTCGACAACGGGTCTGGACGGGCCACTTTGTCCCACCGCCGAGAATGTTGTCGTCTTCCGCTGATCGATTCCCATTGCGATGAACAGCCATAATATGCGGGATCCTGCCGTCATCTTTGTTATGAATGTCCGAGAACAAGGTGCCCGTACTCTCCTCAATGGCAAACCGTCCAGATGAAGATCGTGCGGCGTCCAGGTATTGCCCCGGATGAGACCACTCATTGACCGAAATCTTGTAGAGAACATCCTTACCACCATGGAGGCTCGCGGCATAGTACTCTGCCACCGATGTCCGCACGCTCTTCCGTAGATTGCCCAGTCGTCGGTCGAAGGCAAGAAGAGGGTGGTTGAGCACGGCGGACCGCGTCACGGTTGACGCCTGCTTCGATTCCCGCAGAGATTCTTCATGGCGCTGCCGTTTCTCTATCACTTTTTCCGCATTCACCGCTCCCCGACTGTACTTGGATCCTGTCGGGGCGACATGGTTGGCCTGGATCTTGAAATACCGATTCTTGTCGGGGTCGAAATAATAGCCCGGCACTTCGGCTGGCATATTCGGAGTGTTGGCACTACATCCAGGCTAACATCAAGGTCAGCAAGGAGGAGGCATGTGCCAGAGACGTCGTGTTTCTCAAACGAAGGTGTGGTGGTCGCTGTTCTGAGGCCCGACGGAGGTCAAAGTTGAGAGTCGGGGAAAAGAAAAATCCGATCCGGAGGGAACAGAATGAGAGCGCTGATTGGTCCACAAATTGCCCCCTTAACGAGAAGGGCAACGGGCATATCTACTAAGGACTTTTACATATATTCATGATGTAGCGGGGAGTCTGCAATGCACAGAAAAATGGAGTCATCCGTTTCCAAGTCGGCGATGGTGGCCATCACCAATCATGGTCAACTTCATACTCGCTGATCCCCATCCCCCATATGTAGCCCATACTCACCACCCAGTCTCGACCGACATTGACCCTCCATTTCTCCTCGCCGGCATCATCGCCAGGCCCCGCGGCAGCACTTGTAATCCGGCCTAGGCCTGAGGGGATGGACCCAGAGGTTCGCACGACGAGTCTGAGTTTCTCTAGCTCTCCCAATTCACGGTAGATGCGATCGCTCACGCCGCGGTTTGGACGATTTGGGATCCCGTGAGGATGGATTGTTCGCAAGATTGCGACGAGACGCTCAATTGTGAAAGGCCGTGGAATCCCCAAATTTGAGTTCACTCCGAACAGCGACCTGGTCCGGGTTCTCGTCGGGGTTGACGATTCGGGTTTCGTTTTCGACGGCGTCCCATTGGGGGTTGACGTTTTCCGTCTTTTCGTTGGAGTCTGTCGTAGTCTGCGGATCTTCCGGCTGGTCGTGGTCGAGGACGAGCTCAGACGAGAGAAGAGTAAAATATCATGTTTTGGGGGCGTATGGCTGGCAAGGTATGCAGAGAGAAGCACGAGAGTTGTAAAGTGTTTCAGCAGAGGCGGTCGAGCTGCCAATGGCTTCGACTGTGATGTGAGACGGTTCGCTGTGTTGAGCATCTGTCGCTCCGTCTCTGGACGCGTCGGATCATCCGAGTTTGAAGGACTTTGCGACTCGGTTGGCAGCATGTGGTGCAGGGCAATTTCACCCTCGGACTGAAATAAGCCACGGTTTTGTACCAACAATTTTGCAAAATCCCACGATTTCTTTCTACCAGCGCCCGGAGGTTCACGGCCCGAGACCATCGGTTCGATGAATCTGGGCCAGAGTTTGTCACAAGTCGCTTGAAAAGTCTGTATGGAAGTCGAAGAGGTGGATAGTATCAGCGAGTCGTAGACCGTGATGGCAAACTGGGTGTAGAGCTTGGTTATTGAACTCTCCTCGGTATCTGCGGCGGAGTGAGGTAACGACTTGGGAAGAAGTGGTTTTTGCTGCGAACTGATTATGAAGACTGCTTCGGAGCGCGAGTAGGGCGGGAAGTGAACATAGGGTACGCCGGCCTTGTTGAGAATGAGTGGTCGTGGAGAGTTCGAGGTCAAGATAATGGACAGTCCAGGAACCTAGAAATTGTCTGTCAGCGGCGACCTCATTTCCAGCCGACAGGAGGCGCCCATACCAGGTCTCCCAGTCGAGCGAGCGCAGGGAGCAGTGTGGCACTGGACTGCTTAAGTGCGTCGATGTCTTCGATCACAGCCACAAAGGTCTTCCCGTTTGAGCGCTCAAAGAGTTTGCGTAGATTCCCTAGAAGCGCATTTATACTGTCCACTTTATCGAATTGCTCCAGTTGTGATTCTTGTTCAAAGGCAATGACGCAAACAGCAAAGATCTTGGACAGAAGATGTCGCTGTGAAAGGCATTCCTTGCTCTTGATGACCGCATGTTGGATCTCTCTCCTTTCCAGAACATTTCTGACGACTTCGGTCTTGCTGGAACTCTCCAGGCCGTAGGCAACAAGGGCAGGAGGACTGGGAAATATTCTCTGGAGATTGAAGTCAGTACAGCGGAAGTAGAGGCAGCCGCTCCGGGTCAGTGAGCTCACATTGTAATATGTTGCCAGCTGGCGGATCTGTGCCTCACGACACGGACATCGTTGTGCAATAGAGCTCAGAAGCTCTGGAGGCAGCAGGCTGGCCATGCGCAATCTCAGGCGAGTTCTGCGTCGTTGGAGGGTAGGTAGATTGCTGGGTTGTGAAATGTCTCTGCCTCGTCGGTCGCAGTCAACGCGCTGTTCACTTGCACGCGTCTCAAGTTCCCCGCATCCAAAAAGGGGCCAAGCGGGTCTGTGAATCGTCGGTTGGCAAGGCTGTACGAGTAATGTAGTCACTTGAACTGTATCTACAAAGCACATCCTCGATCAGAGCCAGACATGAGAATCCCTACACTCGGTCGTCGAGACGAGGTCACACACACACTGCGAGCAGAAATACTCGCACAGCCCCCAGTTCATATGGGAGCGGGAATAACACCAGAATTTGTCTAAGATACAATTGTCTAGCTATGAATTCTAGGCTCGAATTGATGGTACAGGCCCTTTCTCTCTGGGGAAGAACCTAAAGCCAAAAAAGGATCTTGGGGTAAGTACATGACCAATCCTCCACGGCAGTAAAGCGTCCGTTCTTTCCAAATGAGCATGCCCATTCTGTCCAGAGGAATCCTCGCCATTCCATGTGAATGCTCGCAAATACAATGCGACTTGCCGATCCTTTGACAATTCGGAAGCTTTCCAGAAAACCAAAAAAACAAAACCTGTCCAGCCGGAGACCATCAAATACCATGTGGGGAAGAAGATGAGGCACAAAAATTTGTCAAGCAAACCATCATTCATCCAAGATCGCGAGGTTCTCTGTCTGTGTTTGAAAACCCCCCTTCGACCTCAGAATGAGCCATGAATATCGGATCTCCTGCCAGACTGATGCTGGACCAAAACTTTCCAGAAGCATAATACAGGGGGGATGTTGCAAGCCGTTAGCATTTGTCGTGAGTATTTTCGAGCGCTTTTTGGTGTGATTTGGTACAAGTCGTAAAGGGGGCATAGTTCTGAGGGGTGCGATCTCAGTCGCAGAGACGATCTATGAATGAGTTTCGAAAAAGAAAAATCTGCAATATTCATCATGTCGTGGACTCGTAATCGTAGCGGGAGTCTGTTACTGGAAGAATGGATCATTATCAAATGACATTGTTGGAACCAGATATGGATCCGTTCATGAATCCTGGATAGGCATTCTGGCCAACATCATTTGCGTAGTTGTGCGCGTTGTACATATTGACGGGCGGCTCCATCATGGCGAAGTTGTTGCCGTTTGCAGAGACGTTCTCGGTGTTCATGTTGCCGGGACCGAAACCGCGGTTGTTGAAACCACCACCCACGATCTGAACATTGCGGCGGCTGTTGGCGCGACCGCCACTGAAGCTGGCAAGTAGGTTGTCGTTGTTGGACTGGCCATTGCCGCGACCTTGAACCTCGCCTCCGAGAATCTTGCTCGCAATGCGTCGACCGTGGGGGGTTTGTTTGATGAGAGGCAGAATAGGGCGGATGGATTCGACGAGACGCGCCTTTGTCTGGGGGTCGGCGTACTCCATCGCCGTCTGGACCACATAGTTTGCGAAAGAGTCACGAAGCATCTTCTCAAGCTCGCTGCCCATGAGAATCTCCTCGACCATGAGTTTCTTGGTGTCAACATCGGCGGTGCGCAGGCACTTTTCAATGACATTGGAGCTGAACTTCTGCTTGGACAGTGCTGCAATGCGGCCGAAGAAGGTCTCACAGAGCGGCTTGGTGAAGGCTGCTTCGTCGAGATCAAGAATGTATTGAACGACGTAGTTGCCGAATGGGTCTTGGACCAAGTCGAAGGCGCAATGGGTGATGCGTGCGATGAGTTGAGCTCGTTGGAAGCCTTGGGCGTGATCGATGCAGCGCTGGAGGACGCAGCATCCATGACGGTGAGTGCCGACGATGACGCAATATTTGCCGACCGCATCATAGATGAACTGAGACCGCTCAGCTCCCAGGCGAGTGAGACACTTCTGAACAACGTGGTTGCCGTTGAGGTCCTGGACGAGCTCAACAACGCGGCTGGACAGCGCCTGAATGATGGTGTCGATTTGCGCTGGAGTATGCACAAACTCGATCATCTTCTGGAGAGCACGGGTACCATGTTGGTTGAGCGCAATGGTAGTCAGAGCAGGGGCTGCGGTGTTGATCAACGTAGTGCGCTGTTCGTCGTTGCAATGTTCAAAGAGCTTCTGGCAGAGATAGTTGCCAAATGGATCAGTCATCAGCTCGATGATATGAGGACAAGTTTCGACGAAGATGGCTTGGATGTGCTCTGCGTCACCATCTTCAAGCTTGCGCTGAAGGTATCGGCAGCCATGTTGGTCCTTGCAAAGCTCGTACAGATTTCCACGGTAGGAATCAAGCGGAACATTGTTGAAGCGAGCTTCGTCGCCATGACTGCGGCGCCCAGTGCCAGAACGCTGGGGCGTGCCTCCATAACCGTTGTTGATCCCAAATGCACCCTGAGCTTGGTTGTACGGTTGAACAGGCACAGTGTTAGGAGTTTGCGGATTCATCTGGCTGACATTGTACGTTTGCATGTTGTAGGCATAGGGCTGAGGAGGTGCAAATGAGGCTGGGCTTGCCAAAGCCATCACATTCGAGTCAGATGTGCTGATGTAGGAGGCACTGAATGGAGCAGCGCTGGCATGCAGGTTTGAAGCCATGGCTTTGTCTTCCATCTTGACCGCTCCGTTGGTCACCTCTCTGCTCTGACGGTTTTGTCCGTTGAGAGGAATGCGACCCATAGTGAGGTTGTGTTGATGCAACTGATATTCGGCTTGCGTCTTGGGAGGAGTGGGAGCACTGTCCAGAGTCAAGGTCTTCTTGACTGTGGGGACGTCGTTGGTAGAGTATGATGTCTGCAACGATGACGGGCGAGTGACAGACAGACCTGATGGCATGGGCGAAGAATCTTCGAAGGTCACTCCCATCGAGTGTCGTTGAGTCTTGGAGCGCGTTAGATCCGCTGGACGTTCTGCTGGGGGGCTGCTGATGCCGAGGTTGCTCAAGACAGGTCTGTACATGGAGGAATCGGTATGGGGCATGCTCTGATGAGATGGTCTGTACCGAGAGCCAAGGGTCCAGTCGAGATCTGGGGTTCGGGAGTTTGCAAGATCCAGAGCGGCAGAGTTGGCAGAGAGCTATAGCGAAGAGGGGTGAGCGCAAGATCAGAGAGACAGAAGAGACGGGGTGAAAGTCTTACCTTGAGACCGTCACTGGTCAGCGTGGGGAACGTGTCGTCACCCTCCAACTGGGCGAAAGCCTTTGCAACAGGAGAGGTCAAGTCGATCGCGTTCAGAGAAAGGTGCTTGTCATCATCGTCGTCAAAGAGGAAACTGGTGGTGTTTGCAAGACCGAAAGCGCCAGGGACAGTTCCGTTCACACTGAGACGCTGGTTCTGGCGATTCACGGGCATAGAAAAGCGATTCAACCTGGAAGTCAAAGAGGTCAGAAGTCAGAAGTCAGAAGTCAGAGACGTTCTTAAAGGGGTGAGGTGAGGTGAGGGTCAGGCGAGACAAAAAGTGCGGTGAGTTGAATGAATAATGGGACTTCACTCGCCAAGGACTTCACCCTATGCATCGAAACAAACATCGTCCGAAGACCAGGCTGAATCAAAAGTGAAGCGGAGGACAGGAAGACTTACGAAGCAGCAGCACGTGTGGTGGCCGGCACCTCCTCCTCGGGGTAGTACTCGTCTTCGTCTGAGCCTCGACGAGACCCAGGGACCGATTTGGCAGAGGGCTTCTGGGCCGACTGATTGAAGCTGCCGGTTCCCGACAGGCGATTTGCTGGAGGAGAAGTGATTTGGGAGCTAGACACAGAGATCCGATTGCTGAGACCTGGTGGGGAGATGATGCTGTTCATGGAGAGCCGGCTAGATCGAGAGAATCGGTTGCTAAACCCATTTTCTGCGTACTCGGGGGGCGTCGTAGGCTCGCTCACGGGACCAGTGAGACTGATGCGGTTGAGTCTGGTTGAGATCCGCTCGAGATCGTGAGTGCTGGCCCCCATCTGCAAATTTCGCTCTTGCATTTCCAGCAGACGCAGTTGCTCCTCCGCCTTTCGCTTCGCGCTCTGAATGTCTTCGTAGATTTGCTTGTTCTTCACCTGTTGGGAATCAGTATCGGTATCCATGATGGCCGCAAATAGTAGGCTGGTAGAGTAGCAATATGGGCGAGAGGCAAAGTTGGTGGCCGAGGAGAGGGTAAGATCAAGCGAGGAGATATGTTGACGCAGCGGGGTTATTTATATGGTGAAGTGCCGTATTGACTTCTCAACCATTTTCCAACTCCTCAATGCCCTATTGTCTCTTTGAAACACAATAGGCCAGGTGCTCAACAAGGGTGACACAGAACAGCGTGACGTACCACATTCGGGCTTATTGATGAATATTGTTGACCATACGGTCGGGCCATTGGCATCTTGCTTGAATCGGTCGTGAAGCGCCGTTGGAGGCTTGCACGAGCGTCGTTGGATGAGGGGTGTATATTCGAGAAGAAGGGATTCTGGTCTCGTGTAGAGGAGCCGTTCGATCCATACGGACTCTCGGTCTCGGGGGATCGAACGCTGGGGTATCGCAGTTCTTCCATGCGGCCACTTAACGTATTGGGGAACGCCATGTCGTACTCGTATGTCTACACGGTGGCAACGCCGTCAGCACAGGTCCATCGTCCGTTTGTGAAAGATATCCCATCATAGATGCAAGTCGAAGCCGTGAGAGGCGCCGAGTCCATCTCGCCCCGACCATGCCAGGCTACACTGCCGCTCTGCCTCGAGGCACCAGCCAAACGGGGGAGGGACCAGCCATTCCCCTCGACCCAACGCTGTCTAGAGCACACATACCTGACCGTAGAGAATGGGGAGTCTCCGACGCAATCGTGGCCCGTTGGCCGATCCGACGGAGGACAAGTTGGACGTTCTCTGTCAAGCCGATGGATGGCGTGAGCAGATCACCAGGAGGGCGCGTGGTCCACCACTCGCAGCGGGCACAGGGATGGATGGAGAAAAGAAGAGATGCAGCAATGCTGGGTGCGCGCGAACGGGCAGCACCGCAGCGAGAGGTGGTATGCTATAAAGACAGTCGTGAAGAAAACAAGATGGCAAGGAAAGGAAACAGAATAATGTTACAACGTCGCGGTGGCAGCAGAGGTGGAATAGAAGGAGACACCGCGAGAACGGGATCGAGTCTGGAGAGTCTTGCTAGAGTAGCAGCGGAGGTTGGACTCGACTCTTGGGCCTCACTGCTCGCTTTGGGGCAAGCGCCAGAAGCCAGAGAGGCCAGCGTGGGCGACGTGGGTACTCGGGCTTGCTGGGAAGCGGCCTAGACGAGTGCTGTTAGGCTGGCCTGCTGCAGCTTTGCCTGCCCCCCTGACTGGTTCCTTTCCCTGCTTAGCCTGGGCTAATCCCGGCGCGACCAGGGTCGGAATCGAGGGTCGAGGTCAGGGTCGAGGTCGAGCGAGGTCAATCAACCGTCAAGGGCACCGCAGACTCGAGTCCAGAGGCTGGAAGATGTTGAGGCCCGTCGATCTGCTCTGGATTCTCTTCCTGGCCAGCAACTTGACTCCAAGTCTGGTGATTCTCGAGCACGACCCTATTGCCCCTGCTGAGGCGCCGCACGCCTCTCTCTGAAAATGTGTGTGCTCGGCCGCCCTCTGTAGATACGTACTGTAGAGTTGCATTCCAGTGAGAGTATCTGCAGCTCGCTGGCCACTTCGCTCCTTCTCCCGCCAACCCCTGGGCCCTGGGCCCTGAGCCCTGGAGGCTGGAGCACATCGCTCGGGTCGGCCAGGTCAATAAGGTGCGGTGCCTGCGGGTGGGTGGGTGGGTGGTGGGCTGCCCCCCGTCATCCTGGTGGGCTGTTGGCGATTGCTGGCGACTGATGGGCATTGGGCTCACTAGGCCTAGCAGTGGCACCTAGAGCAAAGGCTAGCACCTACAAAGCACTTCGCCCCTCGGCACCAGGCCCACGGAGGGACAGTCAGAAATGGCGAATTGAGAGCCGGTCATGCATAAGAACGCCTCCCTCATCAGGCCTCTGGAGACCAACACAATTGAGAGCCACTCGCGAGTGCGCTGGCAGCTGCAGGAGCTCCATGGTTCGCGTGAGAATCTCTGCACCCTCCTCGTCCATGGGCCAGGCAAATCGCGGTTGCGCCAATAGGAGGGATCCTTTTTGCGCATCGAGGCGTGAGTCGTGACCCAGGTGTCTGTCATCGCGACGATGCCCTCTCCATCGACCAGTTGCTTCGTCAGACAGATCAGCCATGGGTGTGTACTGTGGGGAAGTGCCACTGAGGATGAGGGTTTGATGGGCGCCTTTGGCTCCCCAATCCCATCCGCCATGGCCACCCAGCGAAAAGGCGGTCAAGAGAGACGACTTCGGGGCTAGGAAGGCTCCGCTTTGTTGGCCTGGAGTAGTGAGGACGTTTCTCTCAGTTCCAGATGCCAGATGCCAGATGGCACGGATAGGCACTGAACGTTGCTGTGTGATGCTGGCGCTGGTAACAGTCTGGCGGGAGCTCACCGGGGCAGATCGAGATAGAGATTACTAAGGGCAGATTCCTGGGAAGGACTCAGCGACGGGCTTCGGGCAGCTAGAACCTGGAGGAGAGTGTTCTCCTCGGGGGAGTCATCTCATCAGTCGCAGTGCCATGATCCATCCGATCTGCATGGCGCAATAATCCCATTCTCACGCCCTCGTCACGATTGCTGGAGGGTCACCAGATATACCCCACGGCCAGGCCGGGGATCGCTGAGACATGAGTGATAGCACCATGCCATTTCCACCCTCTCTTTCCCGAGACAAGCACATGGTGTCATGTCCAGACACCCCGTGAGCAGAGACATCAATCTCCCGACAGGAGGGCACGACACATGGGCCCATGGGCCATGTCATGGGGTGAGCACACACGAGCTTGACGTGTCTATCCTCGTGGCCCGTTGGCAGCACAAGGGTTCACCAGGCGTCAGAGAGCCTAGGTCAGACCAAACAGTATATACATAAAAGAGCAGAGGTCATATTTGCGGTGGGCACCATGGCCAATGTGATTTTCTGCCGACGTGCATCCATCACGAAGATGCCCATGCCCGTGAAGAACATGGTGAACCATGCATCGATGCGGGATGATGTCGGCTATTCCGCCCTGCAGCCTGCAGCTCGCAGCTTGACCCTGATCATTCCTCCCCTCAACGAGTCCGGAGAGCAAGTGTGAGAGGGCTTCTGAATTCCATAGTCCGATAGAGCAAGTACTCGTGCATCAACCCACAGTCCCTCGATGGTTTGCCATTGAACCCCTGTTGGGCCTAAGGTGATTCGAGCCAGCGTATGCGGGAGGAGGAGGAGGAGGAGGATCACTGCAGAACAGTCGATGTGTTCGGGCGAACTCGCTCTGCGTCCGATTTCAGTCTGTTGTGCGATCCCCTGCATAAGAGAGGTCATAATCAGGCAAATCAGTGACCCCTGAAGCCCGTCGACAAACTTGAGGGGCCTCATCAGGGAGGCGGCCGACGCACGGGTGCCGCAGGCTTGTGCAGACATTGGAGCATGCGGCCCGTCCTCCTTGGCCGGCAACTCTCCTTCTGGCGTCTTTGCACAACGCCGTTGTTCGTTTCAGAGTGGACAGGGGTATTGAAAACGCCGTCCCTCGTATAGGCGGCCAGCCAACTCATCCAAGGGTTCTCTGCGCCGGTGGCATCAAGGCCCCAGGGACACTGCGTCAAGAGCCTTGAGGTCGTCTGTCGCAGCACCTGTGGCTCTGTGAGTGCACACGTACCTGGGGAAACTGGGAATGGGATCTCGGTCCCGCCGATGATAGTATGAGTAGGATCAGATAATCCACGCTTCTCAGGTCGGGGCAAATCGTCCAATGTTGGAAATGAAGTCTCTCCATCACTCTCTGACTCTCGCTGTTTTCACCCCACGCCTCACCGCCCGGCCCCGCTTAGTCATCCGAGCGGCAGAATTGTTGCCCACCTCACTTCCGCCTGGGATTTTTTTCCGAAACTCATCCATCGCCGCAGTCTTGTTCGGTGCACACCAACGTGGAGGAAATCCTACTGACTCTGAGCACATCATGAGATACAGGCTGTCATTCCTCCCGTTATCACCAGCATCTAACTTTTGGTGAGAGATGCCGCCCAAGAGAAAGGCCGATGGCCTTGCTGGCGGCGCTCCGCAAGCCGCCAGAAAGCCAATTCCAAAGGTGATTATGATTTACAAACTCCTCAGACAAGCACTGACACCCAGAAAGAAATCTGCGCCACGACGGCCCTCAATCAAAGAACCTGGCTTAGATGAGCAATCCACAGCACCAGATATTGCGGCCGGCCGAGCGTCCAAAGACGACCCGAAGCACGAGAGGCATCGCCGCAGATCCACCATCCATGCAGACGGATTCGATGCTGCTCTCGAACCCTTTTACTACGGGAAATCTCTGACCGATCCCATCGATACCGCGCGAGACAAATGGAACCTCGTACCAGCCTTCCTCAAGGTTAAAGGCCTTGTCAAACAGCACATCGAGTCTTTCAATCACTTTGTGGAGGTGGAGTTGAAGAAGATCATCGACGCAGAACCGGTCATCACGAGTGATATTGATCCGGACTTCTACATCAAATATGAAAACATCTACGTCGGCAAGCCTCGAAGACACGATGAACAATGGATGGGGGACGGGAGAGACTTCAAAGACGAGTCCACGGTCACCCCGAATGAATGTCGTTTGCGGGACATGACATACGCTGCACCGATTCTAGTGGATATTCGATACACAAAATCAAAAGTTGCCTACCGGCGCAAGGGAATGGTCATCGGCCGCTTGCCTATCATGCTTCGGAGCTCGAGATGTGTGTTGGGCAACAAATCCGAAGCAGAGATGTGCGCCATGGACGAGTGCCCGCTGGATCCCGGTGGCTATTTTATTGTCAACGGGACTGAAAAGGTCATCTTGGTTCAGGAACAGCTCAGCAAGAATAGAATCATCGTCGAGTCAGACCCCAAGAAAGAGCTCATCACTGCATCTGTCACCAGCTCGACCCACGCCAGGAAGTCAAAGAGCTACATCGTGCTGAAGAAAGACTTGCTCTACATGCGGCACAATATTCTGAACGAGGATGTGCCCATCTGTATCTTGCTGAAGGCAATGGGTGTCACTTCGGACCTCGACATGACCAACATTGTGGCAGGTCCCGATGAAGCCCTGCAGGGAGCATTTGCGATCAATCTGGAGGAAACCATCAAGCTGCAGATCCACACTCAACAGCAGGCTTTGGACTATCTCGGGGCACGAATCAAGATAACCCGGAAGCCCACTCCCTTTGGTCAATCTCGCCGCAACTACGTTCAGGAGGCATTGGAAGCAGTCAGCGCTGTCTTCATCGCCCACGTCCCGATCGAGGATCTCAATTTCAGACCCAAGGCCTTGTACGTTGCACACATGGCTCGCCGTGTTCTAATGGCAAAACGGAATCCGGCGCTTGTCGATGACCGAGACTATGTCGGCAACAAACGCTTGGAGTTGGCCGGACAGCTGCTCTCTTTGCTCTTCGAGGACTTGTTCAAGAAATACAATTTCGACATCAAAATGAACATGGACAAGGTGTTACGGAAGCCGAACCGGACTGAGATGGCTGACCCCTGCACGGTCATGATGGGCCACGCAAATCACATCACCCAGGGCATGAACAGAGCCATCGCAACAGGCAATTGGAACTTGAAACGTTTCAGGATGGACCGAGCTGGGGTCACTCATCTCCTCAGTCGACTTAGTTTCATCGCCTCCCTCGGCATGATGACCAGAATTTCAAGTCAGTTCGAGAAGACTCGAAAGGTTAGTGGTCCTCGAGCTCTCCAGCCGTCTTCATTTGGCATGCTTTGCCCTGCCGACACTCCGGAAGGTGAAGCTTGTGGTCTGGTTAAGAATTTGGCGCTCATGACACACATCACAACCGATGACGAGGAAACGCCAATCAAGCGTCTTATCTTCATGCTAGGTGCTGAGGATATCGTCTCCGTGGGCGGCGCAGAACTATACGCTCCTGGGGCATATCTTGTCCTCCTGAATGGTACACCAGTCGCAACCACACGACACCCTTCAAATTTTCTGACCTCGTTCCGCCGACTACGCAGATCCGGACGTATATCCGAGTTCGTGTCCATTTTCATCAACCACCATCACAGTACGATTCAAGTTGCAACGGACGAAGGTCGAATATGCAGACCGCTGATCATTGTCGAGGACAAGAAGTCCAAGGTCACCAAACGATATTTGAAGTCCCTCAGGCAAGGCTCCATGGACTTCGACGACTTTTTGGCCCGTGGCCTTGTCGAATACTTGGACGTCAATGAAGAAAACGACAGTAACATTGCCATGTACGAATCCGACATGAATGCCACCACGACTCATTTAGAGATCGAACCATTTACGATTCTTGGAGCTGTCGCCGGACTGATCCCTTACCCTCATCACAACCAATCGCCGAGAAACACGTACCAGTGCGCTATGGGTAAACAAGCCATCGGTTTCATTGCCAACAATCAATACCTGCGGATTGACACGCTCCTTTACCTAATGGTCTATCCTCAGAAACCACTTGTCAAGACCCGAACCATTGAATTGGTCAAGTATGACCAACTCCCAGCCGGGCACAACGCCACTGTGGCTGTCATGTCATATAGCGGGTACGATATCGAAGATGCCCTCGTCCTCAACAAAGCATCTGTTGATCGTGGCTTCGGACGTTGTCAAGTCCTGCGCAAGTATCCCGTCAGCCTGAAATTGTATGCAAATGGAACCAAGGACACCATTGATGGACCCTCCTACCAGAACAACGTGCCAATCAAGGCACATGCCCTGCTCGACCAAGACGGCATTGCATCTGTCGGTGCCAAAGTCAGCCAGGGTGAAGTCTACGTCAATAAATTCGTGCCCGCCAACGCCAACTCCTCGGGTTTGTCGGATACCGGGTCTGACAGCCTAGGAGCGCTCGTGGGCCAGCCACAAAAATACCGACTTCCCGACCCGAGCTACATTGACAAGGTCATGGTCTCGGAGGTTGAATCCGGGAACCAACTCATCAAGATTCAAACCCGACAAACCAGAGTTCCCGAAGTTGGTGATAAGTTTTCGTCCAGGCATGGACAGAAAGGTGTCGTTGGAATCATTGCAGAACAGGTGGATATGCCCTTCTCCGATCTGGGTATCTGCCCGGACATCATCATGAACCCGCATGGTTTCCCTTCTCGAATGACGGTGGGCAAAATGCTTGAGCTCGTCTCCGGAAAGGCAGGCATTCTCAAGGGCAAGTTTGAATATGGCACGGCGTTCGGGGGCAGCAAACTCCAAGACATGTCTCGAGCACTCATCGAATCCGGATACAGCTACCACGGCAAAGACTACCTCACCTCAGGAACCACAGGCGAACCTCTCCCCGCCTACGTCTTCATGGGTCCCATCTACTACCAGAAGCTCAAGCACATGGTCCAGGACAAGATGCACAGTCGGTCGCGCGGGCCCCGCGCCATTCTCACCCGCCAACCGACAGAAGGTCGATCGCGCGACGGTGGTCTCCGACTGGGCGAAATGGAACGAGATTGCCTGATCGCATACGGGGCGTCACAGCTCCTCCGCGAAAGACTCATGCTGTCGAGCGACAAGCACGAGGTCGACGTGTGCGAGTCGTGCGGCTTCATGGCCTTCTCGCGCTGGTGCCAGCGGTGCAGCAAGGCAGGCGACACGGGCTCCAAGGTCGTGCGCATGACGCTGCCGTACGCGTTCAAGTTGCTTCTCAACGAGCTGGGGAGCATGAACGTCAATACGCGGTTGATTGTCTCGGATGAGTTCCCAAGCGATGGCTCGAGACGGGCTTGAGGACCTGGCCCATATTGTGAATGAGATGGCCGCGAATAGGAGGTCATGGGAATTGGTGATCAATTGTTCATTGGATCTTGAGATTCCAACGATGAGAATCTCGGTCCAAATGGAACACGAAACGGGAAATGATGTATTTTGCCTTGTTCCTCGCAGGAACAGAATATCACGGCACGAGGACGGAACAGATCAGCACGAGGACATGCCCAACACCATATGATAGAATAGCAGATTCGAGTTTTGAGTTTTTGCATAGCGACGGTACATGCATTCACACCTGTACCTGTACCTGTAGGCGAGCGATGCGATTTTAAGCTGAAGGTACAAATCACATCAAATCATGTATCACCAAATGGAAATTATGAAATGAAGGTGCTGAATAAGTTACACAAGAAATACAAGATCGTTGTCCTGACTCCCCTCCCGTCCTTAATGAGAACACCGGCGTTATTAAATACTAAGATCAGGTACCCGTAATATGGTGCAGTATCACTAGTATGGTATCTAGATAGTATTGCGAAAGTATGAAGACGAGTATACATAAATCAAATGAATGAATGGAATAAAATGAATGAATGCCCTTCCAATCTTACCGTCCTGTCTCCCTGTGTTTCCTTGTGTGTGCTCGTCGCTCTATCTCGATATCTGTTTACTCCGTCTGCTCCTCACCCGTCAGTGTCTACCCTGACACTGTTGCGTCGGGGTCTGTTGTTGCCGATGACGCTGCTGTTGCAGCGGGTGCAGGTGCAGGTCGCGGAGCCGGGGCAGGAGCCGAAGAAGCAGCTGGAGCAGCAGCGGGAGCAGGTACAGGAGCACGAGCCAGAGCTGGAGCCGAAGAAGCAGCTGGAGCAGCCGCGGGAGCTTGAGTAGCAGCGGGAGCTGGAGCTGGAGCTGGAGAAGCAGAAGGAGAAGTCGCATTAGGACGCGGAGGTTGAGACGTAAAGACAGGCTGAAACCACTTCTCATGATCATTGACCTCGTCGTACATCCTCTTCCACGACGGGTTGCCGAGATCTTCCGAGTACTTGCCGTACTTCATCGTGGGCAGACGAATCTTGGGGAGGTCCGGGTCGACGAACTCGGAGGTGATGAAGTACTTCCAGTCCGAGCTCCAGGGTTGGAAGCCCGCGTCGCCGAGCGGGAGTCCGTTGATCTCGTGGCCGCGGAAGTACAGCTTCTCTGAATCGGTGCCGTCTCGCTGGGCACGTTTCTCGGCCATGCGCAGACCTCGTGTCGTTTCGTCCATGAGTTCGAGCTGCGTGGGCCGCTTCGCCGGGCTCGGGTCGAGGCAGCGGTGGATCAGGCGGCGGAGGTGGCTGCTGTAGACGCCGGGCTTCTTGGTGTAGACGCCGGAGATCTGGTGGTTGCCGTAGCGTTGGTACCTCCGGCGCGACTTTGCTTGGATCTTTCGAAGGTGTCCGTCCTTGGTGAGGGTGACGACGCTGTACATGATATGGCCGATGCCGTAGATCTGTAGGAACGATGGGTGAGGGGATATTCATACAGAGCAAGCGTCAAGCTCTACACTTACATTGAAGGAGTGGTCGAAGAACACGTCTGCGCCTACCGGATTGTGTTCGTTCCACAGTTTCCGCTCCTTTTTTGCTTGTTTGTATCCCATGAGCTGATCATACTTGTTACGATGGAGAACACGAGTATCATCCGGGGGGATTTCCCAGTCGACACCGTAAGACTGTTGTTCCTGCGATACACGACTGGTAAGCTTGGGAACGGGGAACGAAAAGATCACCATAGCAAGGGAACTCTTGGGGCCTTTCTTGCGCGAGGGGGAGTCTTACAGTTGGATCGTAGTCTCTCGTGCCTCGCCACCACATGTCTGTGGGATTCCTGGGACGGTCAGCCCTGTTGGTGTACACGGAAACGCCAAAGTCGTTCAGTAACGGGGTTGGGAAGTCATGGCCACTGCCATGATCTGTGTCCGGCCCGCTGAGGAGGATGTTTTGCGGTTTCATATCCATGTGCAAGCAGAACATGCTCTTGTACGCTTCAGCGTTCTTCCGCTTCTGGATCGAGGAAATGCCCAGAGTGTCTTGGGGCGGGTGTTCTCGCAACGTCTCGGACGCCCAAGCGAGCCGCTTGAAGACGTACCAAACAAAGACTTCGGGCAAGAATCGGTCCCAGCACCGATACAGCCGACGCAGCCGATTGAGGTCGTTGTGAGGGCAGAACTCGGAATAAAGTCGATATTTTCCGCTCTTCATCCGGGTATCATGTGCAATGAATCTATACCGTCGCAAATGGGGAGCAACTCCGGATCGTTTGACGTTCATGTCACGCTGGAAGACGGCTTCAGCGGACAGACGAGGGGTGTCGGTCTCTTGGTGTCTCCATGATTTGGCTAAGTTGCCTATATCAAGATGGATCTCTTTGCAAACGACCTCGTCGACCGGCTGGTTGGACGCATCTCTCTTCTCCCACAGGCCGACACGTCCATACCCCCCTTTGCCGAGCATGCGGATAGGACCCCACTCGAAGTCGTCGGCCTCGGCGGCTTCAAAGAACAAACGCTTCAACATGAACTCTTGACTCTCATTACTCTCGCCAAGTGCTCCTCTGGTGAGCCTATCATTGTACCAGGCTGCATTGACGTCCTGGATGGGTTGGCGGACTCTTCTGTTTGCACTAGAATGGTTCACGATGAATTGACCGGAGCTCATGTCCGGAAAGGGGTCCTCGAAGGGTTGCCCATCAAGACGGGTCGGCGGCATCGCGGGCGATGATAAGGTGTATAGCAGGGCGATCTGAGAGGAAACAATTTGCGAGAATCTAGCAGTGAGAAAAAGTAGTATCAAAGGCGTGGGAAAGACTTCGTAGAGATCAGCCTTCTTTATCAACCCTCTTCCGAATGCATCACGGGGGAAAATATAACAGACAAAGAGGACAAGATATCGGCAGAGCATCAATAGTTGACGAATGCATGCGGTCCGGATATGTCAAAGAAAGTCCATGGAGCCGCAGAGAGGTCGTTGTGCGCCGAGTCCAGTTGGTGATGGAGATTAGACAAGTAAGAAATGACCGGAGCCCATGCCATGCTCTCTTCATCAATAAACGACTCACCTTGTGTTGTATTGGAAGACAAAGAGAATGATGAGGTTGAATAAAGAGTCTGAGATGGAGAGAGAAGCGCGACATCCGCATTGAGACTAACGCGATATTACATGACACGCCAAGCCAGACCTGATGACATAATGCACTAATCCGGACAAGTACTCCGCCAAGCCTGGTAGCGACCAGCCGTCCACCAATCGGCCGGCTTGCAACCTATTCCGGCCCCGGATGGTCGATCCAAACGAGCAAAGCGCCAGATCTTGACATCACTTCGATGTTCGGTGTCGGCTTAACGCGACGGACGAACATGTAAATCCGACTTATATCAAAGGGTAAATCGCCCCGCATGGAGATTCTTCTCAAGCGCATACCCGAACCCAGAGTGCTCAGACACCGGAGAGACACACTGCTCAACCATGGCGATCGAGGGAGTTCCCGAGGAGATGCTTGCGGTGCAAGTCGTCGAGGTAAATGGACCATGAATACGATCTTTCAAAACTCTCGTTCAGTATCTTGATCCTGGCCGGAAGCTGACCCAGAAAATGGACATAGTTCAACAAGCCGTACAAGATCCACAAGGTCGCGACGCCGCAGAACCTCAGGCCACATGAGATACTCCTCAAGACCGTGGTGGCCTCGCTCTGCCACACGGACAGCATGGTCGTTCAGGGGAAGTTCCCGACAAAGCTGCCATGCACGGCATCGCACGAAGGGACGGGCATCGTCGTGGCGGTGGGCGACGAGGTGACGAATTTCCGCAAGGGCGACCGGGTCATGTCCGGCCTGCCGCGCAACCAGTGCGGAAAGTGCTTGAACTGCACCGGACCGGACGACTGGCACCAGTACTGCGACAAGCTCGAGGGGCACATCGGGGTGTTCATTGACGGGGCCTTCGCCGAGTACCACGTTGTCGACAGCCGGACGAGCTGCCATATCCCCGACGGTCTGGGGTTCGACAGCGCGGCGCCGCTCGCATGCGCGGGGATCACGATATATCGCTCGATCATAGTCAGCGGGGCGCGCGAGGGTGATTGGCTTGCCCTTGTGGGCGCGGGAGGTGGGCTCGGCCACTTGGGCATCCAGTTCGCGAAGGCGCGGGGGTTGAATGTGGTGGCGATCGATGCGCGGGACGAAGGCATCGAGCTCTGCCGCCAGGCCGGCGCGACGCACATCTTTGACGCCCGAGAGGGCAAGGATGTCGTCGTCAAGAAGGTACAGGCCCTCACGGACGGGTTGGGTGTGCACGCGACAATCAACACCTCCGAGCACGAGACATCCGCCGACTTGGCCTGCGCGGTGACTCGAATGCATGGGACCATGGTGCAAGCCGCACAGCCTGATCGGTAAGCGTTCAGCATTCCGATCTCCATCCAGGTCTCCCTCTTCCGCTGTGTCTGTCCACTCGCTGACAAAACCCCGTTCCACGCGCGCCAGAGTCGCCGTGGCGTTCCAAGAACTCGTCTTCCGCGACATCCACATCATCGGCACCCTGATCTCGGGCCAGGAGGTCGGCCAGCAGATGCTCGACGACGCGGCCGCGCACAACATCAACGTCGAAACCAATCTCTTTTACGGCCTCCAAGAGGTACCGAAGATGGTGGAGCTCGCACATTCAGGGAAGATGAAGGGCAAGGCGGTCTGCGTGGTAGATTCAGAGCTGTTTGAGAAGGAAAACATCAAGAAGACATGAACAACAAGGATGAGGAGTTGCCTAGCATTGAGTGGTCAAAGAAAACAAGGTGGAGGGGAACTTGTGAAATAGTGACCATCGAGACGTCAAGAGTTAAGAATCCCCAATTTCAACGAATACATCGGACCGCAATCTTGACTCTTATCGTAGTCCTCGGCTCCTCATTAGGCTTTGATCAAATCTTCTCTACAGGATCGAACGGAACAAGAAGGAGCGAAGGAAGACCATGCTTAATGTACTTGATATTCCATCTGTGAGAATATCTAAACTGTCTGTCTAAATGAGTGTGTGTCTGTAAGCAGTCGCCCTGTGGCGAACTTAAAAATCAATCTTCATAAATGAAAGTATCGTCACAACGTGACCTCTGCAAAGGCAGACAATATCCTGTGCATGTGCATATGCATATGCATGAAAGTGAGGTGTCAACAGAAAAACAAGACGCCAACGCTCTGATTCCGGGGTATCGCGCAAGTGGACAAAACAGAGAGAACCTTTGTCAATGCTGAATCATGACGCCTCCGGCTTTCATCCTTTGCCATTCATCATTCGTCCATGTTAGTACAGGAAATTTCGTTTGTCAAAATCCATTGAAACCATTCCCTGTGTTGGAAATGCGCCATTCAACACCAAGTCATTCCATGTCGTTTTCCCATTTCCGTGTCAAATGGGTCATCGGAACCAGCCGAGACTAATTGGCAATGAGGTTTGTTGCAAGTTGGTTTTCAGGGTCGGGCTCGCTCCTGAGTTCGAAGGCGGAAACCTCGTCCATCAGCGGGCGGCGGTGTTCGCGTGGAAAGCGTGCAAGATACGCGGCCGGAACGCTGGTGGGTCTCTGCTCGCCTGTGTTCTCCATCCAGCCCCAGGAAAAGAATGCGCCAACCATGAAGCTGGTCTTGTTGACATCCACGTTGTTGCAGAGCTGGGCTTGGGATCTTCCAAAGTTCCACATTCTCCACCTCGGGTCTTGTTGAAACTTCTTGTCGTTGTACTCGACGAAGATGGCAAGACTAAGGAAAGCGCGAGCCTTCTGACAGCGATAGACGTCGAACGTCACGCCCAGGACGTCTTTGCAGAGAGCAACTTCACTCGGATGAAGGCCGGTAGAGTCACCATAGTCATCAAGAATCTTAACCGGACCAACACGCGCTCTTTCTGCCTCAGTCAAATGGAACTCGGGAAGCACCAGGCCAAGTCCGTTGTAAGGTTGGATGGCATCGGCGAATGCAAGATAATCCGACTGGTCCAGGGTGCGAGAGTTCAAAGCCCCCTTGATGTGACGGCTGAAGAGTTCGCTCCTTCCGGTCTTTTTCCCTGCGACGAACTGGGTCCTCTGTTTCTTGGCTGGGTTACCGTCGTCGGAAGTGCTCGCCTTGCGCTTGGCTGCTTTCTTGGGCTTGCTGCTGGTCTTGGGCTTGCTGTTGGTCTTGGGTTTGCTGACTGATCCTAGCTGGGGAGTTGCGACAACAGGAGATGGAGTTGGCACTTGTTCGTCTTCCTTAGCCTCTATAGTGACATCGGCATCGGGCGTTGCTTCATCTTCCACTTCGCCTTGGACTTGGACTTCGACTTGCTCATCTCGGGCTTTGCGCTTCCTTCCAGAGGCCGCGGCCGGAGACTCGGACTGAGGCGCAACCATTAGCAATGCTCCAGCGGCATCCAACTCCTTTGTCGACCTAGTGACTGGGCGCGTTGGAGCCTGGTCAAAAGAAGGCAGTCGCTGAACAGGCTTGCTTTTGGGGGCGCTTCGCGGAACCTTGACCTTCGTATGTTTGACTCGAGATGCTGGGGTGGGGCCGAAGTAGGATGGCAGGGAGGAGCCCTCCGGAAGCCACTCCAGGGACGATGGCTTGCCGTTGAAGAATGTGTCTCTGATGTATTGCAGAAGTACGTCGGTTGGCTCCTTGGCGAATGGCTTCAAGAGACCGACAAATGCAAGACGTTTGGTTTCAAGCCATGGAGAGCGCGTGTTCCAGAGAGTCGTGCTTGCAGTGTCCCGGCCAAATTCTGGATCGGCTCCGGCGATGCGGAAGGAGAGAAAGAATTGCATTCTTTCCAAGAGATGGTCGAAACGAACGACGGTGTGCTCTGGAAACCGAGGTTCATCAAAGGCGACATAGCTGACCGGGGTCAACTTCGAAAACCTGGCCGAAAGGTGTCTGGCGCTAGCGGCGTTGAAGACGATGCCGTCGGCTACCTTTTCCAAGAAAGTGTCGATTTCACGTCCTTCCAACAGCAGCGGAGACTGGCGAGGAAATAACTCGGGGGCAAGGAGGGCGCTGCCGATTTGAGTGGTCTGAGAATCTTTCGCTGAGGGGATGAGACTCGGCTCACAGAGGTCGTTCAGGAGGATAATGGTGGACTGAGAAGATTGAGAGGAAGTTCGAGACATGCTTCGCGGGCCGCTAGCCGGAGTGAGCATCGGCGACGGGAATGCCTGCTGATCGTAGACCGCAACATCATTGTACTTGTCGCCGGCGACGGGAGACGAGGCACCGAAATCATCTTCGGCAGGATTGGGAGGAGTCAATTGAGACATTCCAGCTGGATTGAAGGTTGGTTTGAGGCTCGGATGGGGAGTCTCCGCAGTCTTGTCTCGCTGTATAGCCATCATGTGTTTCTGGTTGGAGAAACCTCCGAGGGTGTCGAGATTCTTGTCCAACTCTTTCTGCGTCGGATCTGTGCCTTGTCTGATGTTGGATGTGGGGAGGAGGCTCAATATATGGGGCTTCGCCGTCGCGTTGACGTTGTTCGTGGAGACAATGTCCTCAGATGCGCTGAGAAAGGTTTCGATGGATGATTGATGTTCGGAAGAGGTGTCGCAAGGCAACCGGAACTGAGACCTGGAAGTTTGGTTCAAGGTCCTCAGGGTGGAAGAGTCAGTTGTGTACGAACTCTGAAGATGAAGTTTAGTAAATGGCGTCAGTTGAAATACTGTCCGAGTAAGAAGTGGGTTGCTGAATATGGACGGATGGTGATCAATTGGATCCAAATGAGGAATGAATAGGCTGCCGGGCTGAATGGAGACAATAGGAGGCTGAAAGTACTATTGACGCATTGAGAGGTTTGTGAATAGGAATGGCAAAAGGGAAAGAACAATGGGTGAGTGAGGGTGAGGCAGAATGAATGAATGGGTTTGCGTGTGAATGCGCAACAGGCAGGCAGACGGCCGGCATGACTGGAGCGTAATCGCCGGGCATTGGATGAATCAGAGTGCGTCATTCTGGAATTGTGCTACGGGAGGCAAAAGTCAGGCAAACAGATGAACAATCAACAGTGGTTGTGCCAGTGGTAAGGCCTTGTGATTTGGTGAGCAGGCGGCCATGGACACACGGGGAGGGTGGCGGAACCAAGAGGAGGTTGAGCACAGTACAGTACGGTACTTAGTGCTGGCCTGGTGGTCAGGTCAGGCTGTCAGCGCCGCCCGGGTCGGACTCGGAGCATCAGAGTGTGGCTCGAGCAGCGTAGCGCGAAAGGAAAATGATGGTACGCAATGGAAGACGGCAGCCATTGAGTCAGGATTGAGTCAGGCGGAAGGGAAGCAAGAGAAAGAGAGAGAAAGACGACAAATTGCAGAGAGCGACGCGGGCGCAGTTTGGGCAGCGAGCATGGCGCAGGCAAACGGCGAACGGCAAACGCCACACAGGCCACCCACCCGCACCTGCATTCACTTCCACTTTCCCTTCACCTGCGACTGTACGTTGCGCCTGTTTTCCTGACGCACTCGCCTTGGCGGATTTCGCCCAACCAGCGGCCGAGAATGACGCAAGTGAGTCAGAAGGCCCTGCGACGCGGCGGCCTGATTGGCCACGGGTACCCCGGTGATTTTGTAGCCTTGGCGGGACGCGCGAGGCCCAGTCACATGACACTCGCTGATTGGACGACTCTCCCTCACTCCGCGCGCGGTAAGTGGCACTGCAGTCGGTGGGAGGCTGCCACTGGCACCGGATCGCGGAAGCCTGGGGCTCGATATCCGATCACTGGAGCAGAGGCGCCGATCTGGATCACGCATGCCGGGACCCCGAGGAACGAGCACTGCATGAATGAGTAATGCCACTCGAAAACAGGTAATCCTACAAATAAAATAATGTCACGGCTGTTGTGCTCTCCAATGCACGCACGCACGTTGTCCAGAGTGCATTTTTGCCGTGCCTCCTCTGAGACTGCATCCTCGAGAGCAGCAGCAGCAGCAGCAGCAGTCCAATTTCGAATCTGCCAGTGCCAACAATGCTACGTCACATTGAGATTTCCCCAACCGGAAAGGTTACGAGATTGGTACTAGTACGAGGTTGAAGTCGCAGGGAACTGACAACGGCTGCCCCGCTGTCCCACTTGACGCCTGGAGGTCTGAGTTAATCTGTACCACAGTCACAGTCACAGTCGCATGCGCACTGCGCAGAGCCTGATGTCCCCCATATTATTGATAACCTTGTCGAATTCCTCCCTCGCTCTGCCAACTCTCTTCTAAATGCATTGAAGGTGTTTGGATTCTCTACGTCTCGCCGCCATGTCCTCCTCTCCGCCCATTCACTACCTTCTGCCCATCTTTCCTGGCTTTCAACTTCTCGACCTCGCCGGGCCGCTCGACATCCTGAACCAACTATCAACCCAAAACGGCAAAGACAGATCCCAACTTACGTTAACCTTGATCGCGGAGACTCTTGATCCAGTGCCGGTCAAGCCGATTGTTCCAAAGGGCGCCAAGTGGGAATTTGACCTGCAAGACGGGTACCCGCACATCGGTGGGAAAGTCAACACTGCCTTCAACCAGTACCTCCAGCCAGACACCACGTATGGCGCCTTCTTGGAGGCTCTCGAGTCCGGCCAGGCGAGCGCCGCGGCCGTTGATGTCCTCTTCATCCCCGGCGGAGTTGGCACGCGTCTGACGCGGATTCATCCAGACGGAAGCAAGACATCCAACATTCAAAGCCTGCTGGAGTTCATCCCAAAGCTGGTCCCACACATCACGACCGCCATCATTACAGTCTGTACTGGTTCGGATGCGCTTGCGCAGACCGGACTGCTCCACAATCGCCGCGCCACCACCAACATTGCTCGTTTCGCCGCCGTGGCCCAGCGAACCCCGGAAGTCTCCTGGCAGCCCTTTGCCCGGTGGGTCCGAAGTCTCCCATCCGAGTTGCAAGGCAGCGAAAAAGGCGCCCAGATCGAGATCTGGACGTCGGCGGGGATTAGTGCCGGAATGGATGTGACTTTGGCCTTTGTCGCGCACTTCTACGGCGGTCTGGAGGTGTCTAGAGGTCTGGCGAAGGCTTTGGAGTACGACTGGCGAGAGGTCGCAGAGGGAGATAAGGATCCTCTCTATTCAAAGTACTATTCTACCTGATATACTGCACTCTTCAGGACCTTGAGCACCGCCCAAATTCTTGCGCCCCCGATATGTGGCCGTGGAAAAGTTTGACAAACAGGTTTGACCGATTATGCAGCGAACCATGAAAAAGAAATTCAAGCCGTTGGGGCTGCCTTACGGCAGGAAAGTTCCCATACAGTATACTGAAATACATACATGACTCACGATCCACTGTTCGATGCTATTGATTCTCCAATTGGATGTGTGTCCCTCTGATCTGGACCCGTCGAAAGAGTCGGGACGACATAGCCTCGTCGCGTGCGAGCCAAATCACCAAGCTTGTCTTCCGCTCATTCACCGGAACAGGCTCTCCGAGACTTGCCGGATGATACTTACTACGGGGCACTCGGTTTCCCAGGTCTTCACGGTCTGGTGCTTTGTCCACTGAGAGAGAGACGCAGTTCCATAACATTCTCACGCAGGATTGCAGAACAACAAAGCAGAACGAATGGGAGGGAGGGAGCAATAGTCCATGGTGGGCTCCGAAGCATCACAAGATGGAACAGAGGGATCGGCATCGAACCTCGTCGGCGCTTCGTGAGGACCTTTGCCAATTGTGAATGGCCGGCACAGATTCAAACCTAGCTCCCCCCTCCCCCATCGGTGAGCACTGAGGACCTCATGTCGGCCACGTCGAAGAGAGCAGAGCAATCGCGTCTTCAAAATGATTCCTATGCCAGGTGCCAATTACGCCTCTCGCACCAGGTCATCAGCAGCCTCGTGACACGGAATGCGAACTCATTGCTCCAACTGCCACTCTCGACACTCATTCAGCGCTTCCCTGTTCCCTGCCTCCATTTGAAATATCTCCTCTCGGCTCAGACACGATGCCTTTGAATGATGATGACGAGCTCGAATTCGACTTGACCCCGACGGAGCTCCTCGGGAACGAGCTTCTCGCCGAAATGGACCGACTGGCTGAATATGTCCCAATTGAATATGAGCCCGGCGAAATTTTCGAGGCCATGCTCAACGATCCTGACATGGAGCTTCCTGTTGAAGCGGAGATTGAAGACGAACGCCCTGACAACGACAATGAGCAGGATTTCTTACCCTTCGATCATGGGTTTGGCAACCAGGAACACGTCAACTTCCACGAACACTGGGACGATGATTTGCTGGCCCTGCATTTGCTGGAGATCGGAGAGCCTCCAGACCAGGAGTACCAACAGGTTCTCCCGGCCAATTTCGAGGAGGAGCAGCGACCATTTATTGCTGCTGAACAACAGGCGATCGAATTCTGGGAATTTGAATGGTGGTATATCAGAAGGGATGAAGTGTGGGAATGGGTGGATGTGGAATTTTGGTATCGCTATTGCACCACCGAGGGCGTCGATCGCAACGGAGATAGAGGCCATGGTCAACATGAACGCTGAGCACGATGTAAACGATCACAGAGGTCCTTATCTTTTCTTCAAGGCCTCAATTCTGCTTGCGCTGCTGTCGGCTTGTGGGAGAGGACTCAGGAGGCTGTCGCGTGCTCCAGTTTGGAATTGATCTTCACCGCCACCGTTGGCCCTTGTCACAGTGTATCGGATAGCGGATAGATTTGCAATTGGATGTGAGATAGGACTCGACGAAGACCCGAAGACGTTCTGCATGGGACGGCGAGTGCCCGTTGTGGTTACAGATCTTCAGCGCTCCGTTTGTGTACCTTAATTGGCGCTGTCTTCCACGCGAGACCCTAGACGGGGGCTACAGGCGGGTCATAGGAGGGTTATAGGCGGGTCATAGGCGGATACGGGCGTCCAACTTGCCGTCGGGTGGAACTGATTGGCGCCTCTAAGCATCCCGGTGAAAGCCAAGAAGAACCCCTGACACCCGTGGGCATATCTAAGATTACTCCTATACCACTCACGGTAACTTGGTGTCTCCAAACGTCGAGCACTCGTCCCTCGATATACGGGACTGGCCAGCACGGGAGGCTCAACGGGAAGCATCCCATCTTCCACGTCATGGAATCATGTCCCCTGGCTTCTTGGGCAAACCCGGCACCTTCCTTCAAATCAGACGATCCTTGATTCTTGTTCCATCGGGTTTGGGGGGATTTTGATTCCTCAATCCATTCAAAAAGCCAGCACGATGGCCCTCGAGACTCCCGAGCCAGTTT
This sequence comes from Exophiala alcalophila, assembly GCA_001599775.1. NCBI lineage: Eukaryota > Fungi > Ascomycota > Eurotiomycetes > Chaetothyriales > Herpotrichiellaceae > Exophiala > Exophiala alcalophila. Next base: position 2,417,309 of record BCHY01000005.1, on the reverse strand, counting down.
TTCGGCTCATGGAAAGGCTATCCAAAATCCGATCGCGATGAGACCTTTGCTTTTGCATACTACGATTGGCGCCTCGCTTCTGACGTTATGCCTGCTGCCCACAGCTTACTCACAGGGCCAGGTCCCTGTCGGGACGAATGCAACTGGGCCCTTGTCTCAATACAAGTCGGTAAGTACCTTAAGGTCCCCAGCGCCACCTCGTTGAGCCTCCTCGCTGACCCAAGACTATAGAGGCCGGATATCTATGCGCCCTTTCTCAATATCTCTATCTTCGACGAAGAAGCAGTGACGCCAGGATACATCTTTCTAGCCCCGTACCAAACGTTTCAGGACTCGGTCTACATCTATGACAATAGAGGAGTCAGTGCATGAAACGCCTACAAAGAGTTCATTCCAGGAGCCGACGCTGATGTCTTTTAGAATTTGGTTTATTCGGGCTTTGGCTCAACAGGAGGAGGGGCCTCACATAACTTCCATCTCTGCTCGATCAACGGGACCGACAACCTCTGCTACACGGCCGCTGAACCGACGCAAACGGAAGAGGCTCCTTCTGCCACGAGCTCGAACGCCGGCGTGAACATGCAGAGAAGAGGTGGTGGAGTGACGGGTGAGCTGGGGCTTGCGGCCGTGGTAGGCGTGGGCATGGGCACGTATGTGCTGTGAGGTACCTAACAGGCACGGCCTTACGACTGGGGTACCAACAGACAGAGTTAGTCTTGTCAAACAATGTCAGGAGATAGTAATAGTACCAACTCGCGAATAGCTACAGGTACAAGCCTACAAATACTACCTGGAGCTGGTACTACTTTGGAACGGACGCGAGGCTCGGCGCCGCTCGCGAAGAGATCCGGATCGGGAAAGGTTTGCACGGGTTTTGTGGCCGGTTGCGCCGCTGACAGGCTCGAACTGTCACCACCAACACGAACACGAACATGAACGCGAAACTCAGGCACCAGCTGTGCTGTGGCCTTCTCGTATCCGAGGAACTCTTCTCCGGCGCTGCGGTGACCTAACCCATACTGTTGAATCTCGCGATGACGAACTTCATTGACATGGCTATTTATGATGGCTACTTAAGGTGGGTGGTACCCTGGCCAGCTTCAATCATGAAACACAACCCCTGCACTACCTATTTGAGTCTTGAGTCTTCCTTCTGCTTGAACATCCAACATCGCGATTGAATTTGATACCGAAACACCTATCCCGTCCGCATTCTCGACCCCCAGCAAGAAAATACAGTGAAGCCCCAAAACACCAACACCCACGTATCTGCGAGCGCGTGAGGCCATGCCCTTCAGCGTCGCCATCATCGGAGGCGGGCCCGCCGGCCTGACTCTTGCCCGGCTTCTCCAAGTCTCGGGCATCGACATCGCCATCACCGTATTCGAAAAAGATGCCTCCCCCGCAGCGCGCTTCTTCCAGGGAGGCACGCTCGATCTTCACACCGAAACGGGCCTTGCAGCGCTGCGGAAGGCCGGTCTGTGGGACGAGGCCGTCAAGCATCTCCGCTACGATGGCGAGGAACTCTACGTCGGGGACAAGAACGCCACGGTCATGCTGCACGTTAACGACGCGGCCAAGCCCAAGCCCAAGCCCAAGTCACCGAACTCCAAGTTGGACTACGAGCGGCCGGAGATGGACCGCGAGGTGCTGAAGGAGATGCTACTCAACAGTATCAAGCCTGAGTGCGTGCAATGGGGCAAGACCCTGCAGGCGATAGAGCCCACTACGGGACTCCTGACCTTCCGCGACGGAACCACCGCCGGACCTTTCGACCTCGTTGTCGGTGCCGACGGAGCGTGGTCGAAAGTGCGCCACGTTCTGACCGATGTCAGACCGACCTACGCTGGCATCTGTGGGTTTGAGGGCCGCATCGCCAACCCGGACGAGGAGCACCCGGAGATTTCAAAGATGGCCGGGCGAGGAAGCTACTTCGCCTATGCGGATTCCAAGATGTTGTCCACGCAGCGTCTGGGCAACAACACCATGAAAGTCGGCGTGTGGCTGAAGAAGGCCGACGGCGAGCACTATCCCGCAGAGATGATGGCCGCCTATGGAGCCGACGAGGAACAGTTGAAAGCCAAGATTCTCGAGCACTTCGAGGACTGGGACCCTTCGATGAGACGATGGATCGAGGTTTGCGAGCAGATCCGGCCCTGGCCGCTCTATGAGCTTCCAATCGGACACACCTGGGACCACAAGAAGGGATTCACGCTGATTGGAGACGCGGCAAGCCTCATGACGCCCTTTGCCGGAGAAGGTGTCAACAAGGCCATGAAGGACGCGCTCGAGCTGGCCGAGGCCCTGGAGAGAGCGCTGCAGAAGAAACAGCAAAGCAAAGGCAACGCCGACGCCGACGCCGGCGCCGATGTCGCGGACGAAGAGGTGCGCCAGTACGAGGTCAACATGTTCCCACGGGCGGAGAAGTTCCAGCGACGGACCGCGCAGAACAAGAACGCCATGTTCACCAGAAACGGAACCGTCGCCTTCATGGTCTCCATGGTGGATATCCTCGCCGAGGAGTTGGGCTATAACCCGAAGAAAGGGTGGCTCGCCTGGGCTGCAGTCAAGACGATAGTGTTCAGCTACGCTTGGACGGTACAGAAGATTGGCTCTTTCAGGAGGAAAATGAGGAGCCTGTTTTCGAGAAAATGAGGGCGTGGTGAGAGCAACGTAGAGTACTAGTAGCGATGTGTTTTCATAGCGGATGGCGTTGGCACGGATGGGACAAGCGAGCGGTGACTTTAATAGTGTTACAATACCCCAGATCAGCTCAATATTATTTTTGCACACAGCTCAATTAGATTTATATGCAAATAATGTCTCGATTTCTGCCGAGATGCCTGCCTTTGATACCCCAGTGACAGGACAGTTTCTGAGGGGTCTTAGGGCGGCGAGGCATTGTTTCCGCCCCGAAGTGCCTCTCCCACGCCAAGCCCATCCCCGACCAATCACAAAGCAAGTATTGTCAAGACGTCAATGAGGAAGCTGCAATCCGTAAACTTGGGAGAGCTTCTCGTCGACGGCCAGCATCAACTTCAACCACCCCCATCACCATTGCTCTCGCAGCTGAGACCAGCTCGACGCTCATTGTCAAACGATGCGGTCTCAGCTCCTTCGCGCTGCGGCGCGCTCCAGACCTGCCCTGACATCCAGCACGCGAGCGGCGAACCGGACGTTCACCTCGACCGCACGACGAAATGCCGAAGTCGAACTCACCATTGACGGGAAGAAGGTGTCGATAGAAGCCGGATCCGCCCTCATCCAAGCTTGTGAAAAGGCCGGCGTGACGATTCCCAGATACTGCTACCATGAGTACGCCTCACCCACACTGCGATTTGCCGATCGGCCCTGTAATCTCCTGCTAACTGTCCGACTCGCAGAAAACTCCTGATTGCCGGTAATTGTCGTATGTGCCTTGTCGAAGTCGAACGAGTCCCCAAACCTGTTGCCTCCTGCGCCTGGCCCGTCCAACCCGGGATGGTTGTCAAGACCGATTCGCCCATGACACACAAAGCAAGAGAAGGTATCATGGAATTCCTGCTGGCGAACCACCCTCTCGATTGCCCCATCTGCGACCAAGGAGGCCAGTGCGATTTGCAAGATCAGTCCATGCGATATGGTGCCGACCGAGGTCGGTTTCACGAGGTCACGGGCAAGCGTGCAGTCGAGGACAAGAACATTGGGCCCTTGATCAAGACGTCCATGAACAGATGTATTCACTGCACGAGGTGTATTCGATTTGCCAACGAGATTGCCGGCGCACCCGAGCTGGGCTCGACTGGGCGAGGCAACTCGCTCGAAATCGGCACCTACTTGGAAAAGAGCCTCGACACCGAACTCTCTGGCAACGTGGCAGACCTGTGCCCCGTGGGTGCCCTGCTCCCCAAACCCGGCGCTTTCAGCTATCGACCTTGGGAACTCACCAAATTCGAATCGATTGACGTGCTGAACGCCTTGGGATCGAACATTCGAGTGGACGCGAGAGGTTTGGAAGTGAAGAGAATCCTGCCTAGACTCAACGACGATATCAACGAGGAGTGGATCGACGATAAAACACGCTTTGCTCTCGATGGGTTGAAGACTCAGAGGCTGACCACACCATTGATCCGGAAAGACGACAAATTCCTGCCCGCCACCTGGGAGCAGGCCCTGACCGAGATTGGAAACGCCTACCTCCGACTGAAGCCGGCCGAGAACGAGTTCAAGGCGATCGCTGGACACCTGGTCGATACGGAATCCCTGGTGGCCATGAAAGATCTGGCCAACAGATTAAACTCGGAAAACCTTGCTCTTGACCAGCCTGGCGGCAGTGCCCCCATTGCGCACGGTGTTGATGTTCGAGCAAACTATCTCTTCAACTCCAAGATCTTCGGCGTCGAGGATGCCGATGCTATGCTTATAATCGGAAGCAACCCTCGATGGGAAGCTGCTGTGCTCAACGCCAGAATCCGAAAGCAGTGGTTGCGATCACCGCTTGAGATTGGTTACATTGGCGAGCCTTTCCAAAGCACCTTCCAATTCAACCACCTTGGAACTGATGCCGCCGCTGTCAAGCAAGCTCTCTCTGGCGAGTTTGGCAAGAAGCTGTCCGCCGCCAAGAAGCCCATCATTATCGTTGGCAGTGCAGTCACCGAGCATCCCGACGCGGCGTCCATCTTTGAAACCGTCGGAGCTTTCGTTGAGAAGAACCAAGCCAACTTCAACACCCCCGAGTGGCAAGGATACAATGTTCTCCAGCGCGCGGCGTCAAGAGGAGGCGCCTACGAGGTTGGATTCACTACTCCTTCACAGAAGGTTGCCGAGACGAAAGCCAAGATCGTCTGGCTGCTGGGTGCCGATGAGATCTCTGAAGCCGATATTCCCAAGGATGCATTTGTCATCTACCAAGGTCACCACGGTGAGAAGGGCGCACAGCTTGCCGACGTCGTGCTCCCTGGCGCCGCATATACCGAGAAGAGTGGCACCTATGTGAACACTGAGGGACGTGTCCAACTTACCCGTACCGCCGTCACTCTTCCAGGAGCCGCCCGAACAGACTGGAAGATCATCCGTGCTGCCTCGGAGTTCTTGGGCGTGCCCCTCCCATACGATGATCTTGAAGTCCTTCGCGACCGCCTTGAAGAGATCAGCCCCGCGCTTCGACGATACGATACTCTGGAACCCAGTGCCCTGACGGCCTTGAGCAAAGTCCAGCTTGTGGATGCCCACAAGGGTGCCAAAGCCTCCGGACAAGCTTTGGAACTGCCCATCAAGAACTTCTACATGACTGATGTGATTTCGAGAAGGTACGTTACACCTGCTTCCGCTTTGTTTGGTATCTGTACTGACATGTGTGTGTTTTCTAGTTCACCGACAATGGCGCGCTGCAGCGCGGCCAAGGAGACTGGCAACCCTGACACGAATTTCATGGCGCCGGGCGAGCCTTCGGCCCTGCCGACTTATGCTTAAAATGTTGCGATACCCAGCAGAGGCTAGGCTGGCTGTGGGATGAGTGTAGTTGAAGGGAGCAGAAGCTGAGGTGATGAGATGCGGTAGATCTCACACAGGCGTTTGTTAACTCCCGAAGCAAAAGAATTCAAAAGATAAATGGCGATTCAAAGGGGTTTCAGGGGAAAGGAGACGCATACCAATCTAGGCCGTGTCCAGCCTCCATTTATTGAGAGAGCAGTCGTATCAGTGGTAGGAAGATCGAATATGGTCTTCCTTCGTCACAAAGCATCCAACATGACAGACTCGGTGAACAAAGACAAATCCGGATCTATCTATCTTGCAGTTCGGACTTTTAAAGGCGACCGGACGGACTGGGCGAACCATTGTACATACATTATCAGTATCAGTATCAAAGATCAATAAAGGTTTCATCACTATCAAGCACAAGTTTCACAACTATTCTAGACTGATAGATGGATAGATGATCATCTACATTCATTCGTTCATTCAATGTATCTTGGTCGATATCCACGGGTGGATCGAAGAGCAAAGGAAGCCGCCACGCGATTAATTCTCCTTATGCCGACTCTTGTGTATGTATATCCAAGGCCAAGGGTAAGGCAAGGTGACCGACGTTGTCATAAAAATCTAATAAACAACTGAGATTACCTATCCCGCCTCGCGCGACTAGTCATCCTCGCCGCCTCAGTCAAATCTCTTTCATTCATGTCACGACTGTCGAGATTCGGGTCGTCGTCGTCACCGTCATCGCCGCGTCTCTGGCGCTGGAGCTCGGCGATCTCTGCTGCGCCGTCGCCCAAGGCTTCATCGTAGCCGTCCTCGTCGTCCTCGTCCTCGTCGTCGCTGCTCGCGTGTTGTACCAGGCTAGCGTTTTCCGGGTCGTCGCCGTCTCCGGCGGGGCGGCGGCGTTTCTCGAAGTCCTGTGCGTGTGCGGCCGCGATGACCGTGCCCACGCGCTGCAGCGCTCGCATGGCCGGTGTGCGTGGCGTGCGTGGCGCCGGTGTCGTGGGTGTCTTGCGCTGGCGGAGCGAACTGTCTGCCGTGCTGGCTCGTTCGATGTCGACGCCCGTGGCGGTGCGGTCGGCTTCGACGCTGGGTGAAGTCTTGCCTGGAGTGGGTGGGCCGTGGCGTTTCAGGACCGGCGACGGCGTACGTGTATCTGGAAGGTCGTAGGGCAAGGGAATGTCCCTGGAGGCGCGGAACTTGCCCACATTGTTGCAGTGTTCGTTCTCCACGCGGAACAGCGTCCACAAGGCTCGGCGGAGGACTTCAGCCAGACCGACAAAGAAAGACATGATTGCAGAATGTTGCACGTCGGACGTGAAGATGGCGTAGAAGATCCACTGCTGCCGAAGCACTACGTCCGCGACAATCGCAAAGTAGTAGACCCAAGCTTTCTTGTATGCGAGCTGGTCTCGCAAAAAGGGGTTTTTGGCCCAAGCATTTCCAAGACTCCAATCCATAAAGACGTCCCAGAAAGAGGCATAGACGCCGTTGATCAGGGCGAACGTGACAAAAATCGCCCAATTTTCATGGCTCATGTCAATGCGGTAGAGCGACAAGGACACGTAGTACATGATGTTGGCCGAGTATTTTCCAAAGTTGGCTAGATGCGGGAACCAGTTGTGGGAATCGTAGTATCGACGAAGACATTGCAGCGCTCGCCAAACGGCGGGGAGGGCGGCGAAGAAGCCCATGAGACGCGAGTGGCTGGAATTGCATTGCGAAGGGTTCTGCCAGCTGTTGGCGTACAAGCAGAAAAAAAGCTGGATCTGACTCATGGCGTACGTCTGCGAACAGTACATGTCGCCCAGGAAGAAGTCTCGGAATTCGACCGGATAGAAAGGCGCACAGAACAGCCTCATGTTCGACACCGCCCACCACCTTCTGGCGTGAGGGTAGAGTATGTGCAGCGGCACCAGCATGATGATCACCGAAATGCCTATCAGGAGGATTGGCCAGTAGATGTAGAACGAATCGCTGATTTGTCGTCGAAAGTTGAGGTAGACAAAAAGGCCATTGAGGAAAAGGAAAAAGCAGGGGAGTTCAGCCACTTGTCGCCAATCGAGAACGTGTCGGGTGTCGTATTCGAAGACGAAGACATAATTAATGTGCGACATCGTCCAAGCCCTGCAGGCAAGGGTGAAGAGCAAGAACAGTAACACTGCCAGGAAGTATCCACCGTAAAGCTGAAGCAGGTAACTCGTCTGGACCCGCACCGTCGGATCGGAGTCGAAAAGAAGGAATCCGGCGTTCACTAGACCTGCGATAGCCAGACAAGACCCAGCGGCCACGTACAGACCGTTTCGGAAGGTCACTCCAGATTGATCCCCCGGCCCAAGCTTAGATCGAAGTGTCTTGACGGCCATTTTGTGATTGCCACGTTCAAAATACCGGGCGTAAAGGTCCTCGACTGCCATGAGATGGTGATCAAGTACGTCGCTTTGGACGAAATAGGCACTGTTGACTTTTTCGGACATATATTGAAGACTCGGTCTGGCCTGTACGGCTTTGTCATATTTCTTGTTGATCTTGCGAAACCCGGTGCGGTTTAAGAGGGTGTAGGATTTTAACAGCTCGAGGGCCCGGTAGAATTCCTGCAAAGCCAGTTTGAGCCGCTTCTTCGCGAAAAGGTATTTGACGTCTTTCCCATCACGGCGGACATAGTCTTGCTTTCCCTCATTGATCCGCTGTTGTGCCCGAGGTCCGATAGGAGAACTCAGTTGCTCCATCGCTTTGCTGGTTTTGCCTATAGTACTTCGGCGAGCTAAGACATCTTCGATGGGTTTGCGAAAGCCCGAACCGTTCTGATGTGGACCGGTGTCGTCTTCGAGTAAATTCGCCATCTGGACCTTGTTGATATTGTCAAGAGGCAATTGCAGCGGCTCCGAGGGATTTTTGGCGTGCCTGGCCTTCAAGATATCTGCGAGCCTTCGGTCTCTCATTTCATGAAGTTGACTCCTCAGGGCCTGAAGGCGGTCGGACGCCTCATCTTCCTTTGTCTTGTAGAACGTCTCAATTTTGTCCAGTTCTTTGTCGAGAAATGAGAAGAACTCGGCTTGCCGGAAGTCAAGTTCTCTATAAGCTTCGAGCTGCATGTCATTGACCGTGGGTTCATCCAGGTCCCGAGGCGTGAACATCCTCCTCAACTTGGATCCCGAGTTCGCATTGACTCTAGGTAAGGATACCGATTGGCTCTTTTTGAGGTTTTTCGCGTCTTGACGCGTCTTGAACATCCTATGGGCAAGGGTGCCAGCGATGCTATGCCTCGCCCGAGGAATATTGGTTTCTCCAACGTGGTATGCATCGGGGCCGGGAGGGACTTGGGCGGCCGGAGGTAATCTTGGGGGTGTGATCTGGACCCCCGGTATAGCAGGGGGTGTGAGATGGAGCTCCGGTTTGGAGGTCTTTGTTGATGCTCTACTGCGGGAAGGATCCAGAGCTGGGTCGGGTAGTTCAAGCTTCGCCATCTTGCCCGGTGTCTCCGCTAACGGCATCGGCAGCTCCTCTTGTGGCGGCGAACCGATGATGCTCCCATAGTTGCTCCGTTGCCTCGTCGCAGTATTTGCACGACCATGCCAAAGAGGAGTTCTTTCTGGCGTTGTTTCGCTGCTTCCCTCCTGACTTTGACCTCCTGGGATGAGAATTGGGGGAGACTGCGCGAACATGGTCTGGCTCTGATGATGTTGAGGCAGTACCTGCCTTCGGTCCAGCTCTGCATCTTGGTCAGGTGCCACCTCCTCGATCTCGGGTACTGAACGGGTGGTATGAGCGGTCGGCGGGGGTAATTGGTTGAAGTCATAGTGAGTAAATGGGAGTCTCGACTCGGAAGTATCTGTGGCGGCAGTGCGAGGCGCGGGCGTGACGGGTGTTTTGTTGAGAGCCTTGAGGGCTTTTGAGATGGCCTTGATCTTCTTCTTTCCCAGCTGCGACAGTCAGCACCTGCAAGAACAACGCGAGGCCAAAGGAACTTGCCTTGTAGTCGAGGTACTTAATCCTCCACTCCGGGACAGCCTCGTCGTTCAATTCCCTGGCAATGTGGTCAGCGATCGCGTGTGTGTATGAAAACACACGACATACTTTGCGAACTTCATGGTGGGCGTTCAATGTCGATCACAGGCATTACATCTGGCCCCCTCTACCCATACTCGGTCCTCAAGAGGGTCGATACATGTCCAGGTGCCTCAAGGGCCGCAGGGGGGGAGGACAAGGAAAGGATGTCCATGGAGACGCACTGCGCAGATGCACGCAAAAGCAAAACCCAAATCATTACCTCAGAAGGATGCAGCAGCGGCGTCATAGCTTGGTGAGCCGCTTGAAGATGATGCTCCATGAACCGCAGGCATCGCAGAGCCCGGCCCACGTGCTGGCTTGGCGTAGATCTGTGGTGTCAACAAAAGCGGCGATATCTGCATCTCCTTTGCGGTTAGTTTGTTGCTCCCACCTCAACTGCGGTCTTAGTCCGGATCGGAGTACGTACCACGACTAAGCGATCACTTTCCCAGGTAATACAAGTATCTGTAATTTGTTCTTGGTATCTTCAAACGACGTCCCCGGATCCCTACGGACTTGGTGACCTTGGTGACCTTTCCCTTGGACAGACACTGACTCCATAGCCAGCTGAACCGCAACTCTTCTCTGACGTCCCAGACTCCCAGAGTGGTAAATACGCCTGTAGTCAGTCAGTCAGTCAGTCAGGGGTGGGGAACCCCTCCTTCAAGTTGCCAGGGCCCAGAGGTAAATATAAACGAGCAACTCAACGATCCAAAACCCTTTTCTCCTTCCTCGTCTTCTTCCATCCTCAACCTTCAAAAAAAGAAAAGAAAAAGCGCAACGCAATTCTTTACAGTCTCAAGATCAGCACAGGTTTCAAGTTACTCAGCGCCAACCCCCCACTACCCTCGCAAAGATGGTCTACACAATCACGGTGCACCTTCGCGCCAAATCCGCCGACCCGGCGTTGATCCAAAAGCTGAAGAACAAGCTCATCGAGGCCTCGCGCGTGTACTCCAAGGACAGGGAGACGGTGTCGTGGTTTGTGATGCAATCCGTCCATGACGAGCGCGACTTCACCATCGTCGAGCGCTACGAGAAGGAGAGTTCGCAGAAGTATCACCTGGAGAACCCTTACTGGAAGACGTTCGATCCGTACGTCAAGCCGCTTTTGGAGGGGGAGATGGATCTGCGTCGCTTCGAGGAGTTGGATACCAGTCAGGATGTGGTGGTGGAATAGGGAAGGGGAGACCCTGGGGAGAGTAGTGGGCGACCAAAGAATGTCTCAATCATCATTTATGTACATGTCGAACACGTCAGGATAATGTCTCCTCCCCACGTCGCGATGACTCCTGATCTTCGTCCGCAGCTGTGCCTCTCCCCACGTATCGTATTTCCCGCGCAGGAAGGGACTGTCGATCCGCTGGCCTTCGACGGACTCTCGTGTCTTCCACTTTCCCGTGTCAAAGTGCTCCCACAGCGCTTTGAGATCCTGCTTGGTCAGATCCGGGCGCACGCCCTGGAAGAACGGCACGCTGTATCTGTCGTAGTCGCCTGGTGGGAGGAGCACGCGGTGCGTCGTGGCCTTGCAGACGCCGTTGGTCACGACTTCGAATGCTTGGCCCATGTTGACGACCAGCGTCCCCGGGGCCGGTGGCGCGTCGAGCCAGACGCCGTCTTTCGACAGGACTTGGAGGCCCTTGATTGACGGGTCAGACGCCTGTAGGAGGAACGTCATCCAGCCTGAACTGTCCTTGTGAGGGCCGACCCCCTGAGATTGTGCGTCCATCGTCGCATCAGGTGCCGGCCGATAGTGAACGAGTTTGAGACGGTCTTGTGGTCCCGTGAAGTGCACCAGGCTGTCGGGAGGGAGGTGGAGGGCCTCTGTGACTAACTCCAAGAATCGCAGAGCGAGGTCCTGTAAGGCCGCGATATAGGATTCGACGATCTCACGGAACCTCGAAACCTTCTGATCATCATCCTCACCGACAAGCCATTGATTGGGACCTTGAAGTCTGGTATACAGCGGCAGGCCAGGTGCCAGGCCATACCTGTCCTCCAGTTCGTTCGCAAGCTCAAACTGCTCCCTCTGGTCTTTAACGCTCGCCGTGATTTCCGACCCAAACTCGCTGTACCCGAGGAAATGAGGAGACTGGACCAAGCTCACTGATTCCTTGACCTCGCGGGGCAGAGCAAACAGGGAAGGCAGAAGGTCCACTAGATCCTGTGTCACGGACTCCTTGATGCCATGGTTGTTCAGATAGAGAAATCCCACTTCGAGAAGAGCATGGCGTATGGTCTGTAGAAATTCGGGGCGCGTCGATGGGTCGCTGGCTTTGCTCACGTCGATCGTGGGAATCGACATATCGACCCAAACCGTGGTAAGATGTGACTCTGCCAATCCGAGCTCAACGACTTGTGTTCGTAGTCAATGTCCATTAAAGCTCAGGAGCACTCGTATCTTTGCAGGGTCGGTTCCGTTGTTTCAACCGAGGCAACAAGAAAGGTGGAATGATTGATGTATTTCTGATGTGACCGAGTGATGGCGCCATTGCAATATATGACATCGCAGCTTATATAATCGAGGAATAAGGCTTATCCTCCAACTTAAACATCAACTACCATTGTTACTGTCGGCAGGGAAATCACTCAGCCTTACCACACCTGGCGAAGCAAACAGCAGAACGAGAGGAGGGTTGGAAAGGGGAGCCAGGCGGACGGAGAGAAGACTATATATGGCCGATAAAGGGACTTGACAAAGCAGAACGAGGTAGGCAATGATAATACGGGGAGACGAAATCTCGAGACGGGTTAAAGCAACCATGTCATTCTCATCTATGATCATGATACGTACTTGTGTGCGCTCTGTCAGCACGGGCAGCTTTGTCCAAGTGGTATGCAAACGTCAATGATGCCCGAATGCTCCGGCCTCCAAACATGCCTGAAAAAGAGCTGGAATCATCCGCCCTGAAATCAAGATCTGAATGCTTTTTCCGAGCAAGACAGCAATGCACCATCCTCAACTCCGCCTCTGCTGTGTCCTGTCCCACTGATCTCGACGATGTTCCCTGTGGAGTTCCCTTGTTCTCGTTCGAAGCAAGTGCCCAGTGTATCCGTGATCTGACTTTGTCTACCATGCGCATTCGCATTCTCGTTGTGTCTGGTGTTCAGTTCAAGTCGGCTGCAGGGCGTGGAGACTTGATCTTGTCGAGAGCCCAGGCGAACATCGCTTCTTCCTCCTTCGCCTCGATAACCTCATCCTCCTCTTCGGGCTCTTCGGGCTCTTCGGAGGGAGTTGGTTCTCTTGCTGGAGACTTGGAGCGATCCGCGGATCTTGCTGCCGCCGAGTGTTCGCCATCAAGTCGAGCCAGTCTGGAGGTCTTGCGAGATTGCTGGTTCCGTCCTCGCCCGGTGCTGCCTGGATCCGCGGACGGTTCATCGACGCAAAGGTCGGCTGGTGTGCTTGTGTCCTTGCGATGCGGCGGAACGACGAGTTGAAAGTTCTTGTCGGGCACAATGTCGTTGCCCTTGCGACGCAGGTCTGCAGTGTCACCGGCTTGCTTCAATGGATCTGAGGTTTGGGTGAGGTCAACGTTCTGCAGATGAGATTCCAGCCTAACCATCCAGTCATATGTATTGACATCCTCTGCGGCGAAGTTGGCTTGTCTGGCGGCGACTCGACTCAGTATTCCCAAGTTGGCCTCGACGGTTGCCTCAGCGTCGGTCAGTTTGCGTGCTGACATCGCTATGTCCGCATTCCGGCCTTCGTCCGCAGCTTGACGAGCCTCCTGACTTGTTTCACGGGCATGCTTCGAGCCGAATATCCAGATGCTGCCGAGTTCCCACGCGACATGACGAAGACGGAATGATCGACTCCTGAGGTGGTCAGATTCATGTCGAAGGCTGCCGGCAACGTTTTGGAGCTCGTCGGCAACGTGTCGAACCAGCTGAGAGGTGATTTCGACGCAATCAGCCTGGCGGTAGAGCTTCTCTGAGCGTTTTGCGTTATCCATGGCTGCAGAGCAACTCGGAATTCATCGCTTGATTAGCAAGGAAGATAGAGAGAGACGGAGATGCAAAGGTGAGATGGAATTGTACAGAAACTGAGTTGAGAGCAATCTGTGTGCGTTGGGAGGTCGTGCTCTCGACGCTTTCGACCGTCACCCTTTCACTGCGTCGTCGCGTTGCGCACCATGTTCACATGTGATAACATACAAAAAGGCCACTTGCACCGAATGCGCATTATTTGGTGTCCAACCTCACAACACCGCGACCGGGATTTCCAGTCCCTCCCTCCAAACAGAAACAGCCATGTGGCGAAGTGATGAAGGAAGCAATGGCGGACCCAACAGAAATGGCACCGAAGCTGTTGCGTGAGGGGCCCTCTCCTGAGATACAACTCTGTACTCAAACAGCCCTCTCCCTGCCAGACTTGCTTGAACGCTTCCGGACTCTGGTTTGTTTCCGAGGGCCCGTCGCCGTATGAGAGGTCCTGCAATCAACAGACTTGAATTTGTTGGTATTGCCATCCTCCACATTTCTCATCCCACGCTGATTTCTCTTCTCCGCAACAGGCTTGATCGAACTGTGATCTGTGTCGCCGCTAGATGAAGTCGAACCCGGATCCGAAGAGCTCCGTGGTGAGCCAGGTGACATCGAAGATTCCGTATCATATGCCGGATCATGGCCCATCGAGGCTGCACTCGTTGTCGTAGCTGCGTCGCTGGGAGTGCTGGAAGTAGAACGTTTCGAAGAGGCATCATCTGAAGCTTCAGGTGGCGAATGGTACTCGGACGAACAGTCATCCTGATCAGACTCTTCATCCCCCGCAGAAACCAACTTGCTGGTTGAACCTCTATCCACTTTGAACGAGCCTTCTCGCTTCAACTTCTTGATCCTCTGAGGTCGACCATCCGAAATCGTTTCATCCTCTTCTTCCTTGATCGCAGCAAACTTTCGCTTCAACGCGTGCGTAGATGTTGTCGCAGCCTCAATCATGACTTGGCTGGACTCAACAGACAATTTCGTGGTTGCCGGACTCGGTGGACTCTCGGGCTCCGGGGCCAAGGATCGATGCTGTCGTTCGCTGGCAGCAAACTCATGCAAGTCTTCTAGAAAGGTTTCCAGCTCTTCAACCGTCGCCATGCCATCTTCAACCCGATCCCGAAGACTGTTCAAACGAGCAGCTTTGCGAGGCACGAGTTCATAGTCGCCGATAATGTCTTTGTGAATGTGGAGGGACCGGTCGAGGAGAAACTGCACACTGTCACGGTCTTGCTTCGCGATCGCCTGGAGGCCAGCGGCGGTGGTGGTTAAGACGTCGGCGCGTTCATTGAGCTTGTCGATTCGCCGCTCAAGATGCACAGCCCGCTCTCTCAGTTCTGCAGCCTGCACGAGAAGTGCATCCGCCTGCTCGAAAGCACACTGCGGGGTCGTAGAGAGTCCCATGCGCATGAGGAATTCCGGAATGGTAGAATCCATGGCCGCTGCCACTGTGAAGGAGAAGGTGAGAGATGTGGTGTGGGCTGTTGCGATGACAATCCGCGGATAAAAGCGAAGGTCAATGTTTGCTTTGATCCAGAGTGTGCGAAATTGCCAAACTGCCGCACCCTTGTGAACTAAGGGTGAAGGGCAAAGCAGTCACTTCGATCTCTCAACCAACGCCACGACCAACTCACGACCAACATCCCTCGCATCTGCACTTCAATGACCCGAGGCGATGAGAGCTGATGGAAGGTGTGGGTTGCCGCCAATGATGCTGCTCTCTACCGCTGGGGTGTCCATGGATCAGATACTCCGGGATTGGCCTTTTTCCATGCTGCGATTTGGGCTTCAAGCTCATGCAGGCTCGCGGAGAAGGGCTCTCTGACCGGCTCTCGCCTCACTTCCCACACATCCTCACTGCTGGGCCCAGTCTTCCACTTGACTGCCTTGTTCCGGTAATGTTCCTGTACTGCTCTTTCTCGATCCTCTTTGTCCCAATTCCGTGTCCTCATGCAAATCCAGAAGTCTTCCCAGTGGTTTGAACAAGACCGGAAGGAGCCATATCGATAAATGTTTACAAATTGTCCCCCAAAACTTTGGCAGAACATGGCATAGTCGAAAGCTGATCTGCAGGACAGCTCTGTGGGATACAAGGAGTCGGGAGAGATGTCGGTCGGTATGGGCGCAGATGACGAGTCCCTTCCCTTGAGCTTCTCCGCCTGCTCAGCTTCCGACTGGGCTTGAAGGTCTTTCAAAAAGGCAATGAGTTCTCGATTGACCTCTTCGTCGCGGGATACAGCGTGCTTGGGAGGCTCGGCCGGAACAGGAGCAGCAGCTGGAGGATCGAGGACGGCCGCTTCGGAGTTTGAAGAGCTCGACGAGAGGTTCTCGCCAGCAGAGGCTGCGGGTGTCTTAGAACCCCACAACCAGTTCATGACGGGCAGTATGAGGCTATATCGGAGATGGCTGCATTAGCAAGACGCGGTCCATGGAAGCCTGAAGATGGAAGATGGCAGCAATGAAATAAATTTATACGGGTCGCGACTAACCAGATTCGTGCAGCCCGTTAGTACTGTACGAGTAGTTCACAACTGCAGCTACTACGTCATGAGACAACAGGCACAACACACGTAATAATGAACGAACTGCGCTCTGGCTGTCACCAGCACCGATGAAAGAAGGACACGAGAGGGGAGGTGACATCTTCATGGCCGGACAATCCTTCTGCTCTTCTTGGTGACGGCTATGTTCTCGCCCTAGCCAGCCAACCGACCGTTCGCACTGTGTCTCAGCCCGACAACTCCAGAGGATGATAGTTTGATGCTCACCACCATGATCTTGTCACGAGGCGCTCGAAGATCCTTTGGGCGACCGGTCACCTCGCCATTGAGCTCATTCAGAATACAGCACTTCTATACGCGAAATGCGACTCGCCCAAAACATGTCACTCCTCCCATCGCTGTGGGCAGACGGGGCAATGCGTCCGAAGCTGGAGACAATGAGTCTGGCCACATTCTGACCAAGCAGAATGAAGGCATATTCTTCTTTGACAGTGGGTGAGATTGGTTGTAGGGCCGGTGCAAACTCGCTGACTTTTTTGCAGACGTCTTTCCCTTGAAGCTACAATGGCTGAACCGTATTCCCTACCTCAATCCAGACAAATTCCTGGCAGAGTCACTGGGCAAAGTGAACCACCCTGATCTGGCACTGGCCGATCCGTCGAGCATCGTCAAAAGAGCTATTCCGGAGAAGCTTCCGCTCACGGTCACCAAAGTTCTGCCACGACTGCGCGAAGGAGGAGCTTTTGTCAAGTTTTCGCACGATGAGGGCATAGCGACGTCTGAACTGGAGAGCACCCTCAAAGAATATCTGCAAGAGAAGCCTATCACACCATGGTTCAATCCGTTTCGCAGAGTGCGAGTATTTTTAGTGCAGGGCAAGCCGTGGATTGAAGACCTGTATCGTGTTCCGACGCTCAGACTGAAGATCGAATTCCTGCCCACTTCGCCTGAAAGTTCCGCGGCCGAATTGACGCAAGAGACGCTATACTCCCTGTTTCGCAAATATGGCAAGCTCTCCGAAATAGTGCAGCAGCCCTCCGACTCCAAAGTCCTGCCGAGATATGCATATGTTGATTTCACGAGAACAAGATTTGCTGTGATGGCAAAGAACTGCATGCATGGATACGTCGTTCCAACTGAAGGAGGTGGTGGAAAGGCTGGCACCCTGTTGAAACTCAGCTATGAGTCGAAGACCAAATCGTATTGGATATGGGATTGGATGTCAAGCCATCCGCGGATCGTGATTCCCTTGGTTGTTGCACTTCTCACAGCGGCGTCTGTGGCTGTGTTCGACCCTATCAGAACATTCTTCATCCGGATGCATATCTCTCATGGCCTCCACTTAGAGGACCGCGCAGTTTACAGATGGATCAAAAGCCAGCTCACCCGGGGATATGACTACATCAGGTTCCGAAAGCGATCAGGCGATGACGACAACATGAGAATCATCTGGGAAGATCGCCAGGGCGCGATTAATCAGATCCAAACCTGGCTGATAGAAACAGCAGACACATTTATCGTCATCCAAGGCCCTCGAGGTGCGGGCAAAAGAGAACTCGTCCTGGATCAAGCAGTGAAGGATCGGACGAACAAGCTGGTGATTGACTGCAAGAAGATCCAGGAAGCGCGTGGAGACAGCAATACGATCGCAGCCGCCGCCGCCGAAGTTGGGTACAGACCGGTGTTCTCATGGATGAATAGCATCAGCAGTATGGTCGATCTTGCCGCCACGGCCACTATTGGCACCAAGGCCGGATTCTCCGAAACGTTGGACACCCAGCTGCAGAAGATTTGGAGCAGTACGACGACCGCACTGAAGCAAATCGCATTGGCTTCGCGGAATAAAGACGACAAAGACGCGCAGTTGCCGGACGATGAGTGGCTCGAGGCGCACCCGGAGTATCGGCCGGTAGTGGTGATTGACAACTTCCTGCACAAGAACAACGAAGGGTCGGCAAATATGGTGTACGACAAACTTGGAGAATGGGCCGCTGTGTTGACGACGCAGAACATCGCGCATGTGATTTTCCTAACGACCGATGTCTCTTTTTCCAAATCCCTCAGCAAAGCTCTACCCGACCGCGTTTTCCGGCAGATTACCCTGAGCGACTGCACTCCGGAAGTGGCAAAGAAGCTTGTGATCCAACACCTCAATTCTGACAGGGAAGAGGGCGCAAGTCTGGACGACGATAAACTCAACTCGCCACAGATGAGAAGCGACCTCGATGAGTTGGATAGCGTGATTGAGGTCCTAGGTGGCCGCTTGACGGATCTGGAATTCCTTGCCAGAAGGATCAAGACGGGCGAGTCGCCAGGCAGTACGTGGCTTGAACCCCAATCCTCCAATTTTGCAAGCATTGCTAACAATTGTGAACAGAAGCCGTGCGGCAGATCATAGAACAGTCTGCCTCGGAGATCTTGAAGATGTACCTGCTGGATGTTGATGTGGCCAGTCGCAAGTGGAGCCCTCAGCAAGCATGGCTGCTGATCAAAGAACTGGCGGCCAATGAAAACCTCAGGTACAATGAGCTACTTCTCAACGACCTATTCAAAGACGGTGAATCTGTGCTGCAAGCGCTCGAACAGGCAGAGCTGATCTCCATTACCTCGAACAACGGCCGCCCTTACAGCATCAAGCCCGGCAAGCCTGTGTACCAGGCGGCATTTGAATATCTCACCGACGACGAAGTGCTCAAGGCGCGTCTGGACCTAGCAATCTTGACCCAGCTGATTGGCATTGAGAACAAGAATGTGGAGAAGTACGAAACGGAACTCAAGACCCTGGCGGAGCTGCCTGGGACGCCGAGCGAACTGAAGCCACGGATCCAATGGTGTTTGGGGAAGGCAATGGTCAGCCACGACAAGGTGATGAAGTATGAAGCCCAGAGCGGCAAGCTGAAGAAGATCCTGAGTGACAAGTTTTGAGGAGATGTACGATTGATGTGTACGTCAGGCTAATTGTTGGATGCAAGCATGGAGTGATGTTCAGGACTATCAAAACAAGTTCTCTCAATAAGCGATGCCAGGTTTGCTGTACTATGTATATTCTCCCTCCACTTACATAAGAGGGTAAGCCGACGGCATGGATGGATTCTACTCCTTGTACTTTGTACTAACCGGTCCTTGATCTGGTTGCGAAGTTCTCCCGTACGAGAAGTGTCTGGTCTGTAGCCTCCCTTGGTTCTTGAAGGATGCGCGCCATGTCGGGACAAGATAATTGGCAGATTAAGTTGCAACATGATTGGCTGCAGATCGACGACACGGATCATTCAGGCCTTCCATCTTCCTTCGTCTTGTCTCAAGGTGCTTTTTCTTGAAGACCGCAGCCTCAGCCCCCTCAATCTTTAACTCTCTGTCATCAAGCTTCTCAGAAAGCTCGACAAGGAAGAGCAACCAACGCTTGAGGCTGTTTCACTCACCTGGCTGATTGATTCTCCGAGACGTCTGCGGAGGAGACATCCCCTTCTACCTCCCCCTTCCGACTGGTATCGAAAGAGGATAAGATTACGAGGCAAATCTCGCCTAAGTGAGAACTCACGAGTCACGGACCGCGCGACCCTGGCTGGAAAGTCAGCTGCATAACCACGAGTCCACGAGTGGTGCTGGGTCAGACACTCCCCCGATTGTCAGATCTGCTGGACAGCAAAGGGCCCACCGCGGTTTGTGACTTGCATGCTCAAGCCTCCACAGACCAACACCAGGCACAATAAATCATAATGGACACGCCACGGCCAGAGCACAGCTCTTTCTTCCTGCGCCACATCGTCGCCGCCACGGTGCAGCATCCATACCAAGCAGCGTTTGTGGCGATCTTCCTCCTGTGCGTGTCGACTCGAATCCTGAGCGGGATCCGGTACCACTCGACGGTGTCTCAGCAACAGCGCAACTCTCACAACAACGGTCCGCGAACGGTGCCGACGCTGCCGTACTGGGTGCCATGGCTGGGCCACGCGATACAGTTCGCCGTCGGGGGAACTTCATTCCTGGCGGGCGCGGCGCGGTCCCTGGGTCCCAACGGGTCCATCTACGCGTTGCACATGGCCAATTCGAAGCACAACGTCGTGACGGTGCCCAGCATCGCGAAGCAGGTGCTCGTGGACCGCACCAGTCCTGTGGGCATGGAGGAATTCATCTACCACGTGATGAAGTCCTTCTGGGGCGCCGGAACCTCCATCCGCGACCTTGACCCGGACAAGCTGTGGGGGAACGTCCACGGGGTGCTCTTCGGCATGCTTCGCGAGAGTTTCGTCTCAAAGGCCATCAAGGGTACCGTGGATATGGTCGAGCAGAGGACGTGGAATCTGGTCTCCGGGGCGGCCAGTCCCGTCGACCAGAGCATCTGGGAACGTCAGGGAAACGTGGAGATTGTCTCCCGAGGTGACGACGACGGTTCGTTCGTGGCCGAGGCGAGCCTACACCCGCTCATCCGGAGCTTCGTCGGCGAGATCGCCAGTACGGTGCTGTTCGGGAATGACTTCATGGAGAACTACCCGAACGTGCTGACCGACCTGTGGGAGATGGACTCCAAGTTCAACCTGTTCCTAGTGGGGCTTCCAAGCTGGTTCCCAGGGATGGGGTCACCGTCGCGGGCGAGGGAACGGATCGTCAACGCGATCGAGGACCACCACCGCGCGCTGTTCAAGTACCTCGACGGCGAGGACCCGGGCAGCCGATGGAACGACCTGTCCGACGTGTCGTCCGTGATCGTCGACCGAGCCAAGGAGTTCCGCGCCGCAGGCGCCACGCCTCGAGGATATGCGACGGGCAACGGCGCGATCCTGTGGGCCATGAACGTCAACGCCAACCCGGTCATCTTCTGGATGATCTTCTACATCTTCTCCGACGCCTGCCTGCTGGAGGAGATCCGACGCGAGGTCGCACCCTATGTGAAGCGGCGCGAGTCCGCACCCACGGGCCTGCCCATCAAGGAAGCGCCGCAGCTCGAAGTCGACGTCGCGTCGCTGTGGAGCAAGTGCCCGCTTCTGAAGGGCGCCTTCTTCGAGACGATGCGCATCGAGGCCGCCAGCATGAGCTACAAGGCCATCTCCGACGACTTTGTGGTGAGCGAGTCCGAGGAAGACGCCCGCATGCTGGGCAAGAAGGAGCCGCAGTCCTGGCTGCTGCGCAAGGGCGAGTTGATCTGCATTCCGCACGGCGTGCACCAGGGTGACGAGAGGTATTTCCGCGACCCGGAGAGATTCGACGCGCGACGGTTCTGGTCCAAGGACAGCAGCGAGAAGGCCGAGAAACCGAACGGCACCGTCGCTGGGGACGAAGTCGATGATAATGTGCGCGTCGAATACGGCACGATGAAGGTCTGGGGCGGCGGCAAGCAGATGTGCAAGGGCAAGACGTTCGCCGAGAGGGAGGTCGTCTTGTTTGCCGCGGCCATCATCATGCAGTGGGAGATCGTCCCCATCACCAACGGTGGGAAGTGGGTGCATCCCGGTCGCAAGATCGGGGCGGGCGCCAGCAATCCCGTCAAGGACGTTCGAGTCAGGATGTCCAGGAGGGAAGGATGGTGAATTCGAACGATGGTGTTTGGTTTGACCTGGTTGACCCGGAATTGTGCAGCGACGAAGACGCCATCATGAACCCCTCTACTTTGTTCCATCGTCCTCGCCGATGATGAGGTGGAAATGCTCCATATCTCATGTCCATACAGAAAGAACATATATCGTCGTCCTCAGCCATTGTGGGACGCACATATTGGATCCGGTTCTCCCTGCTACCTTTCAATTCAGACTTCTCCTTTCTTTTTCAACGGACTACTGCCAACTAGTACCTACGCTACACGATTCGTTCTGTCCATCTTTCTCTGTTCCATCGCCGATCAAGCTCAACCAAATCCCTGAAAGTTGCCTTCCGTTCACCTTAATAGAAGAAAAAGGAGGTACTACCACGTAGGGGAAGTTCGGTATGACCGACCGTCGCGCATGACAGTACTTAGACTTCTTTCTCAAGGAGGAAAGCTCATCGTGCAAAACGCATCTTCCTCATCAGGCAGGCTTGTTCATCAGCATCAGCACCAGTACCGACGTCGTTAGCTTCTATGAACTACCTACCATATGTAGTAACGACGGGAGGAAAAGCGGGATTCGAGGGTACCGCTCCGGGCCGGGAACGGAGGGGGGCATAAAATCAACGAGTGATCAGTATTTCGTACATGGAGAGATCGCGATACAGGAAGGGATGGGAAGGGCGATGTCAGCCTGCATGCAGCCTTACAGCCCCCAGCCTTACTCACATTGACAAAACGTGGGCAATAATGCACGAGATGAATTCATGATTTGTCTTTGATTCTTCTACCACCAAGTTCCCGAATGGCGGGCTGACCGGGACACTCGCGAAGACAAAGGCCGTTGTGCCATCGAGGATGACAGCATCAAGCAGTACAGTAGCAGAGTTCCATTGTCATTGACGCTGTCATGGTCATCGAGAAGCGAGAAGCAAGGCCGACGCGTCGAGGCTCCCAGTCCTCGAGTCTCCAGGGCCCCTTAACCCACTACCGTGCGTACTCTTCGTGAAGTCCGAAGCGCAAATGCCAAAAACGATCGATCGATCGAATGGGGAATACGAATGCGAATGGGAATGCGGACAAAGAAGCAAGAACAAGAACGCGGGAAGGGCAGAGCTTATCTCAGCTAAGCCCCTCAGGCGTCCCCGGCGAGGTTCAACTTGGGTTCGAGTTGGGGCAGCAGGCACTGGACAGTAGTGGACAGGGGAGAGGTTCAAGCCTAGGGGCCCTGCAGGCAAGGTCCACAAAAGTGATGCGGACCGGGGAGGTAGGGTACATACTCGTATTTGGCGGCCTGGAGCCTGGAGTCTGGAGCCCGGTGGGTGTCCGGGGCGGGAATCTGATTCTCAGCGTTGGGCAGAGGGCGCCCGTGGATAAGTAGGAAAGTAGACTGAATACGAGGCTGAACTGCTTTAACTTTTAAAGACCTAACATCCAGATCTATAGACCTTGATGAAGACTTCGAGGACGTAGACAACTCGCCTTACAACTGGTAAAGAGAGGAGATGGTAGACTGCAACCTCCATCGTCTACACTATATCCCGAACACAAGCTAAAGTACCAAAGGCGATTGGAACACCGGGGGCAATAAATTCAAGATCCAACCAAACGCACTCTGACCGCTCTGCGCGGTCGGGCTGAAAAAAATGCATCGCGAAATACGAGGTAGCGGAGCCCGTTGGTGAGCTGTGAGCTGGGGTTTGTCCACGACAGCCTTGAAAACCAATGTCATCGTCATGTATTGCTGCCATCGGTCCCTTTACATGCATTTCAAGGCAAGCTGAAGGCCCGCCACGCACGCTGACAATGTTGACTGGTGATTGACAACTGTACACGTAGTATGGCCCTTCCCCTGCTCGCGGCCTTGTGAAGTTCCTCCTCCGCTTCTGACTCAACCCCCGATACCCAGCCAGCCCTACCCGGCCCTGTCATGCTTCAGCACCACACCTGCCCGAAAGAGAGTGAAAAAGAGAAGTCCCTTATGCACGTCACGCGGGAAGGAGTGGGTGGAAATGTTCGTGCTCGTGATCGTGCGGAGTCAGAAGTCAGCCACAATCGCATCGTATCGCGGCGTTCGCGGGTGGTGAGACGTATATAAAGGCCAGGCAGGTGTGGGCGGGCTCGAAGTTCTCGAAGTGTCCTGGAATCGAGGCTGTATCCTGTCCCTGACCGTGTCGTTTTCCGTATCCGCATCCCTATCCTGTTCAACAGAGGTCACCTCGAGATCCAAAGTCCCCTTCCACGCCGACACCGTTTCCTCACTCCGACACCCCAGACCGATCACCCCCAGTGTCCTGAGAAATGCGTTTCTCCGGTGTTCTTCTCGCCAGCCTGGCGCTGCTTCTCCAGGGCGCGTTGAGCAACCCCGTTCCTGAAAACTCTCTCTTCAAGGTTCGTATCATGATCCCATACTCTCTTGTGGACAAGCCCCCGTCCAAACCTTATCATTCAAGACACATCATCACTGACTTGGAGACATTTCGAATTTTCCAGCGTCTGAACACCGGCATCTGCATCGAGAACAAATGTGTCATCAATCAAGACACTGGAAAGACCTGTCCCACTCCATACTGCAAGATCGATGGCAAGGAAGGGGACAAGTGCCATTGCGTCCCATTGACGTGATGATTTTCATCACGCTCGTTTGCGGGTCGTTTTGTGCATGGAGCCTTGTTGAACCGCCGATCTGGTCTGGGAGCATACGCGGGAAAAGCGAGTTCAGGATGCTTTTTTGTGCATCATGGCGGGCTGCATGGAATCGAGCTCTTGAGAAATGCAGTGATGAGTGCTGGGTTGGGTTTGCGTTGAGATCCCACGTTCCATGTCCCCTTCCTTCTGCAAATATTCGTGTAGCGAGCATTGGTGAAGTCCGGGGCGACACCAAATCCATTGGTTTCGTATCGAGAGTCCGGCAACAATTCTTTCTCTTTTCTCACGTTGAAGCCTCGTCCTTGGTCCCGTTCGTAGACTGTTCCCCTGCCTCGTCCACCACCATATCTTCCGATAGCGGTGCGCCCTCCTCTTCCATTCCATCCATTCCACCACCCACACCCGTCTCCAGACCCTCGCAGTTCTTCAACATCCAGTCCGCACACGCTATGGCTTCTTCTTTAGCGCTACACTCGCTCTCCACAACGGCATCTCGTCCCGCGGCATTGACGATCCCTGGATCCGCGCCGGCCTGCACCAGGATCTTGACCACCTCCAGATGCCCGTTCACCCCGGCCCAGTGCAGCGGCGTGTTGCCACTGATGTTCTTGTGGTTCACCAACTGCGGCGCCGACTTGTCCGCCGTCGTGGCCCCCGTGCTCTCGCCGAGCGACTCCGACGGCGTGAGCAGCGAGATCAAGTATGCGATGATCTCGACGTTGCCATTCGCCGCAGGGTAGTGCAGCAGCGAGGACTGCGAGCCCAGGCCGTCTTCATCGACGTCTATCGCCGACGCGAGGATGGTCGAGGGTGTGCACGAGTGTGTCGTGCAGAGGTTCGCGATCAGTTCCTTCAGCGAGTCCAGGTCGCCTGCGCGGGAAAAGTAGATCAGGTCGTCGAGTTCGTCCGGCGTGGGCGTGGGGAGCGCTGGAGTGGACATTTTGGAAGCCTTGTACGGAGTGTTTGAACACAGGCTTGAACGTCGGGCTCGTCTGGTGGAAGTGCGTTGCAGACACTGTTACAAGTTACTGTGCTAGTTTTTTCGGTGGTTACTTCGAGCCCGAAAAAAATTATGGAGCGAGGCTGCGGAATCACAGATGACGTAATACGTAATATTGTCCACGAGGCTGCGTGAATGCTTCGGCACCGACGAGGACCACAACAGCACAATCTGCGGCACTGTGGTCATCAGAACCCTTACACTAGGTCCGCAGGGGAAGGTCTTCTTTCTACTTGAATTCTGGAAATCACTTTCTGGAGTCCCAGGTTCTGCACAATCCACTCCAGTCGAAGACAACGCTAAGAGTTGCGGCCATCGACTACTAGTATTCATTATGTTATTTGGCTTCAGGGCTCGAAGATGCGGGAACATCCCACACTGCTCGTCCTCAGTAGTCGTGTATGCCTTCCACCACGTCATCCCATCGTTGTCTCTTCGACCACCCTCAATCGATCGGAGGCGGTTCACAAAAGCCCAGCACGCGGCGCCGCACTGAACAGTCTTCGTGGATCGACCTTTTCACCAAACAATCCGCTTAGATCTATCACGATGGGAGGTTCCGCTCAGGAGGGAGTCCCCCTTTTCGGTCCAAAACGATACTTGGTCGCCGCGCCGCAAGAGAGAAGCAAAGTCGAGCTCGTTTCTGTCAAGGGTCTTGCGTTTTTCGACATGGCATTCATATCCTTGAGTTTTTACCCTTGGACATCCGGTAACCGAACTGCGATATCGCCAGACTGGGTGATGTAACGAACCCATGGCAGGGATGGGTATTGTAACTGAGCGATGTTAGCTGCCTCCCTCCACATATAATCTTTCCATAGAACATACCTTGGGCTCGATGATCTTTAAGTATCTCACTTGGATCCCACTCGTGGTGAAGTAGGGAATCTCAAACTTGACATTGATGGGCCTCTTGGATTTGTTTTCACCGCTGATACCTCCCATACTGCCACCAAATCCACCGGTCATGCCGCCACCACGCTCGTCGTCTCCCTTGACACTCGGTAGGCCAAGCTCGGCTCGCATGAGGAATTCTTTGCCCCCACCAAACTGCTTGATCTTCCAAACGATCGCCGATTTCTCGGGCGCGTAGTGTACGGAACCAATATTGGTCCGGAATCTCGGTGTGTCGGCATCGTCTGGCACGGGAATGCTGATCTCGACGTTGTTGGCGGTTGATCTCCTTTTGAATTGCGCTTTGGCTTTGAGCATATATTCGATTCTTGATCCAGAATGTGATTCGACCACACATTCGACCCAGATCAGCGGCTTGACGGCCGTATTGAGTCGGTAACTCATCAGCTCGAATTCTCCGTCCGGCGGAATGAAGCTGATGGTTCTGTCGTTCTCAAACCGGGACAGTCGCACACACTGGTGAAACTTGACGTCTTCCATCTCAACGGCCTTGCCGCGCGTCGCTCGCCCTGTCGTCTCAAACATGACTTTGTCGTTCAGCCCCAACCTCAGCTCCGGCATACCTGACAGATAGCATTTCATTTTGATGGCGCCGAGAATCTCCGATCGTAGTACGTTGCCAGTCGACGAGACTAATAAGTTGAGGGACTCAATGACGTCTAGGAAGACCTCATTCTTTCGATATCTGATTCCTTCGCTTCTCCACGACACGGCGTTGGTCACGGCGATAGGGGGGCGTGCTTGCACTTCAAGTTTGTGCGATTCTTGCGTGATATATTCCTGGAGGATCTTCGACTCCGTTGTCTGAGGATATCCAAAGTCCATCATCTCGTCCAGCAACTCGTAGATGATGACAAAGTTGTCTCGTATTGACTCCTCTTCCAGCTCTTTGAAGTATTCCGTAAACACCTCGACGAGTTTGTGGAGGAACAACAGGATTTCCGCGGCATTTGTGTTTCGTTTCGTTAGGGCAAGGAGGTAGAGGTTGTTGTGTCGGATGTAGAGATACTAAGAGCCATCAGTACGAGGGCGGTTCTTCACTGACTCAGGCAACTAACGTTAATGCCCTCAGAGGAGAAGCAGGGGGGAACGGCCGACGACTCTTCTTCGGCCTCGGAGAGGAGGATGGGGAAGTTCTCAACCGCAGACATAGGAACATCGCCTCGATAATTGCGGGCAAGAAGGGTCTAGAGTCATTAGCACACGGTGTCGGTTGCTGGAGGATGCGCTCATCTTACCTTGCCCTTCAAGTCGAGGAAGAACAGCGCGGAGGCCATGGTCGTAGCAAGTGCCCGAGAGTCGCGCTGGCCGAGTTGTTTGGGAAGACCCGCCTCAGTGAAGGCGAACGGTGGACGGAGCTGCAGTTGACAAAGACAGAGCACCTGTCTCAGACCATGCTGGCTATATAAAATGCGTGATACGCGGCGCGAAGGTGGGAGCGCAAGGCACGGGCGACGTCTCCAGTTGCGGGTATGATCACGTGATGAGCATTTCCCAAAAAAGTGGTCTGCCAACGGAGGTGCACCACCAGAGGAATACAGGATATCCACCAGTCTTAGAAGTTGCACGGGGCTTGGAAATGCTAGCCTCTTCAACCTGGCTCTATGGATCCGTCCAACTCGCACATATCAAAGAATGTAGGCAGCGATTCTAAAGCGGCGTGCTCATCGAGACACTTGGCCCGATGCAGTTAGGCCCGTGGCGGAAATGCCAAGCATATTTTTCCATACAAAATCGCAGAGTCGCAGGCCTTTTTTTTCTTCCTCTCCTCCAACGCGTCCAAAAGACAGTGCAATGCAGCATCTTCCTCGATTCGTGACATTTTGTCATGAATCTGGTTTTAATCAATTGCCAGACTTTGCGATTTAGAGACGCGGAGACCGAGTATTTTAAACAGACGGTGCCATAAGAGCTGGCTGAGCATCTTATCAAAATTGCTCAGGCGGTGTCAGAGGACCCAGACATTCTCTATTTGCTTTGTACTGCACGTGATATGATGGCTGTTGATACACGAAAGAGAGATTCTTTCTGGGTATTCGTCTCATGTTGACGAGGCCCCGGGGAGCTCTCCTGTCGATTTCCACTCCCTCTTCAACCCCAGCGGAACCAATACCCTTTCCTTTGCTATTTGATTTGCAACTGCTCCTCCCTGTTCCAATGCCACAGCTCCGATGATCGCAAGAAGAGCTTGAGCGTAGACTAAGTCGGAGCCAGACGCTCCGAGACGTGCGGGCTGGTACCCAAGTTAGCAATCTCTCTCAAGATCTCACTGGGCAGAATTCTCCAAACTTACATCTTTGGGATGCCACCGGACAACTTCTGGTAGACCGTATTGTTCCGCTAGAGTTGACAGTGCTTTGTGATGTGTATACCAACCGTGGGCACCTCCCAGGAGGCACTCGGCCGCTTCGGTTGCTGGGTGTCGAAAGGGCGTTCGTCCACTGGGATCATGGAAGTAGTCCTTCATGAATTTCGACGAATCCGAGACACTGAGGAGACCCAGTGAGCATTGAAGCTCGAGTAGACGCTTTCCTATAGCGATGTTAACAAGCATGCCACCAACCGCGCCGCCAGAATTCATGTCTCCGTACCGAAAAATGCAAGCCGATCATTAAATCCCCTGCGCCCGGCGTCGAAGCTCTTGCTGGTGACCGCCAGCCATTTCGTCTCTTCCGATAGTAGTTTGTCTCCTCCTCTTCCCAAAAATCTTATGTACACGTCGTCCAGTTTCCGCGGATCCGAGTTGACTTTCAAGACCGGCGCTCGCAGTGGTCTCACTCGTACGGGGGCTTTCATGGCCGGCGGAGTCTGCGACCAGCGCGGAGCACGTTCGGAATCGACCTCCATTTCGGAGAGTTGAGGCGCCGCAGTGGACACATGGCGAGCTTGTCGAGGGACTTTACGGTTCAGGTGTCGAGAGTGAACGCACTCGCATGATGCTCGTGATCTCGAGGGCCGCAGGAGGTCGAAAATGATTCGACCTGAGGTCGAGGGTTGGGGAGGCATGATATAGGACGGACGGCGGGGTGTGAGACGGCAGTCAACGTGCTCTCAATAAGAAAGAATCAGGTACTGCGCGTCAATGGTGATGCATGATCTCAACTGGTCGTTCATTATTCGAATTGAAGAAATGTGAAAGGAAATTCCGTTCGGCAGCTATTGAAATGGTCCGCCGTATAGGTGGAGCAAACCGACCCAAAGCGCAATATCACACCACGACATCAGACGCTCCTCAGCATATGATTCTGTCTCTTAAGATAGGAGACAACACATGGCCTCGCGCTCTATATTCGATGTCGCCTCTAGATAGCGAGTGCTGCGATCTCTAATATCCTCACGTTCTCAACCCGTCACCAGCGGGAAAGCCCTACTGATGGTGTCCTTCTCCCGCCTTGCCCACGACACAACCTCACTATATCGCAGAGCAACGTCAGTCGGCATGAGCAGTTCCTCCAATGCTTTAGAGAGGACATTGTCCAGTTTTACCAGCGTCTGGCGCAGGAGCCGTGATCCATAGGGCGATTGAAGACACAATTCCACTGTGGCGCGAGGGACAGACGATGTACCGCCAACATAAAGCTCCGGCTTTGCTGAACCCAAGGGATCACTTTTCTTCGACCAGTCGCCCAAAAATACATCCTCGCAGGCGACAAGCTGGCCAATCCACTGAAGCTCGCACAAGAAATCCAGGGGTACTGGTTCTATGGCGAAGTTGATCCTGATGTCCATCTCCTTTGCCAGATGACTCGTCGTCACCTGCAAGAGGTACCACTGATAAAAGAGATAGGTTACTTCTGGCAAATCATGAGATTCATGTGTTCCACAGGGTCCCTTTCGAGGCATCCAATCGGCCGGGATACAAGATGGCCACGACCGCAGACGTTCAAGGAGGCCCATGATATCTTTCCGCAGAGTCGAGTCTTTACTGACGTTCCCGCTTGTCACACGATGCTTCAGCGTCACGAGTGTAACCGCACAGGCATCGATCTCCGTGGCGGGGGTGTACGAATCGCAACGCTGACCGATATCGCCGTCAAGCTCCCACAGGTCCCAGTTTGTTGGATTTCTGCCCCCCGAGATGACTTGGTTGACGGCATTGTGGCGGATGGCGTCGAACAGTGAGAGCGTCATCCTGTCGCGGAAATTCAACAAGCCTCTTTTCCGAATCAAAGCCTCGGCGCCTTGTTGATGAATTATGGAAGCGGATGACTTTCTCCCATATCTTTGATCGCACAGATGCTCGCCAAACGATAGGAGGATTACTACGGTCAAGGTCTCGTCCCGGAGGCTTTCGATCGGATCATGGACGGCCGCGACGGCGCTCCGATAGACTTTGGTAAGTAACTGCTGCTCCAGCGGGTACGGTCGCCCCTTGTCATAGGTTCCCATGAGCAAAACCGCCAGCCAAGTGGTGGCCACGGCAAGGGGCGACGCCGATGGAGATTTCAGGTAGAGGGACTCGAGAAAGTCCAGGTGGCCGTGGCTTGCTCGCAGATCCCTCGCCGACCAGACCACATTCCCCGTGAACAAGAACGCCAGGGCGTGGGTTTCCAGGTCCTCCGTCAGGTTTCTGGGCAACAACGACAGTGCCTGTTGTCGGTTGGCATTCTGATCTGCCTGATGATGCATCGTCGTCGAGAATTTGCGTCTTGGACTCTTATGCCGGCCTACTACCAATGCTGTCTGGTTCCTGAGGACCATATCGAGCTCATGCCGATAGCCCGGGCAGGCAAAGTCAAGCCTCTCGCACTGCTGGCACGCCGGACGGCCCAAATCACACTGTTCAAACGCCGTCCGTTAGAGGAAAGCCATGTCCCTGGGGCATTGAATAGTTCTTGCCTTGATATGACGGTCTCTGCATCTCTGACAGCCCTTCGCAGGGCCTCGGTGGACCATACTGTAGGGAATCCAGGAAAATAGATGAAGATTCGCGTCTGCTAGCTCGATAGAAAGTGTCTAGGACTATTCATTTGCCATTTCGAGTATTTGTCATCCTCCGGATAGAAGATGGACTTGGAAGCCGATGAGCGAGAGACTTGGGAAGTTTGAAGCTGGCTCGGCCTTCGCAGGATGCATCAAGTACGATAGATAGGAGGTGTCCAACTTGATGGGCAGAAGTCGTTGAGATAGAGATAGAGCGAAGCCCCGCTGTACTCTTTGATACGTAGTGCATATGTACTCCAACTCTATCGCAAAATCTTCCAGCCTGGGACTAGTTTCGCCAACCAGGGAATGCAGCCTCTACTGGGGGGGCAGGCTATGATGCTAATACAAGTAGTATCGATCATTGTCAGCCAGCATTGCTCCGGGACGGAGTAAGCACGTTAGTCCCGGTTGCGATACGGCAGGGGCGAACAAGGAATACCTTAGGCTTCCGATACCTCTATAAACACCTTGGACGGGCGGAAGATTTGATACATGTACTCCGTGATCATGCTCTATTCGCTTTCCAAAATCCATGCTCCCCTTGGGCCCCTTGTGAACATTCAATAGGACCGCTTCTTCGGCGGCACGGTCTGACACTCGTTCTCGTCCAGCGTGGTGAAGACGACATCGCGATACCCAACGTTGACGTCGTCACCCACATCTCGCTGCCAGCTCAGGCTGTGGCGCATGAAGTTCGCGTCGTCTCTCTCGGGGAAGTCTTCCCTTGCGTGCGACCCGCGCGACTCCTTCCGGTCGAGGGCGGATTTGGCAGTCTGCGCGGCGCAGGTGAGCAGGTTGCGCATCTCAAGCGTCTCGACGAGGTCCGAGTTCCAGATCAGACTCTTGTCCTTGACGCAGAGGTCGGTGTTGAATGTCTCTTGGACGCGGCGGAGCTTGTCCAGCCCCGTGGTCAGGCTCTCTTCGTTGCGGAACACCGCGACGTCCGTCTGACAT
Source organism: Exophiala alcalophila (assembly GCA_001599775.1). Lineage (NCBI taxonomy): Eukaryota > Fungi > Ascomycota > Eurotiomycetes > Chaetothyriales > Herpotrichiellaceae > Exophiala > Exophiala alcalophila. The sequence goes on along the minus strand of BCHY01000005.1, from coordinate 2,385,355 downwards.
GTCTTCTGCATGTCGAGGCGGAGCTCCGCCGTCAGTTTGCTACCGTCGGCGTTCCGCAGGCGCTCGAGGTCGACAAAGCCTTCGGCTCCGGTCTCGGGTGTGATACTTCCGCCGTTTTGGAAGATGGGCATCCCAGCCTCATGGTTTTCCGCGATGTGTCCTGCGGCCGCCCTGCCGAAGACGACGATGTCGAGCAAGCTACTACAAGGGGAGTCAGCATCATCGCGTTCATGTACATGCCATTCAATGTGGCCACCAAGCTCTGAAGGGTCCCGGGATGAAGTCACTTACTTTGCCCCTAGACGGTTGGCTCCATGCACCGAAACACACGCGACCTCTCCAGCAGCATAGAGGCCATTCACAGGCTTCTCCTCGCCCATCCTTGGATCCACGTTGAGCACCTGCCCCTTGAAGTTCGTCGGCACTCCGCCCATACAGTAGTGGACGGTAGGGATGACCGGAATGGGCTCCTTCGTAATGTCCACCCCAGAGAATATGCTGGCCGTCTCTGCAATTCCGGGCAGCCTCTCCATGAGGACGTCTCTGGGTAGGTGCGACAATTGCAAAAAGATATGGTCCTTTTCTGGGCCACATCCTCTTCCTTCGCGGATTTCGAGGTTCATACTGCGACTCACCACATCGCGGCTGGCCAAATCTCTCGCCGTCGGGGCGTAGCGTTCCATAAACCGTTCTCCCTGACCATTGAGCAGGTAACCTCCTTCCCCTCGGGCCCCCTCTGAAATCAGGACGCCTGCTCCGTAAATGCCACTGGGGTGAAACTGAACGAATTCCATGTCCTGAAGAGGTAGGCCAGCTCTTGATGCCATGGCCAGCCCGTCTCCGGTAGAAGTGTGGGCTGAGGTGGCGGAGAAATAGGCACGTCCATATCCGCCAGTTGCGAGAACTAGGAAAACATTCATTAGTGTCATCGTTGTGGTGGAGGGCACATGCAGAGATGAGGCCGAACCTACTTGTGTTGCGGGCAAACACCCTGTGGAGAGTGCCGGTCTCCATGTCAAGCGCGGTGATCCCGATACAGTCTTTGCCGTCCATGATGAGATCCAGGGCGAACCATTCAATGAAGAACTGGCAATTGTGCTTGAGAGCCTGGCCATAGAGGGTATGCAACATGGAGTGACCAGTCCTATCCGCAACACACGCGGTGCGATGGGCCTGGCCACCTGTGCCGAATTCGAGGCTCTGCCCACCCAGAGGACGCTGGTAGATCGTCCCTTGGTCGGTCCGGCTGAAGGGCATCCCATACTCTTCGAGTTCACGTACCGCTCTTGGGGCCTCTCGACACATGTAATGGATTGCGTCTTGGTCTCCCAGCCAATCCGATCCTTTGACCGTGTCGTACATATGCCACCTCCAATCGTCCTCGTGCATGCTATAAGAGGTCAGATCGCGGGATATGGAATGATGACATCTATTCATACTTTCCGAGGGCGGCGTTAATGCCTCCTTGGGCAGCCACGGTGTGGCTCCGCGTGGGAAACAGTTTGGTTATGCATGCTGTATTGAAGCCAGCCTCGACTAGACCCACGGCCGCTCGGAGGCCTGCGCCGCCTGCGCCGAGGACGACAGCGTCGTAGTGGTGATCGATCACATCGAATTTGGTAACTGCAGTGCTGAGGGAAGACGTTGTTGCCCTCCGGCGCTGATGAAGCCTGCGCGACTGTATTTGAGAGAAGTACTTGGGTGTCCGGTTCGACACGAAGGGTCTCGCTGGGTCTTGCAGCGAGACCACTGTCCTACCGACAGCCCTTGACAGCGCATTCATCTCGCCGAACAGATCTGACCATCTCCTATCTGCACGAGGGCAACTGATACAAGATCACAAAAAAGGAAGGACGGAGGGGAGAGGGTGAGTAGTGTTAGTATTGACGACATGGAGAGGTAAACTCCGAGAACTGGTGCTGCGATCTCATTGGTCGCTGGCAGTTCCGAGGCCGAGATCGCCTTTCATCTCGAGACCGACGCTTATGCTTCCGAGATCGCTGTCGCCCTCGAGCCACTCAGAGGGCTGCTATTGCTCATCCCATGGATGCCGGCCCAAGGCGAGTCGGCTTTCAAGCCGGGGTTCAAGTCTTCAACAGGCTTCGGAGAGAGGAGGGGCGCGCATAGACATTACAGATCCCGCTGATCTGCCTGCCAGAATGCCTTTGAGTGACGGTGACGGTCAGTACCTTAGTATGCGCATGTGAGCCTACCTAACAGTGCCCACGTGAGGCTGGAGCGACTTCCCCAGAATGGTACAGAGGACGAGTAACCAACCCTAGGGCCCCGTAGTAGGAAGCGGCGAAAGACCTTAAGCTGGGAGGCTCCCTAGGCGTGGCAAACGAGGACGAAGATAGATCTTAAGCTGAGATCTGAACACCGCACAGTCTTCAGTCGGCGTTTCAGGTCAGGAACAATTGCTACCTACCTACCTATCCCGGTAATACTACCCCGGTACCAACGAGTAGGTAGGTAGGTACCTTAAGTTCTACTAGTAGGCTAATAGAGTCCATCTTTGATGCTGTGGCCTGATAGTCAGTAGACGGCACGGAGAATACTTCGGGGTTAAGGAATGCTACCAGGTAAGAGACCTAGGGACGAGTAGGTACTCTTAGGTCTCAGAGATGTACCTGCCCAGTGTCCACACAGCCCACAGATCGATCGTAACCTGGAGCAGTGGAAGGTACTAGGGAGTACTCCGTACTACTAGTACGGGCTACTACTACCTTACCTTGCTCCATAGAAGTTAGAATTAGAACTCTCCCGCCCTGGAGCCCGAGCGCCTCAGTCCTTCTGGAACGTGACAAGTCTAGACTTCCCAGCGCCCACAGCAGCTTAATTCCTTTTCTCTCTTCTCTTCTGCAGGTTCATTTTCACCATTCCATTCCATCAGACGCTGGGTGTTTGCATTCATGACGACGCGACCGATCGCTTCGCTACTCGTCCAGAAATGAGCTCTTTCGCTGGTCGGTGTTGCTGCTCAGAACGCAATTTCGATCGTCCCTAATTCCGTGACTCTGTGAGCCGCGACGCATCATCCAGTCTTCTCAGCCATGCAGGACCCGGAGCCTGCCGACGCGAATATGTCGTTGCTCGAGGTCGATTCGAACCATGATAACGATTCTGCGTACGGCGACGAGATATCAACCTACACCGCGTCAGTCACCTCGTCTGTCATGGATTTTAAAGAGGTCCATGGACGCACCTACCACGCCTTCAGAGAGGGGCGCTATGCCCTTCCCAATGACGAAGCGGAAAACACACGGCTGGACATCCATCACGAGCTCATCAAGAAGGCAATGAACGATCAGCTCTACTTTGCGCCCATCGACCCCAGTGTCCAACGCGTGATTGATCTTGCGACCGGGAGTGGCATCTGGGCCATTGACTTTGCGGATCACCACCCGAGCGCAACCGTCATCGGCAACGACCTCTCGCCCACGCAGCCTACCCTCATTCCGCCCAACCTGGAGTTTCTGGTGGATGACATTGAGGAAGAGTGGGAATACGAATCACAGCCGTTTGACTTTGTCCATGCGCGCTTCCTGGCCGGCGCGGTGAAAGACTGGCCCCGGCTGATGCAGCAAGCGTATGCCTGCACGCGATCCGGCGGCTGGGTCGAGTTCCAGGACTGGGACACCTTCATTTACTCGACCGACGATTCGCTCCCGGCCGATTCGGCGATCAGCAAATTCCATGCCATGTCCGGCGGCGCACGAGAGGCTCAAGGCTTCGACATGAAGCCGGGCCGATCGCTGGAGCGGTGGGTGCGAGAGGCTGGTTTTCAGAACGTCCAGGCGTACAAAATCTTGCTTCCGTTAGGCCCGTGGCCTAAGATGCCACATCAAAAAGAAATTGGAGTGTACAATCTCCTACAGATGGAGACAGCGATCGAGGGAATCTGTTTGGGAACATTGCCCCATGCGCCGCAGCCGTGGAGCGTCGAGGAAATCCAGGTCTTTCTGGCCGACATTCGCAAAGACTTCCGGAACCCGCAGTATCATGGTCAATATGACTTGTAAGTGATCACCCTGGTGTTGCACAGTTCGTTTGTGACTAACTGAGGACCAGTTACGTTGTTTATGGACAGAAACCTTGATGATTATGACAGTGGCGACAATGCCGGTTTTGGCGTCGAAAAAGCAGTGGTGCAGGTGGGATTGATTACAGGATTGCAGCGTTACAGCGACAGTTGGTACTTTTGAATTCATTACTATTTATTACTCGTGCTACTGAGAGTAGTGGTGGTGCTTGCCATTGTCCGGCGAAGGTCTTAATTGTCGGCTCCTCGAGGCTCGGACCTGGACTGGGGTATGGTGAATGTGAATCGTGAGCCCTTGAGCCTTGGGGCGGCTAGAGCCCGGAGCCCGGAGCCCGGAGCAAGGAGCCGGAACTCTGGAGCCTGGCCTAGTGTGCCCCGGGGGCCAGAACCACCGAGGTACCCATCGGTCTGTTAGTGCCATCCCCAACTCTGGCATCTCCATCTTGTGTCACCTGGGCGAGCCTGTCAGTGTCTGACCTGTTTCCATGGACTCTTGTCGTTGTCGCCCAACCAACCATTGAGAACAGCCCCGAAGAGCCCGTCATGGGCAATGGACACCTCGTGGTCTCGAGGCGTGGCTGGGCATCTCTAGCTTTCTTTAGGCCCTGCGTCGCCTGGCCGCCGCTGCTGGGCCTTATCGATGCACGCGTCGATTCCTCACTTCACCCCAATCGAATCACCCCTCACTGCGACTTGACTCCTCCCGCTGTGGCTCCTTGGGTTGTCTGCTAAGAACCCTCGGGCGCATTCTCACAACCATGACTTCTTATAACCGCGCCTCTAGCCTTCATCCCGGCCACTTTCTTGCAAAACTCTCGAGATGGCCGAGGAACTCCCTCCCTTCGATCCCCAATGGCTAGCGGTAAGGGTCTCGCCTGCCAGGCGCTGGCGTTGCAGTCCCAAATCGCTGACGATACCAGGCGGAGCAGATGATGGGCGGCCAGCGCATCGTGTTGCCCGCTGAACCAGTCGAACAAAGCCGCGAACGATTCGCAGGTATCTTCGCCAACATCGCCCCATTTCTCCCTCCTCCAACCGATGCCGTGCGAACAGAAGATGTGCAAATCACCGCGACGCAAAGAGCGAGGATATACACTCCAGCGGGTGCCACCGAGCCCCTGCCGGTCGGGCTTTACATCCACTCTGGTGGCTGGTACTCCGGGAGTATAGAGGGCGAGGACTATCTGTGTCGCATCATCGCCGAGAAGTCGCAGATGGTCCTGGTCTCCCCGGAGTATCGTCTGGCGCCTGAGGATCCTTATCCCGCCGGATTGGAGGACGTCTGTGCCGCATATGAGTTCATGGACAGCACGGCCGCCAAATATGGGGGTGACCGCGCGCAGAAGCTCATCATGGGCGGATCTGCTGGGGCAAACCTGGCCGCGTGTGTGGCGCTGAAATACGCATCCAATCCTGAGTTGAAGCCGGCCGGGTTGATCGTGGCTTGCATGACTTCGTGCGACCCTCGCGTGTTGCCAGCCGAGTACAAGAGCAGATACAACCCCAGTCTTTATTCCGATGCGGCCATGATCGGGAATGAAATCATGAATCAAGCCAGAGGTAAGATAGAGGGAGACATACCCCCACCTACCTTCATGTCCTCGCAGGACTGACCAGAGTGATGAACCGCAGAATGGTACAATGTGCCCCAGCCCGAGGACCCATTGTACTCCCCGTTGCTGCACCCAGATATCCGACTGCTACCCAAGGTCTATGTCGCCGCGTGTACCAAAGACCCGACGCATCAAGAGACGGTCTTTTTCTACGAGGAGTGCAAGAAGCAAGCCGTCGACGCGGAGCTGGTCGAGTGGGTAGGCTGGCCTCACTTTTTCTGGGCCATTCCGATGCTTCCCAAGTCGGCGGAATTCATGGAAGTGTGGTGCGAGAAGGTGAGGGCGATGAAGACGTCGTGAAAGCGCAGGACATGACAGCAGCGCCGGGGCCTTTGAAGCTAGAGTCTTATACACTCGAACGACTCGGTACAAGTACAGAGAATAGAGACCAGGTCTTGACGGCACCACTCCCTACAAATGTTTGATTGTTTGCTTCGTGATGGGAAGATCTGACAACTGCTGCGTACCTTCATTATGAAAACCCTCGGGATGCACTAACCCCTCAACCCCTCAGCCCATCAACGCTCCCAATTGCCTGCTCTACAACCCCTTCTCTAATCAGCGTACCTTATCGATGGATACTACCCGCCAGGTACCATTGACCAATGCACAGTCAACCTCAGCCAACCTTTGCACAAGCCGGGCGAAGCTCCCGCCGCTCCCCGCTTGGTGTCCCTCGCTAGGGACCCTGAGGTTAGTGCCGCCCTCTTAAGCGACTGAAGCCTCCGCGGCGCGATGATTGCCCCTCACTAACGACATGTAACGGTGTTAGTCACAGCCTCCGGAACAACTGCTCATTGGGTGAGATGGACGGACGCGCGCTCAGCACCCGCGCGCGCAGTCTGTGACTCTGCTCATCGACACCGTGGGAACGTTTCGCCGGTCACTCGCACCTTTTTCTGCAAAGGTTGCTCCATTCGGTGATCATGTCTCATTGATCAATCGCTTTCCTCTCTGCTCATCGGTCATCGCCGTGCATTCGGCTCCATCGAGAGAGGAGTCCCAGCAGCAAATGACCATGCGATGATGGCCTTACACAGACCCTGAATGATAAGGAATCCCCCAGTGCTCGCTCCTCTGACTCTCGCCTCGCCCCCCTCGCTGACTTTGTACTTATTACGGTAAGAGCCCCCGAAGTCTCTCAACCTTGAAGTTCTTGCTACTATCTGTACATACTCCCAGTGTTGAGGTATAGTCACTCAGAGCGTTGTCTCCAGACACATTGGGCCGTCTTGAGCTTCTACAGGTATGTCGGTTCACTCCATCTCACCCTCCTCTTTCCAACTGGAAAGCCAGTCGATCGAGCCGGTGGCAGACAGACAACAGCTCACCCTGAACAGGACCAGTCTCCACCATGCACTACTCACTGCCCCTTCTCGCCTCTCTGGCGTCCTCTGCCGCCGCTGAGACCGTGCTCGGCGTGTACATCTTCTCGCGTCATGGCGACCGCACGGCCAAATCCACTCCCCCGGCCAACTTGACCGATCTGGGATACCAGGAGGTTTATACGAGTGGCACGTACTTCCGCAATCGTTATGTGGCCAGCGATGCCGACCGTCGGATCTTTGGGCTCAACAGCGACCTTGTGAAGCAGTCCCAAATCACGGCCTCTGCCCCGACCGATACTGTCTTGCAGAACTCGGCCATTGGCTTCCTCCAGGGCCTCTATCCCCCCGTTGGCCAGCAGCTGGGCTCGAATACTTTGAGAAATGGGACGGTCATCCAGAGCCCATTGAACGGATACCAGCTCATCCCACTGCAGACCGTCACCAATGGAGCAAACAGCGAGAACTCGGCTTGGCTGCAAGGTTCGACCAACTGCGCCAACGCCCAAGTCAGCTCCAACAACTTCTTCCTGAGCTCGCAGTACAAGCAAACTTTCAGCATGACATCGGAGTTTTACAATGGTGTGGTCCCGATGGTCAACCGAACCTTTACCACTGCCCAGACGACCTTCAAGAACGCGTACACCATCTTCGACCTGCTGAACGTGGCCTCGATCCATAACTCCAGCAGCAACTTCCCCAACTCTGAGCTTCTCACACCAGAGACCTTCTTCCAGCTGCGCACCTTGGCTGACCAACATGAATGGGGATTGGCGTACAATGAATCCGAGCCCATCCGTGCGGTGACGGGCTCCATCATCGCCGCCGAGGTTGTCGACGCCCTCAACGGCACCATCGCGGGCGGAGGCAAGAACAAAGTCAACATCCAGTTCGGCGCCTATGCAGGCATGCTGTCCTTCTTCGGCCTGGCCAACCTCACCGCCGCAAGCACAGACTTCTTCGGTGTGCCAGACTACGCTTCGACTTTGACCTGGGAACTGGTGACCAATGCGACTGTCGACAGCAGCAGCTTCCCCTCAGCTGACGATATCTCGGTGCGCTTCTTCTTCCACAACGGCACCACCTCGCCTACTAGCGAGCCAGTCGAGTTCCCGCTCTTCGGCACGGGACGCAGCCCGATCCCATGGTCCGAATTCGCCGACTCTATGGGTAAATTCAGCATCAAATCGCAGGCTGAATGGTGCCAGGCGTGTGGCAACTCGACGGGTGTGTGCAGCCCCAGCAGCCTGGGAGGCGACACCGGCAACTCCTCAAGCACTGCCTCCGTCAGCAACAACAGCGGAGGTGGAAGTGGCGGTATTAGCAAGGCCGTCGCTGGTGTCATTGGCGCCATGGTCACCCTGGCCGTCATTCTCGGCGCCGAACTCCTTATCATGCTGGTCGGCGGTTTCCGTCTCGTCAGTAAGAAGAAACTCAATCGCACCTCAAGCAACGGATCCTCTGGTATTTCGCCCAAGGCCGGCGAGGCCTAGGTGTGAACATCGATCCAGAATCTGATCTACCTACGAGGTTAATCTCACATGGTGATTTGAGTTGTGGATATCATGTTGGTAATGGTGGTTTGTTTAAAAACTCCGAAAACCAAAATCTATCCAGAGCAATCGTGTGATCCATTTTTCTCATAATATTCACGTCGTGGATTAAAGTTTCTTGGTTTCTGCTTTCATTCCATACTGGCCTGTCCTTTTCGACTCTCGTATAAGTAGCCCAAGGTAGGTAGGTAGGTAATGTAGTCTAATATTATTGCGAGTCGAATCTCAAGACTTCCCGATTAATCAAGTGTTACCTGTTTATGAAAGCCCATCGATATCATGGCACATCGCAATCATAACATGCAACTTTGTCATTCGATGTTGACATACCTATGAGTAATATTGAGTGAGTACCTACAGTAACATATCTGGTATAGGTCCAAATGCGGTTTAGCGTTCGACGTTCCCCTATTCCAACGTCGTTCAGATCAGATCATAGTCAAGTGAGAAAATAAGTCATCATACGTAATTTTTCCGCTTGGCGAATCCCTCCGACCTCTACTGTGACTCAGCGGTCAGTACTACTGGTACTGTAAAGTACCGTTCCGCCATGAACGAGGGGGGGGGGGACCCGCCATTCATAGACTCATATGTAGTGTTGGTGTCTTCGGTGCCAGGGTCGGTTTTCTTGTTACTACCTGAACATCAAATGATGTTGTTGCATTGCAAAGTTGCGACGCGACGACGAAATGCATAGGTAAGTTTGCAATGGATCTGGATTACAAATCCTGTCAGCGACTAACTAAGGTAATCATACGTCGTCTTTGGCCAAGTGGGATTGAGAGTCTTCCTGGTGGGAGTGTGGTTCGTCCAGATTTGATGCGACATGAACAAATGGTTTAATGAGCACCAGATGAATAGGGGTCGCTCCCAAAGTTGGGTATCAGGCCCGGCGAGCCTGCACAGCAGGTATTGCCCGAGAGCTTCAGACTGACACTGATTGCTGAGGCCTCCTTGTCATGCGCGACGGCGTGCAGATCACTGTTGAACAGTCATCATTGGAGATCTGCTCTTACGTTGGCTGCTCGCACAGAATGGATACTGAATAAGAGGCTCATTCGTGAGCATGTATGGGGTGTGAGATGCCCCTGCTCCGATCCCTACCTGATTTGCACTGTTCCGACAGGTAAGGCTCCCAATACCAGGAATTCACTATATCTGTCGTGCAGTGAAGCAGACTGTGAATAGTGACTGAACAACGGCAGGTTGTATTCTGTCGCACCCTGTAATTAACACCCATTGCTCTGATTCACTGTCTGCTTCTGTTTTGTGAATTCGAATTGAAGATTCCTAACAAAACAATCACTATGGCTTCATCTATCTCTCACTTGACGTTTCAAACCCGTTGTACTTTATCTCAAGCACTACATGGTTCGATACATTTCTTGCAGATTAGTACTGGGCCTTGTTCCACAGGTGAGATTGCACCAGATCTTCAAAGGATTCACGAAGCTAACTCAGCAGACTCTCTGCGCATCCTGGCTTTGGCCTGAAGATCGGGTCGACTCATCCTTCCTTCCAAGATGGAGGCGGCTTCTCTCGCTCAGGGTGATCCCAACCTACTAGTACCCCAGACAATACCAGTACCAGACAGTCAGACCCAGACTCACTCAGCCTCCAATTTACATATAAAGCGGCCCAGCGCAGACGAAGATGTCGAAGACCTCAAGAATCAAATCCGGCACCTCGAAGAACTCCTGATCCTCAAGACGCAAAAGCTTGACAATATGACGCAGACCTTGACACAGTACAAACAGCTGCTCCGACTATCAGCGGAGGAGGAAGAGAAGACAGACACCGACCATGATCAACAAACCATCGCGCTGTCCTCGACGGGAACTCTCGACAGGTTCGGAGACTGTCTCGAGGCGCATCCAAACGAGGTGATCGTCAGGAGCGCCAGCACCATCAAGCTGCAAGTGCAGGTGATGATCGGGGGCAAAGTGCCCAAGTCGATGTTCACATACCACTTCACAGCCGCGACGTGCAGCATGCTCAGCGACCTGCGAGCGCAAGTAGTCTCCGCGGGCTCCTTGAAGGGCGGCGGCGAGCTCCAGCGAGCGACGCTGTGGAACGACGGCCACCTGCTTCGGCTGATGAAGGACCTGCGACGCGTCACGTTCAGACTGCAAGAGGACGGGCACGTCGCGCGCATGAACGTCACTCCGACCAAAGTGGACGGGCTCTGCGCTTTCCCGGAGACCGAATACGAAGCGTGGTTCTACAGGAACATCCTGCGAGGGAACCTGAAGGAATACCGTGTGGAGGTCAAGATCGACGTTTAAGCCCAACTCCAGCGGCCCTTTGAGATTTTTGGAAGTGTCGACTTACCTACTTATCCATGCGTGGGTTGGGTTGGGTTGTCTAGCGACCTGTCAGTCCGCAGAGCTACCGTCCGAGTGGGAAGGGGTTGAGGATTGTTGGGTGCTGAGGCTGGGCTCTTCTGGCTTGCTTTGAGTGGAAAAATGTGATGACAATCACGACAGGTCTCAGGATGGACAGGAAGGTTGCTAGACGATCAGCAAACAATCATGGGAAATGGGGAGACACGTCACACAAGAGGGCAGATAGATGATCTTTTGCTGTGGCACCGTCATTCACAGCCACTCCTCCTCAGAGGGGGATCTTGAAAAGAGCAATTTTTTCATCAGCCTGAATGTGGAACGCCGGTGTACGACTCTCAGACTTCAACCGCGATGTTCCAACTGCTACGAGCATAACCATATCCATATGAAGCATTCCATTCGCACACGGTTTGTTTCGGGGGCCGACAATGGAGGACGAGTAGTAAGCTGACCCAACCATTTTTAGCGAGCGAACAGGAAGAAAGAAGATGTAGTAAAGGAACCAGTCATCTTCTGCTCGTGCCAGGACTCTCAGAATCTCCAGGTCTCAAGATGATCATTCATAAGACTCCGAGCCTCGAGGGTGTCCAATATGCCCGTTTGTGGTTAGAGGTTTCCTGATCGGTAAAAGTGGATCAAGCAGCCACGTATACTCTCCTATCCCTCATCTTCTCCTTTCTCCTTCTCTTCCCTTGATAACCATCGTCCACATCACCGTCATCGACTCGTGAGTCTGTCTGAGTTTCGGACATCAAGACCTTGATAACTTTGGCTGGCTGATTTGTAATGTCTACTAGTACTACTGTAGGTTCACACGCGAGTCAGGAGCCTTTGAGATAAGGTTAGCAGTAAGTCCACAACGTGCAAATGACATCAATCTTGTTCCTCGTGCGTCGCCTTGACCGCCAAGCTGCACAGGGCATCTGGTGGCTCCCAACAAGCGAGACATGTTCTTGTTTTTGTTCTTGTTTTTGTTCTCGTACGAGCACTTCATGTTCATTGTCCCAAAGGGTGTCTGGGGCTACGGGCAACCGCAACTTCAAGCGAAACGCCCACGTGCAACCAGCCTGATGGGAACATTCAGCAGGCGCGAGTCTCTGACTTACAAGTTACAAGGAGAAGAGGACGGGGAGCAGTGCTCAGCAGTCAGCAGCATCTGGGACGGTGGGTGTTGAGAACCGTCAGCACCACAGGGTGTGCTCTCCTCTGGTTGCTGCTGTTATTGTTATTGTTGATGCTGCCTTCGATGGCCTTCCTTCCTCTCTGCTTTCACCAGACCGACCCTGATCCAAATCTCTCTTTCCCCAGATACTATTCTGGCAAGACCCAAGACATCAATGACGCTCTGGAGGTCTGGGCAGGCAAGTGCAAACGAACTCCAGAGATTAAACGTCCCGCTCGCCTTCGAGTCCTCTCAGCCCTGAGAGTCCGGACTTCGAAAAACACTAAATACTACGTGCCGTTGGCACGGACAGACACTTCAGCTCTGGCCCCATAACCCATGCTTCCCCTTGGAAGTTGAACTCTGAAATCGAAGCTGAATCCTGGATGTCGATCTCACGGCTCAGACGGAAGCGGGCGGCCATCGATCGCCTCATTCGCTGTCCCTCGCGGGAAGATTCAGCACAGATGGTCCCTACGAGGAGTAGTTCGCCAATAGCTGCTCAAGCCTTTGAGTCTAATCGTACGCCCGCGACCCAAGAGGACGAGCGTTGAACACATGCTTCTGTCAAGCAACCCTATTCACCATCATGGTACTTTTCGGGGTTTTGAGGGAATTCTGGTTCGAGCTCTGGCCTCTTTGAAGTTTGCCAGCAGAACGGTTCAGTAGATAAGGTTTAAGCTGTCACGAAGCTGTCAACCACACGACGGGAAAATGATGGCCCCTCTTCAGTCCGGAGCCAGCTTGTCCTACCCACGAGACCAGACCAGAGTCGGAAGTCGCAAGGTCTGTTTGTCTCCTCCCTCACGAGAGGTTTAACTTTGACGCCGGTGGATCGAGAATGGACGTTGCAGGCTGCAGCAATGGATTCGGGATGAGCGGGCTCAGGGGGGAGCAACCCCCAAACCCGGATCTCTGTCAACACCTTGACGCGTCTGTTTGCCACTCGACTCTGAATCGGGACATGTCCTCTCTCGACATCCCTCATTTCCGACAGACTCTGCCCGGAGCTCGAGTTCAAGTCGCTCGGTTGACACAAGAGATGTGCAAAAGTCATGCCACATTCCGGGTCGCAAAAGACTACGTAACAATCTGTTGAGAATGGGCAGTGGGGGTACATTGTGATCAATGCCTTGAATACGAGGAATCCTAGTTCAAAGTTGAAGCGAAAGTGCTTGTCAACAGCACTCTCTTAGGTAACGCCGCGAAGAGAGCCGTCACACCACCCTCTGTACCATGAAGTCTTCGAATGTTGATTTTCATGTACTCGAGTACTCCGGCACCCAGCTTTTCGAGGACAAAGTCGAAACAGGCAATCCTTGAACGAGCTGAAGGTCTGACCAACCTCTTTCCAAACGTACATGGGGAAGTAAATTTGGCAGGAGTATCCAAAAATACAAAATGTTTCTCTGGTAGGATACCCCCAAGACCCCCAAGACGGAGGAGACTGTTTCCCATGGGTCAAACCTAGGTATGTTGATCTCGAGAGCCAAAAAGAGGGACTTTACAGCTTCCAAGTTTCGACAACCCAGCGCGGTGCTATGCAACACACATCTGATCTAAGTACCAGGTAAAGTCCCTTTTTTGATACCTAGTCATCCCTGTACAAGGCTCAGAGCCAAAGCGGAAATTCAAGGCATACAAAAATACATACGAGTACACATACCTGGTACACAGACCTCTCTTTTCAGAAGGCCTCCAAGCCGTTACAGCGATTACACAGCTTTTTTAAGATTCCACGATCCAACGATGCCACCCACCATCAAGGTTTTTCATTGCTCGTACTTTGAGTTCAGAGACGATCCGCAGGTAAGCGAGAGGCGAAAAAGAGTCGAAGGAAAGTTCCGTCTGCTCTGATCTGACATCCATCATCCCATCCATCGAACAATCAAAAATGATCATCCCAGGGGTCGGTCGGTCGGCACATGAACTCGGAAAGGGGGTGTGCGTGGGGGTGGTGTGGAAAAACTAGGTAGGTACCTGGTAGGTACAGAGAGTTTCCCGGAGGTTTTTTTGCCTCCCTGCGTATGATGCTGTATGGACGGATTTTGGGCCTCAAGTAAGGCGGGAAGAAAAACTTAGAACTCAGCCCAGAAAAGGCGAAAGGAAGGAAGGTGGAAAAGGCTACAACGAAGTCTATTAGGGGGTTTTTTTTCTTCTTTCTTTTCGATTCCCCAATCACGCTGCCCACTAAAACAGTGGTAAGTTAGGAAGGCAAGGCAAAAACAAAAAAAACAGGAGGTGGAAGATGGGAAAGGGCAGCCTCGTTCAGCCTTGCGCCCGACAGAGTGAATCTACTCGTAAAGGTATCAATTACCTTGTCTTATCCTATCAAGCCATACTCAATAGGAGCTCAATATATCTCCATACACAAACATTGATAAATCGAATGAGAATTATGCGACACGCGTGACAATTGGTACAAAACTATACGCGGCATCAGCCAACAACAGATAGATGTGTTTCCTCTCTCTCGGACAACTTTGCACGACCATGGCCATATCGTTAGAGCTCCATGTTTGTCGTGCTGGCCTGGTCGGATCACCGACATTCTATCCTCTGACCACCACCGAACAATCGGGATGATATCACACCAAATCCCGTTGGCCTCTCTGTAAGCGCAACCGGACCAGATCCATGGACTTCTTAAGTGTTGATAGGAAACAACGCAATAGACAAGTCACCTTGGCTGAAATGAAGCCGCGGGACGTTCCGCCCATCTTTTTCTTCTTGCCCCTTGTCCACTTTATTCTCTTTTCTTCGTTCGGGGACTGTACAACCAGACAGCCGGTCGCATTCCATCACCCAATTCCAAACATGTTGAACAGAAGCATCTCTTGGCTGAAGCCGTCGCAGTAAAGAACAAAATGGCACAAAAGCCAAAAGCCAAAAGCCGTATTCAAGCCGACGACCTATAACGCCGTAGCCATAAGGTCCTGTGTGCCTGATTACCCATGGTTCACTCCGGAACCTGCCTAACACCGTCGACTAAACGAGACTCAAACAGAGCAAACAATATCAACGACATTCATTGGGTATCATGTGTTGCCTGGACCAGGCATAGACACTCGTCTCGCTCAGTTAAAAGGGATTGAGCAGTCGCGACATTTTGCAAGTTTGTGAGCCGTCCGCACGTGCATACGACAATGCATCAGTCCGAGGCTCGAAGGTCGGGAGTGGCTGACTGTGGTGCATATCTGGCTCAATGAAGTCATTGCCAGCCGGCGCAGGGGTAGGGTGAGGCCCAAGCATAGGGGCCGGAAGGTCAGGTCGGGCGCCTGCCTTCAAAGACGCATCTCGCTCGTAGGAATGTGGACTGTACGATCGCTTCGTCGCGTTGGTCTCTCCCAAATTATACCTGCGTGTCAGGGGATCGTACTTGTCTCGGATCCCACTGCTCAAACTGCTCAAACTGCTCAGCGGCGGTAAAGTATACGCGACTCGGACTTCCGGGTCCGGTGTGATGGGCCGCATGAAAGGCGGCTGGCCAGATCCGTTCGTAGGCGTAGTGGGTTGGTAGCTTCTGGGCGTGGGCAAAAATGGAGGCTGCCGGAGGGGATTGTCCATTGACAGACGCGGAAGAGGTGGTTGCTGATACGCCGGGGGAGGAGGTGGCATAGATGTCGAGGGTATCAGACTGGGTAGCGACGGGCTCATCACTGGCACATTGTTCATCGAAGCTTGACGGCTCTGCAGAACAGGTCGATTGTAGGCGCTGTCCATCGAACCGCGACGGGCGCCTTCGCCTTCATACTGACTGCCCAAACTGTTTCGACTCGCCGACCGTGAATGTTCCAGCGTGCGGTAGGTGGCGTGAGGAGTGCCCTGATATGAGCTGTGATCGTCGTCGCCTTCCCCATTCATCTTCGTGCGTCTCTTCCTCTGTCGGATGTCTCTCCGAATGCGCACTCGACAGCCTTGATCGGCTACCATGACGCTCAGCGGCGTGCTCGAATTCAGGCCGGGGAACTTCTTGGCGCTGTAGACCTGGAATGGGACGGATTGGACCTCGAGGCGATTCGCCATGCTCTCGTGGCGGGCTGGAGGCGACAGCTGTTGCCCATCTTTCTCCCCGCTGCGGGCCCATGTACTCTCGGCGTCCGGTTCCTGCTTCACGCACTCGAACAGAGAGAACTTTAGTCGATACCATCCTTCATGTCTGACTGACAGATCTGGGAAGATGAAGTAGGCGGCCCGTTTGGGCCGTTCGAGATAGGCCGCGCTGGCGACGGCCACACCGGTCAACACGGGAATGGCAGGAGGAGCATGCATCTTGCCGCCGGCGATGGGGCGCGCAACCTCCAGACTGGCATACAGCATGAATGTCGCGTCATATGCCATGGTGATGTCCTGGCCATTGGAAAACACTCTCAACTCGACAACGGGTGGCGGGTCGACTGGTCTCCGATCTGCGGATGCTATTTCAACGTTTTAGTATGCAAACTGGAAACAGTCGTGATTGGGAGGTGACTTACATCTCGGACCTGAACCACACGCTCTCGCCTTCTCGGGCTGCTGCACCACTTCTAAGGTGTATGTGATATGCCTCCCGTCAACGGTTTGGCGAGTGTGCTCACTCCTGGTCTCGTTATGTGGCTGCTGCATGTTGTAAATGGCGTTGCCTATCAGATAGGTTTTGATGGGAAGGTCGTCGAGGTACAGAACCGATACGCCCGGGATGAAAAACTCGGGGATTTTCTGGGTAGAACTTGGGTGAGGAAGGATGGGACGTGGAGCGTGGAACTCCTGTCCTACAACTTCTTTGAGCGCAGGGAGGCTTCGGTAGGGCTCGCGGCCAGGACGCGGCGAGCGCGATACAGGCGACTTTGCGCACTCTTCCTCAGGGCTGTCCATGGCAGTTAGCGAAGATGTCATGGTGAAAGAAGTATGCGTGGAAGAGTGCAAGAATAAGTGGAAATCAGAAAGAAAAAACACGCCGAAATCAGAGCGATAAATTCGACTCCGCGAAAGAGCCTGGCTCTCTCCTGCCGTGTGGTAACTCGAGGCTCTAGGGAGACCCAAGGCAACGCAACCGCGACCGATAGAACTGCGAAATAGCCTGGTTCTCCCCAGCTCAAGATTCTCCTGCCGCTCGGTAACTCGAGGGCTCGGAGGGAGACCCAGGGCAACGCAACTGCGACCGATGGAACCCCAGGTGGACGCGCGAGGCAGCAACACAAAAATACCGGAGTGTTGAGGTACTAACCTGTACAGTGGCTCCGGCTTGGGCCTTGTCCGTCTGCTAATGGTAGCAGGTATGGATGACCCGTAGAATGCCTCCTCAGTGCCTGGATACCGGAGTACTTGTCTGTCCCGGGTTCAAGGTTCCTTGGCTGCACCGACTTTGTCCACCGAGTTGAATCGTACTGGATGAGCCAAAGAGCAAACTGAAGCTCAACGCTCCGACATGCACCGGTCGTAGGTGAAACCAGATGCCCGAGATTCTTTCTGCGCGCCTTGCCCAATGCGAGAATGGCTGGATGCTGCAGCTGCCGCTGAATTGTTGTCCTCAACAAATCCGGCCCCAAATACTAACTGTAAATCCGGACTTCGCGGGTGCCTTTGGCACAGAGAGGGACGTATCGGAGGATGAGGAGTGGTTGGAGTTCCGGGATGTTGGAACTGGATCACGTCTCTATCGCAGGACAGCGATCTGCAGTGGGTAACTCTGGGGGCGACCCGCCGGAACAACGGACGGATTGTGAGAGGAGGATCCAAGAAGAAATCAAGTGATGCGACTGTGCAATCCTCTGGAGTCGAGGGCCGCAACAGTTGGGAAGGGGAAGGGAAGAGAGCGATAGTGGTGGTAGCGGTGGTGGTGAGGATGGTGAGGGTGAATGAAGGTGAGGATGAGAAGAGAACTACTAGGTATGGAGCAGGCGAGGGAGAATTGGAGACGGCAGCGCCGTTAGTCGCAGTTTCGTTAGTCGTGGTACTAGTAGTAGTACTGCTCGTACTCGTAGTGGCGTGCGCGCAGGATGGATGATGGAGGGTGAGCCTTGAGGTCTAGTACTCAGACGTGGTAGTGCGGCGCGCATGGGACTGGGAAACCGGCACCCAGCGCCCAGCACGCCCACGCCCATGCCGAACGAAGCCTACCTTACCTTACGAGTACTACTCGTACGAGCACACCGCGGCCCATGCCCCAACACCGAAAACAACCAGCGCTGGGCCCTGGCTGCCAGCTGCCCCGGTACGCCGGCAGAACCCAAAAGAGCTGGGTTTCCTGGCTTTTCGCTCTTCCCCCATGAATCAGGATCCATCCTCGTACCCTAAACTGCTAGTCTGCTCGCTAAGGTACTGACTGACTGGGTGCTGGTGCCCACTGCCCACTGCCCACTGCCAACCCGTCGAAACAGCCCACCGCCCACAGCGCTCCGCGCCCGACTCCTCCTCCTAAAGCCCTCACTCGTGCTGTCTGACTGACTGGCACAGTGGGAACTGGGAAGATTCAAGACGGTGGCACCGTGGCACAAAAAGGTAAATGTCGGCAACGGACATGGATTTCACAGGCATTGAAGTAATGATGCTGCACGAGCACGCCCGATGGCCATCTCAGGGCGCATGATCATAGGCCCGCGGGAAGCCACCCTCCCTTGTCCCGTCCACACAGTTGCCTCGAGAGGCGCGTCAGGGTGACGGCCGAAAGCATCCCTCTCAGACTGGGAGACGGAACCTGAGGGCGAGGGCGAGGGCTTCACTGTGCCCCGGGCCCAGGGCACAGGGGATCGCTTGCGATGCTCATCTTCTCCCGGTTTAGGGAGCCCAGGTTCGAACTCGGTACGCCTCATCGCCTCCTCGGTGCTGGACCCAGAACTGGTGCTCTGGTCCTCGCGCACGCCTACGACTCTTTGGGCAACTGCTGCTGCTGTCAAAGCCCCACTCCTCCTCATCTCGAGTCCTCGACTCCTCGTCCTTCCCTCCCGAGTCCCGGCAATCATCCCCGTCGAATGGCCTCCAGGGCGCCGACCATTGGGCTCCCAGTCGGCCCAGAGATCCCAGCAAGTCCATCTGGGGCCGCTAATGCCAGTCTACTGCACTGATCACAGCACGCGTTCCAAAACCAAAGCCCGCTTCTTGAGCCGACCGGGTGCCCTCGCAGAATCTGACACGCTGGTGTGGAAAAGAAAGAGACGGGTTCAAGACAGGCACCCAAGGTCTGGGTTTGAAGTGAGCTGGAATGTGTTGAGATGGGTTGAAGAGCACACACACCGAACAAGCACCTGAGAGTGATGGGCCATGGCGGCATGCCCATGGCAGGAATTCGTCGAGCCAGCACTCGTACCGACGCAGCGGGAGCTGATCAAGAGTGGTCCGTCCACGACAGGGTGGTGGCTTGACATCACTTTCCTCGCCTCTGGTAACCCAACCAGCACGAGTGGTGGTCCGGCCTGTCGCCCTTCAGGCCCCGAGCCCATGTCCGAGAGTGGCGGAAGCGAGAGTCTGCGAAAGATCTGGGGCCTTGTCTGGGCACGGGTCAAACATGCCATCCTGAGTCCTCACCTTTGACCAGTTGATTTCCCACTGTGACACCGTCCCCAAAGAATTGAGTTCAAGTGATCAGGAACGACAGCGAAAGGGCTTGGGTGAAGGTTCAGCTCCTCCTTAGTGCTCAGCACTCTCGGACTTTTGATTCAGGTCCAATTCCCAGAGTGAGCGTCAATGACTCGGGCCTCTCTGCTTGACATCAGCGGGACTGATGCATCATGCAATTCATGCCAGAGGGTCTCTGGTGGGACAACAGTGACACACGTGCGAGTCAAGCTCGCTCCATCTTTTGGAAGCTTGAACAGTTGGACTGCACTGTCGTGCCACCACAGTCAGTGACAGATCCTGCAATGCCACTGCGATGCTGCACCAACCCGTCCGCCTTCAGTCTATTTGTGATCGGACGTGCGACGGAGAATCTTGCCAGGTGTACTCCTTCAACTTTGAAGAGTCCAGACGCACAAGCATTGAACGGAGCATTCAGAGGGAAAATCAGCCGACTGACGTGACACGGGATCAACGCCATTCGCGAGCCCCGGCTGAACTCACCGATATTTTCAACGTGGTTGACGGGAGGGACCCAGTGACATGGCCATGGGAAGCGCGATAGATTGCAAGGGGCAAACCAGCTGCTATCCGAGGGTCCCAAAATCCAGGATGACAGGCACCAAAAGGAAGACGAGACACGCCGGCACCGCCTGCCATTGGCGCCTGGCAACCCATGGCAAAGACTGAAAGCAGATCCGAGCTGTCAAGTACTAGGCCAAGGAAACCAGTGGCAGCATCCCCAAGGCCCAGGGGCCAGGGCTCAGGGCCATTACCCAATGCCCAGGACCTCGGACAATAGCTGCCCAGTGGGAAGGTGATCGACGACGCTCGGACGGCGTTGACCGGGATGAGGTGAGGAGCATTCTCGCCCTTTTGTTTGATGGTGCGGGAGAAGAGGAGACGGTAAAAGGAACCCAAGGATCAATGCGCCGCGACTAGTTTCTCATGAAGATTACCAGATTTGCAAGAGTACCAAGGTATCTGGGGGATCATCCACCGAACCCTCGCATCGTGGAGCTCGGGCCTGAGGAGGTACGTACACTAGTACTTACTCGTTCACTCGCTCTGAGAATCTCACCAAAAGGAACGAGCAGTGGCGGCGCAGCCCGTCCTTCCTCTTGGGAAACCTGGAGGGTGTCAGGGCATCGGCACCACTCACGATGCAGTCTGCTATCCACCGATTCCACATGATCACAAGCCGGGGCCCGAGAATTGGTCGCGCAGGAAGACGAGGCATCCATGATCCGAGTTTTGTGCATCAGACACGAAACCCAGCAAGGGATAGCGACTCCAAAAAGAGAACCGGCTGGTGACGGCATTCGTTAGGTGCAGAAGCGTCTGAACTTAGCACACCCCTTCAAGGACACCCACCAGTCCCCATCGCTCTTCTCGAAAATCCATGCACCGTCGAAACTCAAAGCTGCATCTGGGATCCCCTCGATGCAGGTGGCCAGTCAGCCCACGGATAAGTTGCCGAGCAGACCCCTCTCCTGGCTCGCTTGCGAGAACGAGCACACAGAAAGACGCCCGCAGTGTTCAAGGCAGTTTTGTGAATCCTTGCCACCGAGCCCGAAAGGCCCTCTCCCTTCGTCGTGGACGGTAGAAGGGAAGGTCACGGCAAACCAAACGTCGTTTCCACGATCGGCATCTTTAAGCCTCATCGACTCACCCCGTGTCCACCCAATCTTGGTGATCTGGTACGTATCAACCGAATCCCGTTCAACGCCAGGAATCACGCTTTGTTTCCATGTGCCTTGCGCGCTTTGGTAGGGAAAGCTGACCACCCCTGCATTGTTCAAGTACCTGCATCCTGCTTGAAACCAATACAGTAGGTACCTACAGAGTACGGAGTGCCTCCCTTTCACAAGGCCTCTTGTTGGGCGACCTGGTAGCCCCATTACTATTGGCGACAAGGAGACACCTGATCGAATACTGAGTACGTACATACTCATCTGCTCTCTCCAGCATGCCGCCAGCCACACTAGTTCTAGACCGTCGACGTGGCTGTTCATGTCATCCAGTATCCACGCGTTTGGCAGAACCTCCAGCAGCTGCTTTTCTCCTGTCGTTACATCCGAATTGTGGTCTGGGGCTGGTTTAACGGTGCACAAAATGTATCGCCCCCCTCGAACAAAGCAGGTTTTAAATCCTTCTGATGTCAATGACTGACACGATGAACCACTCGTCGCGTCTGATCTCATTCTGTGCCCGCGACATGGACCAATCGGCCGCAACGAACACCCTTCTGGAACGACATCCGGACCTTTGGAACGGTGAGGCTGTTTTTGAATGGGCGGGAAGAGATTCATTCATCGGCCCTCTCCTTTCTCACGGCCTCTTTTCCTGCGGTGATTGGGCTGGAGATATGAGACTGCGCGACTGATCGAGATTGTCATTCCATTCGAGAGGATGCATTGGGTCATTGGCTAACCGCCCGGATTGATGGTGAAGATCTCGTTGTGCGAATTGCCAATCAAATGATCGCAGGTGAGTTGGCAGTCTCTTGACAAAACCAAAGGCCCCGCTGGCGAGGCGGCCGACGGTCAGACAGACATCCCAGATTCCCAGCTTCAGAGTTTCATGCGACGGGATGCAGGCTGTTCACCCATTAACCACGTGTCAAGGCCAGCACGAACTGCATACTTTGCAGCCTCAGGGTTCCAGCCCGAAGTCCAACGAGACCTGCACCTGTCATTGGACACTTCTTGAAAGGCCTTGAAACGAAGACTGTCATGTTCATTTGCAAATGCGCCCAATGAGATGAGAAATTGACAAGGCAAATGGGCATCTTACCTTGCCGATCGGATACAACCCTCGTTCGACCCGCTTTCTGTGCTATTGTACCTCCAAGATCCCCTGATCTGTACGACCTCGTTCCAAGCCGAATCTGCAGCTTTGAGGAAGCTGTCCCCTGCTCTCGAGAGACTGCGGCTTCGCCTTTGGGACAATCCAGCAATGGGGAGTCGCGGAAAGGCTCAAGGTCAGTCCAGGTAACCTCGAAGAGATCCTCTGGCCAGCGGGCCAACAGTCAGTGTTTCGGTGTGACCGATGCCCTTGAAGACTCCGCGCGAGCGGGTTCGACGGCCTCGCTCGAAGATGAAAGTCCACACTTGACTTCGTTGATGTCAACTTGCTCCACTATGCGCAAAGCTTCTGCTACAGTAGAGTACGAGTACAGTACTCGATGTTGGGCACCGAATATTGTCCGACCTGCTCGAGCATTGGACAATCATCCTCGAGAGCGCACAATGCTATCCAAGTGACCTTTCACGGAAAAGCGGCGTACCGCCCAGGGAGCCGTGATAAGCACAACAGTAGGTCGAGGCTGTCAAGATGTTCATGCCGTTCATTATATTTTATCACTACATAGGGATGTATCCATAATGCGTCGCTTGTCTGGCAAAGTAAAATACACTAATGATACATCAAAAGCGCTCTGGTTTCCGCCGTTCCTCGAGACTCAATGGTTCCTTCCAAGGTGGTATATATGATCGAATTCGTGTTCACAGTTTCCCTGTCATCACCCAACAACCCATTTTCCATCCGACGCGAAATGAATGAGAGAACAACACCCTGAAACATTTTGTTCTGTAAGTCCATGCCCGCCCTTTTTCCTTCTCAATTTATTCGTCCTCCTCCACAACGCCCTGCTCGCCGACGACGTTGAGAAAGAC
Source organism: Exophiala alcalophila (assembly GCA_001599775.1). Lineage (NCBI taxonomy): Eukaryota > Fungi > Ascomycota > Eurotiomycetes > Chaetothyriales > Herpotrichiellaceae > Exophiala > Exophiala alcalophila. Next base: position 2,362,105 of record BCHY01000005.1, on the reverse strand, counting down.
ATCTTCCAGCGTCGCCTCGCTGAAGGTGTAGTACTTGATGCCCAGCTCGCTCTTGTCTCGCTCCAGGAGCTCGAGAAGGATGCTCGCGGTGTTGACCTCCGTCGTGGCGGCTTGCTCGTCTTCGTTTTCGCGCTGTTCACCGTCCGGGACCTGTGCGTCCGCGCTTACGGTCCCGGACCGCCTCGTCGTCGTCGTCGTTGTCGTCTTCGGCACCACGAAGCGGAACTGGCCGTGCAGCATCGAGACGCGACCGCCGGGGACGTTGGCGGCGGGGATCTCGCGCCTCAGCCAGTCGAGAATGCGGGTGGCGTCGGCGTCGCTCATGCCGGCGCCGCGGGCGTGGACCAGGTGGACGTGGTAAACGTCGCCGTAGGCGCGGCGCAGGGCCGGGGTAGTTCCGAGGGCGAGCATGCGGCGTGCCAGGATGCCGACGCGGTCGGACAGCGCCGATGCCTCCTCCATGGAGTGGGTGGTGATGACGAGGCTGCGGTCGCGCTTGACGGCGTCGAGGACCTTCCACATGACGCGCTTCGCTACGGCGTCCATGCCCGAAGACGGCTCGTCCAGCAGCAGGATCGACGGGTTCCCGATCAGCGCGATCCCGAGCGACAGTTTGCGCTGGTTTCCGCCAGACAGCTTGGCCGCCAGCCGGTGGCGGAAGGGTGCCAGCCCGACGGCCTCGATGACCCGGTCGACGTTGTGCGCCACGTTGCCGCGCACGCCGCGGATCCGCGCGTAGAACCGTAGGTGCTCCGTCACCGACATGCGGTCCATGGCGTCGAACTGCGGACAGACACCGAGGTTTTGACGCGCCGCGCGCCGGTGGCTGCGGATCGATGCCCCCTCCACGAAGACGTCGCTCGCCCCGGACGACGGCTTGATGTCTCCCCGGACCAGGCTGATCGTCGTCGATTTGCCCGCCCCGTTGGGGCCGAGCAGCGCGAACACTTCACCGTGGCCCACCCCAAAGGTCACGTCGTCCAGCACCGTCTCTCGTCCGAAGGTCTTCGTCAGATGGAGGACTTTGAGGCCGTCGTTGTCGACCGACTTCTCGATCCGTTCCGTCTCTGCCAGGACCTCCCCGGTGAGAACCGGTCCTCCTCGCCCTTTCTCGGAATCCGCTGCGTCGCGGCTTCTGCTGCGCCGTCTTCTCGCCAAAAGACCGGCCAGAGGCAGACGGCCTCCGCTGTCGTACCAGACCAGAAAGGCGTAGAAGGCCACGATTTGGAGAACGAGGTACATGATCGGAGCCCCGTACACTTCGATGTCGCCGGGGTAGGAAACGTAGGTTTGCTGCCGACACAGCAGCTGTGACTGGTTCAACGTGAGGAGCATGGCCCGGAGGAGATTCCCAGACGGCGTGATCAGTCCGAGGGTGTACTGGACGGTGTTGAGGTCGGTGAAAAGCCTCTCCGGCGGACTGTACGTGATCAAGACCATGTACAGGATGAAGTAGACAAGGGCGAAAATTGCCTGGCCGCCAGCCGAGAAGGCATACCCGGCAAGCTGAGAGGTCACAAACAGCGACACGATATATGATAGCAGGATCGATGCCCAGCTATACAGGAGGAAGATGACGAAGAGATACTCCGGTGCATACCAGAGATCCGAGAGCCCGACGAAGATGGCGATCGCCGCGACGCTGATCAGGAGCCCAAACAGGCCGTCAAAGAGGAGATTCGCGAGCCACAAGGGCGCCGCGCGCACGCCGTTGCTGTAATGCAGCGCTCGAACTTTGCTGATCCTCTCGAACGCCGGGTAGAGGGAGAAGAAGCCACTGCCAGCGCACATGGCAAATGTGAAATAGAGGACGAGCTGGAGCGAGTCGCCCGTGCTGCTCGCCAGGGGCAGCGCGAAGCTGGACACCAAGGCCACGATGTTTGTATTCATCAGGTACGAGTCGAGCGCGACCTTGGCCAGCGCCGCGTACTGGATCCCGTCGTTCGCCTTGTACGCCATGAGTGGCATGTCTGTGTTGTTGTAGCCAAAGTAAAACCCGCCGGGGACCACATCCCTGAAATTGTTTCGGATGTACGTCTGGAACTGCACCTCGCTGTTGACCGGATACAAACGGGTCACGTACTCGCCGTACGCGGACGTGAGCCTCGAAGGATCAATCGAAATTGGTGGTCCGATTGGGATGTCGAGGCCCCACCAGTAGTCCAGCACGGGCAGAGTGGCGATACGGGGGGTGTTTGCATTCGCGCCCAAGGAGCAGGTGAGTCCGTCGAAGCCGGCCAGAAAGAAAGTCGCGAGACCAGCGGTGAGGAGAGATATCAAGATTGCACAACAGAATGGCAAGAAATTGCGACTGGTCACCCTTACTCGTTTCCGGAAGATGATGTAGACCTGTTGAAAGAATGAAGTTCCTTCACCCTTGACCAGGTCGAAGTTGTTGTCCGGCGTTGCTTCTGCGACTTTTCGGCCCTGAGGGGACATTTCCTGGCTGCTGCGAGGGTCTGAGTCCATTTGAGATGGAACGACCTGGATAGGATCCTCTTTGGCTTCATCCGCGAGGTTGAGGAACGTATCTTCGACGGTAGGTGCTTCGACGTGGTAGTCGTGCATGCCCTGAGCCTCGAGCAAAGACACAACCTTCCGGGCTGCTGTCGCGTCTCGAGCCTCAAATATGGTGCCCACATCTGTTGTGTAATGGGGATGAGACAAGAGCTCCTCCTGATGTTGCTGGGCGTCGGCGAAAGTCTCGGCGACTGCAATCCGGTATCCATTCCCGAATTCGTTCTTCAGTTCCACGGATGAACCGTGTGCTCGGAGAGATCCCTTTGACAGCATGACAATACTGTCCGAAAGGGCATCAGCCTCATCCAGAGCATGCGTGGCCAGAAGGACTGTTCGTCTCCCCTTTTCGGCAAGAAGAATTTCCCAGATCTTGCGCCGCGAAAGGGGGTCAAGTCCCGAGGACACTTCGTCCACACAGCAGACCTGGCTACCGCCAGTGAATGCCATTGCCAATTGCAGCTTGCGCTTCTGGCCCCCAGAGAGAGTTTTAGATTTCTTCCCCGTCTTTGCATTGAGATCGCATGAGTCTATCAATTCGCCGAGAAGCGTCTTAGAGTCGGATTTCCCCTGTGACTTCAACAAGTTGAAAATTCGAACATGTTCCATCACAGTAAGATCATCCCACAAGACGTTCTTTTGGGGACAGTAGCCGAGTCCACCCCTCCCGTCAATGTTGATTGATCCCTCTGTGACTGAATGAATTCCGGCAATGGCCGACAAAGTTGTGCTTTTACCGCTTCCATTTGCGCCAAGCAAGACCACGATCTGGCCTTTGAATGCGGTGAACGATAAGTGATCCACGGCCTTGAAAACCGTTCTGGGTCTCTTCCACCAGGGAGGAAGGTAATGCTTCGAGATATTGTCGACCTCGACGGAGCCTGAGAGGATGTCCTCTGGCCATCGTGTACATCGACGTCGTGAAGAGGCACCATGAATGTAATGCTCGGCCAGCACCGCCAGGATTGGATAGCACACCATCTGGATTGCCATCAAGACAAAGAACACGTAGCCGGGCATCAAGGAACCGCTTTGCCCGGGAGCATTCTGATCCAGGTTCGCTGGCAACAAGAGTCTTTCCCACGATGCCAAGTAGATGATGAATAGGGTGTAGTTGACGGACGGAAATATGGCACTCAACACCACGGCAGCGATCGTCGAGTTGATGACGAATTGGGCAACCACTGCCAGTACCAGAGAAATGATGAGGACTGTAATCCCGGAGAGTTGGGACCTTCGAAACAATGTGCCCCCAAATATCGAGTAACCTGTCAGGGCGAAGCCAGTGAGGATATGGAATGGAATCACGATCGCAGCCGCCGTATTCTCAAACACCAGATCCGATACAATGGCACCCACTGAGATCCACCCAGGGAGATAGACCATATCGAAAGCGACATGTTTGGCAAAGAGCCGTAACGACTGTGTGATCCACTGACTGCGGTGAGGCACCATGGCATCGATAAGTTGAGACATGCCGGATTCCCTCTCAGAGGACAGGTTCCCCGGCAGGTGATAAGCGACACCACAAATCCCAATGAAGAATACGACTCCTAGATAGTTGACGAGGGCCCGCATGAAGAATCGTTGGATCTGGTCGTCTCTGTCTTGCACAGTCTCAGAGGTGAACGGCTGTTCGAGGATCGTGTCGGGGAAAGGCGCGCCACTTTCAGCTGCGATTGCCGAATTGACGGCGTGAATGAAGGGTAGAGCGAACACTTGAGCATCATTGTCATTTCGGTTGATATGCACCTGCTGCCCGAGCATGAAATCCGATATGGCCGTGTAGTTCCATTGACCTCCGGGCCCCTCACTGGGGGATGAGTGAAAGCTCACAGCCGCGTAGCATCTGGACAGGCCTCGCAGGGAGCTCTGGCAGGAACTGAACAGCCCATCTTCAGAATCGAGAAGCCGGACCACCACATTGGTGTTCGAGATTTGCGTCGACAGCGCAGTGATGACGTTCTCAATCTGGCCCCCGGTGAAACCATTGTTCACCAATGCAATCCTATCTCGTCCGCCCAGGTCGACGGATCCATTCAAAACGGTCGAGAGGGGTCGAAGCGGCGAAGGCTCACCGATGCCATAGACCGATGGTGGGAGGAAGAAGTTTCGGACGTAGGAGATGAACCATATATAGATGATCGGAAGCGCCAGAGCGCGTAACGCAGTGGACAGCCATCGTCGGACGGCCACGATCAGGAGGTCTTTGTACACGAGAGTCGAAGTTTGGCGGAGGAGCGCCATAGCCGCCGGAAAATAAACGAGAGATGCGCAGTGCGTGCAGAGACAAAACGGGCGATGAAAGCGTTCTTGAAGACCGAAATAGACGGTCTTAAATCAAGGCGGCGAAGTCACTTGGGGTTGCTGCGTTGCGGTATCGAAGCCATCATGCGACACTGCTGCACAGCCTGATACAAGGGAAAATAGTCACAAAAGAACATAGAAAGACTGACCGATTTCATACCTTGCCATTGAACCCTCGCAAGCATCACCGAGAGCGTCCCGAGATCCGCCACACGCACATTGCGCGGCAGTCCAGCCTCAGCCTCGCAAGATGGAGGAATAGAGAGACGGTCTGGTCAAATCAGCAACGGCTGGAGCTTGGCTTTGATCCATGGTGACAGCTGTAGAGCTGTTATCTCCGATCATTCCATAGGGACATTGACGGCATTGTGGGCTCTGATCGAGGGTACGGACCTCGAGGCTGTGCGAAGTTCTTGGGGATCTCTTGGTAGGCTCAAAGACGCCAATGAGAGATAGACGCTGGACCATTGTTGAAGTCTATGACTATGACTGAGAAGATTGACGGTGTTGACAAGCTCCGCCATGCTGCCAAGATGGGCGGAGGAGGATTGTCGTCATCATGGAAGATGATGAATGATATATGCAGTCAATGGGATGGATAGAAACTCCGTGGAAGCGGACGAGATTCTGTTATGTCCTTTTGGTATTAATCAGCTGGTCAGAAGAGAGATGAAGAGAAAGAAGGAGTGAAGTGAGAAATTGAGAAACTGAAGAAGAATGAGAAGGCGACGAACGAGGCAAGGACGGAGCCCGGGGAAATATTGTGCCGATATGGGCGCCTTAACTTTGAAGTCCAGTATCAGTATCGCAACTTGCAAGTTCGCAACAGGTCTAATATATCAAGTATTTCCCGCCTGAGCATCCTGTCACGACATTGAAAATGAACTACGCTATGGTCAGATTATCATGCTTTTCGCCTTGTCTTGGTGATATCCCGGGGCAAGAAAGTATGTTCCCCCCTTTCATTGACTTTGAAGAAATGACTCTTTCCTGTTACATGGCTCATACATGGCGTGTTCAAACGGCTCTTAAACACATCTTCCACCGTCAACTTCCAGATTCACCCCCGTGATGAACTCAGCCTCGTCACTGGCCAGATAGGTGCAGGCGTTGGCGACATCCTTGGGCGTGCACCCTCTTCCCAAGGGCACGGTTGAAACAAAGGCTTTTCTGTTCTCTTCTGTGTCTGGCTTGCCCAAGAAAAGATGTGTCCTGTGTGGTGAAGGTGTCAGTTTGGGAGACTCTCTCTCAGTGGAGTAATTCCCTGGGACTGGGAAGACTCACATTCCGGTGCTGCCAACAACGGGACAAATAGCATTGAACCTGATCTTGTGTGGTGCATATTCCACCGCCATAGTCTTGGTCGCGTTGCTCACGGCGGCCTTCGAGGCGTTGTACCAGGTCAACCCGGGACGAGGTCTGATACCGGCGGTCGAGGCAATCTGAATGAAGCAGCCCGGTCGATGGCTTCCCATGAAGTACGGCAGCAGCACGCTGCTCGACAGATAGATGCTCTTGACATTGACGTTGAAACACAGGTCGAACTCGTCGTCCGTCACGCCCTCGGTGGGCTTGTTGCTGTACGACGCCCCGGCATTGTTGACCACGATATCGAGTCCACCGAAGGCATCGACGGCCTTCTTCAGAACCGCCTCCCAGTCCGACCGCTTGGTCACATTGGCGGCTTGGAATTCGCAGCCCAGAGACTTCGCGACTTTGATGCCGTTCTCCTCCGACAGGTCAACGATGAGGACTTTGGCGCCTTCTTGGATGAATTTCTCCGCGATGCCGGCGCCAAATCCGCTCCCACCGCCTGTCACAAGGGCGACTTTTCCTTCGAGACGGCCGACCATCTTTCTGTTCTGTTGTAGGGAAGCTTGGCTTGTTCTTGAATGGACACAGACGAAAGAGGCAGACCCGAAGGCCACGGGGCAGTTTTAATACTTGGAGAAAGAGTGGAATTCTCCGCCGATCGGAGAGCTGCCCGCTCAGCCAACCTGTTGCTCTTCTACTCGTAATGCCACGGTGGAAAGTCTGAATTCGAGTGCGACCCCGTGCTCCGTCCAGCGGTCCGCCTTGCGGAGCACGGAGAAGGGGTGGGCATTTGAGGACTCGAATGGTGAGAGTCGCAGCCTTGTCTCCGTCTGATGTGGCACACTCCGGGGGCGGTGCCGGGGGCCGGGCGCGCGCCCCTACGCTTTGTTTAAGGGCGGCGAACGCGGGGGCGGCCACGATCCGGGGATTATTATCGCTTTTTTCCGCCCCGAGGTTTCTCTGCGGTGCTTTGTATGTACCCCTCTCACGTGTCGTGTCGTGTCGCGTCGCGCCGCCATCGGCCGGAAGAAGCATCCGGCGTGTTTCCCGATATCAAACTGAAAGACACGCTGCGCTTCAGACTCTAGAGACATTGAAAGGGAGCAGAGCGCTCTGCGTGGACATATTCACATGTGCTCCAAGCCCATGTCTCCCTCTCACGGCTGCAGGTAAGCATCTTTCATGGAGACAGAGCCGCTTGCCTGTGCAACACACCCGGCGGCCTCAAATAGAATGAGTGACATCAGTCGTCCCCTGGCCAGCATATCTATGTCCATTTTTGGCCCTTCGTGGAAACCCATTACCCCTCATAGACCTCATCGCTCACAGACACCTCCCTTTTCTCTGGATTTCTGATCTCTAAGCAAATAACCTCAACGATGAGTCAAAGCCGGATCAGCCCAGCGGTGTCCAACATCGCATCCTGGGCCTTGACTTTCAGCCCGACCGCCTGGTTAAAGTCATGGCTGTTGTATCTAGGAATCCAAACCCACGTCCGCGGAACAGTCGAACCAGAAATGAAGCCCTTGCACAACATATGCGAGTACCTCCATGCCCTCCATATTTACACAGATGAAGCCCGACGCGGAGAAGTGAGGACCGTCAGTGCCCACCATTTTTGCTCTCATGTTAGCAAGGGTAAGGATGAGCGATCCTGGAAACATCAATGTGGCTGATACATGATCAGACTTACGACAATGCTTGATCTACGACTCCTGCACACCGAATGCCAGACTCATCGGTGTGGAGTACATGATTCCAAAAGCCCGCTATGAGACCCTCGATCCAGAAGAACAGAAGTTGTGGCACTCGCATGAGTTCGAAGTCAAGTCTGGAATGCTGGTTCTTCCCTATCCTGCGTCTCACCAACATCGCAAGGACGCATGGGACGCGCTCGAGACGGAAGCCATGGAGGAAGTCGTGGGCTTGTACGGAAAATTGTACCACTTCTGGGAGGTCGACAAGGGCCACGACTTGCCTCTCGGACAGCCGAAGCTGATGGGCTCATTGACCGACCACGAGCAGTTGGACGTCGACAAGGCCATGGAGGGAAGGAATAACGAGCATGGGATCGACCAGCCGAAGAAACGCGAGTTGCGGCAGGGCATCCTATTGCCGGGGATATCTGCAAACTCGGACAGTTGGTGGACGGAGGCCCGTGAGAACAAGAGGGGGATCTATGCTGAGTACTAGTAGTTGACGGCGATTTGATGGCCGTTGCAGTTTGTGGTGATCGTTGGATGTGATGCCCATGTTATGGATTCGGGATTCGAGAGGCGCATCTTCCGCTCTGACGACGGCGGCCCAAGTTGAAATGACGTACGCGCACTTTGCACCAAACTCCCCGGAATTTTGTATCTTTGCCCATCACCTGAGACTCCTCCAGTCTAGCAAGTGTTTTGTCCATTGACCTCGTATTGATCGATTTGGAACACTGAGAGACTGTCTTTCTGGTGTTCTCTGCTGGCAGAGATCCAGAAGTTGAGGCTGACCACGCCCCACTTCAACACGAGTCATCATCCAACTCCCTCATCACGCCCCCGCGACCGCACGTCTCGACATTTCCTTGAGCATAGGCATAGGCACTCTTGCCTACTCCCACAATGTTCAAAAAGAAGCCGCAGATCAAGAACCTCTCTCCTCTCCGATCCTCCGACCGTCGCAAACTTGCAGACCAAATCATCGCCGACTACCATGTACATGTTCCGACGTTGCAAGAGATAGACAACACCGTGTCCGCGGAAGAAATCCAAGCTACTGCCTCCTCGAACCACCCTACGCCTGCTCTCTCCTCCATCCGCACGAGTCTCATCCCCGAAACATGCCTTTCAGCCCGCTTCACCACCCACGCAGGTGCCAATGCGACCCTTGTTTCGGGAACAGTCTACGTCGGTGCACATCCGGGTCAAGAGGAGAGACTATTGTGGATTCAATATGGAAAAGATGCGAGGCTGTATCCTACGGTATACACACTATGGCACAACCCAGGACTAGTCCCGTTACTGCACACACCCGATTTTGTGGTGGAGAAACTCCGAACAGGAGCAGATTTGATGACGCCCGGCCTCGTTGGCGGTCCGCCGTGGCCTGAAGCTGCGAAGACAGGATCGGTTGTCGCCGTGGCAGGGCTGGAGAAGCCTAGCGTGCCGATATGGGTCGGGACCTGCAAAATTGATGTATCAGCTTTGGGTCGAGTCCAGGGTGCCAAAGGTGCAGCTGTGGAAGGGGTCCATTGGGAAGGAGATGAGCTCTGGAGTTGGAGCCAGTTTGGAAGTGGAGGCAGAGCCGCGCCAGCCAGTATAGAGGGATGGGAGTTGGATATGGCGGGAGCTGAGCGTGGTTTCGACAATCTAGATTTGGAAGACAACGACGAAGACGAGGCACAAGAAGAAGGAGGTGTGGCCTTACATGCCGGAGCGCCTGAGGCTGAGAACGGCGCGCTCGATGCAGCCAACGGCACCGCTGTTGAACGTGAGGATAAGGCAGAGGCAGAATCCGATCGAGAGCCCAGCACCGCAGAAGTCGACGAGGCTTTTTTCGAAGCATTCCTCTACGCCCTCCACAATGCCAAAAACAGTGGCGAAGCGCCGCACTATGGTCTCGACTTTCCGATCCAGCCATCCTTCCTGATCTCAAACATTGTCCAGCCTCATCTTCGTGTCCAGAACCAACATTACACGATCAAGAAGACGTCGTGGAAGAACACGAAGAAATTCATCAAGCATCTCGACAAAGCAGCCCTGGTCAAATCGAAGGACAGGAACGGCGGCGAAACCGTGATTCTGGATATCGATTTCGATGACAGCAGAATCAAGAGTTTCACCCCATACAAACTGCCAAAACCAAAATCTCAAGCTGCAGCGGGCAGCGGCGCCGATGCAGGCCACCCAACCTCGTCCGGCGCAGGTGGTGCCGACGGTACAGTCGGACAAAAGCTGTCGCTGCAAACCGTCTACCGGGCGTCGAGCAAGCTCGTTCCCGAGCTCATCCCCTCGAAGACGATGTACTACACATCCTCGCAGATCTCAGCATACCTGAAGAAATACATCGAAAACAACCCAGAGCTGACGTCCAAGACGTCGTCGCCACGCTTCGTCAAGCTCGACCCTTTCATCGCCAACAACATCCTCTCCTCCAACCCTTCCGCCACAGATACCCGGACCCTGGCCGCGGGCGAAATCGCGCGCGACAACCTGCTCAAACGCATCCTCGACGACTCCCACCTCTGTCTCCCCCACTGGCTCCTCCTCCGCGACTCTCAATCCTGGGACCCGGAATCCCCGGACCCGAGTCTGAAGCCGCGATCCGGGGCCCCGCCACAGGTGGGCATCGTGCTCGAAAAGCGCTCCGGCACGAAAGTTGTGACCCGGATCTCGGGCCTCGAGGCCTTCGGCATCAACCCGCACATCTTGGGCCCAGAGTTGCAGAAGAAGTGTGCCGGGAGCGCGAGCGTCGGGCAGCTCGTCGGCGGGAAACCGGGCATGATGGAGATCCTCGTCCAAGGCGATCAGAGGGAGGTGGTGGAGAAGGAACTCGGCAGGAGAGGCGTGGATCGGCGCTGGGTGAGTGTCGAGGACAAATCAAAGAAAAAGAAGAAATAGTTTGCTTGGCTTGAGGGCTGGCTCTGGCTGTTTCTCTCTGGACGAAGATGAGCCCGTCTTCCGGCGTATTTATGCCACATGGAGACGCTCGGATATCAGGATACCCACCCCGAACTTCAGGCCGATTCAAGTATTGATGGAAAGGAATAGTTCATTAAACTCTCTCCGTCTGTTGGGTCTAGACGAATCCCTAGATGACAAAATATCTGGATACGAGTGCTTGACGTCGAAACATTTATTAGGCCAAGGACATGTTCATTGTTCGCTCTCAGCCTAAAGTTTTTTCATTAACTATAATCATTATGTCTTGATGCCTTCTGAAGCCCCTGGCAAGGTATTATGTGCGTAGACTTCATATTAGCCTTGCGAGTTATCCAAACGGACGGTCTTGCCTGACGCCATACGCGTTATTGAGACAGCGGAAGTATAAAATCCTCAGCCGCAGGCAGCTTTATCGATACAACCACGGCAAACTCCAATAAAACATGAGCGGTCTCAAAGGGAAACATCATATTGATAGCAGAAGGGACCCGAAGTGGTGCTGATCAGTTCTCTAACCGCGATTGCCTCCTCCTGGAAGTAGCCCCAGTTCGGTTCGATGGTGTCGAGGGTGACATTGGCACTGGGCGGAAGATTGACAGCTGTCTCAGTGCCATAGATGGCATCAGCGATATCGGGGTGACGATTCTGCCACGAGGTATAGACGTTGTCCAGCATGGTATGAAGCGGCCACCAAATGGGATCCATTGGAGAGACGTAGATGGAGGAGGCAGGGGATCCAACCACGAAGTGAGCTCCTGAATGCAATCCCAGTGTTCCGCCACCAATGACACCATTGATTTGCTCGTCGAAGGACGCTGCGGTGTCTGCTTCCAGGCATTCTTCAAGCGCAGTCTGGTTGGTGTATGTCTGAGCTGCGTATGTGTTGAGATCTCTTGTCAAGCAGCTTTGATTGAGTTGGAATGCCGTTTCGGGCAAAGGCAAGCCTTGGATGATGTTGGCAATGGAGATGGGTTGCATTGTGGTCAACATGCCGGCAAAAGGCCCACTTCTAACACAACCGCCACCAGAGCCGTGAGGGAGTTGAAGAGTAGGCGAGAGCACCACTGGCCCATTGTCCACGTATTCACCATCGCCAGACATGGAGTATTCAGAACCATCAAAGACTGCGCTTCCAACGAGGTTATCCGCAGTGGCCGGCCAATTCCAGTATGGGATTGCGCCGGTAAACCCACACTGTTCAGTCAGATCGCGCTCGAATAAGTGCAGGTAGTATCGGTGCCATGTGAGGAAGAAACCAGAGAGATGAACCGATCTCGTCTGATTGACATGGATGACGGCGTAGTCCATGTAGCGATTCGTGGCTGCAGGATAGAGGGATTGATCGAGCTGGGAAGGCTTCGTCATGAGACATTTGATGGCGTCGGTGTAAGCCTTGCGTTCTTCGGGCTCCATAAAGTCGAAGTCCTTCCGGATCTTGATCGTCTCGCTGGTGCAGGGCTGCCGAGAGATGCCGACGTTCGTCGCCTCCCAACTGCGATCGCCCCCGAAATGTCTCGGATGAACCGATCGGTCAGAAGTCGGGGCTGCCCATATCAGAGAAGGCAAAGCCGAGAGCACAAGGGCAGAAAGATATAGAAGTCGGTAACCCATGATGTACAACGTGTGAAGAGGCGAGTGGATGAAATGAAGTGGAAGATGAGAACAGAGAACGGAGAGGAGAAAAAGACAGAAGAGAGAAAGCCCCTCCCCGGCCCAGGGATTATAAACAAGGAAAGCACGAAGTGCTAGCGAAGGCAAAAGAGGTTCGAACTGAGATCAAGGTGACAGCAAGGACGAGGAAGTGACCATTCACTGTACATATACAGCCTCGGCGCGCGATTAACCTGGCACGATACGTCCGACACTCCGCCTCGCCTCCAAGGAGGAAAGGTGAAGCCGGCTCACTCACCTCGCGGCAAGGAATGGAGGGGTCTCTCACCTTTAGATCCAATGATACCGTCCCTTTGCACAGTCCCGAATCATCTGAGCCACATCATCAAGCGGGACAAATATCCATGACGAGTCGATGGAGAAGTCACTTTCCCCATATTCTATTTTGGTTGCACGGAGTGACAGGGGTGCATCGAGGCTGGGTACAGTGGGTAGCACTATCCTCCGGGCCTATACAGGACCCTTGTCATATTGGACCGCTGGTGAATGCCTGATCGGCGGCGCAGTCGATCAACAGCGGGCTGCCGTTTGCTAAAGAGGCTGCAGAGTCTGCGAGGTGTATTTAGAGTTCCGGTTCCCGCCAAGCTGAGCCGTCCCTGAGCCCCGTTGCGCTGTATGATTGGCGCTCTCCAGGTCGAGGTTGCCTAAGAATCACAACCTTACCTTATGCATATCCCGTGCCTGCCTTGAATGGTGCGCCAAGGTCCGACTGGCCCCCTCTCCAACCCACCAGCCTTAACGTGACGCATTTTGTTTCTAGATCCCGCTCGCAGGTAAGGAAGGGATGAGACAGACTGATAATGGCGCCCTTTCCCGATGCCGTAGTCGGCGAAAGCAAGATAGAGCTGGAGAGCCCTGTGTTCGCAACGATGTACATACGGGGTGAAAGATTCGAGAAGGGTGCTGGTCATTTCAAGAAAACCAGGCGATATCGGCAGCCAGAGTCAGAAACCGAGAACACAAATTTTCGATCAGCAGGAGATCGCTAGATGAAAGTCTGTATGTCACTAGTGCTAAGGTGGGATGACTGAGACAATCTCTGTAGCAAGCTTCCTCAGTTCATTGGGACGATCTCTTGGTGGAGACCACGGAATCTCTCACATCCGTAAGTGACGATATTTGCGCCACCAAGACAATTCATTGTTAGCCCCGAATTCATTTACTTCGTCAGTCGCAGAGGTGTGAATAGGATGCCGAGTGAAAAGTAGGAGACAGCGTCACAAAGTGTGAGCTGCGAGGTGAGACTTGAGCCGGTGATAAAGCGGCGTGATCGGAGTTTCATATCGCGCATCAATTGTTTTCCCGTTCCCGGCCGACGCGTGTTATCACTTGCAGGCGCCTGCCAGGAGTTCACCAACTCTAACTCAACCTCAACCTCAAACCTCATCCGAAGGCAGCAACGCATTCGATATCACAGCCATATAGCTATCTGTCCAGGTGAGCGTGATACATGACAGCGCGAGGGGGTCAGACGATCCAGCTGAGCAAAACAACAACTCTAAATTCTCATCCATTCTGCTCAAGACACGGTCCGGCTAACCAACAGCACGGCAGCCTCAGACTTACCGCAACCATGCCCTACAGTACTTGTACTCGAGACTCTCGAACGGAGATCGTCTGCGGTTGTATCGCCTAATGGTCATTTGTGAGCGAGATTACTCAACACCCACGTTTTCCGTGGTCCTTTTCCATAGGTATGTGATTAGCGCATCATCTCTGTCACTCCGGGCCCATCTACCTTTTCGGGCATGCTTTTCGCCCGCCCGCCCTTAAGATGATCAGGCGTCTCACCCGGACCTTTCAAAGCTCACCATTGTTCCATTATGGACGGCTCCAACTCCGGACCGAGCGGATAATTGCCGAGACGGCGTTGCGGCGTTGTGTTTCCCGCACCCACTTGCAAGACGTTATTGTCGAGAGAGATTTGCTTCTCCAACAGTGAAACAACAATTGATCCTCTCTGTCCAGAGGCTGCACCGAAATGGATCTTCTTCATCACGGAGGCTGAGGTCAGATAGTTCGGGATGCAATCTCTGGATTAAAAGGACCTTCACGGCTTCGCCAGTGACGCAGGCTGCCATCGTTAATCTCCAGTGTGTCCGCTTTCTCACATACAGAAAGGTGAGATGGCACGCAGTGGTCAGCTTCGCACTTAACTAAATTGCACTATATCTCTCTGCCATGACACTATCATTCAACAAGACATGGCCCCTGGCTAAGTGACTTTGGATAACGGTAAGCAGGAGAACATGCGGACCAATGTGAAAGCCATCTTCGATCGATCACTCTCAGCAAAACTTGCAACTATTTAAGAGCGACGTTGATCGAGAGGCTCAAGCAGAACCAAGTCGAACTATGCCCAGCATGACTCCCGCTGTCTTTGTTCTCGTTTCAATCCTTATGAGCGTGGTCGGTGGGCAGAACACGTCTGGCCCCATTCCAATATCAGGGGCCTTGTTTGGCCAAATCGGCGAACCTGCGACGTTCGACTATGTTGTGGTCGGCGGCGGAACGGCGGGATTGACGATCGCCGCTCGGTTGGCTCAGAACTTCACCGTGGCTGTTATTGAAGCTGGAGGCGTACCTGACACTGAAGGCGCAGCTGCCAGTACAATCCCTGCGCAGTTCGCGCTGTATCTTGGGAAACAGCCAGTTTTCACCAACCCACTGACGGACTGGGGTCAACATACCACCCCTCAACCCGGATTCAACGGCTCATCGGTTCTATACAATTCCGGAAAGGTGTTAGGAGGAGGGACTAGCAAAGGGGCCATGTTCTTTCATCGAGCAACTGTCGGAGCTTGTGAAAATTGGGCAAATGAAGTCGGCGACGACAGCTATTCGTTTCAAAATCTCCTCCCGTTTTTCCGGAAGACAGTCGCCTTTACCCCCCCAAATGACCAGCTTCGATTTCCAAATGCGACTGTGCAGTTCAATCCGGATTCTTTCAGCAAAGATGGAGGTCCTTTACAGGTCACCTACCCCAATTACGCCAACCCTGGTGCGACGTGGTTTAAGCTGGCTTTAGATGAACTCGGTTTCAAGGAAATCGACGGCCTACAGGACGGCAAAGTACTGGGATATGCCTGGCAGCCATTTACGATGGACCCAGTCAAGCAAGAACGAAATAGCGCGTGGGCCGCTTTTGCTCCGGACCTCCTCGCTTCTTTCCCGAATCTGGTCATCTATACGCACACACTGGCCAAAAGAGTTCTCTTTGACAGCAATAACACCGCGACCGGTGTCGAGGTCGAGACTGGACCTCCGCAGAACACGGTCAGATTCACGCTTAATGCCACGAGAGAGATCATTCTGTCCGGAGGAAGCTTCAGATCGCCTCAAATGCTGATGGTGTCGGGAATCGGACCATCTAAAGTGCTCCAAGACCTCGGAATCAAGACTCTTGCTGATCGATCAGGCGTCGGCCAAAATATGTGGGATCATATTTGGTTCGGGGTGTCGCACCAGATGAACCTTCTCAGCCATACCTGGCTTTTCAACCCTGACGTGGCACAGGCAGCGGCGGCACAGTATTTGTTGACCAGGACGGGAATCTTGACTAACACCGGAGGCGACATTATTGGTAGGTGGACTTATCTGTATCAACAGTATCACTTGCTAAGACATGGGTTGCAGCGTTCGAAAAACTGCCGGCGGGCTCATTATCCTACGGAACTCGGGCGCAGCTGGATCAGACATTCGGCACTGACTGGCCGGATATCGAGTACATATCATCCGACACGTTTGTTGGCGACTTTGACGACCTCCTGTTCCAGGCCCCCAACAAAATAGCCAACTACACAGCCATCAGTGTTGCGATCGCCGCTCCATTCTCTCGAGGAAATGTGTCTATCTCGTCGAATGACACCAACGACTATCCCATTGTCAACCCCGGATGGCTTACTGACCCACGGGACCGTGAAGTAGCGGTCGCCGGCTTCAAGCGCGCAAGGGAGATGTTCAAAACGAATGCCATTCAGCCTATCCTGACGGGTGCGGAACTGTACCCAGGGCCTCAGGTTGCAGATGATGACGCGATCCTAGAAAATATCATGGTCAGCTCTGCTCCGGAGTTTCATGCGGCGGGCAGTAACCGTATGGGGAAATGCGACGACCCGATGGCAGTGGTGGATTCAAAAGGTCAGCAAGAGCCATGCATGATCCGTTGACTATCTACTAACCGCCAATTTATCAATAGCACGTGTTTTTGGAGTCCAGGGACTCCGCGTTGTGGACGCCAGTGTCCTGCCTGTGTTGCCAGGGCATATCCAATCTGCTGTCTGTAAGTTTAATCTGTTTGAAGAGCGACAATTGATGATACCGGCTTGGCTGATGATTCTTCCAGACGCTCTGGCGGAGAAAATTGCCGTTGATATTCTCGATGCAGCTGTCTGAGGGAAATAGATGACTGGTTGGCAGTATCTTGATCTGGCGGGAACCTCGATTCGGATATAGCCATAGCCCAGAAAGGTTCATCGAATTCCTGAACACTCTTACACTGGATCAACTATCATCTCTCCAGGCTTCTGGCTGGTCACAAACCGAAAATCTAGGACTCTCCTGAGCTACTCGAGGCACGAGTGATTATCATCGAGTCGCCTTCCGTCTTATAAGGATGTCTTTGTGCATGGGGCCAGCGCTCGGGGCATATAAAATCCAGCCGCAAGCATAGACAAACTGCTGTTGAACAATCAGGAGGTGGTTGAGTGCAACATTGCATTCTACTCGTATGTGTAGAGTACAGAGGATGAGGCCAGGAAATCAGGGGCTTAAAGCGGCGGCACCGACAACGACCACCGGGGTCTGAAATTACGGAGAGGTATTTGAACCAAGACGAAGTTTTCTTTCGTCTCAATTTATTTCCCTGCGGCTTCAAACAATTCTTTTGTGTCGCGTTGCAGGTTGCTTGAAGAAAGTCGGACTCAAACACCCAGCAGGGCCAACGATATTCCTCTCCCTGAACCTTTCCCTCCACACTCCTCAAAGATGTCCTATTTTCGGATCACCTTGATCCGATCAGCCATTGGCCTCCCAGCAAAGTCCGGCAATGTGCTCAAAGCCCTCGGCCTGCGCAAACGAATGGCCACCGTCTTCCACCCAGTCACTCCTTCGGTTGCCGGTCAGATTATGAAAGTCAAAGAGCTGGTCGCGGTATCGGAAGTCGACAAGCCGATGACAAAGCAAGAAGTACATCAGGAACGAGTGCCGGACCCAGGCTTCTACGTCGAGTCGAGGGCAGGAGATGTCTCGAAATAAGAATCCCGCTCTTCCAAACACAAGTACTTGCTTTGTTCGCCCGTTCAAGCAAGTGGTGATTCCGTCAGTCGCAAGTGACGACCAGATTCCGAACGACACTCGACAGCTCTCCGATGCCGGCATGCGCGGAGCAGAGCATAACAGAATTCGAACGTCGAGACCCAGGCGACGATTCCACTCGTTGTCAACGGAGTCTTGAGCTTGCTATGAAACAAAGAGCTACTACAGACCCTTCTGGTCTTCTTGCAGCCAATTTCGGCGCTCCTCGTGGGGCCTCGAGCATCCAGCTCCTGCACACACGAAGGCGACTTTCTTGTTGCTGTACGGGATTATGAGGGCAACACAACAACCATGGTGTGCGCTGGCTGTGTTAGGGGTCTCTAGTCAGACCAGCAGCATCAAACACGGCCTCTTGGTTGAATGTTGGGCGAAAGGAAGACATACGCGGCCGGATGCTAGAATGAGAATGGACGCATTGGGGGAGAGGCAGTGCGAAGACGGGCTTCGAAGTTCTTTCGGCCGCCTATATCTGCATATCCAGATTCTTTGCGCCGTCGCACCTTGATGTGCTGATTCAGATCAGTGTGGATGCCTTTCGTAGGCAAAGTCGCATGACCACATGATATGGGAACGACGGGCTCGAAGGAGAGGAAGATGAACATGGCCATGGTGGTTGTTTCTTACTGTATATTCAGACTTTTGAGATCTTTGTAACATTACTTTTCCCAGCGATGGGACAATTCCATCCTACTGGTATTTGATGGAATCTCTTTTCATTTTCTACAGTATGCATCTGACCCTCCAATGGAGCAGTATTGCAGCAGCCAATCAAGGAGCTCCAGGTAAGGAGGTTTCACAGCGAAACGCATTCCCGCTGTCGTCATTTGCTGTGAGTACTTTGTCGTACTGACTGCGGAACAAAAACATCCTCGGAACTCGCGCATAGTTTAACCACCACCACCACCTCGATTTGATCTCCTTTGCTCCTGTTATTTTCAGTCCTGAAAGAGTTCGACCGACCCATCCGTCGTGCAAATCTCGGACCCCTTCTTACAAGCGCCGACGGCATTGGAGAGAATACTCCCCAACGATGAGAGCAAGCCGGTGCCTCCTCCGCTCCACGCGAGCAACACAGAGCCTCACCCCCCTCCGCCGACCAGCTTCTCTCTCCTCCCCATCAATCTACGCACGAATCCTCTCCTCATCACCGTCACCAATCCAGCCTCGTCTTCGAACCCAATATGCTTCCTTCTCAGCCCGGTCTGCCTCCTCCAAGGGCCTCCAGCCGGACAGCAGCGAGCCCGCCCCGCCCAACACAGAGCGGTCCGCGGGCAGCGAGAGTGCGGCGCAGCTCTCGGACTCGGAGTACCACGAGATCGCAGATGAGTACCTGAACGCCCTGGTGCTGGCGACGGAAGAGCTGGCGGAGTCAACCAGTGAAGGGCTTGAGGCCGAGTTCTCTGTACGTTTTGTCTTGTTTTGTTTTGTCGCTGAGAAGATCGTCCATTGTATTCATATCGCACTTTGGTTCAAACAACCCAAGAAGAGCACACACGAAAATTGACAGATCTCTAACATGACATTAAACCACCTAGGCCGGCGTCTTCACCATCACACACCCGAAAAACGGCACGTATGTGATCAACAAGCAGCCCCCGAACAAGCAGATCTGGCTGTCGTCGCCCGTGTCGGGACCCAAGCGCTACGACTGGGTCGTCTCCGGCGAAGGCCAGCACGAGAAGGAAGGCAGCGGCGTCGACGCCGGGGACGACCGCGAGGGCGGTCGCTGGATCTACCTGCGCGACGGCAGCTCGCTGAGCGAGTTGCTCAAGAAGGAGATCGGTGTCGAGATCGCGCCGGAGGCCGAGGGCGATGGCACTTCGTAGTGGCCGTGAGGGTCCGGCGGGTTGAAACTTGAGGGGGCGGTGTTGGAGGGAAAAGAGTGCAAAGAGGCTGATGGAATATGCGGTAGAACAAGGACCTTCGTCGAGTGGAAAGGGGAGACTCGGCAGAGCGAGCGAGCGAGCGACATAATTGAACTCCAACTTTCTGTGAAAGGCTTCTTTCGGCCTCGATTCATGGAGTATTAGGGCAGAATCTATACCTAGCTCTACTGGCGTGGAAGATCATCCCCTTGACATATATGAAAGACAACGATCAAAGAACCAGTCACGAAACTTTTGGTGCTCGGCAAGTCTCGACATTCAAGCTCCCCCCAGCGGATGTCCCTCCCGTTCTGCCTATTTCCTTTGACCCGTCTCCTGGATGAGGTTGTATCTTCAAGTCCTTCACTTTCTCTTTTTCGCGCTGGCGGCCCTCGCTGCGGCCGCAGGAACGGGCCTGGCCGGTGCCTGCGCCGGTTGTTGAGCTCCAGGACCGGTGGGAATGCCTGGGTTGCCGGCCATTCGTCTGCTCATGAGCTGTCTCGAGAAGAAACTGATGCCGATCATCATCACCCAGCTGGGCATGACACCCAACCCCCACATGAAATAGCCGAAGGGCTGCAGAAGGCCGAATTGGACCAACAGCCCGTCGGTTGGGTGCATTAGCCCCGTGTACTCGTCGAACTCGAGATAGCGCGCCTTCGCGGCGGTGGGGACGCTGGTGATGTCGTCAACGGTGGTGGTGGTCAGGTTCAAGGGCACAATGTGCAGGGGCGATTTGGCCTGAGGTTCGGACTTCTTGGGAACGTTGAGATGGTAGATAGACGGTACGCCGCTCGCCCACGCAGTGCAGACAACCTCATCCTTCTCGCAGTCAAGGTATCCGAGGCGCAGCTTGGGCGCGCCGGCGTCCGCGGGGAGCGCGAGGAGCAGAGGGGCGGCCTCCTAGAAGACGGACAGGGTTAATAGACCGCAATGGAAGAAGGGTCAGACAGAAGACTTACCTTCCACTTCTCGTTGACGGGACCGCATCGTCCGAAACAGCTCTTGTTGCCTCCAGTGATGTAGATCATCCATTCCTGCTCTGTCTCTAGCTGGGGCGCCAGCTTGCGCTGCCAGTTGCGCACGTTGATCTTCTCGACTCCTCTGCCCGTGACATCTGCGGCGGCGGCTTCGAGAGGATCCGACCCCAGACCCGAGGGGAGGTACGATTTCGCCTTGTCGAACCAAGCCGAAGCCACATCTTGCAGCGGCGCTTGGTCTGCTGCGACAAGCAGCGGCAGCAGGAGGAGGGGAGCGAAATGCATGTTGTGCTTTTGATCGGTTCAAACAGCCCCGCTGATTGGAAGATCGCACACGGTGCGGACTAGAAGGGGAGGGAAAGAGGGAACGCAGAGTGAAATCGCGATGGCGGCGAAGGAGGTAGAAATCAGGCTGGTGATGACGATAACATGGGAATGGATGGGAAGAGACCACGACAGAAGGGTGGATGGATACGTCGCAGGATTGATCTTGGATCGATGGTGGGCTTGTTGAGTACTGCCCACATTTTAGGCGGAGAGAGTGTCAGTCCCGGGCAACGAGCGCCGAGTCAGTAGCAGCCTACCTGACTACGGGCGCCAGGGGTGGGGACAGTGGGAGCCCGGAGGAAGCTCTGGCCTCTGTGGCCTGGCAGGGGGGAATGGGCAGTGGGCAGTGGGGGCAGTTGGCACCTCTGCACCAGCCCTTTTAAGAGTAAGGTACCTGAGGTCCAGAACAGTAGCTTAGCCGAGGCGAGCAGGGCCGGTGGCAGCTTCCACGTGGGCATCGCGTCCCCTAATATCGACCGCTCTCAACACTTCTTTCACCATTGCAATTCGTTCACTTCTCATAACTCAGACGTATCTGATCATGTCCTGGTTTCCATACGTTCGAGTCTTAACTGCCGGGACGCTGAGAAAATAGGCGTGGATAGACTTTGTCTTCCCTTCCCCCGCCCTCCAACATCGCCACCAGCGAATTGAGCGCGGTGAACTTGCAGTGAACCGGACCGAGCTGAGTCCACACACGGCACAGGCGCCGGATACGGATCCGGAGTCAGGTATCAGTTAAAGTGATAAGGACACGTCGACAGCCCCAAATACCGATCACGTGACATGACAAGTCCACCTGGTTAGGTATCAACTTGAATTCTCCTCGGGGGCGGCAAGCTCCTTATCTGTGCGTCAGTCCCGTTGCCTTCATGCCTCCGTTCTCTTCATCCCGGACATGGAAGAGATGAATGTCAATGAACAAATACAGGGAGATGATCACAGAAATTGTCATGCTCTATTTTATCATCTGCCCCAGACTCGCAGCGGCCGGAGCCGCCATTTACTGCCCTGACATCTTCTTAAGAAACTCGTCCCAGTTCCCGTGATTGATCTCCCATTGCCAATTGGGGGGATCCTGCTCATACAACTTAAACAGACTGTCGGCAATGGCTTTGGTGTTGAGCACATCATCAGTCTCATTGATGAGCCCTTCAATGTTCACACTCGCGACATGGACGCCTTTGGGACCCAAGATCTGGTTTAGACTGAGAGCCATGTTGTACTGCATGGCCTTCTGCATCGACAGACAGAAGAACGCTGAGATTGGCCTCTCCCAGAGGGGGCTGTTGGTGAACAAGAATGAAGGGTGTGAGCCTGGTCGCCCAGCAGCGGCGCTCAAGAGTGGCACCGCCCATGATGCTGCCACGTAAAACCCGATGTTCATCGACTGTGCAAAGCAGGTATTAGCAATGAATGCAACTCCATGGGTTAGTATGACAGGTACGTGCCTTGAAGTCTTCCAGGACATATTCGGGTGTGGTCTCGCCAATGGTGCTGGGGGCGACTCTTGCAGCATTGAAGTAGACCACTTCAGGCGCACCGAGATCAGCTTCGACTTTCGCGAGGGTCGCTGACAGTGCTTTATGGTCTCCAACATCCACGGGATATGCCTGAACTTTGACGTTTGCGTTGGCTTTCTGGACGGAAGCAACGTCTCGTTGAAGGCGCTGAGCATCCCTCGAGAGGAGTGCCACGTTGAACCCGTCGGCTGCAAACCGCGATCCCGTCGCAACTCCCATCCCAGGTCCGCTGCCCACAATCACGAGGAGCTTGTTGGCCATGTTGGTTGAAGAAAATGGTACGGCGAGTGAAGGCGAAAATGGGGATGCGACAATGAGAGTTTATCTCCAAGGGATGTTCGAAGGCCGAATGCAACGCGAATTGCCTTTGGACCTTTTCGTGATGAGAGACAGTGTTTCCTGGCTGGGGCAAGGAGATCTGGTCTCTATATGAGTTCCTTTATAGGGGCTTACACTGTGGCAAGGTGATCATATCCACTGTTGCGAGCCATCTTACAGAAGCTTCGCAGGCCATCAGCCGCTTGGGATTGCGGATGACTGCTTCCGCACAGGCCAAATGCACGATACGGATATCGTTTAGCAATCAATGCCCGCCATGCCCGCAGTTTCGAAATTAGAAGCGATGTTCTTGGTCTGTCGCGCAAGGTATGTGTGGCCTAATTAAAGCCACCAGCCGGGCGGTTGTGTACAGAACCTACTCGTATGTATCTCATCCTTGGCCAGACTTACACAGACCAAGTACGGAGTATTCAGGCCCCCTTCAGCGAAACTCTGGGCCCTGGCTGGGTATCCAGACTTGAAAGGTGGAGCGAGTGAAGCCGAAAAGGGCCAACGTCGCGAAAGAACACCGCCACTAAGCGGGCTGGCATGTGTCGCGAAATATATGGTGCTTATTCGGTACAGAAGACTGTTGCAGCCTAGAGACTGGGTACCATTCAACCCTATGGAGGCGCTGGTCGAATCGCGCAACGCCTTGGATGAGACCAGCGCTGTGTGCGGCCGACTTGCTGACTGTCTTGTGAGGTTTCTTCCAGGTACAGAAGATAATAATGAATGGCATTAATCCGCGGAGTTGCAGTGCCATTCTAACCTAGATAACAGTGTTTAGTCAGCCCGTTATCGACAGAATGAGATCCTATATAGACTCGTGCTGGCTGAGTGGTGTGGTCATCTTCTATGCCGGTACTCTACTTGCATGCTTTGTGTTGCACCGAGCATAAATACAATGACACGGCTCACGAAGGCGAGATGCGGCATCTGGCCAATGTCGTCCTCAAAATATCCTCATACAGTCAGCTCATATTTCCTTGACGGCGAGGATTGTGAGGATATCGCCACAGTCTCACCGGAAGCTCCGTTCAGCAGGTGGCAATGCAAATAGAGTCTACATATCTAGTACCACCAGATGATGACAAATGTCGGGCTCAGAGCCAAAAAGGGAATATAGTTTTCCCCCTGGTAGGAACCCAATGGGAATGTTGAATGTGACTTGACTATTGATCCATTTGGTCTTCTTGCTGAGGTGTTCGAAAGCCCTTAGACAGCAGATTGACTTGCCTTGATCTCGCCCAAAATCATGTCCACGTTTCCACTGGCACGAGAGGTGTACTGTATAGCATGGTCTGCGAGCCGCGACCATGAGAGCACTTACTGTATGTATATTAGTTGGAGAGGTATGCTGTACCACCTGTTCACAAGGCTCATTGTGAGGACGGTAACCCGTAGTTGTATTGTGCAGAAGAAGGCTGTCCCACTGTGAACCTGCTCAGTTGGACCGAGGTGCCAAAGGCGTTTTGTGCTTTGTTGGGTACAACTGACAGAGGACATTGATGGAGCTATTGTTACTGCCAGCACTGAGTCAGTCTGCATCACGGGACCCTCCCAAATGTGAGAGAGGGGAAAATATAGTCCGAGCGATGCTTGAAGTCACTTGAGCCTTCGTGCGTGACTCCAGTCGTGTGCCCGGCTGAAATGGTAACTCCCCCGAGCGTGGGGGGGTTCTCATTGGACTGCACTGAGCACTGTTGATGCTACCCCACGATCAAAGCGTTTCGCGGGGTCCGGGGAGAGAACAGCTTGGAAGGGTGAGGTAGGTACGTAACAGGTGTTGCCCCGACTCCCCGAGCCACAAAGCATCTCACCTGCTCACCTGACGCTCCCTTCGACCACACCACATCACCCCCAAATCACTCACCACGCCGCACAATCATCCAAACTCACTCTTCGGACCACGTTTCATTTCGTGCGCGAAACACAATCCTCCTAGCTATCCAATATCGTCTACTACCATCTTCATCTTTGCTCTTCATTCACCCCTCAGCTACCGGCAAGATGAGTGCAATTCAGGACACGGAGGCCAACGAGCCCATCCAGGTTCTCATCACCATGCATGACAACATGGACCTCTTGGACTTTGCTGGTCCTCTTGAAGTCCTCTCCGCGGCTCAACACAACTTCAACAACCCAGGTATGTCGAGTGATGTCACGACGCTGCGACTAAGCCGCGACTAACACGGTACTGCGCAGAAACCAAAGCTTTCGATGTCACCTTCGCTGCGGCCCAGGAGCAAGTCATCACTGCCCAAGGCGTGACCCTGACCGCCCATATCTCCTTCAAAGAAGCACACAAGCGTCTCAAGGAGTTCGACGTCCTTGTCGTCCCAGGTGGCAAGGCCATGGAGATCCTGAAAGAAAAGGCGGAACCTACACAATTGATCAAGGCCTTTGCCGATGCTCAAACTGCGGA
This sequence comes from Exophiala alcalophila, assembly GCA_001599775.1. Classification (NCBI taxonomy): domain Eukaryota; kingdom Fungi; phylum Ascomycota; class Eurotiomycetes; order Chaetothyriales; family Herpotrichiellaceae; genus Exophiala; species Exophiala alcalophila. The sequence goes on along the minus strand of BCHY01000005.1, from coordinate 2,336,896 downwards.
CCCAGCTCGCGAGAGAACAGTCCTTGCAGTTGACACTGCTGCTCTGTTCCTTGCACAGCAAGGAGTCTTGCAAGGCCTGGGAGCAACTGTCCATCCGGACTACTACATCAAGCTCGAGCACGAGTGCCAGGATGCCGCAGCTCGCGATATGGGGGAGCGTACCGATGTCATGGAAGAACGATATGTGGTGAACAATGCCCGCTTCGACATCGGCGAGGACATGGAGGAGAACCCGTACGTGTTCAAGAAGAACCGCAAGGGCTCGACCGCACGCAAGGGCAGCATCCTGCGCAAGGAGTCCAACGCTCGCCGCGAGAACCTTGTCCGCCGCCAGAGCATGAAGCTCGGAGGCTTGCGAGTGATCACCAGCGGAGGGTCCGTCAGCGGCCTCGACGCCAGCTTGTACCTCGTCAGCGCGCTGGTGAGCCACGAGTCCGCCCAGGAGGTCGCTCGCCTCCTCCAATACGACTGGGTCAAGGGTGTCGTCGTCGACGCCATTGACGTCTAAAGACAACTTTAGATACTCGGGACACAGCAGCTAGCTCATCAACTGGTCAGATGATGCTGATGTGGACCGATGGAAATTTGGCCATAGCAGCCTAGGGTCAAAGGAACAGAGGAATTTGTTTGAAGTATTCGAGATAGGAACATCCTCACCAGAACGAGTCCAATTGCGTGTGTAAACTAGATGAGCTAGTTTAAAAGAAGACTCCAACAATGCTACTCTCCTCAGAGCTATTGTACTGTACGTATCGGATTTTGAGTCTCTTCGGATTGCTCGTGCTCGCATGTGATGCAAGGGATCTCATCCCAAGACCTCAGTCGCGCGGGGTCCAGCAACCACAGCACATCTTCGACGTCCATGGGTACAAAGTAAAGACGGATCTCTCAGACGCACATAATCACCAAAGATTATCCTGAGAGACTTCCTTGAGAAGCTCAAGCTCAAGCCAAGGTGAGCCCGGGCAAGGTGTTCCAGATGCCCGCTTCGTGGGTGTGTGCCAAACAGGCGCAACATGCCAAGCCCAGAAGACCGCCAAGATTTTCCACCCAATCGAGACTAGTCTAAACCACACACACCAATTTTCGTGAGAAAGGGCTTCGCTGCGTCTCCGAATTGAAGATTCGACATCCTGCGCACCACGACCAACCTCATCTTTCGCAACCACCAACCCCTAATCACCGTCAAGATGTCGAACCGTCCTACTGTCGGTATTGTCGGCGCAGATGGCGCCAGCAGCGGAGAGACTCACCCTCTTCCGGCTGTCTTCAGCTCGCCGATCCGTCCTGATATTGTCCAGTACGATTTGCCCACCAAATCTCGAGCCTTCGATCCAGCGAACTGACCTTGAAATTCAGGACCGTCCACACCGGAATGGCCAAGAACAAGAGACAGCCATATGCCGTGAGCGAGAAGGCAGGCGAGCAGACTTCGGCTGAGTCCTGGGGTACAGGTGCGTTGAAGATGCCAGAATCATAAAACGAGGCACAAGAAGAGATTGTAACAATTGTATACAGGTCGTGCCGTCGCACGTATCCCCCGTGTCTCCGGTGGTGGCACACACAGAGCCGGTCAAGCTGCGTTCGGTAACCAGTGTCGATCTGGTCGCATGTTCGCTCCCACCAAGGTCTGGAGACAGTGGCATCAGAAGATCAACCTGGGACAGAAGTACGTTTGGCCCCCCTAAAAAAACCGTCAAACATGTTGAAAGGAAGCCCCATCTAACAAACCCTTCTTCTACAGGCGATTCGCTACTGCCTCTGCCATCGCCGCCAGCTCGGTTCCCGCCCTCCTCCTCGCCCGCGGCCACCGCATCTCGACCGTCCCCGAAGTTCCCCTCGTTGTGTCGAGCAAGGCTTTCGAGGGCGCTGCTCTCGTCAAGACCTCCGCTGCCGCTGCTCTCCTGAAGGCTGTCGGTGCCGGCCCTGACATCGTCAAGGTCCAGAAGTCCCGCAAACTCCGCGCGGGTAAGGGCAAGCTCCGAAACCGCCGCCACCGCCAGCGCCGCGGACCTCTCGTGGTGTACAACCCCGAGACCGACGGCAAGGAGTTGGTGCGCGCATTCCGCAACATCCCCGGCGTTGAGACCTCGTCCGTCTTCGCCCTGAACCTCCTCCAGCTCGCCCCCGGCGGCCACCTGGGACGCTTCGTCATCTGGACGTCGGCTGCCTTCGCCTCGCTCGACACCATCTACGGCTCGACCACCGAGGCCTCGGCCCTCAAGAAGGACTTCCTCCTCCCCTCCAACGTCGTCAGCAACGCCGACATCACCCGCCTGATCAACAGCTCCGAGGTGCAGTCCGTGCTCAAGGAGCCCAAGGGCTACGCCGTCACCAAGCGCACCAACGTCCAGAAGAAGAACCCTCTGCGCAACAGACAGGTCCTGCTCCGCCTCAACCCCTACGCCGCCCAGTACTCCAAGGAGAAGCTCGGCCAGAAGAGCCTGGGTGACCAGGGCAAGCCGACGCCCGTCAGCGAGAAATTCTCCGAGCTGTTGCACGAGAACTAGATTTTTGCTTTTGCCTTTGCGCGTTTGCCTTTGCTTCTGCGAGAGAAAAGATAGTCACGGCGGGGTGATAGTGGGACGGTATTCCGATGGATTGATGAAAAATGGAGATTCAAAACGGTCAAACGAGACCCATGGACTTGAAGTGGATGGATGTTGTTGTGGTGGCACAAAACCCGCAGCAGCAGCATTAAGCTCACTAGACTTGTCGTCGAGAATGGCAGTTCCTATGCTACTCTATGTGCCTTTCTTCCTCAACAACATTGATCCGTCAGCTGTGTGTGTCTTGTCATGTGGTTTCCATTTCTTCCCCTCGTGTCGTGCGTGATATTGCAGGTGTAAACGTTTCTCCCCTTCCAACTCCCCTTCTGCTGCGGAAAATCGATTTCATGTTCATTGTAGAGGACATTGACCCACCATCCTTCCCCTTCCGTAGAAGTAGAAGAACAGAACCCACCTCCCTTCTGGCCCTGCCCTGGTCCATAAACTTTATCAACTCGAAGACAGCGGACCTCCAGCGTCGTGACATGAGAGATACGGCACCCCTCTAGTCCACGAGGAGTGTCAAATGATGGGGACAGTATACACTGTATAACATACATCATACACGGGATGCCGCCACGCCCTTCCCTCCCTCTGTCTTGGTGCCCCGTTGGACACAGAGCAGCATCGGCAAGAGGGACGGATGGCGTCAGTCAGCCAGGCACGCCGAGCAAGTAGTTCCATTGTTTCTGGGTTCTGAGATTGAAGACGGGGAAATGAGAGCCTGACGATGACGCTAAGGTAGCCACGTGGGTTGTCAGTCTATGTCTGTCACCGACGCGAGGTGCAGAATCCACCGCTCGCGGGCTGGGGGATGGGGGCTTCGCTGTATACCGGCCCCATCCATAAGGCGGTGTGAACGGTCGTCTCTTTCCTTGGGACGTTTTGAGGGGAGGATACCTACTCGTACAGTAGGCAGGCTCGTCTCTCTCTTGCTGTCTTGCGGCCCGGTGGTGGAATGGCCCGACGTCTTGCGCCGATGTGTCGCTGACCTGGAAGGGGCAGTGGGTACCACTTACTCCTTACTACCCGTCCTCGTCCTGTCCTCGTACATCGTGACAATGGTTCAGATGGGTTCGCTCGGCAGCTCATCGTAGCAAGGTTCAAGACTCAAGTTTCTCTGTCTCTCTCTTGGGGCCGGTGAACTCAACTCAACTTTCTTGGAATTCGGGTTCGTTCGTGATCGGTTTCGGCGGCGGGTAAGAAGACTCGACACGACACGGGAGAAGTCTTCTTTTTCCCCCATTGTCTCATCGTGTACTGTCGCGCCGATCCATGCATGGCCGTTGAAGAACAGTTGGGTGTGGGTGAGGCGTCCCCGCAACGGTGTTCGCAGCCCGCCCCAGAAGGCAGGGTCATGAGAGTGACACAGCGTTGCAGCCTAGGAAGTTTAAGGTACAGTGGTGCTTGTCCCAGGAGAGGAAGCCAATGATGAAATGACCGGCAGAAGGAGGGGAAGAACCCGGCTACCAATGGTTCGTAGTAGGAGAGAAGAAAGGTTTGCAACATGCAGCTTGCAGCAACATCAACCCCGAGGGAGGCCAAAAGGTGTAAATTTGACCTCGAAAGTGAGGCCTTCCACATGGTGTTTCTCAGGGACAAGGTCAAGGTCAAGGACACGGGTTTCGGGTCCCCGGGGTCCTATGAAGAAGGGAGGGATTGAAATTTCCGTGCCTCTGGTCCTTGCAAAAGTTTGAAATGTAAGTCCCTGTGTTTTTGGTTATCGGAGCAAACGGAAATTCTCCGGCTGAACATGATCGTTGATCAGTTGGCGCGTTGTTGTGGTATTCCATTGCAACTGGCCATGAGTAATTGGCAATACGTTGTTCCACGTACTCCGCTCGCTGTGTGTCAACGGAAGCAGCCATGTGGATAGAAATGCCACATGGGTTGATTGCTCCACGAGGTGTGACTCGTCATGACCTTCGCGAGGTCGTCAACGGGCCAGGTGATGGGGGGCCAGAGGGGAACATGACTGCTTAACGGAGCCTGTAGACATCTTGGGCGGCCTGGGCGTAGTCTGCGCGTGGCAAAACAGGCCTTGATGTCGAGACGGGTTCGGAAGACGATGAAATGGGAAGGAGAGACTGTGAAGATACCGTGGCTGTGACGGACCACAGAAGTTGGTTGGAGTACTGCTGAGCCGAACGGAGGAGGGCCTGGAAAGGAAAATGGATTCTCACCTTTCCTCGTATGTACACAGTCAGTCCCTTTCTTTCTCGCGTGGCTGCGCTTTCTCGCGTGGCTGAGTGTCTGTTCGCCTCCAGTGTTCCCTATCAAGGTTTCGCAGTGACATACATCTGCTGTCGTCGATAAGGTCTCGGCGTAAATAGGATTCGGCTGGCGTTGAGGTGATGAGCTGACAACCAACTTCTGACAAGGCAAGGCAGCCAGACCCGAGGGAGCATCAGTGGTCTATCCTGATCTGACGCCTTGCAGAACTCAAATTACAACACAGTTTGACCGGTCTCTGTTCTTTATGCAGGTTGCTGTGTGGCAGGGGGCAACCGAATGCCGGGCAGGGCAGTCTTTAGCAGGAAAGTCTGACGGAACAGCAAGAGAAACAAGGTTTTCGGATGCGTACTCGTATCATAGTTTGTACAAGTAGACGGAAGAGCATCCTGGCCTACCTACATACCTGCTTGATTTGTATGCACCGAAGGTTCGAATATGCAGAAAGGGACAACGTACCTAGCAGGTGGAAGGGGAGGAAGAAATGATGGTGTGAAGTGACTCAATTGAGGTCTACGGTGGACATAGAGGTCGGACCTAAATTAATCCGTTCCGCGCTCCGAGTTTGGTGCTGTGCAGGTTTTTTCCATGCAACCAACCCTCAAGGTCAGGTTTCAACCATCAACGGCGGCCACTTGGTCCCAGCTCCTCCTGATCTCGCGCCCCTTCTTCCTCGTTTGATTGATTGATTGATTGATGAATGGCATTGGCAACACTTCTCATAAGGAAGGCCCGTTCCGACGGACGGTAGGTCCCTTACCGCGCGCGCGCTCGGTCTCCTCGACGCTCGGGCTTCGTTAAGTGGTGTCCACTTAATTCAAGACGGACCTCTCCACCACGTACTACATACTACTCGTACAGAGATACTATCTTGACGCCGAGCCTATGCCTGCCAGTGGCAGTAGCACGGTCGCCTGCAGGCTGAGCCTGCAACACGGATGGGGTGAGACCGTGAGACTATGAGACTGTCAAAATGGTGGAGGACGACGCGGCATTCCCATTCGGCATGGACCAAGGACGAGACTCAAGAGTCAAGAGAGAGGATCTCGTTAAGGTATTCCGACAAGGCAAGGCAAGGTAAGGTCATAAACGAGTGCAACGGCTGCTCCTCAAACTTCCAAGGCTCGTGATTGCACATCCCGGATGGGGATTCCTTAGCAGCCAACGCTAATGCCCTCGTATCGGTCTGTGGGTGATCCCAGAAATGCCGCCGTCCCTCTGCCGGCAGTGCTGAGTGGGCACCTGGAGGACTTCAGTGCCATCATCCACCGTGGCCAGTGGCAAGCTTGCGAGTCGCTGCTCAAATGCTCATGCTCGATATCCCCAGGTGGGTTGCTCCGGAGAGTGGACACCGTCACCTTTGGCCTTGTCAGCCAACTGTCAATTGTGGCCTTGGGCAGGTCGCTCGCATGGCATGGCGGCATGGCTCAATGTTTCACAAGATCGACCTGGTCCTGGCCCCCCTCTGTGCGCCTGCTTTAGCCTCTAGGGTTTTCAATCTCCAGACTCCTCGAGTCGTCCCTCATCCCACAGGGACTGGGATCCCCTGGTTTCGTTGTGTGGCTGGCCAGGCTGGCTGGCTGGCAACAGGCCTGAGGCAAGGAAGAGGACTACTTGGAACCGAGTGCGCACTGCCAGTTCCAGTGCGCAGTGGATATCAGATTCAGGCCAGGTGCTGCCACTGACAAGAGACAGGTGACAGCGGTCTACTTAGTGTCACAAACCTCCCGGCCTCTTGTCCCGGGCCCTGGCAAAGCCGTTGATCAATGGTCATACAAGGCACTTGTACCCGCAACTCAACCCGACCGTTAAATGTCACGCATGCAGTGGGCAAGTGGGCAACACTTGCAAAGGCGTTGCACTCGCGCCGTTGATCCTCTCCGCAAAAGCCTCGTGTTTCTCCGAGACCCTGGTCTCCAGGTCTGCTGCACCTGCAGGCTGCCCCAACGGACAGTGGTCACCTCGTCTGGGTGTGTATCAAGCCGCTCGAAGGAGTCAAAGGTGTTCCCAGATCCCGCTTCCAACATCACATCTTCATGAAAGATCTTCAGTCTCTCGGCGCATTTGAATGAAGGTCGAGACTCAGTGGCGAGACTCAATGCTTCCTTGTTCTCCATTTGGTCTCCGGAAGCCTCATCGGTTCGAGGGTGGCTGCTGCCTGGTTCATCCTCCCCCCCCCCCCCCCCCCCCCCCAAAACTCTGAACAGAGACTCAAAAATTCTGATGAGTTCTGACAGCTCGGTGTCCACCTCGATGCTTTTCTCTAACCCAACTTCCAAATGCCATAATACCTAATCATGAAAATAAATGGGCATGGCTCTTGAAGGTCACCCCCACTAACTTCTAGGGGCGTGCATCTCGCTTCCAATATTGGTGGAGCTAAGCACATTTCGATCCTTCCTCCGTGGTCCTTCTCTGACGCTGCTGTCGATGGGAGTCCACCGTGCATGACCAACGTTGCGCGGGCTGAGAAACGGTTGCCATTGTTGTTGTTGCTACTACAAGTACAAGTACTGCTGTAGGGCTCTCAAGCGTGTTGACTTGTACTTGTAATAGCAAGAACAGGACTTTTCCTGTTGGGCATGATAGAAGCAACGTTATCGACCAGAGCAAGCTGCAAGTCGCAACACTCATTCGTCCGAGTGGAGCTCGTGGGGATCCAGGCACTGGCCCATGGGCAGGCCTTCTAATCTCACCGGCGCCGCAAAATCCCCGTTGTTCCCGCGGCGTAGCCCATCCCCGAGGCCAACACCAAGTATCCAGCGAGAGGTCTGATCATCAGACCGATTGGCCGACTTCGCGCCCCTTATCTTGCGATATCTTTTTAGTTGCTGACCATGGGTCCGTCCGCGACTCCACGAGACGGAAAGCCGACGTCGATCATACCTTTCCCTCTTCCTCGTGGTCGGTGTTGATACCGGTTGTGGATGACAGAGACAGCTGACTGACGGGTCACAACGGAGAGAGTCCAAGATTGGAGAAGAAGGACGAGCAGTGCACCCTCAGGCAGGACCAGGAGACTGCCTGTCAACTTTCAAGACTCAACACTCAGACTCACAAGGGGTTCGTTCTCTCGACCTTGTCAGTCCTAAGACCGCGCGCTTAGCATGTCGCTACGGATCATTCCCCGGCAACACCGAGACGGTGCACAAAATGTGACCTGTAGCACAAACATGACTTACCTCACATTTTGGACGGGTCACGGAGTATGCCGTCTTCGCACGTTGCATCACCATGGGCCTTGTCGGATACAGAAGAATACTGTACGTGTACGGCGGCATTGGAGGGGGGGAACTGTCCCCTGCAGATTGGCGATCAGGGGAGTCTGCAGACTGCAGTCTGCAGCAGCGCTGAGTTCCCCAGACCGGACGCGGCTGCGGTTGGCTCCTTGCCCATGAGCCTTGAAAATTGAAGAAGGTCAAGAGGCCAACTCCCTTCCGACTTCGAACAGTGGCTTGCCCAGCCGCCAGAAATGGAGACCGGCATATTTTAGCCTCGACACGGCGTCTCCTTTGGCTCAAGGCTCGAGAGGGAACCGCGGCGGGCCGGAATCACCCATCCGGGGTTGGAACGGGCCTTCGCCCTTCATCTCCCACGGACCACATTGTTGACCTGCGAAGGTCAACGTCCAAGTTCGCAGTCGGCATGGCCAAGCAGGCTCGCGAACGCCGTCCCCATCGCTTGGACAGTACGGAGCACTGCAGTAGGCAACATGGTCAACATCATCCCTGAACCTGAATCCTGTTCCCAGTCTCCAGACTCCTGAGGCATGAATGAAGGCTGGAGAATCTGGCGTGGTGCTCGCTTGAATTTCCTTCTTGGAAGCAGTCATGCGTCAAGATCAGAAAAGGGAGTCGCTCTTCGTCGCAGCAGCAGCAGGAGCAGCAGCGCCGCGGGGACGGCTTTAGCGGCATCGGTCGGGTCCTAGTCCCAGCTCGTCGAAGGTGATCTGTTGTTGATGGATGTACTCCGTACTTAGTAAAGGATGCAGCAGCTGAAGCCCGGCAGCCCGTTATTGCATTATTGTGCAGACTCGGGCTGTGCTCACAGTCTTTTCACTCCAGCGTGAAGGCCATCCGTTTTCGGTCATGAGCTCGAGGCTTGTGTGTCCAGCTAAGCGACAGATCCAGATGCTCAACGAGTCAAAGGTCAGAGGCAAGGGTGCCTCTCGCTTAGAGACCAAGGATCTCCAGCAGCCAGCAGCAAGCTCCAGACGCCTCAGGTGCCGCTCGGCACTTGTCACAGACCTTTCCAACTGTAGCAGGCTGCAGACCATGCCTGCATCTTGCAAGATGCGATGGCACCGGCGACAGCAAGTGAAACTGCTGGAAAGCACACGTCAATCATGGCCTCGGGGCCTGGCTTCACTCAGCCTTCAGGAAGAATTAGTCTGCACAGAGCGCGCAGTCTCTTTCTGGGCATCGAAGCCCTGCAGGGTTGTGGGCGAGGTCCACTGCTGCCGTCGCCGACCGGTCTCTTCGCGTTCAGCAAGGCCATCGGACGATCTGAGGATGTTTTCCCTTCCCTTAGCAGTTGCCCCATGGAGTCCTCGATCGACAGACTGTGACCTCGTGCTACTTGGGAGCGTGGCAGCCTCATTATCGCATGGCACAGTTGGAAATAGGTCTCCATTCCTCGCGAGAAGGGCCACGTGAAGTGTCTCGTCCGTGATGACAGCTCATCTCCCGTCGACAGCTTAATTGTACAAGATTGAACTGGCCGAGCTTGCTCGAGTCGCCCGCCAGGTGTCGCCAATCTTGTCAGAAGAGATGGAGTCCTCTGTGGCGAGTCGCGACTGGCCTCAGTTTCCCGCTCCTGCATGGGCTTGCTCGACGTATCCAATGGCAGCGGCACACGAGTTCGACTCCCCTTGAGTCTTGACATGACGAGGCTTGATATTCGAGCCAAACAGGGGTGGTGAGGCCTGGTCAGTGGCCACTGGCCAGTGGTGAGCCTGGACCCTGAGCCCGCAAGGCACAGGCGGCCGCCGTGCCGAGAGATATGAGTCTCACTAGCCGGGTGATATACAGACAATCAATCTTCCTAATGCTCCGTGCCGCAAGCTTCTTACGGCATCCACCTGGCTGAGTGGTGCGTGTGCTTTCCGTACGGAGTAGGTGGCAGTAGTACTCCGTACTCCGTAGTGGTGTCATCATTCATGATCGTCGAGAATAGGGTATGGACTCGGGAGGCCTCTAGGCGATGGCAAGGGCAACCCTTGCGCCCCGGGCCATTCGCCTACTTCCTCGAATCCTCGGAGCTCATGCCGGCACCGTGCTTCCAGGGAGTCGTGGCGTCGTCCTGCCACTATGATTGCCACAGAGGAGCGCCTACTAGTACTGCCCAGTGCCGACGAGCCCGGGTGCCAATTGCGGGGGCGTCATGCGTGGGTTCTTGAAGGATGCCGCATGATTCCAAGAGTTCGACTTCTACTGTACTGTACTCGTAGGCGTGCGACTCGCGAGGTCGAGTTGGTCTCGCTGTCAGCTTGTCACTTCATGCACGCCACAGGTATGTACTTACCTGTGGGCTGTATGTAGGCTGTCGTTTTCTCGAGCCCGTTGGTCGAGTTTTGCCGCTTTCTCGCCCGCGGCTACACTGGCCATCAGGCATCATTTTGTGAAGGCCTGCCGTTTCGCGTCAGTACTCGTACTCGTAGTGGCCACACTACCTTACCCACCCCCAAGGCGGCTCGGGATCAACTGACAACGACGTCCTTGCTCACCACGTCGTTGACAGCCGAACGATGGGCGGGTGTCTGTCCAAGCAGTCAATCGGAATTCGAGTTCGCAGGTCCGACGCTGTAGCTGCAGCTGCGGCCTGCCAGTCTGCCACTGCCTGCCACTGCCACTGATGGCTCCTGCCCAGTGCCCGGCTGCCAGCCATGTGCTCGGTGGACTCTGCGGCGCGGCCACGAGCAAGCAGGAGAAAGGGCCGGATCCCTGCTTGTGTCACCACCTGTGATCCAGCATCCAGCATCCGTTTCTAAGAAGATTGGACTTGAGGGCACGTCGGCCGACCCGTGAAGTGTAGCACCGACTCCCATGATATATGCTGTGTTCACGCACATTATCACTTTGCTCAAAGAGCAGGCGAACTTGAAGTGATCAATGATGATGGCGACATTACTTGGCCTCAGAGGCTCGGCGTCTGAAGCTCCGGGCGATGGTCTTGCTGCCAGGTCTAGTACTCTAGGGCCTGCAGGCTGATGAGAGGGACGGAGTACTAGCACCACCACCACCACCACCCCCGCGGCTGGCAAGGACGGCTCGTTTATGCAGCCCTGGGGAAGTCGCCTCACTTGTTGCAGGATATCAGATGGAGATTAAAAGGATCTCACCGAGCACTACTAGTACTAGTATGAGCATGGAAGGGGAAGATAATCGAGAAGAGGTTTTTTATTTAGAACCAAGGAGAGGGGCTGGCTACCACGGAGATCTCTCTCGAACGTAATCGTAACGTCGCCTTTCACTGTGGCCTCGCCTGGACCTCACTTTCCCTACTGTCTCTACTAGCAGCTTCTCTTCACCACTCGTTGCCTTGCTACCTTATGTGCTTGCCAGGCTAATTCAATACTCCTATCGCTATCATATAGTAGTCTGCAGGGCTACAGTACGCTATGTGAATCTGATCTCATCTCTTCGGGCCAGCGCCCCGCCATTCACTCAGCGAACGGCAGCAACCAAGGGAGGGAAGCGAGATACACGATAGGGGTGTCTGGCTCTCTCTTGTCTCTTCCCTTCCCTTGCGAGCGTCTCGTCTCAGACTCTTAGTTCTAACCCTTCTCTATAACGCAATACTGTAGGAAGACTTAGGACCTTCTGATCAACAGGGCTTATGTAGACTCACATGGGCTTGAAACATCGCATTTAACCTGCTAAAGAATAAATCTGCTTGAGCCTGGCAAAGCACGCCGGCGCTGTACTGTAACGAGACCACCACCTCACCTGCAGTCAAGCTAGCTCTAGGCCTCTGGCTGCCGCAGTGGTCGTCTGTCTGCGTTCAGCTGTGCGTCACCTCGACTCCTGCGTGCTCCACAGCGCCAACTTCTTACCACTCTCACCCTCTCACTCACCTCTCACCTCTCACCTCTCACCTCACGCATCTCGCTTCTGACCTGACCTGACCATCCTGATTCCTGATTCCTCCACAACCGCACCGCACCGCCCACCTGTCTGTCACCTCCGACCGGTGTCCTCAGTCCTGCAGGCTGCCGCAACCCAACGCTCACCACCCTCGGCCTCCAGCCCCTAGACCTCCCTCCCTCGGACCCCTCCAGGCTCCTGGCTCCCGAGTCTTGACTCCTGAGGCTGCTCGCCCGGCTGGCTACTACTCAAGCCACAGTCAATTCATTCGCACTCTCTCTCCCCTTACCACCATCCCGCTCTCCCGCTCTCCAGCCCTGCAGCCTGCACCGCGCTTCGGGTGACACCTGCCATCAGACTTGCACGCTGGTCGATCCTTCGAAGCCCTCGCAGACCTTACTGCTTGCAGCCTCGCTGCCTTTTGCTTCTAAGCTGCTCTCTGGCCTCTGCTCGCTCCGGGCCTCTAGAGTACGCGGTGGGCCTCTGTCGCCACGCCCGCCGCTCATCGTCCGTCGTCCGTCGCCCTCAGCGTCGGCCTGCCGCCTCGTATCAAAGCTCGAGCCAGTCACCGGCCTCTCCCTTGTGTCTCCGCTCCCGTCGGCCCTCCCTTCGCTCCTCCTCGAAGGCCTCCACTGGACTAAATATTGACTGGGGTTGCTCAACACGGAAAGCGGGCGACCGCAGTGGCAGCGTGCTTGCTCAAGATTTCATCACCAAGGGGCCTTTTGTGTGCTGGGGCTGCTCCGTCCAGCTCCTGGTCCGGCCGTGCATCCTCCGCCTCTTCTCTTTGAGCGGCTTCCTTTCTCTGCCTCCTTGCCCTCTTCGGCCTGGGCCAGCAAGCGTCAAGACTCAAGACTCAGTTGCAACTCGAGACATCCTGCATGGCGCCAGCCCATCTTTCACCCATCCAGGGTCACAAAGCGCTCTCTTGCCTCCGACCAGCACACCCTGGCAACCGCTCTCCATCCCCGCTTGACCCTCGTCTCGGTCCTCGACCTCTCCCAGGCCGCGACGAGTCGCCTCTCCTGATCACACAAGGCCCTCACTCCCTGAACCCTGACCCTTGATCAGCGCCCATCCCAGCTCCTGCCTGGGCCCGCCCGAGCCCTCCACCAACGTGCCGACGCCGTCACACTCCCAGCGCCCTAGTCGGGGCCATCCCTGCAAGCGATCGACAAGGGTCAGATGGCATGCGTTATGATGTCCGGAATACGGACCATGCGTGACCCACGAGGCCGTCATCCCTCCTTCTTGCCCTCGTCAGGCCAGGACCATCTGCATCGCAGTCAACCACACTGAATGCTTGCTGCGGATGCTCCAAGAGCCACTCGTTGCTGGCTCGCTCGCTTGAGTCGTCTTCAGCGCTGAGCACTGCACGCTTAGACAACCTCGACTTGATCTGCCTGCGCCTTGCTCAGACGGGTTCAGTGACCATGACCTACGCCAGTTAGCACGACATTCTCCTCTCGTATATGTCCGGCCGGGCTCCTGCTCCCTCTGCGTCCCTCTCTCGCTATTGTTCCGGACTCATACAATTCAACTTCCCACCTCGACCACCGAGATCCATTCGACTTTCGTGTTTACCGCAACACCATTTGCCCACCCCGCCCGCTGATACTTCGTCTTGCCCAGAACGCGGTCCATTCGCAGTGAGCCGGCTGTTCGATCCAAGGCTGTGTAGTATGACACACGACGATTGACACCACCATTCAGATCCTAAACCCGCCTCTCCAGCCTCTTTTCACCGCCGGCGTGTGACTGTGTCTGGTCCCTCCATTTCCTGCAATGCTGCCTGCCTCGCGGCTTCTCTGGTGCCAGAATCCGGGAGAACGACGGCATCCGTTGGAGTTTGGGCTGTTGATATTGTGAGCTGGAGTGTTGGCCTGTCAGCGGTCCCGGAAGTCCACTGAGATTCTCACTCTGTACGACCGGGAATTTGACCACTTGAACCCACGATCGTGGACTATCTCCTGCCCTCCCCGACCCCGTTGGAGTCCGAAGTACCCAAGTCTTGTGTGACAATTCAAACATTGCCCATCTCATGGCAACGGGGGTCGTGCTGCCTCCTGTCTCAGGATTGAAGGAGTGGCTAGATCCTAATAACACTCCTGGGCCTTGTCCAACAGTACCACATTTATCGAGCCTACCTTCGAGCTCAATGGCTCGGCCACCCTCAGGGGCCGGGCCAACGGGCGATGCGTTCTCACAAAGGCCCCGACTACCATCCTTCAGCAACTTTCTGTCTGGCGTAGGCCAGCCGGACCTGCACTTTGCGCGACCTGGGCCTGGCCAGAACCGAGGGAATCCGGCATTGACCAACGATGTTCCTCCTTTCGCCCAGAATGCCGTTCAGCCAAACGTGTATGCTGCTTCGGATCAACACCCGCTGAACCCTCCTGATACAATCTTGCGGAACCGGAATCCTCATCCCGATTCGCACCACGCAGCCGTTTGGTCATACTCAAATCCGAACGCTCCAGAACGACATGCCAATGCCCCTAGTCACTTCTCGCTTGGTCCTTCGGATCGCACCCGGGGCTGGATAAACGTTGGGGAAGAAGCCGTTCCAGGGAAAGGCGACTGCTATGTCTATGATGACGGAATAGTTCCTCAACAGAGCGTCAATGGCGACCGCGTCAATCCGAAATGGGGCACGACGAAAGCAGGCAAACCCAGGAAACGTCTCGGGCAGGCGTGCAACACCTGTCGAGAGAAGAAAATCAAATGCGACCCCAACGTTCCCAAGTGTGCACAGTGCATGAAATTCGGTCGTGAGTGCAGGTTCGACTCGTAAGCTTCACGTCTTGGAAAAGTTGTACGGTTTGAGTTGCTAATCCATTGCCAGGTCTCGTTCTGGCCCACGGCAACCCGGGTCTTTGCCTTCCCTAAGATCGACCTCGCCCCTTTCATCCACGACAGACCAAATGCAAGACGGCCAAGGTCATAGAAGAGGGTCAACAGCATCCAGCGATCTGCTTGCCCAGGACCGCCCACACTCGAGCAGTGGGCCAAAGTCATCAATAGCCCTCGAGTCTCTTGTGTCTCCTGTTCACGATGACGAACTTGTCAAAGACGAAGGGTTAGACCCCCGACCTCCAGCGAAGAAACTTCGCTTCTCTGTGTCTCCTCGACCGGGCTCAGAAGGATGGCCATCCGATAGTCTCGGCATGGGATCGGCATCCGTATCGACCTCGTCGCCATCAGCGCTCCCCGGCTTTTCTTGGAGGGCCGACCCATACGAGGTCGATCGGGAGCTGACTTTCTACTACCTAGACAAGTACTTCACCCACGCCGACAGTGCGACCTACTCGCTTGTTCCTCGGAAAGCATTTACCCGATGGGTGAAGTTCTCAAGGTCCAAGTCATCGGCCGACAAGATGCTGATATACGCGATGCTGGCGATGGGAACTGTCTACGCAGGGCGCCCTGAAAAGGAGGACCATCGTCCCCTGTTTTTCGACATTGTACAAGAGGCTCTCTTGAAGCATGGGGACACCTTCAGCTTGCAGATAGTCCAGACGCGGCTGATCATGGCCCTCTTTGCCTTCTCCCAGGGTCAGTACAACCGGGCCTTGGACTCTTGTGGATCTGCCGTCCGCGTCGCGTTTGGTCTGAGATTCAACACGGAAGAAGGGGTTGCGGTAATCAGGAACCACGAGGAGTTGGAGTTTGGACTCGATCACGCCACACTGATTGAGTGCAAGAGGAGGACATTCTGGGCAGCCTATATAATGGACTGCTTCAATGGCTGTCTCTCGGGTAACGTGACCAGCATCTCCCGCGAGGATTGTCATTTGCGTTTACCATGTGCACCAGCGGCACTCGAGCTAGACGACTCCCCTCGCACGCCTTACAGTTTCGACTCTCTCCAAAGTGGGCTCGGGAATCCAGGCGACGCGGCCGAAGGGTTGGCTCAAGTCGGGCTGCTCGGTTTTCTGGTCGAGATTGCCACCATCTTCAATCAAGTGGTGAGCAGAGTCAGACGGACCAAGTCCCAGGCCCCAGCTAAGCATGGCGTGCCATTTGACACTTTTGTTCATGACACAACTCGGCAGCTGACCTTGTGGGACAAATCCATGAAAGCATATCTGCACGAGAATCGGGAAGGAGGGCACGGGACAGAGCCGGTCAGTGGATTACATATCTTGTACCACTATACGGCCATGGTTCTCCATCGGTATGTTCAGCATATGGACCTCGAATCGCAGCAGATCAGCGTCCACGTCAAAGGAGCCCACAGCCACGCTCGGCTGATGCTCGAATTGGTCCAACGACTAAGCAACAATGAAGAGACAGATGGGCCTCTCTTCCGTTTTGCCACGACCAGTCCTCTGAGCGGTTTTGCCATCACCGCCGCCTTGGACGTCGTCACGGCCGCGGGCACGTTTTCCGACTTGATGAACCACAAAAGCCAAATGATGTCTCTGATTTCGTCTGGAGTCGAGGCTCTGGAGCGCGTGGTTGACTTCTGGCATAGCGCACGCCGACAGCGCGACATGATCAGACAGCGGTTCACGACTCTCCTGAATGCGACTCAGCGAGCGTCGGACTTCAACGAGGCATTCTACTTTGGACAGCCAATGCAGAGCCCGTACGGATTGGACCACGACTTGGTCTACGGTCTCTCGCGCGCAAAGTATTTCCAGGCGTTGAGATGGGACCACGATGGAGACGGATTCCATCGACTGGATCCGGAGGTCACAGCAATCAGGGCGATGTGAAGGGGCGGAGAATGTATAACGACCAAAAGCACGAGGTTATGAATCATGGGAAACGGGAGGCAACCACTTTCCGGACACAGGACGGATATTCTGCACGTATAGTCACCAGCGAAGGCATTTATGCTGTTACATACACCTGATCTTACTGCTATCACCAGCGGGCGGCCAGAGCATGACATTTCGCATTCTTCATCAGATTGGCGGGCAGTCGAGGTAGAAGGATCGACCTGGTTTCGGCAAGTTGCCATGATTGCTCAACACAGCGGTATGAAATAATGATGCACCTAGTATTGGAATAATAGAGGACTATATATGTGTATCCTCAACTATCCTCAAATGTCCAGTCAGATTCTTGGTCACATGACCATATTCTCGTATTCTCGTATTTTGGGCGGCAGACCCACCCGGCGGCCCGGCGCCAGCTCTGACTTGCTGCCTTGCCTGTTTGGCGGGATGCCGAGCCGGCGTATTCCTCCCGCTTCCCGGTCCCGGCTTCCGCCGCCTTCTATTTTCGACCGATCCAGCCGTGACTCCTTGACTCCCTAGCCTGATGTCTAAAGGCCTGAAGCCTGATGCCTGTTTTTCGAATTCCTTACCCTCCTTGTCCCGCAGCTTATGGCAACACAAGGCCCCCCTTTTGTCTTCCGACATGCCTTCCTCGCCGTGGACTGTGCTTCTAGTCGCTGCGTGTATGTGTTGCAACGAGAGATCGCTCTCCAGGGCACTCACGCCCTTCTTGATCCATGATCACCCTCCCCCCTCCGTCGTGGGCCTTGCTGGCCGGGCCAGGCAGGCTGGCTGGCTGGCTGACTGACCGGTCAGCGAACGAGATGCTAGATGTACGAGGCTGGATCCTCAAGCTCCACCCAATACTGACATCTGCCTTCCTGACAGGTAGCAATGTGGCCTTCAGCCTACAACTAAGGAACGTCCCAGAGATGCGGCTCTGCTCCTGTTCTCTTTGCTACTACTGGTTCCAATATTCGGTGCTGCAGCCTCCTCTTGCAGGCTGCCATGCAGGCGGATTCACGAACATCACGGCTTCGTTGGATCTCCGAGTCCCACGCCTCGCTGCGTCTTCCTTGCTTGAAGGTACGAGAAAGAAAGAAAAATTCCATCTTCATGCATGCCTGTCTTTTCCCCTGTCGGCCCAACGTGCCCAAAGTCAGACAAGAACTCAGGGGAGCGCTACACCGCTATAAAAATCCAGCTGTGCCATCACTTCTTCTCTTGTGGTCCATGTTTTGTCTCATCTGCGAGGCACAGACAGACCTGGAACACACCCCCATCCTGAATTCAAAGATGTCATCTGTTGATCATCAATCTGGGGATGCATTCATCCGACTCCCTCCCACCGTTCTCGATGCTTTCGTCCCCGGTTATTCCTTCCTCGCTACCTTCCTCCTCGAATTTGGCATTGATGTCTCCCTGTTCGTCTCGTGTTTCGCTCTCGGGGCCGCCGCGTGGACGGCCTTTCGATTCGCTGTGATCCCCTTCTGCGACGTCGTCGTCAGCGCGCTCAGCTCTTCGATCATCGTTCAGGACTATGACCCCATCTACACCCATGTCCTCAACTGGGCGAGTGTGAAGAAGTCTCTCCAACATATCCGTGCCTT
This sequence comes from Exophiala alcalophila, assembly GCA_001599775.1. Taxonomy (NCBI): domain Eukaryota; kingdom Fungi; phylum Ascomycota; class Eurotiomycetes; order Chaetothyriales; family Herpotrichiellaceae; genus Exophiala; species Exophiala alcalophila. Next base: position 2,318,693 of record BCHY01000005.1, on the reverse strand, counting down.
ACGAGCTCACAGTCCCGGCCAATACTACGAAGACTTTGGCGACGCAACAGAAGACGACAGCCAGCAGTTGCTGATGCAGGAGAGCCTGTCGGAAGACGCCATCTTCAATTTCAACGACTGGTCGGCTCGTGCTCCGCCCAAATTCCAGCCTCATTCCTCTTCCGGGTATTTCTTCCACAACGGCTATCTGTTCCGTCTGTATCGAAATCGAGAACGAATCGGCGGTGACCAAGGCCTTGTCTACAACAGAGAATACTTGTTGATAACCGTCATTTGGCTATCCCCCACGCCCATCAAGTCCTTGATTGCCGAAGCCAGGGAATTTCACCTCAGTCGACAGACGTCAACCACCTCGATCAAGCGCCCCACGCCCAAGGCCCAACGAAGTGGCCGGAGGGAGGCCTGGTGCACGATCGCTGTCAGACCAAGTCGGTCCATGGCCACGGTGGTGCTAGACAGCGAGCAAAAGGCCCGGATTTTGCGTGATTTCAATGACTTCCTACATCCGCGAACCGCAAGGTGGTACAGCAATCGAGGCATCCCCTACCGTCGAGGCTACCTCCTTCACGGCCCTCCTGGGACCGGCAAGACATCTCTCTCGTTCGCTCTTGCCGGAGTTTTCGGTCTCGATATCTACTGTCTCGCGTTGTCGGAAGTTACCCTGACGGAAGAAGATCTCATCTTGCTCTTCAATAGTCTGCCCAAACGATGTATTCTCCTTCTTGAAGATATTGACAGTGCCGGTGTGGGGATGATACAGGATGGAGTCAGCAATAAGAAGCTAAAAAGCAAAAAGAAGACCTCGAAGAAGAGACTCAAGCGACATAATGACAAAGATGATGGAAAAAAGAAAGGGGTTCTAAAAAAGGGCAAAGGCAAAGCCACAGATACATTAACTCATGTAGCAGGCCCGGTCCTTCGCAACAGCATCACACTCTCCGGGCTTCTCAACGCGATCGACGGTGTGGCATCGCAAGAAGGCAGATTGTTGATCATGACCACCAACCACATCCACAGGATTTCCGAGGCTTTGGTTCGCCCCGGCCGAGTCGATCTGTCAATCCAATTCGATCTGGCAAACAAACAGCAGATCAAGGATTTGTTCCTTCGCATGTACTGCGCAGACTCGATCAAGATGGCCCGGCTCCCGACCAAAATCAGCCAGATACTGCCTGATTTCCACGACATGGAGGGATTGAAGCACCACCAGTCTCACCCTCAATCTCACATTGATATTCAGTCTGGATCTCCTGTACCTGTAGATTCAATCGCAACTCCGGAGGACGGCGAGGCTACTGCCACTACGAAGTTGTTGCTTCATGACGAATCAGTTCAGGAACTTCAGGTGGGCGATTCCTCATCAAATTCGGATTCGGACCGCGACGCTATATCAATCCTTGCGGACAAATTTGCCGACACGATCCCAGAGTTGGTCTTTTCACCTGCCGAAATCCAGGGATTTCTCCTGGTGAGGAAAAAATCTCCAGCACAGGCCGTTGACGATGTTGCCGCATGGATAGATGAACAGATGAAGAAAAAGGAGGCGAAAGCAAGACAGGCAGAGGCGGCTGCGGCTCCAACTGGCCAGGGTAGAGAGCATGTTAAAGGACCACTGAGCAAGAGCAAGAGCAAGGGCAAAAGCCAGGCTCAGAAAAGACAAAACGGCGAGGTCCCAGGGTCGCCAGAGACGAGTCAAATGCCAAATGGACTCAAGGATGATGATCATGATGATGCGAATACTATCAGCAACGTCGATGGCGTTGAACATGGGCAGGAGGAGCCAACCTCGCATATCGCGGAAGGAGCATTGATTCAAGAGAAAGGAAACAAAACCAAGGCCTCCAAACCCGGACTGGGGTCTGAGACAGGCAACGATGGCTCCAAGGCAGACACAGTCACAGTCACGAATGGAGAAGCGAAGTGTGCGGCCATGACGAAAGATCAGGAGACTGACCCTTCTGATAGTTCAGACTGTGACGATAACGACGATGATGATGGCAGCGACGAGGACGACTACGACGACGACGGTGCCAGCTCAGAGAGCTCTTCGACCGTGGGAACATCGCGTTCTGTCCATGACCAGCGATTCGACTGGGAAACCACCACCACCGAGCAAGAAGGAAGTTCCGGCGACAGTGATGGGTATTACTTCTGAATGTTCAGAATGAAGGTCGAATGGAAGGGAATTGCTGCCACGACGGGGTCGGAGAGGAGAGGAGATGGGAGTAGGGGGAGGGAGGACTTGGGGGAGTTTGATGGACAGAAGACTACTTCCTAAGTTCCTAGTTAGTAGTAAAGACAAGCTCCGGGAAGAAGAAAAAGCACTGAGCATTGTGTTGTCTCCTAACTCAAAAAGAACACTCAAAGACCTCCGACTCCGAAGCAGGACAATCTCAACCATGAACTAACTCCACAAAGGCCCCGCCCCAGCCCCAGCGCCGGGAAAAAGGACGCAGATACACAGAACACCACATGTACATGTACTCCGTACGCAGACATGTTAAACCCACACAACGCAGGAATGCAAAACTTTCAAGTGGCCCCGTGCAGTGGCTAGAGACATGACATGACACAACACAACCCAGAATAGACACCGACAGACACCGCCACCAGCAAAGCATGGTGATGCTGAGGTAATGGTCATGACTTCCCTGTGGGACAATCATCTCATTTGGAAAAAGTCAAACAGAAGCTGGTTTGGTTTGGTTTGGTTCTCGTTGCCATCCCTAATCCGATCCAGTCGACACGTTGAACCTTTTTTTGGCGTTTCACAGCTCACAGCTCCTGACACGCAAAGACATTCTCGTCGCCAAATTCAAGATCGCCGCCAGTGCTGTCAGCCTCCTTGAGGCAAGAAAGAGTGGGGTTGGGGTTCTGCTGGTCTTCGATCTCGGTTTCATCCTCGTCCTTTGCAGATTCGGATTCCCAGATCTCAATGTCCCCGCTCTCGGCGACGACAGCACTAGAAGAAGTGGTAGAGACGACAGCGGCGGTGACGGTGCAAGGAAGGCCAGCGTCGAAGGGCGTCGCTGCGCTCAAGATCTGCTCGAGACTCGGGGCGTTAATCTCTTCGAGGGTCTTCGCCAAGGACGAGTGTGCAGCGGCGGCGGAGGGCGCTTGGAAGGTAAAGTCGGATTCCTCCTCGGTGGGCTTCTGCACATCATCAGAGTCCTCAATGTCCGTCTCCGCCTCATCGTCATGCACGAGGACCACGCTGGTCGCGTCCAGACCTTCTGCGTAGAATCCTGCCGGGTCAAGATCGGCGAGTGGAGATCTCGGTTCTTGTTCGTCCATGTCGGTCTTCATCGCGTTCACGTCCTTGGCTTCCTCTTGTGCTTTCGCCAACGCGGCGGCGGCAGCAGCAGCCATGGATCTGGTCACGGGCGCGGAACCGGCCGCCTCTTCGTTCGGGTCCACGTTTTCCTTGCCACGATCAGCAGCCTTGTTGAATTTGCTCGGCATCAAGCTGGTGCTCTCGTCATCGCTGATGTCCAGTCCCGTGGTATCCTGTGTCATCGTCCATTCGTTCATTCGGTACTCCTGCTGTTCCTGCGATTCCTCGTAGATGTCGAAGGACCATGATTTCGGCTGGCTGGTTTCGAGGACTTGGTTTGTGGGTGTTGTCTTGGGTCGGGATTTCCGGGCTTGAGATTGGAGACGCGACTTCTTGGTCCCGTTGAGTGCGGCGGCCAGGGTTAGGCTTGGGGAATGCGTGTTGACCGAGAATGGGGGAGGGTTGAAGCGTTTGCGAGGATTGAGGAGACTGTTTGGTCGTCTGTTTGTAGGGGAGCGACCGGCAGGTGCGGATGCCGGGGCTGGTTTGGTGTATGTATCGAGACGTGGAGTGACGACGGTCGAAGAGGGGTTGAGTCGGGATCCATGTTTGATGGTCGATGTCGGCTGAGGCTTCACTTGCAGACTGTATCGATTGGCCTTGGAGATAGACACGTCGTCCTCTAAAGCTGATCGCTTGCGCTTGTGCAGTGACTCGAGGATGCTGGGGTCAATATTCTCACTGTCTGAACCTCCATCGGGAGACGCAGCGCGACGCTTCAGGGACGTCGGGGCGGAGTTTGGTGTGATTGCTATCAGAAGGGTCAGCGATGGTCATCAGATAGAACTGAAGAGACGTGAACGAGCAAGAAAGACGCCTACCATTTTGACGGTTCTTGATGCTCTGCAAATTTCGAAGCTTTGAGTCATTCAGGACACCGAATGGTTGACGGGCAGGAGTAGTGATGGGAGCCAGGGTCGTCATTTTGATGTTTGCAGACGGATATTGGGAGTGGCGGATGAATGTGAAAGTGTCGGAGTGTTGGGAGTTCTGTCAACAAGCCGCCCGTACGCGACGGGGAGTGATTTGCTGATTGTTTACTGCAGCCTCGTGAAGGGTTGGTTGCCCCTGTTTACCGGAGTGAATAGTGGTAGAGTGAAGACACTGATGATGCGAGTCTCGTGTGTCTTTATTCCTCAGGTAACCAGATCGGTAGTGCAGGAGTACAGAGGCGGGCTTGGAGGAGTGAAAAAGTCTGCCCACGAGCTCGGGCGGCAGCAGAGGGGTATATGGGAGCTATGGCTCAACAGAATGCGGGCGCAGCAAGCCGACCAGGAGAAGGGCCGGGTCCTTTGCTGGACGCGGAGCGCGGTGCTGCTCCCTGGAACGCGGATCCTGGGCAGAAGCAGCAGAATTGACGTGACAGGCGGCGGGAGAGGGCGATATTGAGGGATGACAGCGCGGTCTGGCTGCTAGCGCGCGAGCGGGACTGAGGACAGGGGTTGCAATGACGGTGCTCGAGGTGGGGATTGGGCCGATGGGGAGGTCGAGGGATGTGCTCGGTGCTGATGAGGTGCAGATGGTCGAGGAGGAAGGCACAAGGGAGAGGGAGGGCGTGATAACTGGTGCGAGGTGAGTGGTGAGAAGCGAGAGGAAACAGGACGTGAAGTGTTCTTGATTGATCTGCGGCGGATGTTGATACAAACTCGGCGACGCGTCAGGAAAGAGTGGGTCCGCGAGACGCGTCGCGAAATTGCTTTTCGAGTCGCGTAAAGTGCAAAAGTGCAAAAGTGCTGCAGCCCAAGACGGCCAAAGATATTCATCAATATGATGGAATGCACAAGAGTCGGAATGTATCCTCTCCCTCCTCTGATGCTTCTCTTTTACTGTGTTGTTCAAATTCTTTGGGTTCGCTCCTACCGACTTGTGTTTCCCTCGACCACCAGGTCATTTCTGGTGCCCGCTCGGTCGACCGCCTTGGCGACCTGGTCGGTTTCGCCGCTTGCTTCCGAAGGTCAATTGATCGCCAATCGACGCCCGGAGGGGTGGACGTGATGATGTCGTTGCAGCAGACGTATCGACGTCAATGTTGCCATGGCCTCGATGGTCACCCACTGGCGACCTCCTCCCCGGCCGACTCTGTGGCGATGATCTTGATGCAGTCAGTAGCAGTGAGGTAGGTGCGAGGATGTTGACGTCTCATCGCGATCCCCGAGATGGCGTAACCGCCGTACTGTCTCTCTGTCTCCATGGTTGAGACAGATCAACTTCAAACACCGCCTGAGACGTTACATTTGCAACAAAGATAGGTCCTTCGGTGCCCTTCGAGTTTGGCTCCGAGCCAGGAGCGATGACGAGGACGAGGATGATAGCCTGGGTAACAACCCGTGTCTCGAGACAGTTCATCAACGCCTCTGGGTCGAGACAGAGCTTCTTGCTATCTGCACCTCAAGATATGCAGCCCAGCAGCGACGTCTCGAGCCGGCCGACACGACTTCTCACAAATTCGATCTTGCTGATGCTGATTCGAGGTCTGGACCCTCCTGTCGCACGAGAGACAAGCCTGCGGCTCCGCGATCAGAGAAAGGCCAGCAGAGATGCACAAGACATGAGTGGATCGCGCCTTCGTTTCCACCTCTACTACTCGATGCCAATCATTATTTCATTCAAGTTCTGCCTCTAACCAGGTGGCATATGCATCCATATTTACAACTCTCCAGAGACACCAGCCAAGCTGACGAGTCAAGCACCTACAGTTTCGCCTTCGGTTCCGAGATGTCGACCAGGTTCTCGTCCTTGGCAAACTGGTAATAAAATTCGAGGCTCTGCGGGTTCAGCAGTGTTCCTGATGGCTTGATCACTTTGCCCGACACGATCTGTTTCACGGGCAATTCGACCTTTTTCAGATTCACCGTCGTCTAAGCGCCACAAAGTCAGCACGAATCGAATCTCAAATGGAAGAAGGCCAACCATGGGGTCGGGCGTGGGAAAAAAACAACAGCAATAACATACCGGAATCTCTTTCGTCTCAAAGACAAACTTGGGCACGTGCCGAGGACTTGTGGCCTTGCGGATGGCGTCCTTGACCTCCCTCACGAGCTGCGGAGTGAACTGGTGGCCGGGCTTCATGAGCAGGAACAGAAGGACGCTCTCGTCCTGGTCCTTGGGCCTCCTCTGGCCCACGCAGATACTGTCGCTGATGCGGTCCGGGAACTTGGCCTCAATGATGCTGTAGATCTCGGCGGACCCGAAGCGCACACCACTCGGGTTGAGCACGCCGTCGGCCCGGCCGAGGAACATGACTTGCTTCGTGATCGGGTGGATGAGGATGAAGTCGCCGTGCGTCCAGACGTCGTCGAATCGTGCAAAGTAGCTGTCGAAATACCGCTGGGGCCCGTTGTCTCCCATGAAGGTGACGGGCATGCTCGGGAATGCCCTATCCGCGACCAACTCTCCAGGCACGCCGACTTCGACCTCCGCTCCGCGCACGCCCTTGCCGCCTTCGATTAACGAGTCGTACACCTTGACCGGCACGCCGAGTGATCGCGACTGGCATCCGCCAACATAGACAGGTAAGATGGGATTCCCACATCCAAAGCATCCGGCCAGATCGGTACCGCCGGAGATGTTGTCCAGCTGGGCGGAGGTTGGGAAGCCCTCATCGTAGAACCATTCGAACAGCTGGTCCGAGAGAACCATCCCCGTGCTCGTGACGACCTTCAAATGACTCAAGTCTGCGATCTTCTTGGGGACGATGCCATTGGTTTGCAGAGTCTGTAAATATCGCGGACTGATGCCCAAGTGTGTGGCCTTCTCCTGGCCGACGAGTTTCACAAAGTTGGTGAGATTGGGGGCGAAGGGGCTTCCGTCATAAAGGATCGCTCGACAGCCGGTTATCAGCGCCTGAATACTCGACAGATACATGATCCAGCCCGTGGTGGTGTATTGGAGCTGAATCGAATCGGGCCCAATGCTCCGATGGAGAGAGGCTTCCTTGAACCCGGAGAGCAGGACGCCGCCGATCCCGTGGACGATGCATTTCGGCTGGCCCGTCGTGCCGGACGAGTAGACGACGATGAAGGGGTCTGAGAAGTCGGTAGGCTCGAATTCCAGAGTCGTCGATTTGGCGGCCGCTTCGAAGCTGGCCCACGTCTGGGCCCGCGGGACCGACGAGATGTCGGCAGGGGAATGGGTGTAGCGTGCCTGGGCGACGATGCCCTCGAATTCCGACACGCCCGTCATGCCGGCCATGATCTCCTTCATCTTCGGGCGGAGGTCGATCTTCTTGCCGTTGTACAGCGCCTGGTCGTCCATGAACAGGAACCGGGGCTTGATCTGGGTCAGTCGGTCCAAGATGCCCTTGGTCCCCATGTCGGTGCTGCTCGAGCTGAAGAGCGCCCCGAGGGTCGTCGTGGCCAGGAAGACGGTGAGAGTGTCGATGCTCGTGCTCGCCACGATGGCGATCCGATCTCCCTTCTTGACCCCGTGTGCCCGCATCGCCTGCGACAGTCGGCCGACTCTCTCGCGCAGCTGGCCCCACGTGATATGGCGGATGGGTTCGAGGAAGCTTCCCTCACGCACCTCGGAGGCGGCGATCTTGTTGTCGGCCTTCGCGGTGCCGGTAATCGGCCTCCCCTGCGCGTCGCCGTTGAAGAGAATGTTCTGCGCAAAGTTCATCTTCACGCCCTTGAACCAGCGCGGAATCGAGTCCATCCGTGCCTGCTCGTCAACCACCACCTCTGGAACCGTCCCGCTGTACACATAGGGGAAATAGTGGAAGACGAAGCGCCAGAAGTCAGATGTGCGGGTGCACGAGTAGTCGTACATTTCATCGTAGTTCTAATAATGGAAGAGGTGAGGACCACGGTTAGCTTTCAGATCCATGCCCGGAATCAATCATCGCCGTCGTCGTCCCAATCTCTTCTTAGATGGCGATCTTGAGATGCGTCGACATACCTCGAATTTCTTCCCCAGCGATCTCTCTAAACTGGTCTTGAACTTCCACATCTCGGTGCTCTGCGGGCTGGGATGCTCCCATAGCTTCCGCGGGACGGGGAGTTCTTCCGCCATCTTCGCTCTCTGTTCTTGATCTAAAGCTCTCCTGAGCGTAGGGGAGATGTACTCGTAGATTGGTTTAATCAAACAATACACAGCGCACGCAAGTAAGCTGATAAAACAAGGCAAGCAAGCCTGTTCACACTTTTCCGCCCGAGCTTACTATGGGAAGCAAGTGGAGTTGGAGAAGGGTTGTGTCTTCGGATCCGACTGTGGGATTAAGTCAGGATCGAAGTACTCGTATATGATATAAGAGGGGGAGCGTGGGACGGATCAAAGCAAACCCGCAGGAGGAGAGTCTGTTCGAGTATATATGATCAATAATGCAAGCTTGTCCAAACGTCTGGTCTTGAGGCGGAAAACAATCCACCTCTGGAAATGGCCCGGGGTGGGACCAGGTCAAGGCTCAGCAGCCTCGGTTCTTGATTGACATGACAAACTGAGTACGAGTATGTGTGGGCGTTCACTACTAGCGACAAGGTTTGGCGCATTGATGGCCTCATATTCGTACTCGTACGGTTCCGGTGGATATATCGCATCCGGGGGCTCAGGGAGCGGCGGGGCAGGGATTCGAATCGACATTATTATTTCCTATGGCCTTGTCCCGCAATATTTGGCATGACGGGACGGACGACTGCCCACTGCTCAGAGCACCCCAGTCACTCCGAGTCCGTACCGAATCTCCCCTGCCACCTTATCTCGGTCGTGGCTTTGCGGAAGAAGAGCATGCGGGGCAGTACTAGGCGGGCGGGATGCCCCGGGCGGGATTGTAAAGAATGTCTACTCGAGACAAAGCGTCGGGGAGGTGGAAAGCCCGAGAGACGGAGAAAGGCTTGAGGCTTGAGGAGGGAGAGAGGGAGGAGCAGGAGGGCAAGACGTAGATTTCCGGCCCGGCAATAACCTTCCTAAACCGAGTCGCAAAACCCGGGGAACAATGTTGATCCGCCCCCGCGGCCGGCGCGCTGCAGTTCTCGCCGATGCTCCGATGACCGGCCCTGCTCCGTCCATGGAACCAAGTCCGTGGAATTCCATCGCGCGAGGCGTACCAGTAGTCAAGTTTCTTGTTTCGGATCCGGGGCCTGCATGCATATCCTAGAGTACAGTAGTATTTCCCGAGCAAAGGGTTCAAGGTCCTGCTGTCCATGGGCAGCCTGCCGAGTTTTCCGATGCTGGTGGCCAGTGGCAACAGATCAACCTGGGGTCGCCGCGGAATAGACGGGGGTACAGGCCATGGCGCTGCTTTCTGGCAGGAGGGGATTGGTTACTCGTAGGAATTGGATTCATCAAGACTGACGTCGAATCTGGCGCGTGGTGTGCTATGGAATAAGAATACCCCGTCCATCCGACCTCCGTCGACTATGTCCTCGAGTCCTGCCGAGCCATTCAGCCTCTTGAGCGGTTGCCAATCGCCTGCCTCTCCTTGTCATCATGCATTTTTCACCGGTCCACCCCTTGGACAAATTTGTTCCAACAGTTCGGAGGGATTGTCGTAATCGTTGCTGCTGTTGCATTTTGCAGGAGACGGACTGGTGACAGCACCATCGATATCTCGACTAGGCCCTGAAACCGGGGCTGGAGATGGTGGCGGGGGCTGAACTGGTTCTTCGGGGCGATCACCACTCGCGGTATGTCGTTTAGCCCATTGTCTAAGATCATCCAGGATGACGGGGAGCATGATGGACGAGCTCTTGGGGCCTCTGCTGCGTTTCTTCTGCTGCTTGCCATACTGGCACCATTCTAACTCGCGCCGGTAAAAGGCATCATTGTTCATCAAGTTGGAGGCCCTGCGGGTGATAATATCATGCTGAGCCTCGACATCCGCGCCGATCAGCGTCGAATCGGTCCTGTTGAGTGTTGAGGTAGACACAGTAGGTGTCCAAACTGCACTTCCCGCGTCCAAGGCAAGTGCGGCAGCTTCCTTTTCCCTGCGCTGCCTCCGTCGTCTGCAGACCATGGCCGCACAGCAACCTAGAAATGCAGCTGTAAATGCAAAGGCGGCAATCCCACCGAAGACAGTGAGGAAAAGCTTGTATTCGGGATCGTTGACGACGGGTGCAGCAAGGACAGTGGTCAGGTCCTGTTGTGCGACTAGCTGTGCCGCTCGCTGTCCAAGAAGAGTTCCGGTGAGCATGTTGGCACTTCTTCGACGAGGGTGGTACCGAACAGAAAAACCAGAACGACGAGTCTCTGCTGGGGCCGAAAGAATGAGGCGACCGAACGAGGACGGAAGATTGTGCTGCTCTCGATAGGGGAGGCCGTAACAATGCGAAGATCAAGATTCCAGCCACCGCCATGCGTCCGATCAATCCAAAACGTGATCTCGGGGCAGGATTGCACAGTACGCCCCTACAATAGTCAAATGTGATGAAAACAATAATCTGCAGAGGGGGAAGAGGTTGGAAGAAAGCGATCAGAAGTCCTCTTCGGTGATCTGTTGCAGGTAGAATGTTGATTGTCCTTGCCCAATGTTGCAAAGATTGTAGAGTATCGCTCTTGACATCCAACTCCAGTCGGAACTCATAAGAGGGAAGGGCGTTTCCCTGTCTCGAAGATACGTACACTGTTGCCGGATGTTTGTGGTACCCATTTTGTGACTTTGCGGAAGACCGGCTCTCAATATTTACCCCTCTCGTCTTTCAAATGTATTCCTAATAGAAACGAAGGCGGACGCCTCTTTCTCTCTGTCACCCACGCCCATCCACACGGTTTCTTTGCAACGCTTTTTATTCCAAGGAAGTGGTGTTTTTCAGATCAGCTCCAGGCGAAGTGTCTCTTCTCAGCCGTTCTGCTGGAAGATCTCTCACTTCAACGCCTGGGCCGATAGAGTGAGACGACCGGTGACGAGGCCAAACCTAAGAGACACGAGTTAGCGTCGGAGATGCGGCAGAGCGAGAGAACAGCAAAGAGAAGATCTTCTCACATTTGTTGCGCTCCATCCTAGTCGGAAGGCAAACTCATGCGCTAGAAGTTCCCCAAAGCCCAACATCATTCCATTGACAAACGGCAAGATCAGATTGATCGCCGCACCTCTTAAAATGCTCCATATCGTCGGGGGCTGGTATATTATAACAGGCTGTGCGCCATTGTTGTCCGAAGACTGAGGCGGTGATGATGACGGAGGTGAGAGAGACGAGTAGTGCTCTGAGTCGGAAGGTATGGTCAACTGAGAGCCGGAGAGATCTTGCGGCGGAGAAGGAGACTGTTCGGATCGTGAGGCCATGGTGAAGGGAGGAGTGGAGGTGCTAGACAATGTTGAGCAGGTTGTTTGACCGTCGACAGAGGAATGATGGAAGTGTCTAAGGGAATTTCGGCTCGACGTTCATCTTCTTCAAAGGAGCGACATGGGATGAATGGGAGCTTGGAGAACAGGGCAATTCTTGAACAAGCGGGTGAGGGAGTGTTCAGAGGGTGAAATGGGTGCAAAGCTGCCGTTGAGGTTCGGTCAACAAAAATGGGGGAAGCTCGAGAATGTGCCGTTGAAGCGGCAGTTAGTCGCAGGTGCAGTATAGCAGCAATACCAGCAGTATCAGTACAGTAGTAGCAGTAGTAGTAGCACCCACTGGTGTTGCAAAAGACCAGTCCAGGCACGAGATGCAGTGGTGACGAATAGCAGATGCTGAGCTCTCGCCTCACTTGCTCCTCAGGTGCTTAGCTAAGGTTCTTTGGTGTTCTAAGTAACTCCGTACTAGGCGACTCTCTTGTGACGTACCGGACTCTCACCACTGAAGCCGCCCGCGTTTGTAAACTGCACCGCCAGTGACTGACTACAGCCTCAAAACACCGCATTCTCTCACTCACTTCCATTCATTTCTCAATTCACCACGCCGCACCTTCCATCTATCTTCCGGCCACCGCCCTCACTCTTTTACTCAGATCGCTACATGGTTTCGTAGGCGTGAATCTCGTCTGAGAGCGCTTTCTGACTTCTCCCCAACAAGGAAGCCCTTGTTCCTTCATCACCACTTCTTTTCTCCACATCCGATCTCTCACCCATCCTAGCCATGGCCGACCCTGTGGAGCAAAACACTCTGCTCGCTCAGTTCACTGCCATCGTGGGAACGACGGCTCGACAGGTTTGAGCGCCTCTTTCACCCGACGCTTTCAACGCTGACTTCAATCTCCAGGCTCATCAGTATCTGTCGTCGAACGACTGGAACCTCGAGCACGCCATCGCAAACTACTACGCAGCCCAGGAAGATCACGTCGAAGACAATGCCGACGATTCGGACTATGCAGATGAAGACGACCCGGACACTTCAAACCAGCCTCACTCGAACTTTGGTGGCGGACGAAGACTAGGAGATGGCCCGTCAGACCCCCAATCCATTCCCACAGCCTCCGTCTCCGGACCCTCACAGTCCAAGAAGAAGTCCTCTACACAGAAGAAGTTTGCCACGTTGGGCGATGTCAACGCAAGCGGTGCGAATGGGGACGACTCGGACGATGATGACAAACAAGATCTCTTTGCAGGAGGCGAGAAGTCTGGTCTTGCTGTGCAGAATCCCGACGACCTGAAGAAGAGGATTCTCGAGAAGGCACAGAAACGCGGCCCTCCTCCCAAGGAGCCCGCTCAAAAGAAGTCCTTTTTCACAGGCTCCGCCCGTACGCTTGGAGGTGACGATGCTCCTTCACGTGAGATCCCAGCCGCGACCCCGTCCAGAGCCCGAACCGAGCGCGTGGATCGTGTCCTCCACTTCTGGCAGGATGGGTTCAGCATCGACGATGGAGACTTGTACCGAATCGACGACCCGAGAAACGCCGAGATCTTGAATTTGATCCAACAGGGAAGGGCGCCTCTGAACATCATGAATGTCCAGCCAGGCCAGGAAGTGGATGTCGAGATCAAGCAACACGATGAGAAATATGTCAAGCCCAAGAAGAAGTTCCAGCCCTTCGGAGGCTCTGGTCACCGCCTCGGAAGCCCTACGCCAGGAGTGCCGTCCATGCCAGGAGCCTTCACGTCAGAAACCGCAGCGCCGGCCTCCGCCCCCGCGAATGTCGCCGCCGCCGCTCCCACATCTGAAGTTGACGAGTCTAAACCGACTATTACCTTGAGAATCAGTCTGGGTTCCGGGACAAGGTTGACATCCCGCTTCAACACTACCCAGACGATCGGCGATGTGTACGATTTTGTCCAGCGTGCGGAGCCTGGCGGGAGGGATTTCGTTCTGCAAACCACATTCCCCACCACGGATCTCAAAGATAAGACACAGGTTCTTGGAGATATGGCGGAGTTCAAGAGAGGCGGTGCTGTTGTTCAGCGATACATCTAGAGATCCGTCCTCTGGCTTTGTGTCAGAACCTTGAGCTCCGTCGGCGTCGGCGATACGCTCTTCGGCATTGCGGATTGTTTGCATGAACACATAGCATAGGCTCGATAAAAGCTTCAGGGCTGCAGGATAGAAATAGAATCACTGCTTCGGGGGTACTCTGTACGTATGTTTCACGACCCCGGATCGATGTATTGGCCGGCAAAAACATGCTCGGCGTACCTTCCCACCTCGGATTTCCGCGCTCTGGAACATTTTGCGATGAAGCTGCGTAGAGATTCAACTTTCGACCACGCGATCGCTCCACCCTGCCACAGAGAGCCCAACATGTCGATTTCGATGGGCCTGCGGTGGTCGAACCGGAGTATAAATGCTGGCCAGAGGAGGATCGTCGTTGGCGCCAGGGATGTGCGACATGTACGAGCGACCCTTCCTGCCTTCAATGACGAGCACCGGGACTGACCACCACGCAGTTTTCCCAGCATCTCCGCAGAACGCCCTTTACTGTATCGAAGACTTCGCGACAGGGAGATGTGTCTAGGTTAAGGCTGTCCCAGCAGACGCGATCTCTCTCGCTGTTTGGATGGGGTTCTAACAAGCCATCCGATCCGTTAGCAACCGCCAACTCTGCGACTCCCGTCGAGAGTGCTACACAAGCCGCGACTACCTCCCCGAATGTCGTCGAGTCTGTCCGGACGGTGAAAGCGTCACATGCCACCTCAGAAGGACCCGATCTCTCTCAAAATACTTCGTCTATCAGCAGCCTTGAGCCCGATTCGTTGCGGAACCTCGAGAACTCAATCGTCAATGCACAAGGTGTGACATCGACTGGCACCGGGGTGGGCGCTCCAGAACTGGCCTCAATACCGGAGGGGCTCGGGTATTTGAAAGATGTCTGCGGCCTCGACTTTGGATGGGGTCCGACGGCGCTAATGCAGTTTGGCCTTGAACATCTTCACATTACTGCGGGTCTATCATGGTCTGCAGCCATCATAGGGCTCGTGTTCTTGATCCGCGGATCCATTCTCCCCTTTGCTCTGGTTGCCTCCGACCAGGCGGCCAAGTTCCAGGAATTGGGTCCTACAATCAAACAAATCAGTGAGAGAGGGAGAGAGGCACTGGCCGAGAACAAGCGACAAGGCGCCATCGAAGCACAGATGCAGGTCCGAGAGCTCAAGAGGGAATCCGGTCTCTCTTTTTTCAAGATGTTCAGGCCTGTCCTGTTCCAGATCCCCCTGGGATACGGGGCGTGGCATCTCTTGAGGCGTGCCTCTGAGGTACCGGTGCCCGGCTTCGAAGCCGAGCAGTTTTTATGGCTAAGCAGCCTTGCGGTGACCGATCCAACATACATCCTCCCGCTTGCGACCGCTGGAATCACCTTTTGGAATCTTCACACCACCCAAAAGACACAGCAGAGCACCATGGCGGCAGCAACTGCCATGAGATATATCCTTCCTCTCATGACCGGTGGATTCCTCTCGTTCCAGCCCGCCGCTGCCCAGGTTTACTTCTTGTTTAACGGCATCTTCACCCAGATCCAAGTCTCAGCCTTTCAGAATGCTGCATTCCGAAGGATGTTCAAGATGACCCCACTTCCCAGTCCTACTACCTCTACCCCTGCCGTTAACGCCGTCCCGGCCAGATTTTCGCAAATGAACATGGCACGAAAGCCTGTGGTGGTTCCTGCTGCAGCCGAATCCGAGCCTGCCCCTTCTCCCGATCGGAGCATAATCGACAAGGGAGTTGATCAATTCAAGGAAATGCAACAACAGGTATGGAAAAAGACGGTTGGGACCGCCAGTGAAAAGTGGGAGACCCAACAGAAGGAGAGCAGGATAAAGAAGGAGCGGGAACGATTGCAAACCGCGGCGGCAAAGTACGAGGCTCAACGTCGACAAGATCTGGAGGAGCAGAGGACGTATCGGAATGCTGGAAACCGGTCGAAATAGTGCCTGACGCCCACCATGGCTGTGAAGCCAGAAAAGACCCCGGAGAAAGCCTACCGAACCACTCTCAGAGACTCGATGAGCATACCTGCGTTCATCCATGGCTTGTGATGTACGACTATGACTCGAGGTCCTCTAAGAGCCTGGCTATTAGCTCCATGTCGCCAAACTGAAACAAGGTTATATCTGTCCGAGAAAATAGGCCAGATATGACAGACAGGAGTCATCAGCCTCACTTTCGCTCAGAAGGCAAAAACATTCTGGGTGTTGCGAGAAAAGAGATGTACGATACGACCGGCTGTCGACATGATGCTCAACAACGGGCTAGACGGTACATTCTCTGTTCATGATGTATTGTATATATCCCACACATAAAAAGAATCTTCCTCTTCCTCTTCCTCTTTTCTAACTCTCAATACATTTCCTCCTTTGCTAGCTTACACTCGCACCGTTACGTAAAATGCTGAAGTATAGACAAAGGTAAATAAATGGAGTTACGGTAAGTAATATTACTCCGTAGAGAGAGGATTGGATATACATGATATGATATAATGTGATGATGATGTGATTTGGTGTTTGGCAACTTTTTCAATTTTTGTTTCCAACACTTCCGATTTCCCGAGCAGAATCGTCATCGTGACCTTTCTCCTCTTCTTGCTGGACTGGACCGGGGCAAGACGGCGAAAAGTTGAAGATGAGCTCACTCACGCGGGGCCATCGTGTCCTATTCGACGACCCAACCAACGCGGCGGGCCTCGTTTGCTCGTTTTGCTCGTTCGCTCGACGCATCTCATCTCATCTCATGTCGCTTTGTTATATGATCCACTCATGCGCTGGAGAGGGTCTTATTTGGCTCTCAATAGCCCCGGATGGCCTTGACGCCTGTATTCCTGGCAACGATATCAATTAATGCCCGTTGGTAGTACCATTGCCGTTTGCGGGCGATTCATTATAGAAAGGCCGGGGCACGTTGTCATAGTAAGGGACGACGATGAAGTTCTTGTCACTGGTCTTGCCGACCATGCCCTTTGTGACCTCGGTGATGGGGTCGCGTGAGACGATGGTGTTGAGCAGACCGGGACCCCGGGTGGCGGTCATATCTTTGATGGCGTCGCGGATCTCGTCGAGCGAGTTCTGCGCGATGGCGCCCTTGCAGTTGAAGCCCTGGGCGACGATGTCGAAGCGGCACGACTCACTCAGTTTGCTGACCATGCGCGCCGGGTCTTCGTCCTCGTAGATCAGGTCCTGTCCGGCGATCGACATGCCCCACCAGTAGTTGTTGAAGATGATGGATAGCACGTTCAGGCCATGGCGCGCGTACGTGTCCAGCTCCTGGATATGGAAGCCCGCGCTGCCGTCGCCGTGGATGTTGACCACGAGTCGGTCCGGAGCCGCCACGGCTGCCCCGAGACTATATCCCCATCCGTTGCCCAGGAAGCCCAGGTAGCCCGTGGCCACGATGGCCGACGACGGTCGCGCCAGCTCCAACAGGTCCACGGCCCAGCAGCCCGTCTCGCCTCCGTCGATGATGACGATCGACCCCTCCGGCAGCGACTCGTAGATGGTCTTCATAGCGAAGTACGGGTGCAGCCGGCCGTCAGCACGCTTGACATCGTCGTTGGCGTACATGGACTTCATCGTCTTGAGCGCGTGGATGTCCTCGAGCCAGGCGTCGCGCCGCGGGATCGCGTTCTTGGACTCACCCTCGAGTTTGGCCACGAACGCTTCGATGAACTTGGTCGCGTCCGACACGATCCCCAGGTCGACCGGGTGCGATTTCCCGATCTCAGTGCCGTCCAGATCGATCTGCACCAGCTTGCAACCCGAGTTCGGGATGATGGCCCCGCTGCGTCCCGCGAGAAGGAACCCCGTACGCGCCCCCAGCAGGATCACGAGATCCGGTTGCTGTTTCTTCATGAACGGCAGGGCGGCGAGCGCGCCGGACTGGCCACCGCGGAGGGGGTGGTCCTTGGGGATCGACGGGCTGTATTTCTGCGAGTAGAAGAAGGGCGTGTGTGTGGCCTCGATGAGCTTCAGGAGAGGGTTTGCCTTGGGGGATGCCCTGTCGGTCGTGCGCGCCGCACCCGTGCCGGTGATGATGACGGGTCGAGACGCCGACTTCCACAGCGCCAACAGGCTGTCGAGCGCCGCCGGGTCCGGCGCGGGGGAGACAGCGACGGGGCGCATGACGGAGCCGTACGAGATGGCGTTCATGCGCGGCGGGTGGAAGAGGATGTCGATCGGGAAGTCTACCACGACGGGGCCTGGGGCACCGCTGACAGCCGTCTTGTACGCGTAGCTGACGATGCGCGGGATCTCCTCGACGTTCGTCACCCTGTGCACGAACTTGGTCACTGGTTTGGCCAGCACCACCTGGTCGTGGAACCCCTGCAGGGAGTTCGTCTCGGCCTCACGCAGAGGCGGCGACGATGTCACCACGAAGATGGGCGACCGATCTGCGAAGGCGGTTGCCAGGCCGGGGAGAGCGTTGGCGAAGCTGGAGAAATTTCAGCGACGAGAACAGGACAGCGTCTTCATCCACATCATTTCACATACCCACTGTTGGCCGTCACAAAGGCACATCCCAGCTTCCCGGAGAGTTTGGCGTATCCCTCGGCTGCCTGGACGGCGGTGGTCTCATGTCGAGTATCGATCAGTCGGATCCCCGCGAGCTCGCAGCCGATCAGGAAGGCGTCGAGATGGCCACCGTGAAGACCGAAGGAGACCTCGACACCGAGTTGCGCCAGACTCTGGGCGAGCAGATCACCGCCCAAGCAGTCGCGCTTCTCGGGGAGCTTCCATTTCAGTTCGGCGTCGGACATTGTGGAAGGAGGCAGGGATGTGTTAGAGAGAGTGAGAGAGATGGACAGCGTATACAGCACCGGAAGTGGTGAGACAGCGATATCTGCTGTTTGTGTATATTTTCGCTCTCTCCTGTCTTCAATCAAGGTGAATTTCTCGTCCCTGGAGCAACTCTTCCTCGACGTCCCTTTTATACAGTCACCAGAGACATCCCGAGGGTCGTCGGGAGGGTTGTCTTAAGCACAAGCACAAGCACCACCAGTTTGCCCTTGCGGTGCTCATCTGACATTCCCCGACCGACCTCACCCCACGCTCAGGGTGAGCATTGGACATTGGACGGCCATGAACGATGCACGCACGACTCGCATCACGACCGATTTGCCTAGGCAGTCACAGCAACAAGGGTCCGCACTGAGGCTGTTCTGCGGGGCCTGGACTGCGGGTGTCGCACTGACACGGCAAAGTCTGACTATGGGATCGCGGTGTTGGTCCGAGGTTCAGAGAGGAGCGAATCAGGCAGCGACGTCGAGACCCTGGACGTGGCATATTGCGGGGGAGGAAGACGCGAGTCGAGTCGAAGACAGTGTCTCTAGTCATGATATGCCGACTAAGAACAAGTCACGGCTCTGGTTGCTTGCAGTCGAGGCGAAGTGAACATGTTCAAGCAAATAATGATGGAAAGTGGCTTGTCTGTCTTGCAATAACAATGATGGACGCGACGCGCGGGGCTCGACTTGCATTCGTGCCTGCCGCGGGATCTGCCTGCTAAACCGGCAACAGGTCCGCCGTCGACATACTCATCCTCGTACTCTCTCACTTGACGACTTGTCTGGTAGGTTATCGATGAGGAGGATATACAAACACCGTCGACGTTGACGTCGACGACAAAGAGAAGAAACACAGCAACAACCACAACCCCAAACGCCCATCATGACGCCGCCCATCATCCTCTTCACCTATGACATCTCCGTCTTCGGGCGGAAAATGGACTGGTACTTCGCCCTCAGTGGCCTCCCGTATTTCCACTGCATCGTGCTGAACCGGCTGCCACGGCCGGTGCTCGAACAGCTGGGCGTGCAGTATCGACGGATCCCGATCCTGGCGATCGGACGCGACATCTACTGCGACACGCGGCTGATCATCGACAAGCTGGAGGAACTGTTCCCTTCGACGCGCATCGGGGCCAACACCCCCTTTGAGCGCGGTCTCTCACACTTGTTCGAGAACTGGCTGATCGACGGCGGGCCCTTCTGGCGCACGGCGGGTCTGATCCCGCCCACAACGGAGGTGATGCAGGACCGCGAATGGTGCGAGGACCGCCTCAAAATGACGGGGAGGCCTTTCACCGCCGACACGCTGCGCGAAGGTAGGCCGGAGAACCTGGCCCACGTCCGCATGTACTTCGACATGATGGAGACGGAGCTGCTGGCGGACGGGCGCCAGTTCCTGCTCGACACACCCGCGCCAACACTCGCCGACATCCACGGCATCTGGACCTTCGACTGGGCGCTGCAGCGCTCGATGCACATGGTCGAGTACCTGGAGGAGAAGGAAGGCGTCGTCATCAACGCGCAGGCTTTTCCCAGGACGTTCGCATACGTGGACCGTTTCCGCGCCGCCATCGCGAACGCAAACGCAAACCCAACCGTCCTGTCGTCCGAAGACACGATCCGCCGCATCCTCGAGTCCGACTTCTTCGAGTCCGAGGGCGAAGTCGACCCGCGCGACCCGCTCAAGCTTTCAAAGGGCCAGCTCGTCGAGGTGTGGCCCGTCGAATCGGGGTTCACCCACCACGACAAGGGGGAGCTGGTCTCCATCGGTGTGCGGGAGGTAGTCATTTCGTGCAAAACCAAGGTTGATGTCGGCGAGGGGAAGGAGAATGGGACCTTGAGGCTGCACTTCCCGCGTGTCAATTTTAGGGTCCAGCCTCTGAAGGAGGCGAAGATATGAGGAGAGTATTGGCGGCCCGGCCGGGATGAGACCGGGAGATGGGACAGATGAATGTAAATGTACACGTGAATATGAACATGATTGCGACAAGGACGAGAAATCAAAACGAATTGAAAGGGACTTTCCCCCCCTTTTTGTCAGGGTTATTTTTGTGTCTCTCGCTATGAACATGTCATCGCTCAATGCACGATCGCCAGGCTTGACTCAACTTGATCGAATACTTGCCACTGCCACGTCCATCCTCCATCCTCTCTCCTCCGCATGATCTTGAAATCCCTCGACGATGCTTCAACCCTCACTCACCATGCGGTGTATCCTCCATCGATGATCAACTAGAAAAATTAACAAAAATCAGTCACTCAGATGCCCACAGCAGCGTATGAAGAAAGCTTCAAGGAGCAAGCAGTCAAGGGATGTCTGTCTATCTCTCACCTGTGATCCAGTCATGAACGTGCTCGCATCGCTGAGACAGAACAGCGCTGCACCCCTATACTCTGAGGGCTGGGAGAGACGGCCGAGCTGGTTGAGGTTGCGATCATGTTAGAAAGTGGTCTGGAACATCGAGAGCAGAGCAAAGAGTGCCTAACTAACCATGTTCTCTCGTTCCCAAATCTCTCTCAATCCAGGGTCATCTTCGAAGTTCTTTCGTACCATTGGCGTTAGGATGTTTCCTGTTCCAACACGAACGACAGGGTGATGTATATGTCAGCTCTCAACTCTCAACTCCAAGTGGCCATGCTATGCTATTGCCATTCGAGCATAGATCAAGATCAAAAGGTGAAAAAAAAATAAAAAGAAAGTAAAACAGTACCAGGACACAGAGCATTAACCCGTATAGGTTTCCCATTGACAACCTTTCCCCACTCCATAGCCAAACTGCGCGACAATTGACAAACAGCCGCCTTGGAAGAGTTATACACCGACGAAGTGAATCCCTTGTTCGCAATCAACCCGGACATAGAAGCGACCAACAAGATCGAGCCCGCGCAGTCGTACTTGATCATCTGGCGCGCGCAACTGACCGCAGAGCAGTAGACGCCCTTGTAGTTGATGTCGAGCATCTCGAGGATCTGGTCGGGCGGGTACTCGAGCGCGGGCGTCACCTTTTGGACGCCCGCGGCTGCGATTAGGCCGTCTAGACGGGAGTGCGAGGAGGCGATCGATGAGATTACCCGGTCTAGGTTTGCGGCGTCGCGGACGTCGGCGAGGTGGTAGTGAAGCGCGCCGCCGTACCGTGGGCCTAGACGGTCCTTGACTGTGTGGAATTCGTCGTCGGGCTGCGAGAGGCGGTCGAGGCAGTGAACTTGGCCCCCGGCTTCGACGAGTGCCTCTGCCAGTGTCAGGCCGAGTCCTCGTCCTCCGCCTGTCACAATGAAGACTTTGCCTTCGAGGTCGAATTCGCGGAATCGGAAGGGCGTTCGGTCTGCGTTGGCGTTGGGATCGGCGTCGGGGTCCGGGAGTTTCTCGTTGATTGAAGGCGTGGTTCCAGCACTACCGCTGCCGGCGGCGACAGCCATGCGACGACTGTGCGAGAATTGTCGTTTCTGGTGTCTGTGGGAGGCCAGTAGCGTCGTTGTTGCTCGAGATGCCTTGCTCTGGGAGAAAGGTGAGAAGGCCCCATTCGAACGAGCGGTGGCAGAACATACACGTTCAACACCAACTACTCCTCCTCCTCCTCCGCCACCTCCACCTCCTATACAACTCCGAACCACGCTCACGCGGACTCTCTGAAGAGCCAAGGACATGACGACGCAGAACGACTCAATGAAGTGATTGGACTCTGGGGCGCAAGGCAAGGCAAGGGGTACGGAAAGGGAAGGAAAAGGCTTGTTTGTGTAAGGTACGGAAGGTAAGGTAAGGTAGGTTTTGAGCGGACGACTCACGAAGTGTTTTGAGCCGGGCAAGAAGGCAGTGAAAGTCAGTCAGTCAGTGATGTGTGATGTACCTGGTACCTGTTTTAAACATCGGCCGGAACAATGTAGGCATGATTGGGCCGTTTCTTCTTACGCACATCTCGTAGGTGGCCCCTGGTTTGCCTCTTTCGATCTTGGTATAGCCTCGTCTAGGAGCCGTTGGGTGTGTCGTGTGTCGGCTGTTGGTGTGACGTGGGCGAGGGCAAGGGCAAGGGATGCCAGGGCGAGAGGGAGAGAGAGATCTTCTCCTCGAAGCAGTAGGAAGTACCTAGTAGCAAGGAGTGACAAGAGGCGAAGAAGCGGAGAGAGACACTGAGAGACACACACAAAGGCGGGGTATTGGTGTTGTGACTCGGCATCAACAGGAAGGGATCATCGATCATCTTACCAGACACTCGTATAAGGAACTGGTAACTGGGTGTCCCCCGTTTCCCGTCCAGTCACCACCATCCATCCGATTCATTATCCTCTCGTCGCCCTCTCTCCTGTAAGACTCCGATCTCCGTGCTCTCTCCGCTTTCCCCTTTCAGCTTTCATGGCTTGCTGTCGATGGGCTCGCGGTCATCATCTGCTTCCATGCGGCCGGTGGCGATCCAGGATTTATTCCGGGTCAGGTCAGGTCAGCGCGAGAAGGAGCACAGCCTGACCTCAGCTTCGGAGACGGGGCAGAAGAGACAGAGGGCAGAAGGCAGAAGACAGAAAAAGGCACAAGACAGCAAGAAGATCAGGGACCAACAGGTACCCGGTTTTTTTGTTCATCATCGAGTTCGACCGACGACCGAGAACACCATCTCGATACTATTTCTCCCTTGGCAGTTGGCAGTCGAAGGACATTCCATTCCGTCCAGCTCCCGCCTATGAGATGCTCTATGTGGCGTCTATTCGCCGAACGTGCCAACACTTTGCCGCGCGCGACATCTGCACATCACACCACCCCAGTCTATCTCTATCTGTATCTGACGTCGCTTCTAGAATGCCAGGACTGAGGACACAGATCTTCGCCCGTGCGCTGCTTGTCCTGAGGCTGTGAATGCCCCGTGCGGCTGCGGCAGTCTTCTCCAAGGTGGCGGTGGCTGTCGTTGTATCTGTCTTCAGTCTATAATTCCAAGTCACTTCTTCCCGGTGTTGGGGCTCGCCTTGGTCAACACTTTCGTCACCCGAATGCAATACCCGGCACCGAGAGCGGTCAAAATGTGCCACCAGCCGTGCAACTCCAGCACGAAGCCCAAGGGGAGGCCCACGACGTTCCGGACGTCGCGGAGCCAGCCACAGACGGCGCCGTCGATCAGCCAGACAACGAAACCCATAAGGAAACAGATGCCGCCGACGCGGAACTGGCCGACCCAATACGCCCTCGACTCGCCCTGCAGCCGGTTCCGAATCATGTACAGGACCCGCGGCCAGATGGCGGTGACCAAGAGGATGAAGGTCCAATTGTGCAGCCACAGCTGGTTGAGGACGTAGTGGTAGGCGCTGATGACGCCCAGCACGCCCGTCAGGACGGAGCCGAACGCGATCTTGGCCGTGGTCGACCGGTCGACCGTGTACAGCTCGTAGATGATGGCGGCGCACACCCAGAACATGGAGAGGTCGTCGCAGATCTGCGTGCCGTACTTGAGCGTCAGGTGGAAGGCGAACGAGGTCACGCCCACGAAGAACAGGGCCAGGTTCGGAAACGCCGTGACCGAGAGCATCGACTCGCCGGGCTCCAGAGTGCGAAAGGCCCAGTAGACTGGAAAATCAAGAGGGTGTCAATGGACCAACTCAGAGGACGGGACCAGCAATGAAAACGCACCATATGCCAGGTTCGTGAAGCTGTTGACGAACTCTCCAATCCACAGACTAACCGCGTAATCTTCCTCACAAAAGCTGCCAATACAGAAGAGATCGTCATCGTCAGCTTCCATCCGGATCAACAGGGCAAGCCAGGAAATAGTTCCCGGCCTTGGGGGGACGGCTAGGAAGAGAAAAGACTCACTTGGCTACCGACGTTGGAGGTCCCCAATATCCCAGGTGAGCGTGGGCATCACCCGCGAAATTGCGCTCCACGTGGACCATGGTGATCGAGATTTCGAAAAGGCCAAGGACAGTAGATGTGAATCCGACAGAGTACTCGTGAGGCCCGTAGCTTCACTTGGTACAGGTATGTGAGTGAGCCTTGGTCCTTGGTCGTGGTGGTCGAGATTCTTCAATCGAACGATTCGATTGTCTTTCTTTTTCTAGGTCTAGGCAAACGGACAAATCAGGCAGACGGATATTCTAGGATCGAGGGCGGGATTCGCAGATGAAAGGATTGGACGGTCCAGGTGGAAAGGGGCTGCCTGGCGTGACTGGCGAGTGGCATGAGTGAGTGATTGAGTATTGCTACCGCCTAGAGTAGAGTAGAGTTACAGGTAGAATTACGAGTAGTACTCTTGACTCTTACTGCCGGAGCGACGACGAGGAAAAGAGTTGAAATGCACAAAGCGAGTGATCCGATTCGCCGAGTCGCTGATTCGCGGTTGAGGCCGTATCTCGTATTCTTCGTATCTCGTATGGAATATCGCCTCTCTCTTACCAGGTACTCTCCTCCCACCGACTCCTACGATATCCGTACGGTGAACTTTGAACTCCATCATCTCTCCATCTCTCCACAATCTCAATCCTCGTCTGCAAAAGGGGGAATCTCGGTCAAGTAGAGGATTCACGCGTCACGCGACCACGGGCGTTGGCCTCCCCTCCTCCTATTCTGCCCTCACTTGAACATCACTCTCAATCCGCTCGACTCGATCGAAGGGAACGGCGAAAAGAAGTCGTGCTCCATCTCAATGTCCTTGCGCGTTGTTTCAAACAGCTCCGCGTCGAACTGATTGAAGAAGCTCGCACAGGTGAGGTACAGGTTCATCAGCGCCAGCTCCTTGCCGATGCAGCTGCGTCCACCGCGACCAAAGGGCACAAAGTATTTCTCCAGCCGCTTCAGCTCTTCGCCCTCCACGAGCCAGCGCTCTGGTTTGAAGGCCATCGCGTCCGGGTAGATGTTCTCGTTCATATGGTTGCCCCGGATCGCCATGCTGATGACCGTCCCCGGCGGCAACGTGTATTCCTTGTACGTGTTCGTAGCGCGCGGGTTGAGCCGTGCCATCCGACCCGAGACCGAGCAGGCCAGACGGAGACCTTCGTTAATCACGGCTGTCAGATACGGGAGTTTTTGCACGGTGGCGTACTCTGTCAACGGGTCGGCGCCCGCGCCTTTTGAGGTCTTGGCCGCCGTGGCCAGTTCTTCCTTTAGACGTCGCAGCTTGTCGGGATTCGAGAGGACGTGGAACGTGATGAACTCCAGGGCCGACCCCGTCGTCTCGCTGCCGGCGCCAACTAGCGTCCGAGCCTCTTGCGTGAGCCGGTCGACTGTCTTGTCACTTTCGGGGATGGCGTCCGAGTTGAGGATCCCGTCGAGCACGGATTTGTCGCTTCTTTTCTCGCTGAGCACGGCAGCCTCGGCTTGCCGTGCCAGATCCTAAGAGTCTTGTCAGTCTGTGAATCCCCAGGGGAATTTGGGATGGCTCCGCACCGCCTGGAAATCAAACGCCATCACGGCACCTTCGGTCGAGCTCATCTTGATCATCCATCTCGGCGTGCGCATAAACAGAGGGATGATGATGGGAATGTGCCGGTGCCACACGGCGATGTAGGAGATGGTGCGCGCCTGGCGGTTGTAGTCATCGGCAAAATCCACCGAGTCGAGCAGATTGAATCCCCGCGGCATGCAATAGTCGGTGACTGAGTCGGCGGCCAAACAACGATAGGCATTGGACAAGTTCACGGGCTTCCCCTCCTCGCGCATTTGGCGAAGACGCGCACACAGCTTGGACACCTTTGCGCGCGACGACGACTCCAGGCTCGAGATGGCGGACGAGGCAAAGAAGCGGCTCATAGCCTTGCGCCGAGCGCGATGGAGGTCGACATTGGCCGTGCCAAAGCCGGCATCCTGGGACGCGATAAAGGAGTAGTACCACGGATCTTTGTCCAGGCGGCTAGTGACATTGTAGAATTCGTCAAAGAAGTCCGGATCCTGGACATGGACCTCATTGGGACCGATGCGAACGATCGGGCCTGTGGGCGAGGTGGTGTGGTTAGAGTTTTGACTTCAACGGCTCAACTCAATGGTCCAGGTCAAGAACGCTGCTTACCATACAGCTCATGCAGTTCCTCGATCTTGAACACAAACTTCCCGCCGAGCATGCAGTCATAGTAGAAGTCGTAGAGGCGCGAGATGGCGGCAAGCCTGGGTCCTGGCACCTTGGACAGAGGGTGAAGGAACAGGCGATAGACGATCAGAGAGGCAAGGCCGCCGAAGCTAAGCAGGGCCAGTAAGATGGAGAGGTTCGGATACGATGTGAGCGCCATCGCGGGCCGTCACCGTTCACGGTGGCCGTGGGCTGAGGCGGTTCGGAGGAACGGGGGCAGCAGCAGCTGTTGAAGTCAGTCTTGACTCTTGCTTTGCTGAAAGAGAGCGAGCGAGCGAGCGAGCGGATCCAAATCCAGGAGGAAGAAAGCAAAAGGGTATCTTGACAGTAGTCAGTTCGAAGGAACTTGCCGTGCTTCGTTTTTTCCTTGTCAGTCCAGTTCCGAGTTCCAAGAAGTCAGAATCCCGGGCCAACAGTGCACACCGGTGACACCACGTACGAGAAGAGCTTGTACTGATCCCTGGCCTCCTGGAGTCTGCTAGGCATGTGCCTCTTCATCTGGGATCCTTACTAGCCGGCAAGCTTGAAGCGAGCTGCCATTCTGGGGATGGAAGCCGATACGGAGGTTCTGTTATTGGATGGAGGACGCGTTCGAACGGGGCCATGGCCCATCAGCCGGAGGAAGTACCTTTAGCTGCGAAGGTACAAGGAGGAGGAGTAGAAGTACCCGGGGGCAGACATACTCTAGTGCAGCAGTCGTAGCAGCTGTCAGGACTCGCGGCGACTGGGCAGTGGGTGCTGCCCTGCTGGGATTGCGAATAATGATTGATGATACGTACCGTTCGTACCGTAGATTGGCGGGGATTCAGGGGATGCGGGAAGGACTTGAAGTTGGGACTCGAGTCCGGGCCTTGCACAGTGCAGGTGGGAAGAAATGCTCAAGCCACAACCCTTCGAGCCTCCAACTTCAGTTCTAGGCTCCGATCCCACTCCCCGAGTCCATGGAGTTCCAGGCTAGGGAGGCTCTCTTATCCCTCCCGCGGAGGCGCTTTTCGGACAGGCTCTCTGGCCTTGGCGTGTGCCATCCCAGCAGGGTTAGCCCCGGGGTGCCGCTTTAATTAACCCTTGCTCTGTGAGCAAGGAGAGTCACTCACTCACTCATTCATTACTCTTCTCACTTACTACTATGATCAAGAGTCAAGAGCGTCAACTCCTCGGACAAGTATGAACGCTCATTACGGATTACCGATAGCAATTGTACTGTAGCCTGTTGATCAACTGGCGCAACGCTAGATTGAAAGATATCCTTCAGGCAGGTACGAGCAAGAGCAACCTCGTCCCCAAGGCACCTTTTCTTTATTCCTCCGGTCCGTCGGAAAGGTATGTATGTACGGAGTACTTGTACTTCGGCTCGTACCCGGCGACTCATCGCTTGGAGGTCTCACCTTCTCGAATCGCAGTCTGTTCCCTTTCAATCAAACAAGGAAGGTGTTGGGAGAGCTTGCAAGCATTCCTGGTACCTAATGAGTAAGCCTCGTTCTCTACTTCCAAGTCTTCATGCAGCCACGGCACTTTGCTTCTCGCGGGCACATACATAGGTATGTACTGTCTACATGTACATATTTACAGGTAGGTGAATGCTGTCACTCAACACCCCTGCATGGAGCTGCCGATGTTTGTTTCATCATTCCCCGGCTCATTATCGAGATCGAGCAGCAACCAACTGGCAACAAGTACGGAGTAAGCATGCCTGCCATACTCTACATTGGCTTGACTCTAGCTGCTAGGGCGTGCTCCAAGCTTGCCCTGCTAAGCACGGAGGGTAAGAACAGGCTAGGGATGCCCAACGGCACTGGAAACTGAAACTGCAACTGCAACGTTCCAAGCGGTCCCTTTAGGCTGTCATCGACTGTCGCTGCAGTCTGTCTGCATGCTCACTACTACGTACTGGCAACTACTGTGATCGTGCGGATGGATGCAGATGGTTTGATTTCCGGCGCATTCGAGCCGAAACCCGCCGCCCATCAATCGCTTCTGCCACTTCATATTATTACGTACCCCTCGGGGACTACAACTTGCAAGTCTATCTGCTATGTACGGGTACACACGTCCAGAGTCCAGACTCGTCTCTGATCTCTGATTAGATTGCGTGATTGCGAATCCTCTTTCGACACACACTACTGACAGCTTCCAGTTGAGGAGCGAGGGCGCAACCCTCCACACTCTTGGCCAGGGACGGCTTCACCCTTCAGGCTTCCTTACCTGCTTCAACCTTGGTCTGGCGGCCCCGCTACAGCAAATCACTGCTGCAGTACTGACTGCAGTGCTTATTACTTAGTACTGGCACGATCCATCCAGACCTCTCGACTACTCCCGAGGAGCAAGCGGGAAGCCCCTCCCGGGGACTAGAAGACTGCAGATCGAGCGAACTCCCGAGTCCCGCTCGCCTAGGCGAGACTTGCAGGTCAGTCCACAGTCCACGCAGTGCACGAGCTTGCGAGATCGCGGGCGGCGGCTTGCTGTGGCTCACCCGGCCTGACAGCCTAGGGAGCCCACTGGATGAGTGCCCCCGGCTCGTTGCGGCGCTTGATCGGCGGTACTCGAGAGTACTCGTGCGTATTATTGCCTCATCCTTCTGGCGAAACGCCAGGCTTAGATTCCATGCCGGACGTGCATCTCATCTTCCCTTCCTCACCTTCTTACCTTTGCGATCCGTTCCATCGACCTAGGAGGCGGCAGCAGCAGCAGCGACAGCGACAGCGATATGTCTCGTACCGTTTCCCGAACTTGACCGCCCTTCTGGAGAACACGCCTCTCTTGCGACCATGGCAGACGACGCTGACCGTGACTCTGCTTATGCCGAGAGCGTATATTCCGAAACCACCTCACTGAACTCCAGCATCTTCGACTACCAGTATGAAAACGGCTGTCGCTACCATTCCTATAAAGCAGGCCAGTATTTTGCGCCCAACGATGAGCAGGAACAACAGCGACTGGATCTCCTGCACCATGTCCAGTCCATGGTGCTGGGCGGCGAGTTGTACAAGGCCTCCGTCCAGAACCCTCAACGTATTCTCGATTTAGGCACGGGCACAGGTCTCTGGTGCGTTTCGCCTGATCTCTTCTTGCCCTTCACTGCTGAATTCTCTTCCAGGGCGATCGGAGTCGCCGACAAATTCCCCATGGCCGAAGTCGTCGCTACAGATCTGTCGCCCATTCAGCCCACCTGGGTGCCACCAAACTTGCAGTTTCTCGTGGATGATTGTGAGTCCGACTGGACTTTCGAACGGAAATCCTTCGACTTTGTTCATATCGGTCATCTGGTACGTACGAGCGGCCGTCAAAGGACGCTGGCTTGATTTAAATGTCAAACTAACCTGACAAAATCGTACACCAGGGAGGCGCAATCGCAGATTGGAAACGACTTTTCGAACAATGTATGGAGAACCTCAGACCCGGAGGATGGGTCGAAGTGGTCGACTTTGAGGCCTGGGGATCGACCGACGATGACAGCTTGCCTGAAGATAGTTCATGGGTAAGTGGTCTTTTTCGTCTCACAGAACAAGTCAATCTGGCCGGCCTTCTAACACGAGCCATTTTGCAACAGCACACCTGGCAGACCGAACTCAGCAATGCCTCGGAAAAATTCGGGCGCGCCATGAACGTCAGCCCTCAGATAAAAAGTATGGTGGAGGAAGCAGGGTTCCAGGAAGTCCGACATGAGATTTTCAAGGTATGTCATTTCTTGCATGTGTTCGGTTCGACCGCCATTTTGAACGAAGAAGACTGACCATGGGTGGAAAACTGCGTAGGTCCCACTCTCGCCATGGCCCAAGGACAGGCGTCTGAAGGAGTTGGGCCAGTACATGAATTTATTGATGGCCGAAGCCATGCAAGCTTACAGTCTCGCCCTCTTCACCCGTGTCCTGGGCTGGCAGCCGGCCGAGGTGGAGGTTCTCTTGGCCGGGGCCCGGAAGGATCTGAACAATTTGAACTATCATTTGTATACGCGCTTGTACGTGGCCTCTATTCTTCTATGATTTCCATTTCCTTCCTCGACTAACACGCGGAACCAGGCATGTTGTTTATGGGAGGAAACAACCATCGGTGGAACCATCTGATTGATCTACGACCACGACAGTGAATGACTGGGAAAGGGAATGGGAAATGGGAAGGAAAACCGGAAAGGGAACAGAAAAGTTGGGCGGCGGGATTGAAGTCTCTTTGCTTCTCTTTTTCAACGGAACGAGGATTTTACTCGGCAGTCTGCACACGGCCTTTTCGTCTTCATTTTTTTCGGATCAACAGCGATCGATCTCAACGATTTTACCGGAATGCCAATCAGCCAACGATTTCATTTCACTTGCGGTACATATACATGGCCGGACCACGAATGCGAGGGAGAACCAAGATCAGGGATCAGGGATCAGGGGGCCACAGTCCGAAACATATCAAGATGAACAAAAATGGAAGGCCTTCCAATGTGTGCTGGGAGGGAATCTGACGCAGTTGAATCCTGACTTGCTGCAAGTTCGCCTGCACTGGAGGTTCGGCACGGTAGGGAGGCAACTGTCCGATCTTTTTGCATAATGACGGATGACTGGAACGAGCGCGAGAATATAGACTGCTATGACACACGTTCAACACGAGTATGGCCTCTTTACTGTTGTGTTGTATCTGGGATTGGGATCCATGTCCATCTTTCTAAGATATCCCCAACAACTCACAGCCTCTTGATGAGTACTCATAGAGTCGTATTCCCAACTGCCAACTTAACTGCCAAACTCCGAAGCGCCAAGGAGATGCCTCTTGATGCTTATGCCATCGTCGCTCTCGCAGCCAATCGCAGTGGCATCGCCGGGGCGGAAACTCCGGCGTTAGGCCTTCGCGCTCCTTGTTTCCTCCGCTTGCCCGCAAGGCTGAACATTTGAGGGGAGACCACATTCCAATACTGTCACCTTATGCTACACTTTGTTACTAATCGCCCAAGGAGACCACGAGTATTTTGCGTATCCGGTTATGCATATATGAGCCTGGAAGTTGAAGTCAGGTTGATGAGGGAGGTATATGTATATCACCTCCCTTCCCGCCCAAAAGCGAAGAGTGTCTCAGTTCGATCTTCAACCTATATCAACCAACACCCATCATTGCCTCACTCCACACATTCACAACCACACCGTCTAGTAGAGCATTCATTCATCAACAACTTGCCAACATTGAACAAACCATGGCCGCTGAAACAACCACAACCACAACCACCCTCCCACCACGCGCACGATCCATCCTCGTCATCGGCGCCGGCGAACTAGGCCACGCAATCCTCTCAGCGTTGACAACGCACCCAAACTACGACCCATCGCAGTGCCGCATCACCCTCCTCGTCCGCCCGAGCAGCCTCTCAAACCCCTCATCAGAAAAACAAGCCCAACACACCTCCCTCCGCGCCCAAGGAATCACCATCCTAGGATGCAACATCGAAACCACCCCCCTCGACTCCCTAACATCCCTATTCAAACCCTACACCTCCGTCCTCCACGCCGGGGGGATGTCCCTTTCCCCCGGCACAATGTCGAAAGTCACGCGCGCGGTCCTCGACGCCCGCGTGGGCTACTACGTCCCCTGGCAGCATGGGGTGGACTACGATGTCATCACGCGTGAGGGCGGGCAGGGGATGTTCACGGAGCAGATAGATGTGAGGGATATGTTGCGCGGTCAACGGGGCACGGATTGGGTCGTTCTTAGTTGTGGGATTTTTATGAGTTTTTTGTTTGAGGAGTTTTGGGGCGTTGTTCAAAAACAGACGGTGACGAAGACGCAGGAACAGGGACAGGAAAGGGAACAGCAACAGGGAGAACAGAGAGGGAAGACGATCATCCAAGTAACGGCCCTGAACTCATGGGACGACGTGATCACCACGACGACAGCGACGGACATCGGGCGCTGCACAGCCGAGCTCCTCCTGTGCAGCGACACGCCCGTAAATGAGCCCGTCTACATCGCCGGCGACACGCTCACTTACGGCGCCTTCGCAGACACCATCGCTCGAGCCGTTGCTGCCCGTGCCGACACCAGCACCAGCACAGAAACAAAAACAGAAGTCATCCGCCGCGTCTGGCCGCTCGAGTATCTACGCGAAGAGAGCCGACGCGATCCAGACGACAAACTCAAGAGGTATCGCGTCGTTTTCTCCGAGGGAAAGGGTCTCAGTTGGGATAAGGAAGAGACGTGGAGTGCGAAAAGGGGTTTGAAACTCGAGACTGTCGAGGAGTGGCTGCAGAAGAATTTCGTGTGAAAAGAAAAGGTAACCGAGAGAAATGAGCCAGGAGGGTGGTGTGTGGTCAGATGACTGGAAACCAAGGTTCCAATCCAGTTTCTTTCAATTCAATGCAATGCAATGCTTTTCTTTTCCGGTTCAATTCGCTCTCCTTGGCCTTCAAGGCCCAAGTCAGAAAGTGTTCACTTTCACTTTCGCGCGGAACAAGCACGCCCAGCCCAGCCCCAAAGAAATCCATGTCTTCGCCTCGCCACAACGCCACCCATCATGTCACTGTCTCTGTCACTGTCTCCCCTTCTCTCTCTTCACTGTTCAGTGGTTGAATCACCACGAAGATCCTCGACTCCTTCGCGGCGACGCACCACGCGGCAGAGTCGGCTCCGGCCCATCATGCTCCCGAGGCTGTTGCTACGGGCGTGAGTCGCAGCGGGGACGTCCCCTTCTTCCTCTATCTCTTGATCTCTCTGGCGCCGGGTCACGATGACCGTAGCGGCCTCGGAGGGGGAAGGAGAGGGGGGGCCAGAAGAAGTCGAAAGTCCCGCTGAAGGACGAGAAGGTCTCTTGCCAGGGTGTGCCGGCATTGCCACCGTTGCGTCGGCCTTCCGCATCACCCTGCGGACGGACGGCGAGGGGGAAGAGTCATCTTGGTCTTGAAGACCTTCGGAAGGAGGGAAAGACATCGCTCGTCGTGGTCTCTTGATTACGAAGGGCGGTCGGTGGACAGGAGCGCTTGTAATCGGGCTCCACGGCGGGTGCACCTCGATGCCAGTGATAGTGCTCGGACTGTCACTGGCAGCGGGTGTGATGGGACGGAGATTCATGCCGCCGATGTTGCTGGGGTCGATCCACTCGGCAGTGGCCGCCACGTCGTCGGCGAGCTTCTTCTCCTTGCGCCGCTTCACCAGCCAGAGCCCCAAGAGAACCAACCCGACAAACAAGACCGCGAAGACGGTCGAGATGATGATGATGTCCTTTCGTAACATCGCGGCAGGAGCATTCGGGAACGTTGGTGCATTTGTTCCTGCGGGTGGTGAGGCCGCAGAAGAACCGACAGGGGTCGCCGATGGCGAAGAAGAAGGAGGATATTGGGCGGGCGCAGTGGTGAGGTGACTGCTAGTCGAACTCGGTTCTGTATACTCGCTTGTCTTGCGAGCCGAGGACGACAAGATGGAGGAGGGAGAGGAGGCGGCGGCGGCGGCGGAAGAGGTGTCAAAGGAGCTCTGCTCCGAGACAACGACGACAGACGAACTCGGCGCCAGGGAGGAGGTGGTTTCGATGGTGACTGATGCACCCGAGGAAGTTGGGAAGCTGGTCGACGCTGTGCCATCATCGATGGACACAGCGTCGCTCGGGGGCGGTGGGGCCACGGAGGCCAGGGCGGGCACGGTGAACACGGCGGACGTCATTGTCGACAGGAGAGGGCGGACAGGAAGGACGGCGACCCTGGATTCATGTCAGTTGTCTGGACCGCCCATGTTCTCGCCGATGGAGCGGGTGCGAGTCAATTAAGCAACAAGGACGCCGCCGAAATAACTCAAGCGGTCGTCATCGCTGACGACAAGTAGCGTCTTTGATATGGGAGAACGATACAGCAGGAAGAGCCCTTTCAACAGGCTTGCTGATTGTGTGTTTGAGGGGCTTTGTGCATGTTTGATTTCGGGTTGGATTTGTGACTGACCTCAGAAAGTGATTTTGATGGAGATTTGAAAGAGCTGAGAGACAACAGTCAGCAGCTTGAAGGGAGAGATATCAAAGCACAGGGCCATCGCCATCTGCCAGAGTCATGAATAGACATAGAAGGTCTTCTGATTCACTGGAATGGGAGTAAAGGTGGCTGTTTTGGTGGCAAACTGAAAAGCGTGTGAGGTTGGAACGTACCTTGAGACCTCAACTAGGCCTCACACGTACTCTGGCACCGTCTTGATGGCACTGGAGTCACTGCTGATTGCCTAGTCAAAGGCTCTGAAGCATCGAGTTGAAGAGGAAGAGTGAACAAGTTGAGGCAAGTGAACCGAGCGGAGCGGAGCGGAAATCACTTGGAGGACGAGGCGGAGATTTCAGGAGAAGAAGCGAACGTGGAAGAGATTTGAGACGGAGTAGGAGGAGTGAGAGTGAGAGAGCTGGCCTTGGAACCGTGATCTGTAATTGGACGGAGTGTGCCAGACCTGGCCGGCAAGATGCTCTGCTCCGAGCTCTCATTGTCTTTGATGCGAATTCCATTATCTGGAAGCGTGATAGAGCGGGCCTACAAGACAGCCACTCGATCATGCGCTGCCGGAGATAGGGGTAGCCAGCGGTACAACTGTCCAGAGAAAGCTAAATCACATACTGCAAATGGGTCAGCATCACCTTCGACTAGCAGTAAACAATTACTTACGGGGATGAATAGGTAAGGAACTTGTCGCTCGTACTCCTCCCATGCCTTGCCATACTTCTTGCGGCAGCGCTGAATATCCCGGATGGCCCGATGAATGATCATGGCAGTGAAAAAGGTTGGATAGAACCATGGGAAGGGTGACGAGAATCCAGTCATCGCACCCCATGTCAGGGCGAAGAAGAGATCACACGTATAGTGGATCTTTCGAGCATAGCCATCTGGTCGAGTGTCAGCGCGTCAAAGGAAGCAAAGGGTCTTGACCACTTACACCATCCATCCGCAAGGATTGTGCCACCGTGCTCCGATCTGATCACCTTAGGGTTCTCTACAGTCGCCCATGGGAGCTGAGGGAAGGCGTGGCGTTTGACAGTTCCGCCCAGTTCTTGTGTCCTGAAGCGATTCTTTTGGCTGTTGGTGGTATCCCATACCCAGTAGACAAACAGGTACAGCACGAACCAAGCACCCAGAACATATTTGTTCCAGATGTATGTACTCGGCGCGTGGTTTGCCAGGTAGATCGTGCAATGACAATATGTCAGGGGCACGCCGGCCAGATTCCAGAAGATGAGCATGAACCCCCATTTCTCGTAATACATATCCCAGGTCGGGACAATGCATTCTTCCCCCTTGGAGCAAGCATTGGCATAGAGAAAGTGGGCCATGAGGAGGAGCCCAACCTCGCCAGACACATATCCGTACAGCTCATACTGCCTTGCCGCCGTTCCCAATGTGATCAGGAACAGAATGTACCAGGGCAGGCGAACTTCGAAAAACATTTTGAAGTCAAGAATGCCAAACATCCGGGGGTTGAGCTCGGCGCCCATGAAGAAGTCGTACATGAGATGTCCCGTCATGCGATGCTGCTTGCCACGGTAGATGGCGGAGGTGTAGGCGATGATCGAGACGAGGAAGCCCGAGATGATTGCCACAGACATGAGGGGACCAAACTCATCGATGATCTGGTACAGCTTGAACAGGCCAGAGAAGTGTAGACCAAGGGCGACGATAATGGTTGCCCACCATGACCACATTCCACTGCAGTAGTAGTCGAGCATTCGTCCGTTCTCATGTGGCAGCGGCTTCCCTTTGGTCCAGATACCAGGCATCAGACAATAGCAGGCCGCCTCGAAGATGAAGAAGGTCCAGTACATGGTCCACGCTTTGGCTGATGGCCAGGCACCATAGTAGGCCATTCGGAAGAGGCCATGGAAGAACTCGGTCAGAGTCTCTCCATCCCGTGGAGTGGGAAATTTGCCATTGTAAAATGTGGCCCCGATCCACATGTAGTACATCAGCGTGGGAAACCCGATCATCATGGCGGTGACTCCCCAAGAGCCTCCGAACTCAAAATGACCAGAGGTGTCGATTTTCGGGTCCATCCCAGGTCGCCAGCCGTCCACAAGCTGCTCGCCAGGCGCGGTGTTGCCATCAGGCACCTTTTCCGCGTGTCCGTTTTCTTGTGTCTTGACATGTCCATTCATTTCACCCTCGATGTGTCCGTTCATCTTTTCTGTGCCGGAGCTTTTCGCGCGCCGGGAAGTCTTCCGGGTGCTTTTAGGGGCAGGGGTAGCCAGGACTGCGGCATCATCAGGACCTGCTGAGGATTCGTGCGCGTCCGAGTCATCTGACTTTGTCGCCAGGGACTTGCGCGACCGTGGCTTGCCAAAAGCGCCGGGAGTTTCGACATAGTCAGGGCGGGATGGTTTCCTGGATCGCATTGGCACGGCTCCATTTCCTTTGTTTACAAATTTCTGGCTTACCTGGGGGTCTTGCCCGCCTGCGTGCGGGTAACTGTCATGGTGGAATAAAGGGCAAAAACGAGGGTGTCAGCACGACATGAACGAATGAA
This sequence comes from Exophiala alcalophila, assembly GCA_001599775.1. Classification (NCBI taxonomy): domain Eukaryota; kingdom Fungi; phylum Ascomycota; class Eurotiomycetes; order Chaetothyriales; family Herpotrichiellaceae; genus Exophiala; species Exophiala alcalophila. Next base: position 2,281,820 of record BCHY01000005.1, on the reverse strand, counting down.
TGCGCCCAACTTGACGAATACTTGTTGGATACACAAGTATTTGCCTGCTGATGGCAGAGTTAGTTATTGGTGTTGCTTTTAGGATGGTGGTGTCAGTCGGAACAACAGATCGAAAGTGGGTGCGACGCGCCTTTCAAGTGGTTCGGCCTCGATCGCCGCAGATCCGCCTGCTGCGTTTTTCTCCGTGCCAAAACAATCCACGCGCACTGAACCCACCACGTGGTCTACAGTTACGTACATCCCTTCCCTTCTGAAGTCATGCCATACATTACTTGTACAAATGCCCTACGCAGAATCTCTCAGTTCGCTCATCTCAAGTCTTCATTTCTCATTATCATTCGATAACGCCTAGGCTCTAGCCCAGACATCTGTGTCTCCGGTCTCGCTCTGTCGCTATGTACACGGATCCTTGAGCTGTCGTGTCATCAGGCACCTCGCCGATTGTTTGTCGACATCAACGTAATCTTCTTCTTCTTGCCTTTCTTCGCAGAAGAACCACCAGGGCGGGGTTGCGATCCGCTTCCCTCGTTCAAGCTTGCTTCAACCATGGCAACTGCATCGCCCTCGTCCAGTAAATCCTTCTCCCATCCCTGAAGCCAGCCATCGTCGTGAGGAAGGGGCTCGGTTGCCGCAACGAGAGACGGGGAGCTGGGAACAACGGCTGCTGTACCCCAGACTGTTCTCGGAGCATCCGGGCTCGTACCCGGGGTGGCCAGTGGGGCGAATGATGTTTGCGTTCTGTTGTTCGCCCAGGGTGGCGTGGATGCCAGGGCCGACTCGCCAGGGGAGGAGCTTGGATGGGTCGTCGTGTCGAGCAAAGGTCGGAAATCCGATTCATCGAAGCTCTTGGGAACAGAGCTGGGTCTCCGCCTTCTGGCCGATGCCCATCGTTTCTCTTCCTCTTCCTTCTCAGCACGGATCCTATCTCTCTCTTCCCTGGCTTCCTTCTCCAAGTTTCGCTTGCGCCTCTTCGTGATGTCATCGTGGAACTGCTCAAGGATCACCGGACTGATAATGTCAGTCCAGTCGCACTCCAGAAAAGTGACCTCGAAGCCATAGGGCAAGTGAGCCATGTATTTGGCCCGTTTGCGCAGCTCGTCGTCTATGATATGTCCCGTAGAGATGTGCTCTACCCGTGGGAGGATCGTCGAAGGAAATGCCGAAAAATCACCAAAAGCAGCCTTCAAGATGCGAATATCTAGAGGTGAAAGAAAGAAATTTGGCAAGGCGTGGTAGAAATAGAATGGGTGAGAAGGGGGCCGGCCGGACGCTGGGCCGGACTTCGAAGTCTGCGATGACGCCGCTGGCGAATTCGGGCCTGGGTCGATGGCCAAGGTACTCATAGCACTGCTCAGCGCCGATGGGTGCTCCTTGTCGACCGCATCCCAAGAGGCTGGGATATCTGGGGGCTTTGCAAGTGGAACCACTGCAGCGGCTGTCGTTGGGGGGTTGCCCATGCCAGACAGTTTCTGTTTCGCATCTTTAATGGCCAGGACACCTTTCTGAGACCAAGTGTTATCGGCACCGAACATCAACTCGTCTTCCTTCTCCTGCGCCTCCAGATCGAGAATTTCTTGCTCGTACTGGGCAATCATGTATTCTTCTCCACCTTTCAGGAACCGGGCATATTCCATCATCTCGGCGACATGAAACCAAGGAATATCATCTGAGCGGCCGTACACATCAGCAGCGTCGCGCGGCAGGGCCAACGTGGAGTCCGGGTCACGCTTTAGAAGCTTGAGAAGAACATCTCCTCCTTCCCTCAGCATGGTCACATCCTGGCCATTGATCCACCTGACCGGTCGAGCTTCAGATATGTAGACACTGTCCTCGCAGATTGGACACTTTTTCCATCTCGGCCGCTTGTCATGGAGAGGAGCTGCTTCGTCCGTCGAATGCATGTATCGAATCAGGCAGGGCAAGCAGAATATATGGCCACATCTTGCCATACGGGGAGCCACTGGTGTCGATAAACAGATGGGACAGCTGGCGGCCTGAGTTTCGGATGAAGCGAGAACTTGCAGCACCGCATCCCAACTCACGTGCACATCGGCGTCGGTTGTCTGAGCAGAGTATTCTCGGTCTGGCCGAACGATGAACCGATAATTTGCGTGTACGTAGCGAGCTTTGTCCACAGCGTGGTATCCTGAACCAAGCCCGAATGTCGGATTCCGCCTCTGGTGACGCGGGTTGAAATGATGTTGGTAGTGATGCGGGGGCCGCGGAGGGAGGGAAATGTTCATCAGGTGGGTGATCGAGGTCTGCCCTTTGCGGCTATTGACTGATCTCATTGCGGTGGCCTCACCAAGAACATCCTCATCCACCAAGCGTGGCTTTTTCTGCGCCTTGTGCTGCTTCCGGAGGGGCTGGCTTCCACGCGCCTGAGAGGTATGACGCGTTGTAGCAGCTGCACCTGAGCCGCCCGAGCTGCTGCTGCTGCGTTTCGAGGAGGAATCGAGGCCGGCGGACGACGGGGCTTGAGAGTAGTTGGAAGAGTTGGAGGCAGGAGATAGTTTGCTTGAGGCCGGATTCGAGGTGGCGCCGGATGACATCGCTGCGGAGTGGATGAGGTCGTCGCGCGGACGGTGTCTCCTCCAGTCAATGAAGCAGACAAGAGTCCTGGACAGGAAAAAGAATGAACAACGCAATGATGGAGAGGAAGACCCAAATCCAGAAGATGCCCACGATCGCCGAAGCGAAGGGTCGCGATGGTCGACCACAACAACAACGACCGGTAGAGGCAAGGTGAATGAGATCAGTAGAGGGGAACAAGACAGGTGAACGCTCCTATGAGACTCGGGGAAGGAATGGCATGAGCACGATCGGAGTCATTCGATTTGCCTGCTCCGCAGCGCGCAAAGCCTGCGGCTGGGGCCTCAGCGTCTCCCCGACTTACCTTACCATGGCTGAGGGCGCATGACTGTACAATTAAGTGCAAGTCGGCTTACCTAAAGCACCCGTCCCTCCGGAGGCGACGAGTGCTGTACGAGTTGGAGTACTAGGTACCTCAGGCCGCCCTTGGAACAAAGAGTCTCCGCCTCCGGGCATGCTCTCCGGCGTCGGCAGTGTGCATTCGCTCCTGGTCCCTGCACTCCACCGCAGACACGATAGCCGGACTAGCGCCGACCACCGACAGACACTTGAGCAACTCATTCTCATCTGTCGGTTGGCCCTCACAGTCACAGGTCACAACTCACTTGAGTGTGCCAACACCAACGTGCGACCTTCTCTATCCTTCACAGCATTCATTTGTCCTACGCCCTCATCCTGCTCCCTCCAGTCTTATCGTGCGTCCCTCGCCTGCACGCCAGAGACGGCTGTGAGGAGCTGCCCATCTGAATCCCCGTGTTCTGCGGTTGACCACCGAGTTCGATCACAGTGCGGTCTGCCCTCCCCCTGGCCGCCGCCGCTCGACGACTCTCCTCACCTCTACCCTGCCTCCCTTTTCCTGTGACCTTGGATATGGGCGGGCCGCGGACGCTTGTCTAGGACGACACTGCGATCAAGGACAGAAAGACGACAGTCACCCCTCGACGCGCATTCCTCCCGACACCATGTCCTGGCGGAAAAAGACTTGAAGCGCGGCTTAAACATGCAACAAAATCACCACCCATATGGGCAACAGCCCATGCCCATGCCACCTCCTCAGAGGCGGCATGACGGCTCATACACTCCTATTCCTCCTCCGATGAGGCCTCATGGTAACTACCAACCTTACTATCAGCCGCACATGGGGCCGATGATGCCTCAATATCCCCAACAATACACACCCAACTGGTATCCCTATCAGCAACACCATGTGCATCCGATCCATTCGCCCCGACCACCATATTATCCTCAGCATCCCATGCCACCGCCTCAATATGCTCCTCAGCACGGCCCTATGGTTCTTTCTTCGCCGCATGCGCAACCCTCCCCCCGCTCGGCCCCAGGCCCGCCCTCCATTCCTCCGCAGCAGCCTTCTAGTACTGCCTCGACGACATCTGCGGCGCTGGTGCAGACTCCGCCTTCACCGCCTCTTTCCACGTCGAGCACAGTCAACACGAGAAAAGACCTTGTCTCGCCCTCGATCTCACCGGCACCGCAGAGAGCTCAGAGTCCCGCTGCCGATCTACCTCGTGAACCATTCGAGCCTCCTGTAAGTCTTGATGTGAGAGGAAGATTCACTTAAAGCTCGCTAACTTACCGTCAGGTTCCCTGGTTATCGGTCCCTGATGAGGCCTTCCCACCGCGCGCACCTCGCCAGAGACGTCGAATCCTTCGCTCAATGCTCGGCACCGAACCCACCGTCTATCCCGCCCCCGAGCCATCTATTGCCGCACCTGATGAAAGAGATTCGTCATATACCGAGCCGGAGACTGAGACTGCTCTGGTGGATGCGGCAAAAGAACAGAGTGCCACCGAGGCATCAACACCACTGCCCTCGGATGCGCCCTCAGATGTTGCCTCTACGCAACCCACAACGCCCTCTTCTGCCATTCCTGCTCCCTCGAGCAAGTCCCAGCAGACACCCACGCAATCAAAAGTGCGACCTGCGGCCCCAGTGATCCCAGCGGTTCCGATCCTACCTCCCAGCCCTAACGCTGTACGTGCCTCTCACCGGGACTCCATCGTTTCCACGCAGTCGAAGCTACCTGAACCCTCCCAAACAGCTGTTGAAGGTACTGAGCCAGCGTCTCTTTCAATGGACGCACCGGAGACGAAGCCAACGCCAGAGGAAGCAACCCAAGTTGCTTCACCTCCTCCCCCGAAGTCATGGGCCAACTTATTTCGCTCGAATGAATCACAAGCCGGTTCTGCGGTCGCGACAAACTCCAAGGCTGCCTCCGCTTTCTCTACTTCTGGCAAGAACGAGACGCTTTCCGATGTGCTCCATGATATGAACTCGGTTGTGGAAGCCCCAGCTAAGATCTCATTTTTGAGACCGCGTGGTCTGGTGAACACAGGGAACATGTGCTACATGAATTCTGTGTTGCAAGTCCTAGTTTTCTGCCTGCCCTTCTACGATTTCGTGGCCAAGGTAGCCGACAGAGCTCCTCACACGTTCAAGAGCGATACTCCTTTGGTCGACGCCATCATCATGTTTGTGAAGGAGTATTCTGTCATCTGTTCCGCAAAATCAGTGGATCAACTTCGACTTCGCCTGAAGCCAGAAGACTACGAAAACTACGGCGATTCTTTCATTCCCGAGTACGTCTATTCTGCGATCAAGGACTTGCCCCGATTTCGAGAGATGCGCAGAGGCCATCAGCAGGATGCTCAAGAGTTTCTTGGTTTCCTGCTCGAAGAGCTGCATGAAGAATGCGCCCGTGCCATGAGAACGACCACCGCATCGAGCTCCGGTCGAACAACACCCGCCGGCAGCGTCTCGAACGCCTCCGATCATGCTGAAGATCACAGTGGCTGGATGGAGGTTGGACACAAGCAGAAGCCGTCGGTCACTCGCTCATCTGGATTCATTGCAGCAGAGTCTCCGGTTACCAGCATCTTCGGCGGCAAGCTCCGATCCGAACTAAAGGTTTCTGGGAACAAACTCTCCGTCACACTGGAGCCATACTCTCCCCTGCAGCTGGACATAGGATCTCCCCAGGTGAACAGTATTATCGATGCTCTCAAGGGCCTCACTCGACCCGAGAGCATGCAGGGTGACTTCTACACGCCGCGTGGACAGAAAGCCACGGCCACCAAGCAGGTCTTCATTGAGACTCTGCCTCCAGTACTCATCTTGCATCTCAAACGCTTCCACTATGACAGCACCACGAAGCGAGCTGAGAAGATCTGGAAAAAGGTGGGATACCCCCTCGAACTGGAAATCCCGAAGGAAGTGTTCCCAATGCAGGCTCGAAACAAATTCACCAGTCATGGGGGATTACCAAAGTATCGCCTCACAGGAGTCATCTACCATCACGGCAAGAACGCTAATGGCGGGCACTATACCGTTGACATCCGCCGCCAAGATGGCCATGAGTGGCTTCGTATGGATGATACAGTCCTGCGCCGTATTCGGAGCGAAGAGGTCGCTGAAGGTGGCAGCGAGGAGGATCCGAAAGTTCTGGCTGAAGCATTGGAACAGCACAAAGCCAGTGGCAATCGCTTTGAGCAGATCGACCAAGATCAAGAAGAAGACGAATCCCTGGACAAGGCATGGAGTCAAGTGAATGGCCACTCCCGATCCAAGTCGGTGTTGAGCACTGCGATCAACGGGACCTCCACTCCGGCCAAAGACTCGTCGGGCAAACAGACGCCGAACCCCAAATATGCGGTGAAAGACAACAAGGTAGCATATCTGCTGTTCTACCAACGAATCTCGAACTGAGTTCGGCACGTTTGCCCACCCACCAGTGCCGGCTTGCAATCAGCGATATGCTTCTCGAATCTGGGCCAAGCCACCAACATTGAATCCACCATATTTTCCAGACATGGCGTAAAGCTGCCATTCTTTACGACCATTCTTCCAACATTGCACCTTTTTGTAGATACAGGCCATCATTGGCAACGAGCAACCCAAAAGTCAAAGCACGGACAAGACGTCGTGCACGTCAGCGATATGCAAGGCATAGCGAGGATGAAACGAGCAAAAGATGATTAATTGCCGAAGTGGTAAATTTTGTACCATACCATCTAGGGGACGACACCTTATCTGGTCAAACGACCTATCCGAGGCAATCTTGAAGTCCTTGATGGGCTTGGATGGAGATGTGTCTGTACCAGTCGACATTGGAACCGAGATATCTTGAAACACCCAGGGAAAGAAATGGAGCTGTGAAAGGAGGGAAGCGGCGTGATTGCGGTTGAAGGAGTCGGAGATTGGGACAGTGAATGGAGGTGGATGGACGAGAGTGAGGTGGAAACTATGCTTCCTTTCGGGATGCCAGGATCCAGCAAGTGGAAATTCGTGTGATGGCATCACAAGCAGGTCCAAGGATCGAGACAACAGTCAATCTTGAATGGAGACATGGACCTTCCGTGACGATTCTCGCAGCCGTCTCCTGGGGATAGGAATCGGAAGTGTAGAGGAGGACTTCATGCTTGTATTCTTTGTGAATTACATCCTGTGTGATCCTGACTGTGCCGATATTTTCCAAGTTGTCATCTCTAATATCGCCACGTTGAGTAGCTGCTCCAGAGGCCGCCGATTCCACCATGTCGGTAGTCATAAATGCGCTCAACCTTGCCCAGCCTCGTTGCATCCCTCGAAAGGAGATATTAATGACGAGGAACGTCTTCTCCAAATCTCCATAGGGATCCAGCCACAACGAGTGTAGGTATAATCGAGATTGTGTGGCCCTTTAGGGCTGTAGAGCGCCGCAACTTTGCTCAGTCCAACCAGCAGAATCCGAGAACCTGAAAAGGGTTCTGGTACACATGCTCTGTATCAGAGAGCTTTCTGTGGAAACAAAGGGCGCCGTTCTTCCAGCTCGCTTCCCTCTGGGCTGTATCCCATGGATGATCGTTTCTCTCTTCAATCCACTGGGGAACGTCATGATTCCGCTTTCTTCTTCAGGCTCTCGTTGAATGACTCAAACTGCTTCAAGGTCGACTTTCCGTATGACCAGGTCGGTCCGACGAGAAAAGACAACAGCCCGGTGAAGGCCTCGCCTTGTTTGAGAGTCGTCCCGCCTGGAGTATTTGCGCTCGCCTCGAAGCGAAAGTAGTGCTCTCCCGTGAAAAGCCCAGGCAGGGAGCCGAGCCATCGGAACTGTTCAGCTGAGTTTTCCTGGGCAGCCGGTTAGTCAGATATGTTCGTTGGGTTGTGATGGTGGACACTTTTGCGCCGTGGGCAAGGGATCAATCACGTACAAGGACTGTCGGGGTGAAGTTCATCCCACTTGCGTTGACCTTCAACTTGTCGCCTTTCTCCACCGTGGGCTTGGGCGACTCGATGCTGAAACCAGAGTGCCATTCTGGGTATTTGGAGAAGTCGAGAAACTTGGATCCCGTCAATCAGAACTGACATGTACTTCGAGCGTGTAGACTGGTTACTTACCACGCTCCGAACGTCGGCTGGAGAACGGTTGATCTCGATTTCGGTATGGATCTGCGGCATTTTCCTGAGCAGCAAGTTGCACGAAGGATGTACAGGTTGAGGGGTATGTGTATGAGAGGCTGTCGATATAGTTGGGCGCGAGATGGAGTTGAGGTTGAGGACAAAACAAGTTCAAGCACAAGGCCCAGCCGTGTCTTTTAAATCAATCAAGCAGGCTGCATCTGGTAAAGTGTTCAACCCAATTCGCGCATCAACATTTGGCGGTGCGCAGAGTCGCACTGTATGTACTTGTAGGCATCAATACCAGGGACCCGGACTCTGCGGTGCAAAGATTCCTCCGAGCGATCATCGAAATCCCCCCGTCGCCCGTATATAATACGGTAATGGGATCAATACGGCGATACAGCCTCCGTCCCACTTTTTCTCGGAGGTTTCTCATCACAGACCAGATTACCACAGGCACCTTTCGTTCCCTTCTCATTGTATTCCTCCTTGCTTCACCTGTATCAGTTTCTTCTCCGGCCCCGAGTAGGACAAGCCGATACACCACGACAGGTTGAGGATATATATGGTTGAATGGGCACCCCTATGACGTTTGTTTTCCAGCCAGTTCTTTGCATGACCTCCGGCGGATCTTCTGGTTTGGGTGAGTTGTGAATCGTCAACACTCAGTTGATATGGATAAATGTCGAGTCTCTACAACTTCTCAATAGATAGTCAACCCTTTATTCATTATTGGGCGCCTCTCGTTGACAAGTCTTTGCATCCATTATGTCTGATTCACTGGTTTCCAATCCGGGCCGCGTCACGAGTCAGTTTGTGTCCACTTTCCCTCTCTTGGCATGGCGCAGGCTCCGAGTTCAACTTCCATCTGCAACTTTCGACTTCATAGACACTCGCGACACTCACTGGCTCATTCACGCCGCTTCACCCGGTACAACAGTGATGTAGCGGTCCGGACAGGTACGACAGACAACCAACACTCTCGTTTGAAGATCGCTTAATGCGCCCGCTTTCCTCCTGCGCAGACTGTCATCCCTTCTTGATCCTCCCTGCCATGCCCGGCGTGCGCAATGGGTGCCTCAGAGTCGAAACTGGTCTTCAAGCAAGGCATATTCAGACTCTCGGAGGAGAGGAACATCGCGGCCAGTGACCCATACTGGACGAACGTGTGTTGAAGCACTCTCTTTCGTGGTATATACTGATGCTAATGGCGTCTAGTTCTGGGAGCTACCCGAGACCGCCGAGGATGTCTTCAGTCTCTTCTCCCACGCCGACATTCGCAGAACGCGCGACTCGGCCCTCGAGAACCTCGAAACGCTCATTCTTGCGGTGACGTCACGCCTTAATGCCTTGAAAAACCACCCCTCATTCCCAGATTCGGACCTGGCTCCGGAGAAAGATGCGCTCAACTGTATACGCGTCCTGACGAGACTACTGCCTTATGTATACGAGGCGGACCACTTGACAGAATGGGAGGACAAGTTCTTCTGGGGCATGCGCCGCCGACGGACTCGGAGGTCACAAATAGCGGGCGAGGTTCTGTTTGACGACAACCAGGCCGACGAAGATGACACCACTGACACCCGGGAGAACGAATTCGAGGATGCGAAGCCCCTGGCCGAAGAGTTGATTGACACCCTGACGGATCTTCTCTTTTACACCGGGTTTACCATCCCCCACCTGCCACAGGCCAAGAGCAAGGTCACGTACGCGATTTGGCAGAGCGGGGTGGGCTGCAAGTCCTCGATTGCGACCAATAAAGAGCTGGAGAGCAATCGATGCGAGATCCTCCGACTGCTCTTGACCATGTGCAGCAAGGCTATGTACATGCCTTCCAGTAACCTCCCTGTTCAAGGCGTCAGAGCGACCACATATCTGGCAACTTGTCCCGACAAGCAAATCGTTCTGTCGGTGTTATGTTCCCTCGTCAACACCACCATCAAATCAAACATCACCTCATGGCGACTTCCATACGACCATGTGGTTCGCAAGGACCCCAAACAAACCCTTGTCGTTTACAGCTTGCAGCTTCTCTTGGTGCTCTTGCTATATCCAGTACCCGAGGAAGGCAATGGGGCGCCTCCGAAGAATTTCTACCGCCATTTCCTAGGCCGTCTACACAGGCCAGAAGACTTCCAATTCCTTGCCGATGGAATGACAAGAGTCCTCAGCCAACCAATGCAGGCGACGACTTCATATCTGCCTGGCAGCCAGAAGTCGGTCAAGTGGGCTCCCGAAATGATCATGCTCTTCTGGGAAGTGCTTCAGTGCAATAAACGGTTCCGAGCCTTCATAATCGAGTCCAACCGCGCTCACGATTTCGTCGTTCTCATGCTCTTCTACGCCATTGAGCACAGAACCGACGCATCCAAGCAGGGCATTGTGAGAATGTGTGTTTTTGTCCTTCAGACCATGAGCGTCGAATCATCGTTTGGGATCAACCTAAATAAAAAGTTCGCGGGGCAGGAGACCTTACCTGTGTCGATTCGCTTGCCGAACTTCAGAGGCACCTACGCCGACTTTCTCCTCACATCAATACATACCCTGATAACTGGGAGCAAGGGCAAACTCGATGCCATATACCCGGCCCTGCTTGCCATTATCAACAACATGGCGGCCTATGTACAGCACCTATCCTTTTCAACAAGCACCCGACTGGTGCAATTGCTTGCGTCAATGTCAAGCCCCAGTTTCCTTCTTGCGAATGAGAGCAACCACACCCTTCTCAAAGCATTACTGGAGTCCATCAGCACCATGATCGAGCATCAGTATGATTCCAATGCCAACCTGATCTATGCCATTTGGAGATCGAGGAAGCGGATCGAGGCCCTGAGAGCTTTCACCCTGGAAGGCGGCCAAGCGGAAATCGAGCGAGCTGCCCAACGTCGTAAAGAAAATGCTCTTGCGGATGGGAACAATGGTCTGTCTCGGACTTCCACCATGGACAACCTGGCGTCGCCGACTCGGGGGAATGAGATGTCTCCTCACCCAGACACTAGCATCGATACAAGTTTTGCCATTGGCGATTCTGATGATTCCGACCACGACGAACCCCCCACTCCGTCTCAATCCACTCACTCAATACCGACCTCGCGAACTCCTTCGATTGCCTCATCTTCGATACCGGAAGATCATGTTCCCATTCAACTGTCCGGCATGTCGGAGAAGGCCAGAGGCAAGATGCCCGCGAACGCACCAACCTTTTCTCGACAAAACAGCACCATGAGCCTCTCTGGAGCATCGTCCGGTCGCGGCGCCTTCACACCAACTCCCGCATGGATTGAAAGTTGGCTGCCGGAACTCCCTCTTCACACCTTGCTCACGGTCATCAAGGTCCTCTCAAGCCTTCCTTTGGCCTCACGAAGAACCAGCGCTGAACCTCTCCCTGACTCGACCAACACGCCCTCGGTCGCATCTTCTCGCCGCTCGTCAATGGCAAACGACGACACGTCGATCACGGACTTCCGGGCCCAAATCCCATCGACGGCAAAGCACCCAGCCATTGCGACAATTCTTGCCTCGCCCAGTCCTATTCGCGTGCACCTTTTCGAGTGGTCCCCGCTGTCCTTGGGGTGGTATTTGTCGGTGCTCTGGTCGCTGATCTTCACAGCCGAGATGACCATCGCACCCGCGGCTTCGGCCACGGCGACACTGACCGGCTCCGGCGCCCTCGCTGGACCTGTTGGCGTGTGGAACGGCACACACGTCAAACTCTTCCAGGTCGCGACCGAAGGCAAGCGCGAAGGCCCCAGCCTCTCGCAGCCCCGTGGCGCCGTCGACGCCGTCGGCTCCAGACTCGTCCAGGGCGTGCAGGGTCTCAATCTCGGCGGCCTGGTTAGCAGAGTCGGCGGCACCGTCGGCGGCGGAGTAGGAGGCCTGAGGAGTCCTTCGCTGACGGGTCCCGATGGATCTGGCGGTGGGAATGGCAGGGCAATGACGACAAGGGAGGTGTGAAACAGTCAGTCACCACCCTCCTCTCCTCACCTTTGGTGTTCGATTGCATGGGGTGCAGGTGCAGGTGCAGGTGCAAGAGCAGTTTGAAGGCCGATGGAACATCAAGCCACGTGCCATTACTCCATTTATCGAAGCCTTTTTTTGCCGATGCCTTTACTTCGCTTCCCGTCTTTTCTGAGCGTCTTCTGCCTGGCGCCCGCTCCGGTGTGCAGTGCAAGCACCTATGTAGCCTCCTTTCGGCTTTTGGGCGTATGGGTATCAAGTCTGGCGTATGATACAAATCTGATCCTGATACATGAGGTACCTTGGGTGCAACTGCTACAGACAGGGACAGGGGAATTCGGAGAGTCTTTCAATTTAAATCGACGACTGAATCAGAATCGAGATCAAAATCTCAAGAGAGAACTCGACTCCTTCTCTCCATCCACATTGTATCCGTGGGCATTCAATTCCATCTGCATTTCATCTACAGCAGCACAGTCGCCATCGACCTCAGCCTTGGAGTAATTAAACAGACTTGAACACCCAAAACGATTTAATTTTCCCTTTCCGTCCCAAGTTCGCCTACCACTTTACAGGGCTTGGAGGCAGCTCCGGCTCCCACCCAGGACGGGGGTGGAGCATTCTTGAAAATCCCAACACCGTGCGCTCGCTAAAAACACAATAACCATTCAATAACTAATTTGCCCCCAAAAACACCGGGTGCCATAGAATTCCTCTAAAAGGCGTAGGAATCGCTTCGCGGAAATTTCCTGCCCTTTTCGTAGAGCCACTTGTAGTTCAGTCCTGGCACAATTTGAGGGCTCCGGGTTCCTGGTGTCGGAGAACCCGGTTCCAGACTCGCCCTCCTCGGGTGATCGCGCAGCGACTGTGACCGACCAAGTCCTGATCCTGTGCTGGTTCCCAAGGACGAGCGCGTGCTGGCGCCGAAGTCAATGTCGGGAATTTGTGAGGATTGATTGATCGCTTTGTGGAAAAGAGGGCTTGCTGAAGGAGAGCCTGAGTTGGGGCGCCAGACGGACTGGGAAGTCGTCGGGGAGAAGCCAACCGTGTAGCGAGATGTGGATAGAGGGGACGAGGAATAGTTGGCGGAGATGCTGCGGCGGTCGGTCGACGTGGATGCGCCACCTAGTTGAGTACTGCTGGGACTGCCAGAGAAGGAGCCGGACGATCGTCGGTAGCGCGGAGGGGTGACATAGCCGTCTGCCGAGCCGACCGAGTTTGGAGTTGCAGGAACGGATGGATTGAGGCCCAGCAGCGCGCGTTGGGTTGGTGTCAAGGGGATGTCTCTGATCTCATCTTTCCTGGAGATATAAGGTATGACCGGGCGGAGGAGGAGGGCGATGTTCGCGCAGAGGACCAGGCGGATGATCAGAAGAACCGTCCAGGTGATTTGGGATGTGTCGTCTACACCGCTTGCCTTGAGAATCGGAGTAAGACTGTGGCTTTTGTCAGCTCAATGGAACCTCTTTAACAACCACAGGCCAAAGATACCTGCTGTAATACGCGTCACTGAAAATGACGGACAAGATCAGAACTGCGCCATTCGTTACTGCGCCCTTAACGCTCGTGTCTGTGAGTCCCGACGCGGCATTCCGTGCAAGAATTTCGGTTGTTCTGGGATGTCTGAATCTTCCCGGTGTCGATGACGGGGTTACAACCACACTCGCGGCCTTTGGGGTAGACTTCGCAGGTGTGAGGCCCAAGTGATGGGCTTTTTCGGATAGGAAATGGGTAGCAGTTGCGACTTCATGCGAGGCAAAGCTTTGGGTGGACTTGTATGTCGAGTTTAGCGAAGACGAGGAAGGGGTCAAGGAGACCGAGGTTGTCGACATGATGGCGCGAAACAAACGATGTTGCCTGTGGGCTGGTCAGTTGCGCTCTTGTTCTGGTTGGAGACTGGAGGTGGCGCCGACTTACCGAAACTGAAGAGAAAGTAAAGACTTACCGACCGTGCGAATGGCTTTACTGTTACCGAAGCATGATTGTCGAGGTCGTCGAGGCTGTTGAGTTGAGATTGTCGAGACTATCTAAGTCCTTTGTTTCCCTCTCGAGGGTGGTCGTGTGCGATGATGAAGGCTGCAGCGTCTCGAGAGGTCCGAGTGAAGTTGCTCCCATTGTTGACACTTTCCTCCAATCGGCTGGTCTTGGCACAATGGGCAAGGCTGCGGCACTCAGCCTCGTCGGCCTCAGGTGCTTCCCTTTCCCGACTTCTTCTTTTACAAAGCTTACCATTTTTCACATGTTTGTAACTAATGCAAATCAAACTGTGTCAAACAGGTAACCAAGATCTGGATGGACATTTTGGTCTGCTAACTCGATATCCTTCTTTCTACCTTGTTCGTGTTCTTTCCCCTGAAGCTTCAACCTTAAGAACTGGGCTCGGGAATCGATATCATACATGTCAAGTTCCCTCATGGCTTCCTCCAAGTATGGGCCAAGTCAACTCAGTCCCCCAGTTCGAATGAGACTTTCACATTATTCGAGCTGCTCCATCCCGACCAGATCTCGGGCTTCACCTCCATCATATCTGGTAAGAAATTGTCTGGGTGCCCATGCATGATGGCCGTTGAATCTACTCTGTTTCCTATAGTGCCCAGAACGGAACTGGAACACCATTACAGTTGCGACCGATCTCACTCACCGCGGGGGTTGGTCCCTGCGATTGAGGATCCGAGTCCCGGAACACAGGACAACAAGTCAGGCGGTATAAAATTGTATTTTGGCCACAGCAATCGGAGAGACCAGGCCACCTACAGACGGAAACCAATGTCATGCAACTATCCAGCAGGAGCGACCAAATCTGACGGAGTCCTGTGAGATCCATGTCTTCCAAAAAGCCCTCAGAGTAATACTTGCCTACACAGCATGAGACATACTTACTCTTGTTATGGAACGCCAGTTTCTTTTTTTCCGGAGAGTTCCCCACAGAATGTCTCTTGCTATTGGGTCATCTACAAATGACGGCTTAGAGCTTTGGGTGAGTCGGGCACAGAACCCTCCGAGCGAGTGACAGTGCCACTGCGATCACCCAGATGAAGAAAAGCCGAATGAGAACTTGCATTGGGAGATTCTCTGGTCATTTGACTAGGTAGATACCTTCTACCGAACGTGCATCAAATGATGGGAAGATGCCAGAGCCTGAGTACGCAAATTCCAGTCCACGAACATCCTTGGCTTTCTTGCTGAATCCACGCATCTGCTTTTGGTCCCGCCATCATCCGGTTAATTGACAACTCATCGATGAAACCTGCATATGCACTCAAGATTACTTTCACACGAAAGTGCCCGCAGAGTCACTACCAGCTGCAGCAGCGGTTTCCATCCGATGAAAGGGATGATATCAGGCCGTGGACAACTGGACCTCCTCAATTGGTGTTCGGGGACCACCAACTCACAATGATAGACCCCGCAGAGCTTGAACTTGATCGATTACCAAAGCTCGCCTGGATAATAATGATGAGAGCGTCCTCCAGCTCTGCCTTCGCGCCCGGTTGCGCTTTCATGAGCATTCACTGGCTGGACTCTCCTTTCTTTCGAGCGGTACAGCAATCAGCCTAAATCTTCGCAGCGATGAGTTGAAGGAAATACATCGGTGAAGACAAACAGGCCAGGTGTAAAGCCGATCGCCGCGGCTGTTCTCAGTTGGGCCATTCTGGATACATGAAGTAAGGTAGGTAATGGGTATACTCCTTGCTGTGGTACGTACCCCGTACAGTCATGCCAAAAAGAGTTACGGTTTGAATTTAGGATCCGGTTTAGTCTGCAAGGAACGAGCCCGTGATTGGATGGGCGGAAGAATAGGCTCAGACCCAGATACATGCTTGTCTGCCCTATCGCTTAATTGGCCAACCTTATGTCCAACCCTTTGTCCTTCTTTGAACCCCAGGCGAGATCGTTGTCATCGACTCTTCGGCCGCTGAGGGTCTTCATCCTAACTATCTACATCCTGGTCTCGAAACGGCGCTCATTTTACTTTGTGCCACTGTCCAATGCTCTCACAGCTTACTCAATTTTACAACAGACCGCAGAGCAGTCCTCGCTGAGTCAAGCGAAATAGGGTCAATCACTGCTGCCCATCGAGTACACGGCTAACAATAAAGCCGGGTGTTGTCTTACGGAGGTCAAGTCTCCATGGACCCTGGGATCCATCCAGCACAATTCGAGAATGATACTCTCATAGGCCAGGGTCCGAAGTGCTCAGTCCAGGATCCTTGATTGGGCTGTTTCACCCCGGGAGGAGTCATGTGGCTCGTCTCTTGCAGAATTATCCGGCAAGGCTCGACACCCCGCAATCGAAAACTTGTTTCCATTCTACCAGATACTGACAGCACATCAGATGCACTCCAACCTCGTTCCCATGGTCCCGATCGCGCTATGCAACGCAGAAGAAAGTGAAAACGCGGGGCTCCGCAAGTGAAAGGCATTTAGCCTAATACAATGATTGGGTCTCTGGCTGCACGGCCCGAACCTGCTGCAATGCAACTGGGAGCAACCCCAAGGCACTTACTGGCGACATGGAAACAAACTCGGTAGGCGTCTTGTGCAAATGCTTATCCCCGTATCAATTGAATTGGCAAATCTGGTCAAGGGAGAGCAATCGTTATCAGCGGCAGCCTTGCTGTTTCAGACCGACCGGGGGGCCACCAACATCGCTTCGGCCCTTCCAGGTTCCATGATCGTCCTGAATGTAAGCCACAGAGTCAACGTCCGGTATAGAATTTTGCGTCACTCCGAGCCGAAGCAGCGAGTCACGTCATCTGGTCATGTGGGAGATAATTGCCTGAAACACAAGGGAGAAAATTTTTCATTCTGTCAACAGGGATCGCAAAAGACCGCAAGCGAGGCTCGAAGTTGACCAAGTGACTCTCGAGAAGACCAGGCCCCAGGCATGCATATTCGAGTCAGAAACGGATAAATATGGGTGGATCATGCTCATCGTACCATCTCGGATTGGTCAAATTCATGCATTAACAAGGTGGACCTGGTATATTTCGTTCTGGGATTGATGATCGCTGCAGCGGTCCTGCGGCAAATTGCAGATCGACGACTTGACATTTTGACAAGAGCTTGCAGGATCCCCTGAAGAAATCTTAGCCTTTCCTTTGGTGCGACACCTGCTTACAGTACAACAGCGAATTTGAGAAAATGCATCTACAGCCGAAGCCAGGAATGACCTTGATGAAAGCTCAGCCAAGTGAGCAAACACGATGACATCCATGAGGCATCTCAGCTCGCAACTTCTTAAGCCTGATTTTACCGGACTGCCACAACGCATGGAGCAGATTTGAATGTCCCATTTTACCGGCAACGAGATATAAAAAGCACGACAGATTCCAGAGAATCAGTTCGAGGACAGATCGCCATCATCATCAATCCGACTCAAGCAACACCAAGCAACATCAGCAATCATGGTCTCTGCCTCTTATCTTCTGCTCGCCCTCACGTCCGCTATTGGAGCCTTTGCTGCTCCGACTAGTGAGGTCGTTGAGAGGGACGTCAACTCCACTTTGGTCGCGCGTACTTCGCCCGGCACCGGTACCAACAACGGCTACTACTATTCCTTCTGGACGGATGGAGGCGGCACGGTCAACTACAATAACGGCAATGGCGGCTCATACAACGTGCAATGGACCAACTGTGGCAACTTTGTCGCAGGCAAGGGCTGGAATCCCGGCAGTGCTCGGTAAGCCAATGAAGTCGTTATTTACCATCCTCGCTCCCTCCAGTTTGTCTGTAAACCACTTCTGACCCTTTGTCTGGCTCCAGAACGATCAACTACTCTGGCTCTTTCAACCCAAGCGGCAACGGCTACCTCTCCGTCTACGGCTGGTCCACCAACCCGCTCGTGGAATACTACATCGTCGAGTCCTACGGCACATACAACCCCGGGTCCGGCTTGACCCACAAAGGCACCGTCTACAGCGACGGTGGCACCTACGACATCTACTTCGGCACCCGCTACAACCAGCCTTCGATCCAGGGCACCGCGACCTTCAACCAGTACTGGTCCATCCGCCAGTCCAAGCGCTCAGGGGGATCCGTCACCACCTCCAATCACATCAATGCCTGGCGCAACTTGGGTATGAACCTGGGCACCTTCAACTACCAGATCGTTGCGACAGAGGGGTACCAGAGCAGTGGCTCCTCCAGCATCACGGTGTCTTAAAGCAGTCACCTCGGGCCCGGTGAGCCGCCGTCCCAAAGACGAGTGAGTGGAGGGCTCACAAAAAAACGAGTGAGAATGAAATCGGCATTTTCCCGCTTGCTGGCACGTGGATGAAATGGTACATGATTGCCAGGAAACACAGACATGGGATGAAAAATAGCTCTGGAGAATTTGCGGGAACCCCTTTTCGATGCAACTTGGGCAAATTTGGTTTTCGTTTCATTCAGACACTCAGTTTTTCTATCTTGTTGATGAAGTCGTCTCGTCTCATCCATCACATTGGAATTCGAAAGGGAAGCTGGCCAAAAAAAGGGGGGAGGGGAGATGAACTATGCTCGTGGGTCGACAGACACACACGGAGGGAGTATCCACCGACACCTGGCTTGGTCTGTGAGGTCTTGCCGGAAAGCTAGTTGCGCGAGAAGTCATTCCTTTGGAATTTCATAATTCGTTTTGTTGGGGGATTTTTCGTGTATTCGCACGTAGGGACTCTACAGCAGGGTTGAAAGTATTTGAGATTCTACAGTCCCACCGTTTCTAGAATAACCAAAAAGAAGACGAACAATTTCGCTCGCGGTTTTCACCATCCTATATTCCCCCCATTTGTAAGGTTCTACATAAGACACTTGATATCACGACGCAAGCGGCTTCCTAGCATCGAACTTGATCCCACCATCCTTTCGCAGGGCCTGCTTTTCCACTTTCCCAGTCGGAGTCTTCTTGATCTCCGGGACGATTTCAATCACGCTGGGGACCTGGAACCGAGCCATATTGGACCTCGCCCACGTCCACAGATCGGTCTCCGTTGGAGACGACCCGCCTTCGAGCGGTTGGTGTTTCTTCAACTCGACCGTCACCTTCACGTCTTCCTCCGTACCCGTGCCCAGGTCCGAGGGGATGCCGAATGCCGCTGCGGTGGCGACCCAGGGGTGCTTGAGGAATTCCTCCTCGATCTCGGAGGCGTTGATGTTCTCCCCACGTCGACGGATGACGTCCTTGATCCGTCCCACGAAGTAGACGTTTCCATGCTCGTCCACTTTTCCCAGGTCGCCCGTGTGGAACCACAGATTTGCAAAGGCCTTGACGGTGGATTCGTCATTGCCGAAGTAGCCCTGGAAGAAGGCGTTGGGCTTGTCGCTCCTCACGAGCATCTGGCCGGGCGTGTTGGGCGGGACGGGCTCGTCGTCGATATCGTTGGCGATCCGGAGTTGATACCCGGGTCTCACGCGGCCGCAGTAGCCTTGACGCAGCGCGACATCCGTGCCACTCGTCTTCATCGGTTGTAGCACGGGCAAACTCGCCTCCACGCTCCCGTAGAGTGTATACAACGGATGCCCGAACCGGCTCTCATAGTCCTTGCTGAAGTAAGGGATCGGGACACCCCATGCGAGTCGCACTTTATGGTTCCGATCCTTCTCGGGCGAAGGCTCCTGCTTGTATGTCAGGGCGAGCGTGGCGCCCATAAAGTCATAGACAGTCGCCCCTGTGGCGCGGATCTCGTCCCAGAAACGACTCGCGCTGAACCGGACGGACAACGCGGCCGTGGCGCCCAAGAGCAGCGCAGGCACCGTTGTCAAGGCGGTCGCGTCGGCGTGGAACAGTGGGAAGGGGCAGTACAGGACGTCGTCCTGGCGGAGGCCGAACGAGTCGCTCAGTTCATAGGCCTGGAGGATGAAGTATTGGTGAGAGAGGATGCACGGCTTCGACTTGCCCGTTGTTCCGCTGGTGTAGAGGAAGGCCGCGGGCGTCGAGGGAAGCACCGAGACAGCTTGGTCGACATTGACGGGCGCTTGACAGTCGTAGAGAGTCGAGAGATATGGTATCTTTCCTTCCCTTGTAGTGGTAGCATTGTCGTCCTTGACGTAGATCTGCTGCCGTTCCGAGGCGGACGAGAACACCTTCGTCCCCTCAATATCTGAGAGGAACTCGGCGTCAACGATGGCCAGCTTGGGCCGCGCCGAAGCCACCACATGCTGGAGCGTGACGGACTTGAGTTCCACGTTGACGGGCACCCAGGTGGCCCCGAGGCGATTCGTGGCGAACCAGGTGTGGACGGCCTCGAGGCTGTTTCTCATCATCACCACCACCCGATCGCCGGACTGGATGCCCAGTTTCCGAAGACCTCCCGCGAGTTGCGAGATTTGTTCGTCGAATTCTTGGAACGTCGTGTCTCGTCCGCCGAAGCGAATGAATGTCCTCTCGGGGAATCGATTGAGGGCGACTTTCAAGGCTGAATTCAGGTCTCTGGGCAAGTCTTCTTCCTTGAGACCCTGGTGGTGGCCATTCAGGACGACCTTTTCTTCTTCTTTATGGTCTTTTGCTATTCCGTTCGGTACTGTCGTCGCTGGTGTCGTCCCGTTTACTTGCTGCTGCTGTGGCTGCTTCTTTCTTTGCTGGAAATTTCGAAACGCCTGTGCAGCATCGTCTTGAGCAAAGCAGAAGTTGGCCACTTGGACCTCGTCGGCGAGAACTTCCTCCTGAGTCGGAAACAACGCCCTCTCCAGGCCAGCCTTCGAGCATCGGGCAGCTTTGGCCGGCAGTTTCTCCAGTTCGAAGGCGAGCTCGACAGCCCTCTCCTTGGGCTCTTCAACGAGCTCCGTCAGGAGGCCGATCCGCAGGGCCTCTTGGGCATCGACGAATCTTCCGGTGATCATCAGTTCCTTGGCCTTGAGAAGTCCGACGAGCTGAGGCAGTCGAAGAGAGATCCCGCCCGTGACCGCGTGTCCAAGCGTGCATTCAGGGAACTTGAATCTCGCATTGGGTCCTCCGATGACAAAATCCGCGGCCAGGGAAATCTCGGCCCCTCCGCCGACCGCGTAGCCCTGGACGGCGGAAATGACAAGCATGTCGGTACCAGAGGTGTACCTGGTGATGTCCTGAAGTTTCTCAAACGCCGCCTGGAGTTCTTCTGGAGACCCGGTCTCCGGCGCCAGAGTCTCCTTCAGATCTTCGCCCGCACAGAACGCTCGCGGGCCTGCTCCTTGAAGGATGATGATGCGGATGTTGGGATCATTGTTGGCTTCCTTCAGGTGAGTCACGAGCTCATCGAGCAACGAAGCGTTGATGGCGTTGAGTGACTTCGGCCGATTGAGAGTCAGCTGGAGGATTGACGACGAGAGATGTGTCGAGAGCACTCTTGGTTGCAACATCTCGTCTTCTGGTTATCTTTTCGCCCTCTATGATTCAGATGGCGATATGTCAAGACGAGTAAATCACGCTCGTCGACTCTCTCACCACCAAGTGACGCGGTATTTGTATCTGCGAGCCAGATGAATCATCCTTACCTCCCCTGTGACTTTGTTCCGCTTTTGAATCTCACAGGCAAGGCACCCCGAACGGCGCGGGGTTCATCTCCCTTTGGCGAGCTCCATCAGACAGTAGACAACCCGACAGATGGAGAGCCCCTGCACTGCGGGCCGGAGTCGTTACCATACAGTACAGGGATCGCGCATGGACTGCAGAGGAGGCAGTTCCACATCGCTATTCCCTGTTGGGATCTCAGAGGAGGTTTCGCCGACCTGATAACGAAATCGAATCACCAAGGAACATACTAGCAACATTGGCATAATGGGTCCTGCGAAGCCTAGATACGCCGAGATGTTGACACGGCGAGAGGTGAATAATGACTCGAGTAGCCCAGTTTGTGAGAGCATTTAAGAAAAGGCAGCAGAAGCAGAGTGGGTGGTTTATTTGTACTAGGAGCTTAGATTGTGCTGGACTGTTGGGCGCGGTTATCATACCACTTTGAGAGAGTTGATTCCTGATTCTATCGCCGAGTCGAGTCAAAGGTCGAGACTCGAGACCATGGCAAACATGGCCGTGGACGTGGATGTGGCGCCAGTATCAGCGCCAGAGAATCCATCACAGTATAAGAAAACAATCCATCTAAACGGGGACGGCATTGCTGGCCATGACGATCCGGAGACGATACTGCTCAATGCAGTCGAACAATCACCGACCATGGCTGAATTCAGGCTCTCAAACGCCTCTCACACGATCAAAGAATCTCGAACGCTGTTGAAGTTTACGCCACAAAATCTTCCCAACCAGATGGTCCGCTCAGCTCTGTCGGGCCCTGATCGCATCGCGTGCGATCCCTTCGTCCTCTCCAGCGACGAGACCGGCGCCGTGGTGACGGCATATTACCTTGGACCGAAAGTGGCCGGTCATACCGGGCTGGCCCACGGCGGACTCTTGATGACGCTCCTGGACGAATGTATGGGACGAGCATGCTTCCCGGTCCTCGCGGGTAAGATCGCCGTCACGGCCCAGATCGATATCAGTTTCAAACGGCCAGTTCCCACAGAGAGCGTGATCTTCGTCAAAGCATGGACCGAGAAAGTCGAGGGTCGGAAGGCCTGGGTGAAGGCTTCGATCGTGCATAGCAGCGACGAAGGTCAGTCCTGCGCCGAAGCTTCTGCTTTGTTCATCGAGCCGAGAAATGCCGTGGAGTTGGACATTTTGATATGAAAGAGAGAAAAGGGTGTCTTTTCGAGGCCTCCTCCGTATGTAGCTGTTGTTAGACCAACAAGACATCGACATTCAACTCCTTCATTACCTGTCTCCAGTCAACGGCAATCAGGCCACTGCTGACACCGATTTCTCGAGAAGCGTCTTCTCTCCTCTGCCAGGTCTCTTCGATGACCTTCCTCACTAGCAGGCGACTGCCCATACCGAAACTTGTTGCCACGTCCAACCACGCTCGCGCCAATGCGGTGGTCTCGACTGAACACGCTTCCACGGAAGCGATGAACGCCGGCCATAGAGACATGTTGCCGTAGCCCTGAGAAATGAAGACTTTGACGCTTTCCAGGGTCTCGGTCACGTAGCTCTCCAACTTGTTCGGAGGCAGATCGAAAAGAGTTCGATAAAAGTAGATGTAGGCGGCGGAAACAAAGGCTTTTAGCTGGAAGTAAGCCGCCGGGTTGAGCGAGCCGTCGCTGCCTCCAGAATCGGTCAACCCCTGGAGTCTTGCCCGACAGGCGTCGAGTCGATGAAGAATGTCTTGATAGTTATTATCCGTCAATTGGCTCGGTCCCCTGACACAGTTGAGGCCGTTGATGCGAGAAATGCACTCTAAAATCTCCTGCGTGGCTCCGATGGTGAAGCCAAAGTTGTGAGTAGATTGGATCATCGACAAGGCCTGAGTGTTCTCTGCCTGAGTGTTCTCGGATTGAGGGGTCTTTTCTGGGGGTTGTGTTTCAAGTTCCGCCTCATCACAGTCTGTGACGCTTGCCACGGGCAGGTGCTTGTCATGATGAGTGCTTTCGTCAACTCGAGGCGCCCTGTTCGTGCCTCCCACGATAGTGATGATATAGAGACTTTGCAATGAAGCACAAGCAAAGTCCGAATCTTCCCATGGTCTTCGAGCCTGGAACTTTCGGAATAGACCCAGTGCCCCCTCAAAATGATGCCGCCAGTTCTTGGACTGACCGCTGTAGATCTGGAGCAGCAATAATTCAGAACTTGTGGGGTTTCTGGGGTTGGGAGCGTTAATCCTTACCTCGGCCATCATCAACGTCAATATCACCGCTAGCGTGTCGGTAGTCGGCTGTGCATCTCTGTTCAGGGACTCGAGGAGCTGTCTGATCGAAAGCCCGTAGTATTTGGACGCCAGGGCCACGTTTTCCTGGAACGAGGTGGTAAGATGTGCAATGCTAAAGGCGGCGTGGGACAAAAGCGCGTTAAAGAGGGACCTCTGGGTGGTCGATGGGGTTTGAGTGGCCAGAGCCCGTGCAGGGTACGAGGACTTCCACGGATTCCGGGGATGGTCGAAGGGCATCATGATGACGGCCACATGATTGACATAGTGGTGGAAGAGGATCTTTTCCTGCCGAGTCGGCGATAGGGGACCGAGAGGGTCGTAGTCGAGCCTGCTCAGAGGATCAACTGCCACAAGGGCATCGTCCTTGGAAGCTGCTCGGTCGGTTGGGAAAGTGGTAAATGGGTTGTATGATGGGACCCCAAAGACGGTTGCCTTGAAGACGCCCGTCGAATCGGCAACTTGCTCCGGATCACACTGTGAGATGAGATAGTCGACCGTGTCAGATTCGAGGATCGGGATACCCTTCCACGTATTCTCTGTCACAAGACATTGGCATCAGCGCCCCAGATCCTTGTCTCATACGCCAATGGAGGCTGGGAAGATCACGAACCACAAATCCTCGAGCGCCTCCCACAAGAAATGTCGTGGCTCCCATCGTCCTTGACCCAGACCAGCGCCGCCCCGTACTCGCAGGGGAGCCCCATTCGGACACAGATAGAGCATTGTGGCTTCTTTTCGTCGCACTAATGTCCAGGCGCCGTTAGGGAAGTTTGTCGGGTTGGGGATCGTGGTCTGGATTCTCACCTTGACTTTCCGTTTTCGACAATTTTGGCAACCCTGAGCAATGTCAGAAACAGCCCCGTCGGGATGGCATGAAGCAGAACGTGAAAGGGGAATAGGGAAAACCCAAACGCTGTTTCCCCACACTGTTGAGGTTGAGGGTTCACTGACCGTAAATGTCCGATCACGCTGTCGCGGCCGTCGCGCGGAGCCCATGTCGAGGTTGAGAGGGGCGCTATCGCCAGGATATCGACAAGATGAAGAAACGTCGGGATAACATGCAGAAGGGAGAAAGATCAGTACTAGTAGGAAACCGAGAATAGGGTTTCGCGGCCGGAGAACAGGACATGGCTCGTCTGGGCAGGGTTATCCGCCAGGGTTATCAGATAGAGTACTTGTAGACTAAGGTGATCGATCACTCGTCCATAGGCGAAGGCGAAGGCGGGGTTCGTGATTGTTGTAGACGACTGTAGCCGAGGAACAGGCTACAGGCTACAGCAGTGCAGCTCCTCGCCAATCTGTGAACTTTGACACTCTCCGCTGATATGCGGCGGACAGAAAGAAAGAGAAATGAAGAGGGAAAGGAAGATAAGGTAAGTGGTAAGTGGCCAGTCTGATGGGTCCCACTTGCCTCCGAGTCTTGGGCATCTCAGTGTTGAGAGTGTTCTCTATCAGGTGCGTCGCGAAAAGATTCCACGGCCACCGAATCTGGAATAGCGTGACCTTGTTTGGACCCCATTGCCAAGTGAATCTGGGCCATAAGGAGCCTGATTGGATGCTGAGTCCGGGATAGCGGGGTCTATCGTCCTGTACTGTACTGTATTGTATTGTATCCGCCACGAGGAACTTTCGCACCCACATCGGCACGGCGACGATATGGCCGTGGTCAAAGTGTGAGCAATTAGCTTGGAAGCCGAGATACAATAAGTATGCCATACTGGATCAGGATATGTCGGCAAGGTATAACGAGCTCGCTCTCTTCCTCTCCCAGGGTTCCCACCCCCGCTTGATAACAAGCAAGGTTGACACGCGACCCAAGGGCCAGAACACGCTCGTTTCTGGAGGCGGGAGACGGGAGACTGGAGACGCTGGCTGAGCATTGAGCAGTGTCTTATCATCATCGCTCACTAAGGGGGCGCCGAAAGCACATTCACGCGAGTATATATCATGATCATTGTCAGACATGAAGACCTTCACCTTCCGCAAGGCCCTCCCCCAGCACCAGACCACACCAGCGCGAGGACTTCTTGATTTCTAGTCTCCAGCTCAACCCGACCCTGACCCTCAGTGTTGGTATTCTGGTATTCTGCATTCCAGCACAGGATGGAAGGCAAAGAAGCTGCAACTGCAACTGACACTGCAGCCATAAGTCCCACAACCTCTGAGATGCACGACGCCGAGGTTGCAATCGGACAGAGTGTCGACAATCGCTATGGCCAAACACGTCGAGGGTAAGCCCGTCTTTAAGACAAGATGAAGGGTATGTGGTTCTAACCTATCCAATACAGACTCAAGAGCCGGCACATGCAGTTCATGGCCATCGGTGGCACCATTGGCACCAGTTTGTTCCTGGGGATTGGATCTCCTCTCACAATAGCCGGGCCTCTGAGTTTGTTCCTGGGCTTTTCCATCACAGGGATGGCAGTCTTTGGCATGGTACGTCTCTTCTCTCTCCCCCCTCGCGCGGCCATATCTGACACGTTTGCTGATCTTTGTGTTCCACAGATGTACTGCCTGGGAGAAATGGCAACCTGGCTCCCTTTGCCTGGTGCCATTCCTCAATACTGCTCTCGGTTCGTCGATGATGCATTGGGGTTCGCAGTGGGTTGGAATGTGAGCAACAACATCTTTTACAGTCTGAAGAAATTACATTTTGTCTCGAGAGACTGACGATCCCGATCACAGAACTGGTACTTTTACTCTATTGTTCTTTGCCTTGACATCAGTGCTGCGGCAATTGTCATCGACTACTGGCCAGGAGCAAGACACATATCGGTAAGTCACGAAAGCAGACTGGAGAGATACAGCCTAACTGACGGATGACTTACTATAGCCTGCCGTCTGGATCTCCCTCCTCATAGTCTTGGTCCTTGTGCTGAACGTCTTCGCGGTGGGAATCTACGGAGAGGCGGAATTCATCTTTGCATCTATCAAAATCATTACAATCATCGGCCTGCTTATCCTCTCCGTCATCATTATTCTCGGTGGTGGTCCCACCCACGATCGGTTGGGGTTTAGATATTGGAAGAATCCAGGAGGTCAGTATTTATACCCAACTCCCCCATCTCTGCGCACCGTGCAGCCATCGAAGAAAGCCGCACTAACGTTCGATATTGGATAATTACAGCCATGAAGCCCTTCGCTCCTGCCACGGGAGACACTGGAAGGTTCCTCGGCTTTCTATACGTGCTGATCTTCGCGGCCTTCACCTTTGGTGGCATTGAAATGGTTGCAGCAGCCGCAGGCGAGGCAGAGAACCCGAGGAGAAACATCCCCAAGGCAGTTAAACGTGTGTTCTGGCGTATCGGTCTGTTCTACATCCTCGGTAGCCTGGCTCTGGGTATGCTCGTATCTTCGGACGATGAGAATCTGTTGAACGCTCAGCAATCCGGCGCGCCTGGTGCCGCTCGATCGCCCTGGGTGATTGGGATCACCAATGCAGGCATCAGTGTGCTTCCTTCGATTATCAATGCCGTTGTTCTGACCTCTGCGTCCTCTTCGGCGAATGCATTCCTCTACACTGGCAGCCGTGGTCTCTTTGCGCTCGCCCAGAATGGCCAGGCCCCCAAATTTTTGCTCAAATGCACCAAAAGGTAAGTTTGGGTCATGAAACGAAGTTTCACGAATTGAGAGCTGACTAAGATTGCGAATGATTCCAGTGGTGTGCCCATCTATTGCGTCCTCATTACGTGTTCAATCTCGTTGTTGACCTACTTGACTCTGTCCGTCGGTGGCTCCAGGGCTTTCGGCTGGGTAAGTGTGGTGGATGGACTGACTAGCCCTTCGACTTCAGAGAAGGCAAATTTGGATGCTGACGGTTCTCTTTTCTGCAGTTTGCCAATCTTATCACCACGGCATGCCTCTGGGCCTGGATTTCCATCTGCGTGGCTTTCATCCGCTTTCGAAAGGCTCAGGAAGCTCAAGGCTATGACCAGGCTGAGGTGGGGTTCAAGTCTCCCTTGCAACCATACATCGCCTGGTTCACCCTCGTCTTCTTCTCCGTCATCCTCGTCATCAATGGCTTCCCCGTCTTTATGACTGGAAGATGGAATGTGAGCGACTTTCTCGTGGCATATATCGGGATCCCGTAAGTTCATCGCACCATCTGTTCGGTGAACAGACTCTCTCTAACTCCAGTATCCAGCATTTTCATCATCCTCTACGTCTTTTGGAAGGTCTTCAAAAGAACCAAAATCCACCCGTTGAAAGAGGTCGACTTGATCACGGACAAAACAGAGATCGATGCACTGGAGGGAACTTGGAAGGTGGTCGTGCCTAGAAACATCTTCGAAAAGGTAAGTCGTCTACATCGAGTTCGTTGCGTTTACTTCACCGGGCGGCCCTGCTGACATTCACACTCTGCAGATTTGGATTTGGCTTGTCTGATTTACGACGGGTTGCAGTCGAACCGCGTCCACAGGGGCCATCCTTAAGTGGAATGACGGTGTCGCTCAGCCACAATCTCAGCAGAAATGCCGGTCACTCCCTGCTTGCCTCGCACGGCAAATATATACATATGTACTGTACATAAGGTGGACTGATTAGCCAGGGTCGCACCACGGGAGTATTTTCAGTACCTCCAGTACTACATACATATCACGTAGGTACAGGGCGGCGTCACCATCATCCCAAAGCAGGGTTAGCCAGGATTAGATATTGCTATTTCTGGACTAGCACCTTGGCACTTTATATCACGTCCGCAGCCTCGAGCCTTTGGACTTGTCGCTTTGCTCCCATCAATCAAATATCAACTCCATTCCGTACGGACCAAAAGGTTCTCCAGCCGACTCCTCGACCTCATGTACAGGTCAACGGTCGTTCCACAGACACAATCCATATAAATCAACGTCCGCCTCAATCGACTCGTCTGCGCCGCCTGCTCACGACTCCCCCCGTTCCGCGTCTTGCATGGCGCAATGCCACCAATCCCCGCGGCGCCCATCCCGGCGTGGAACCCGCGCATCGTGTGCTACTTCCAGACCTACCACCACGAGAACGACTACGTGTCGATGCTCCCGCTGCTGACGAACCCGTCCGGCGTGACGCACGTGATCCTCTCGGCCATCCACGTCAACTGGGACCCGAACAACCTGACGCTCAACGACGACCCTCCCGACCACATCAAGTACACGCAGCTCTGGGACGAGGCGCTCGTGCTGCAGGACTCTGGAATCAAGGTGCTGGGTATGCTCGGGGGCGCGGCGCGCGGTTCCTTCGCGCGCCTGGACTGGAGCGAGTCGCGGACGGACGTGCCCCTCGCGCGCTTCGAGGCCTACTACGCGCCCCTGCGCGACATGATCCGCCGCCACGGCCTGGACGGCCTAGACCTCGACGTCGAGGAGGAGATGTCGCTCCCGGGCGTCGTGCACCTGATCGACCGGCTGAAGGCGGATTTCGGCGAGGGCTTCATCATCACGCTCGCGCCCGTCGCGACCGCCCTGATGGCCGGCCGCCGCCACCTGTCCGGCTTCGACTACCGCATGCTCGAGGCTCTGCGCGGGCCCAAGATCGCCTGGTACAATGCGCAGTTCTACAACGGATGGGGCGGTCTGCACGACACCGCCGCCTATGACGAGATCATGCGTAACGGCTGGCCCGCCGAGAAGGTCGTGGCCGGGATGCTCACTAACCCGCGCCACGGCGGCAGCGGGTATGTGTCCCTCGAGTTGTCCGCCACCGTGCTGAGCGTGCTCGTCGAGCGGTACCCCAACTTCGGCGGCGTCATGGGCTGGGAGTACTGGGCCGCCCTGCCGCAAGAGACACACTGTTGGATGTGGGCTTACTGCATGGGGTTGTGTATGGGCATGAAGAAAGTGAGAGATGCTGCCCTGGTGGTTCACTTGGGGAGAGGCATGTCAGCCATCAACGTGAATCGGTAACGAACGACCGTGACAGTTTTCGTCACGGAATAGAGATACAGGTCTTTAGTTCAGCTTAACCGCCCGCGGTACGTCTTAACAGTCGTATTCGATTCGGCATATACAATACGTTAGTTAAATCGGTCATACGTATCTCACTCGTCAATCGTGAAAAGCGCGCCACGCGACGAATCTGGCTCTGCTCCCGCCTCGTGGAGCCTCACCAACACCTTCGTCGGCGCGCTCGTGAGGCTATACTGATGCAGCGGCTCGTCACAGTCGTCCATACTCTCGATGCGGTCGAACTTTTGCAAGATGCGCGAAACCACGTAGCCGGCCTCGGTCAAGGCGAACTGCTGGCCCAGACACACCCGGGGTCCACCGTTGAAAGGGAGATACTCCCAGCCGGTTCTCCGACCGGTCCAGCGGTCCGGATTGAATTCTTCGGCGTCTTCGCCCCAGAGGTCCTTTCGACGGTGCATGACGAAGGTCGCGTAGCCTACGTGTTGGTTCTTCTTGATGTAGATTGGTGACGACTCGTCAGGTCCTCCGCCTCGAGGCAGTGTGGTGTCTCGTTTGGCCTGTCGGGAGTTGAACGGCACAGATGGGTAGAGTCGGAGTGTTTCCGAAAGGACATGTTGGAGGTAGGCGCAGGATTTCAGCGAGGAGAAGGTGATTCTGCCCTCCGCTTCAGAGCTGCCGAAGTGTTCAATGACGGCAGCCCTCAGCTTCGTGAACACTTCCGGGTTTCGGGCGAGGCACCAGAATGTCCATCCAAGAAGGCCAGCGGTGGTGTCACGGCCCGCAATGCTATTTTCTCGCCGTTAGTTTTTTGCCGGATAAAACAAGACTCAAACGTGCAGACTTACAGGATGTTGAGTAATTGACTCCGGATCTCTGTTAAATCGGAAGTGGCATCGAGGAGTTCTTCCAGGAAGATATATTTGTCGTGAGTCTTCTTAGTGCCCAATTTCCTGCGCTCCAAAGCCGCGCCAATGCAATAGTCGGCAAACTTGTGGACTTCCTTGCAGTCGTCACGAAACTCCTTCGGGTTATAGGCCCAATATAGATCTTCATATCGTGCGCGAATCCCAAGAGCCGTGATTGCACGATCGAAGCTCGCCGCGACCGAAGCCCACTTGCCGCCTCCACGGGCCTCTTCCAGGCATGAAACTTGGGATTCCAGGCTCTCACCAAAGAGGAACTCAGTGGCGGAGTCCATGGTTAGGCGGAAGAAGATTGGTCCAAGATCCATGGATCCGGTCCAACCTGAATCTGATGTTGTGTCGCTCTTGAAATGGAGGAGCATGTTCTTCACATGTCGCTCCTCCAGCTCAAGGTCTGAGATCTGAGTCCGAGAAAACTGTGGCCTCAACATTGCTCTTGAGTGCTCCCTGTCCATTGAGCAATGTAGGTTAATAGGAGGCTCTCTTCGAAACGGGAGTCCTCCGAGGGGGCTTACCAATCTTTCCCATCCTCTGTAAAGATTCCATTTCCGAGAAGCGGGAAAAAACAACCTCGACGCCTCTGTCCAAGCTCGAAGTCCTTGAACTGAAGTGCCAGAATGGCCTGGACATTCTTGGGGTCGGTAGTCGCCACGTTGTCGACGCCCAGTATTCTGTGGTTGAACGTGTTGTGGCCAGTGGCCTGGTAAATCTTCAGACCTTCCTGAGGTACTCGATGTTGCTTGTCGGCTTCCGTCATGGCCCAGAGATAATCGAAGCCAAGTGGTAGCTTGTTGTGGATTCTATATGCTTTCTTGCAGCCCAACTCGGCTGCCAGTCTTGCATGTTTCCACGAGGAGATTAAGACAGTGGCCAGTGACAGAATCGTGACCAAGACCGCCGCTGCGAGGCTGACGAGGGTGAATTGCTCCATGATGATCTCTGCTCTGGATTTAGGTCGTGGGTCTCTTGTGAATGAAGGCTGTAAAGGCTTGAGAACTCATCTCGCTGGGGAAGTCTCGATATATAGATGAAGGGAGCCTTGAGCTGATGAAACTACCCCTCGGCAGATGCGTCGTCGGTCTGAGGGGCCCAGGCTACAGCATATGGGATGTTCTTGATACGTGCCCTCCAGCCCTTCAGACTCCAGTGCACGTGCATTGCCGTCCAATGGGAAGATGTTTCGTTTAAACAACGTTGGATACGAAACACGCAATACGAGGAACGAGCGGATACGCCTCTATTGATGGATGGCTCTAAATATCTCCAAGGAGCTGAATAACGAGAACTCAATGCAAAGACAATGTGGCTGCCTACCCCGCATGATGTCTGGAATCTCTCTGGCGTGTTTGACCTGGTGTTGGACAGGCACGCGAGCAAAGAGTTGCCCATAAAGGAAAGCAGAGGGGCGACGCTACCGTCAGACGATGTCATTTGAAACCACTCCCCTGAAACTGCGTCATCGTGACCATGACAATTGCGCCTCTGCGAATTGGACGACACTGACTGACCTGCGACTCGACTCCCAAATGCTCCGAAGCCTGCTTCGCTTCACATGTCCCTCACTTCCTGTCCCCAGCCAACTTTTGGGCCGCAATGTGATGCAGACAAATCGCTCGCTGCTCAGGCAGCAGTGAGTAACGATCCTCGATAATCAATATGCCTTCAACGCTGGAAATCATCGTTGCAACAAGCTCCTCAATTGCCAGGCTCGCAGCCTTCATCTTTCTGAGATGGGTGAGTATCCAGCTTGAGACAATGCTTGAACGTGATGGTGTTGACATTGCCCTCAGATACCTGGCCACCATTTCCCTCCGATGGTCGTGACGACAGTCGCCGTGTACCTTGCCTGCGTCTTTGGACAATCCGAAGCGTTCGGTCCCAAGCATTCGTCACTGCAAGAAGCAGACCCTAAGGAGCCGCCAAAGCAGGACTTGGATGGAATAGCTGAAGAAGAAGACATCGCGACCGACGAGAATGAAGAGCCTGCCTTCTATCACAACGAGAAGTCATTCTTCAAGGTGCTCCTCCTCGGAATTCCCGACTGGCGACAAGCAACATGGAGCTATATCACCATCGGAGTGAACATTCTGCTAGCTTTGCTCACTCTGGACATGGTCTTTCGAGGTCCGCTCCTTTACCCGGCCAAAGATTTGAGTTTCACTCGCGTGGGCTACGTCGACTCCTCTTCCGCCAGGGTATTGATAAGAGAACCGGATCCGGCTCAGCTCCCGATGTATGTCTACTTGTCGCCGGCCGACAAACTAAGCTGGACAACAACGAACACGATCTACTACCTAGGACCAGAAACCGACTATACGCATGCCGTGACCTTGTATGGTCTGCAGCCGTCTAAGAAGTACATCTATTCCTTGTCCAACGACAAGGCGGGTGCATTCACCACTGCGCCATCGCCGTACTCACAAGCCGCGAACAAGCTCACCTTCCTCTCCACGTCGTGTATAAAGGCCAACTTTCCATACCGGCCCACGGCCCATTCTCTGGCGTTCCCTGGCTTCGAGCATCTGTCAAAAGTCCTAGGGTCTTTGCCCTCGCCAGCTGCTTTTATGCTCTTTCTGGGCGATTTCATCTATGTCGATGTGCCGATGCGGCTATCAGCCTCTCTCGCGCACTACCGCTCCGAGTATCGGCGTGTCTATGCGTCTCCATCATGGTCATTGCCAGGTCTAGACTCCCTACCCTGGATACACACCCTTGACGACCATGAGATCGCCAACGATTGGTCTGGTGGGAATGATACAGATCCATTTCCGGCGGCTTCGGACCCCTTCATTCATTACCATGTCTCAGTCAATCCACCAGTACCATGCTCGGCGAGAGGCCTAGAGACCAACACCACCTATTTCCAGTTCTCGAATGGCCCTGCGTCATTTTTCATGCTCGACACTCGACGATATCGCACCGATCCCGAGCCGGCGCCAGGGTCTTCGTCGTCAAAGTTTCTCTTTGGCTCATCCAACCGGCCCCTACCCCCATCAAACCATTCCATGCTCGGTGCGACGCAACTGGCCTCACTCCTCAAATATCTTGCCACTCCCGAGCCTCCGAATGTCAACTGGAAGATCGTCGCGTCATCCGTCCCCTTCACCAAGAACTGGCGCTTCGGCACCTCGGACACCTGGGGTGGCTTTTTGCGCGAGCGCTCCCAGATCCTCGCCGCGATGCACGCCGCCGAGCGAGATCTGGGCATCCGCGTGATCATCCTCTCCGGTGACCGGCACGAGTTCGCAGCCATCCGCTACCCACCTCCCATCGTCGATTTCGCCCCTTCGACGCTAGCCACAGAAGCGCAAGACCGACGAGAGAAAGCCAACCTCCTAGCATCCTTGTCTGCAGACCCCACCAAATCGACAACAACAACCACCATCTACGACCGCACTCCACAGTCCGGCCCTCACGAATTCTCCGTCGGCCCACTGAGCATGTTCTACCTCCCCTTCCGCACCTTCAAGCAAATCGACGAACAGGACGTCGCAATCAAGTACCTCCCCGACGGCAACTCCAAAGTCGGCGTCATCGACATCCACAACCTGCAAGGCGACTCCGGCTCCGGCCAGCGCAGCCTGCTCAAGTACTCGCTTTACGTCGACGGCGTCTGCGTCTGGGAGTACACGCTCACCAGCCCCGCGGCCGACGTGGCGGCGCAGTTGAAGGGCCGCAACGATGCCTGGCGCATGGGTCTGGGCGTGAGGCGGTGGTTGTGGGCGTGAAGAGATGCCCGCTCAATTGATCCGAGTGAGTGACGACCAAATAGCCAGCTAATCAGCGCAAGACGAGAGCGTGGGCAATTTGCGATGATACCCAAGATCGAATCATGAGATTGAAAGTGTGAGAGTGGAAAGCCGGACCTTTTTTTGAGTCCCTTCTAAATCGTTCTTATCAAACGGTGCTATTGTAATTTGTTTCTTATGTGCATGCACCGCAGGCTGGCAGATCGCGCCCCCCATTCCCGCATAGTTCGCCATGGATATATACCCATCCATCAATCCATCCATCCCATAAAGGAAGAAGCTCCATTCCCTCCACCAAATGACTTGCCTGCACTCCGAGGGACCGACCCATAAACTCCTCCCTCGGCGGGGTTGAGGTGGTTGTGTGAAAGTTCATGCATGGTCTTAAACCCGTTTCTCGTGGATGTATCAAATTATAAACAACGAAAGCTCGACGAAGCTCGAGCACGTACAATCGAGTGTGTACAAAAGCATAACTCCCTCCCAATTCGCATTTTGCGCTGTGAGAGGGAGGGAGGTGGTGATGGAACCTAGAATTCCATCTGGTGTGTTCTGACCTCGGTGGACAAATGGTTATGCGAACCTTTGTCTTGTCTGGCGTGACAGGTTGGCTCTTCATTGGAGTGCCGTCCTCGATCACACGAGGGGGGAGGGCCCCAGAAGATGCGATGCCCATCCAGCTCAGAGGTTGCAAGGTGTTGTGTTCAGGGGCTTCGACTTACTCCATTGGCAAGGAGCCGGGAATGGTCGCTCTGCTTTGCAGACAGCTCGCAAAGAGCTGTGCTTTGAGAAATAGTGTTTCTGCAACAGCCTGGCGACCACTGACTATATTTGAGCAGGCTGCTTCCGGAAGGAGAACTGATCTTCGGATTTTGATTTCAAGTGTTTCGACAGCTCTTCACTCATGGACTGTGTAGTCCATGACTTCCAAGAAGCCGATACCGAAACGGATGAACTCAGGCATTCTGGCCAAACCGACGATCGAAATCCTTGAGAACAGCCATGACGTTGGCAGCATCAATCTCCAAGGCGGGTCGGCCTGCCATTGCGGGCGTGGCGTCGCTCGCGTACAGCTTGGGAAGCCAGTTTGCAATGTCCCCTGATGCACGCTCATAAGCAGGATGTCGACTGAGAGTGGTGTACGCATCGGCACAGGTCAACGTAACGCCGGCCTTTTGTGGCATCGCTCGTGTTGTTGAGGCGCCCCCAGCGGCTCGCGCCCGGGTTGTACGAGGAGGCAGAGGGACGGTATCGCTTTGTGATTGACATCCTCCACCACAACAGCCTCCCGCGGCGCCACAACCGCCAGCTTGGGCGCGAGACGCTGCAAGAGATTTGCAGAACAGAGTACTATTGGGATCGGCACGACACTGTGCACAGGTACCAGGCCCAGCAGCGCCACAGCCTGATGCCGGAGCGACTGCAGGGACAGACATAGAGACGTCGCCTTCCGAAGGGGGCGGTGTGAACTGGTCGATTTGTCTCGGGTTTGTCGGTCTGTTGAGGCTCACGACATTGTTGGCATTCTTGCGTGCATGTTCTTGCTCGGCCGCCATTTCGGCGCAGATGCACGGCGTTCCATCCGAGCAAAAGCCGCAGGGGTCGGCGATGGCCGGTGCCGGAAGGGGTTGTTCTTCCACTCGATTGATGGCCACGACGGATTTGGAAGCATACACGGCCGTGAAGTCGATCTCTAGATTGTCTTTGGGTTCGAGCTTGATCCTTTTCTCACCTGTTTGGTGGACGGGAGATTGGGGACGCTTTTCATGCTGGTGAAAGTCGGCAGTGCCTTCGCCGCCCATAGCTGTAAAAGCCTCGTCAATGCATTGGCACCGTGTTTCGAGCGTGCAGTTTCCACAGCCAATTGATGTGTCGTTGGCCTCATGGTCGTGGGAAGAAGTTGGCTTTTCGACGGCTTTACCTTCAGTCGACTTTGATGCTGATGACATAGCCACAAGATCGCCCTCGAGCCTCCGACATCGATCGACCCAGACGGCGAGGTCGGCTCGGTACCGATCGAGCTCTTTCTCTAGCTTGTCGATTGTCATTCTCAAGGCATCTTGTTCAGCTTCATTCTCGTCCTCGATTTGCTTCAGCTGTTCTTCGAGCTCGCCCACGCGAGCAGCGCGTCTCTCGCGGAACGCCCTCTGAGCTGCACGATTCTGTGCCTTGCGTTTTGTGGGTGGCGTGTCCGTTGCCGGCTTTCGACCTGGTTTGGGGCGTGGCGGAATGACCCATTCTTTGCTCGTGAGAGACATCTGGGCCGGAGGAGATCCTGCACCGGGGGATGCGGCCGGAGGAGTCTGAGCCGGCTTCATGCATAGAGACGGCTGCCTCGAGAGGATGGGCTTAACATCGACAGAAGCTGAGGGTGTCGTTGCCGACGCAGGTGAACCGGCGTTCGAGGCCATTTTGTCGCGTTGACAGACAATCCGAAGTCGACCGAGGGTCTCCCGCTGAGATGCGAGAGTCGACACTGCAGGAGCTCGGCTGAGCAATGCAGACTGAAACTGCTCGGATCGCCGGAAATGGCGACAGCAAGCAGATAACCAGAGCTCTACGGCTCTGGGTGCTGTGTAGTACTCTATGTACTCAAGAAGTGGCGAGCGGCACGAAGCAGAATCGGGGACTTGGGCCACGGCGTCGAGGTTGTGCAGTTTGGGGAGAAGAGGTGGGAAGGGCAAAGGGATCAAATTTGATCATATCTGATTAGATTCTGCGAGGGTCACCGATAATCGGGCTTGGCAGGAGGGGCGCGGAAAAAGCCGCGCTGAAGGCCAAGACCCGGCACATGGCGAGGCAGGGGTCAGACCACCTCGGTCGTGAGGAGGATTGCGAGTAAAAGGAGCATAGACTTTATGGCACTGTTCTGGAACTCAAGTAAACAAGGCAGGTCGTCTGAAGAGTGGTCACAATTGATGTACAAGCGCCAACGATCGTATCCATAACAGAGAAGAGTAGGGGGTATCTCAAAGAACACCTTCAACGCCGTGCTATCTGCCTGCTGCCCGCCCGTAGTCCCCCCGAGGTCGTCCAAAAGTAGTAGAGAACAGGCGTCGAGCAAACAGAGTCATATGTCGTCTTATTACCATGTTAAAATTTGCCGGCCTGTCCACCAGGCCCAGCTGCGGCCGTCTCGCTCCCCGATTGAAGTCCTCCCACGAAAGAGGAACCCCAGATACCGATTAATCCCCAGAAACCCACCCGCCAGCCACGATACAAGCCTTCAACTCCTTGGCCCTTACGTTTCCGCCTAGGGGCTTTGCCCATCAATGCCGCCGTTCGGTCTTTTTGTGATTCCGAGTAGCCCTCTTCGCGGACAATGTTCCACATCGTTGGAACAATCCCTCTGTAGGACTGCGGCACGGGAATGATGGTGGTGATTGCTTTCCGTTTGGAGGTTGTCGAGGGCGGCGAATGCGCAGGAGACGTCCAGGTAGCAATTTGGGCACGTCGGAGGACTGTCTCGAGGGGGAACTTGATCGAAAGGTCCAATGCCGAGCCGACAAACGAGGCGAGACTCCAGCTGGCAGGATTCATGGCCGGATCAAGGCCTAAGTATGACTTCAAGAAGACAGGGGTACTTGTGGAGATGAGGGTCGGAAGGGTTGCTGAGAAGAAGGTGATTGGGATGAGGTGGCCTGGTATCACGTACGGCGTAGGCAGAGTCCGCAGGGTTCCCAACAGATTCCGAGGCTCCTGACTCGACGGTGTAAGGATGAGTCTGGTTCTCGCAGCATCAATTGGCGCAAGAATGAGAGCAGAGATGGCCGTCGCGGCGGTACTGATGATAATCGTCGCGAGCGGGGCCGCAGAGGCGAGAATCGACGCATCTGGGAGCGCTCCAGCCCCAGTTGACTCAGGCACAAGGATATCGTTCTCTGCAACGCCCAGCATGGCTGCCAAAAAGCTTCTGAAAAAGGTTTCCAAAGTCCTGGTCAGAATGTTGTAGACGAAGGTGGAATTTGTGGCCCGCCACATTGCTAGCGCTCCGCCGCTGGAAGAGAGGGAGGAAAGTGCGTCGAGAAGAGAATGGGGATTTTTGAGATGTATGCGGCCGTCGGATTGGTGATTCTGATCGGGAAGACGGCCTGAGGTAGAGCCTCGAGATGGCCGTCCCCGCCGCCCGCGGGTGGGCGAGCGAGCGTATGACTGATTTAACGGCGCAGTCGAACTGAAGTAGTTGGGCTCGTCATCGGAGGAGTGTGTCAACTCATCTTCGTATTGGTCGTTCAGGTCATCTTCTCTGCTAGCCCTCCGTGTCTTCAATGGCTCCACCTCTTCATCTTGTGCCACATGTGCCTGCAGAAGCAGTTTTGCGACCTCGAAAGGTTGGCCGAGCACGACACTCACGTATTTCCATAACGCCTGGTCGACAATCGATTTGACTGAGCCCGGAAGAGATGGAGATGCTTCGGAAATGTACTCGGCATAGTCGATGTCTGGGAAGATGAACGAAGACCCGGAGGATGCCTTCGACGTGCTCGCGGTGGCATTGGGAAGGGACTCAGTCCCTATCGAGGGAGGGACATAGTAGGGTCGTAGAGGGTTCGGGACATGCCTGGGATCCTGCATTATGAGAACTGTATGTCACAAGGCCCTCGGCTGCTTTGTAAAAACCCTCCCTAGGGCTTTGCGAATAAGAGGGTGATCAATCTTTGAAGATTGAAGTGCAATGATGTTCCTTGTTCAAAGACGTAATTGAGCGAATTGAGCAGGCTGGAGTGGCGTCGGTTCAAGCCACAGTGAGAACGCCACAGCAGCCACAACGTTACGAAGGCGTCATTTAAACAAATTGCTTCAAATGTCAGTCACGAATCCTAATGCTATCGTCTACATCTCAATCACACCAGTCGAACAAGCATCGTGACAAGTACTTCGAGCACAGAGACAACTATCTGGTATTTTATCGCGAGAGCATAGTTTCATCTAGTCAGCAAGAACAGCTGTATCCGCAACAGAGAAACGAGAAGTTCCCTCGTGAGGTCCATACTGACCAGCCACAAGCATGAGACTCAAGTTCTAGGATGACAAAAGGGACTTCAACCCTCCAGCGGTGCGATCTGCTTTCCTTCCCTCCAGACGCCATCGACAATGGGTTTACGGGCGGGCTTGCCATCGATCGGCAGCTCATTGACGAAATGCCAGTGCGACTGGTTCTTCCACCCCTTCTCCTTCCAGGCATTCATGGTTGACTTGGGAAAGATGTCGATCACCTCCCTCAGCGCCGGGTCGTGGGCGATGGCGACAAAGACGTTCTCCGAGGCGTCCAATTCCGTCAGCCCCTCCACGGAGTGACTGGCCTGCTTGTGGTCCTCGTACCAGGACGTTGGGTTCTGGGAGACGGTGTAGAAGGTCGTCATCTGCGCTGGAGCGTGCGCTGTTTCTGCAGAGCCCTGGTCTTTGTTCCGGTGGCTGGCGGTGAAGATTGAACACGGGCAGGGATGGCTGAACCTCGCATCCAGCTTCGTCTCCCCGGGGATGATGTCGGGCATCGGCACGTACGCCGTCGGCCGATACATGCCGGGGAAATGCGAGATATCGCCGCCCAAGAAGACGAATGTATCTGGGGTAGTGCGCACCAGGGCTGACAGATGCGCAGCGGTGTGGCCGGGTGTGTGAAGGAGATAGAAACTGCCGTCTCCGAAGTAGTCGAAGGCCCGAAACCGTCCGATTCGTAGCGAGTCGCCGTCAAACTTCAGCTCTTGCACATTTCGACCCTCGAAATCGGCATCGTGGAAGATGGCATCTTTGTTCGTCGGGTAGCCCGGGAAGAACGTCTCCTTGAACCCGGGCCCAACCACGAGATCGGTCGACGTTGGAAACCGCTGGATATTGCCCACATGGTCCCAGTGCCAATGGCTCCAGACCACGGCCTGAATCTTGCTGGAGTCCACGCCTCCCGCGGCGAGAACGTCATACACGTCTTCCTTCACAATCAGGGCCCCCACCCCTCTGCCCACGATGCCCTTGCACGTCTCTGGGGGCGTGTTCCACCAGTCTTTCCTGGCTCCATTGTCGAAGAGGATGCTTTTGTCCTGCTGCTTGTTGTGGATGTAGAAGGCGAACGTGGGCAGATTGAGCCACTCATGTCCCTCGGCCACGGGCTCCAGCAGCAAGCCCGATGAGCAGTGTATGTCACAGGTGGTGTCGACAGCCCACAATTCACAGGTGCTTGATGAAGACGGCGCGTTTAACGGTGGCGCAGGCGCCGGTTGGACTTTGCCGGCATCCCCCATGCTGAGTGGCGTGCGATTCACCTTTGCCAATTCCTCCTGAAGGGCGAAGACGCTGAAACATTGTCTGACGGGAGCACCCCCGACTTAGTTATATAACTGATGTCCGAGCGAGGCGGCTTATCTTGATTTGGGGTAAATTGAGGTCGAGATGTACCCCAATTGGTGTCATCGCCTCTGTGTGGAGTCTGTACCGGAATTTGGTTTCCCCGGCCGAAGAGATGTCACCAGCTTGGCGGCCGCGTCGCCCGCTGCTGGAGAGAGTGAACTGGTTGTGGAACAACTGCGACGGTCACAGCATCATTGACAATGTTGACGCGACGACGCGTGGCAAGAGGATAGAGAAATCGACATCGAGTATGAATTGAAGGGGAGCGAAAGAGATCCATTGCTCTTTGCCCTATCTCCATGCTCTTGGCGTGACCTCGGACGGGCCGGATGAGGAGCTTCACTCATTCTACACGAGCGTGGATGAACGCGGAAGCACAACTAGAATCAGTTCAAGGGTATGTCATTGATGGTCTAAGCTAGCATGGTCCAAGCCATCTGGATATCCGCCACAAGCTGGTTGATTGAGCAAACGTCGCCAGAGTGAGAAAGCACAAGCCCGCAGAAGCACCATGCCATGCACCCAGCCGAAAGAGGGGTTTTTGTCACCGTCGATGTTCATGAATATGAATCGAGTGGTTTGGGGGTTAGCAGTAAGAGAGTGAGTTTCCAGTTCGCTCAGTCAGGAGCACAACTGGTGGTGTACATCGATCCGCTGGGATGCTCATTCGTCGCCGCCCTTCTTCTTGGACTTCTTGCTGGCGGTGGGCTGGCCTTCTTTCTGGGTGTGAACCTTGAGTCTTGTCCAGGATTCCTCGGGATCCCACTCGAAGCCTTTCAGGTAGGGCTCTTCCAGCTCATCGTCGGCCTGCAAGACACGGATCATCAGTATGTTGTAATGCCTCGAGCACTTCGACAAGACTGTACCTTCTTCTTGAATTGCTTGTGGATGGCATCCATTGCATCTTTGATGGTGACGCCCTTGAGGTTTCTTGCCGTCACCTCCAGGCCCAGAGGGAAGTGCAGGTCAATCTTCTTGATGGGAGGAGTCGTCAACAGCTTCTTCAGGATGGACGGGTCTTCCACCGTGCTGGGCGAGGTGTTGAGCTTCCTACATCGTGTTAGTCACGAGATCACCGAGGCAAGGCGATGAGCCCGGCTGCTTACCATCCAGTCTTCTGTGTTTCGGATGCGATGGCTATCTTCGTGCCCTCCTTTTCTGGATCTCCTGTTAGCTCGGAAGAGGTGTGTCCATGTTGGGATTGCACTCACCCAGGTCATTGATGTTCATCACACCAGGAGCACTGGAGGTCGTTCTTCGCTTGGTGTTGCCGCCATCCTTGACTGGTCCGTCGTCGACGGCGATGGCAGAGTCGACCTTGGTGAGATCTGACGTATCGGCAGACATGTTGACTATGGGGGACAGAGATAGAGAGGGAAAAGGGCAGGTCTGTGATGGGATGAGGTTAGCAACGTGGCCAGATGGATGAGCACGCGGTAGAGGAGAGGTCCAGGAAGCGCCGGTAGTGATGATGCTCACCCGGAACCAATGGCCAGGAGGAGTGGAAGGAGAGGCGGTGTTTGGATAGGGGACACGCACAAGACTTTGCAAGTTTGGATAGGCTGGGTAGGTACGCAGTCGAGTTCAAGTGGTAGATTGGTGGGATGGGAAGATAGGATGAGAGGAGAGGAGAGAGAGAAGGAGAAGTGAGCAGGTTGGTGAAAGGGCAGGCAATTGAGGGGTAAGTACTCTAGAGTGAGCAGGTAGTAAGGTACAAGGCAACCAAGAGTACGAAGGGAGTCAACTGACCCCGTGCGCAGGTCACCAGCCTGGCACCTGCCACCTGCGGTGCTGAGCGATAATAGGAGCCCAGGAGATGAGACACAGCAGCTCGCAGCTCTCACGCGACAAGCACCTCATATCACCAGACAGCTCGCAGCCAGTCAGGGCGCAGTCAGCTGCTGCTTCCCCGCACTCACGAGTCACGGCCCCCAGCGCTGCAGCACAATGGCAGCAGAATGGCAGCAACGCCCCACCAGCCACATCCACTTGGAGGCGCCACTTTCAGGCTCGGAAAATCCAAAAATCCGGGGTAGCCTTGGCGTCTATCCATCCATCTGTCCATCAACAGCAGTGAACACCTAAAAGCCCGCCCGACGCGAGGCACCCTTCTCCTTGCCTTTCTTCTTCACCGGTCGCGCGCCAAACGCCCCTCTTTCCGGCTGCGTCATCGTCAGCCCAGGAACGCCGTCTTGATTTTGGCTGGAAGCTGGTCCAGCAAGTTGACTGCTTTGGACGTCTCTTCCTGGCAGATTGAATCCCCCTCCTCCGCTGGTGATGGTGGGCAGCAGGATCCGCTGCGATATGACATCTCGGCCTATCTGCGCCGCCTTCTCACGCTTTCGCTGCAGGCGCGCCGCCTGCCTGGCCGCCTTCCGCCTCTCGCGGGGGTCCAGTGACTGAGTGGCCATCTCCTCTTGGACCAGCTTAAGTGTCTGGTTGACGTGCTGGTAGGAGTAGTTGGCAGGATCTTCCTCAATCGAGCCGGGAATATGTGCCAATACGTGGCTCATAGCGGCGTTGTGAGAGAGTAGTAGGGGCGGCACTTCATGGCGGAATGCTGTGTACTGCCGGAGTCGGGACACTGCCGGCTCTTCGTTGGGTTGAGGGCTCTGTGATACCGATGGTCCCTCTAGTTCCTCTGCGTGTGGCCCAGGTGGACTCGAGATAGGGTCTGTATATGAAGACTCTACTGCTTCCACAACCTTCCTGTCCTTCAGGATCAGGTTGCCCAGAAAGACATCGCCGGCAATCCGACGCACCAGTCTTTCGCGATTGACTCGAGTGCGATCAGTCACTTGAGGAGAAAGCGACTCGACATATGCACCCATAAGGTCGTCATAGATCTTGAGCAAAGATGGAGGTACGACCTCGTGCAAACGAGCAGGGTCTGCTGCGCTGTTGACAGAAATAGAGCCGTGAGATTTGAGGTCGTCAAGCCACGCCTCGGCAAATTCCGAGTCTTGTTCCACGTCAACAATTTGGTGCTTGCTGACCAGATCCGAGACCAGGTACATGCGGCTTGTCTCCCGGTCCATTTGCAGTTGCCCGAATTGGTCCATAGCTCGCTGTAGCGATGATTCGAAAGATAAAGCAACGCTCTCCTTAGCCGCTTGCAAGATATGGTCCAAGACGCGCTGCCAGTCCCGGAATTGCGGCTCCCCGTGGATGGAGCCCAGAGGATGTGATGAAGGAACCTCGCCCTCTTTTGCGGTGTGCTCTTCATCGGTATCATCACGCACCACAAATTGGTCAAGATCATCCAGATCATCGTCAGCGACGAATCTGTCGCTAAGTAGGGCGTTCACTGAGGTTCGTGGCAGTGGCAGATTCAAGCCTTCCCTTGCCGTCTTTCCGGCAATACCCAAAGTTCCAAGCTGGTGCCTGTACAGAGCCTCGACAATCTTACCATCGAGCGTATGCACAACAAGCCTCACCAGGCAATATGCAAGCTCGCCAGGCGCCTTGCCTTTGACGGTAAAGTCAACGGGGTATAGGGCAATGTCACCAACAAGCTGCATCCGCGCCTTCAATGATTGCGGCATTTGGAAAAGGGAGGGATCTTCAAGTGACACAACGTTCAAGGTTGAGGATACATGTCCAAAACGATACACCGCTGCGAAATGGCTCTTGGTAGAATAAATCAAGACCCAAGTTTCTTCGAGACTCGTGTTAGTTGCGGAACGTGAATGCAATCTCTAGGACGAGACTCACCTTGGTCAAATTCAAGAAGGCGCATGGAGAGGCTCATATCCGTACGGTCGCGATAGTGATTCCAAGAACAGACCAACACCAACGGCTCAGCGCCGCTTGAGTCTTTCCAACTCACCTCGGACGAGGTGAAGATCATCAAACGTGAGGTCGTCAAGACGAATGCGTGGTCCCTCCGGCGTCTGCTGTTCTTGACGTCAAGAATCACGTTCCGAGCTGACTGAGGTCCCAACCGCATGTCCACTTGACCAACGAATTTTCCTTTATCGGTAAAGA
Source organism: Exophiala alcalophila (assembly GCA_001599775.1). Classification (NCBI taxonomy): domain Eukaryota; kingdom Fungi; phylum Ascomycota; class Eurotiomycetes; order Chaetothyriales; family Herpotrichiellaceae; genus Exophiala; species Exophiala alcalophila. Next base: position 2,237,276 of record BCHY01000005.1, on the reverse strand, counting down.
CGGCAGCAAACTGTCGATTACATACGAGGATTTGGTCGGCAGGTCCTTCTTCACTCGGCAGCCAGCAAACCTTGTGCCACTCATCCTCTCGCGATGACGTCCTGGAAGAAGACGCCTGGTATCCAATACTTTGAAGACTGTTTTGGCTTTCCAGGCTCACGCGATAGAGGACACGTGCAGACCTAGCTCTGTGGCCCTTGAGCCGCCAAATACTCCATTGGCCGCGGATGTCGACAATTGAAATGATGTTCGGGTTTCGGGGATTGGCGGCAGCATGAGCATGAGCGTGTCCACCGGTCCTCGACGAGGGGATGGTCACCAGCGGACAAGGGTCAAGTCTCCGTCCCTGGTCATCTGCGAGACCTTCGACACCTTTTGAAGCTACATGTCCTGTCAGAGAATCCCTCGTTGTGAAGGGACGTAGAATGCTCGTCCCGCTTGACTTCACAACGAGAAATTGAGTTCCTTCTCGAGGATTGGCGCAAGTCACTTCTTGAATTGGATCCGCAGAATTGCTCCAGGTGCCGGCCACCGCACTTCCAAGGGAAGGCACTGTACAAAGCTCCTCCGAATCCGTAGTGGCGTCGATAGAGAGCTGCTGAGCCTTGACCGAGACCAACCGAAGTTTCTCGTTGCCGGTTCCTGCAGGGAACGCTATGATGGGAATAGCCGGTTCATTGTTGTGCATGCCAGACTGAAACGGTGCTCTGGAGTTTCCGAACGCCAACACACTTCCTGACGGTCGAGGGCGAGATTCATCCCGAAGTTGTACACCAGATCCGTTCGCTGAAGAGCGCACGCTATCCGAGGCGATCACAGCATCAGGCGTTCGTTTGAGCAGACCCTTTAACCCATCACGAGCCGTCGCGTTGCCTGCCGCAGAAGAACCATTAAGAGTCTCTTGATCGAAAGACAGAATTCTCTCGTGGACGAGTTGGAAGGCAGGCGAATTGCTAGGATCTCCAATTCGTTCAACGTGCGATGTTTCGGTTTCGGCCAGTCGCGTTTTCCGTTGCCGGAGGAATGTCCATGCTTGATTCTCGTTATCGTAGGTGGCGGTACCTAGGTGGCCGTAGCCCAGCGCATTTGTTTCATGCGTGTTTTGTCGGTCTTGCCTTCGCGTGACGCGCTCGGCATCAGCCATTCGAACAAAATTTTCTCGGTCGTGGGGGAGTTTGTTGCGAATCCGCGACAGACATTGTAGTGCTTTGGGAGACCGAAAGCTGGAGCACCAAGATCGATTTCGAATCTGGTCTGCGATAATTCAAGTCGGTATCGCGAAGGTAGCAGACCAGGACAATTCGAAGCTTGCAATGAGAGATGAGGTGAGGCAACAAGTCAGAATTCGGCGGCGAGAAGAAGATTACAGTAATTTCGCGTGTATTTATTAGAGATGGTTGGTGGCTTCCAAAAGAGGAAATAGTCGAGCATCCTACGGGCATCAACTTCATCTTCGCCATCATCATTACTTTTCACTCCTTCCTGCTTCCCTCTATCTGCTTGCGGAGTTCTGTCCTTCTCGCCCCATTCCATGCGCATCGCCAGCGCCGGTCCAGCTCAGTGGTCCAGAAGAATCTCTGCATAACGGGTCTGACTGCCTCCCACTCTTTCCCCAAGCTGCCTTGAAGGAACAGCTCGTTCGCGACGACCTGGCCTTCAAAGTCCAGTCCATCCAGTGAATAACAGGCTTCCAGCGCGACGACCTGACACCACAAGAACGCATCTCCGCCGCCGCCGCCGCCGTCGTCGTCGTCGTCGTCGTCATGAATCTTCTTTTCCGGTCGCAGCGCTGCAGTCACCAGGTGGTGCTTGTTGATCAACCAAGACTTGCCAAACTGGCAAAAGTCAAAGGTCCATGCGATGATAAAGATCGTGGCTAATGCAAGGCAGGCCTCGAGGGGATACATTCCCGACCTCAAACTCATCCGCCGAGACGCGTCCGCCAGCTCAGCCATGGTATCCGGGGCAGAAAAGCCAGTGAGCAATTGCACGTCCTCCGTCGCCCGAGTCCCTTCGTTCAACAGCTTGATCACCCTGGCCACCAAGGAGAATTGCGTGGTCATTTCAACGCTCAAGGCCTTTTCCAGGGCCATCTCCGCCAGGCCATCGGGCAATGCCGCTATGACCTGACCCCATTCGGCGTCGAAGGGATGGCTGGGGTATGTTAGTGGCTGCTCGATGTCGGCGTCCCTCCATTGGACTGGATCGCGTTCGTCGGCAAGAGTTCCCTGGAATAAAGTGCGACTGGCGGGTCCCGGTGAGTTGAGAAGATCACTAATGTCCCGTAGATGGACAGACATACCTTTGAGCGAGATGTTTGGCGAGGCCTCTCGATCCTGGAAGAAGCTTCAATATGTGTCGGAGGCCCAGCCTATGGCTTTCAACCGCAGCAGAATCCGCGAATGCCATCTAGGATGCCGCGTCAATTTCAGCCTTCTCTCTTTCCCTCGGGGTTGAGTGATTCTCACATCGAGGGCTATCAAGCACACCATGACCCGCGGCGTCACAAAGTTGACGTTTCCACTCTCAAGGCACTGCCGGAGCAGCTGTAACGTCTTGCCCCGATGATACAAGACTTGGGGAGACGGCATGCCCATGCGGCGACCTCGAGTGGCATTCTCGTACGAGCAAGCCATGTATGCCAGAATGACGTGCAAGAACGCCGGGTTTTCCATCAGCGCGGACCACTTCTCGGCCCTGTGGCTCTCGAGGCTGTAAGATGCCCGCTGAGCTGGCGCCGTCCGGACGATCCCGACCTCATTCCCTGGTGAACTGATTAGCATCAATCCTCCGGTTATCCAGAAGATGCAATGCTGGACTGACAATACTTTATCAGATAATGCGTTTCTTTGCTTGCCCCGATGGGCAAGGCGTTAAAAGGCTCCGACCCGCCGTTGGTGACCCAGGTGCTTGAGAAAGCCGCGCCTTTAAGCCTTGCACCCACCTCCAGGAAAGAGGACGATTCTTTTCCATCCTCCATTTGGTTTTCAGAACGCAAGCACCGACCCCGCATATTGGCCATTGAGCGGCTTACCGAAATCGTGGACATCTCTGTCGAACACTCTCAGTCTTCTTCTTCCTTCTGCAGTGATTTCAAGAAAAACTGATACCTTCCCCGGACCCAGCATGAACATCTGCATCAGAGGTTCTCGAGTGTCGACTTTCCGCACTGGAATCACGTTTTTCCTTCACTGGCCCCCGTGGATAAGACGCCAGACGTCGACGGTGATGCAGGAATCTGTTGATCTCACTCCTCTGCCCTTTGGCAGGCCCGCGATGCTGGTCGTAGAGGAAGAGAACTCGCTCCTTCATGGGTGGTGGAATTTGGCTCATTGCGCCCTGTCCTGTCCTGTGTGGCAGAAGTGTTGTTCCTCCTTCCAGGTGGACAGTCGTTGGTCGCAGATGATTTCCCATACACGCCACGACGGACGGCGGTCGACCTAAATGTCCAACCCAACCCAGCGAGAGTGCGAGCCGCTATGCCAGAAATCACGGCAAATTCCGGACAATGTTGCTCTTGCCTAGTGGCAACGGGAGCCTAACTCAACCCAAAATGACACTCACTCTGACTTTATGGGGGGTAATCTATCGTCTGGCTGCCGCAAGCCTGGGCTCGTCCTCCTCATCGACTGTCACTATTGGCTCCGGATCAAGCGAGGGAGCACAGGGCCATTGTCTAGTGCTAAGCGAAACCGGGCTTCTTCGCGCCTTTCTCTATTGCTGACACGTTGGATACGGCGGTAGGGCGGGCGACGGGTGATGCAGACGGTAAGTCTTGATCGATAACCCGGCATCTTGCCGTTGTCCAACGATGACATAATGCCCGAATGTAATTATGCTACATACCACTCTCTGTGCCATATCGATAGATAGTTGGCCACCCGACACTCCCTGTACGCGCACGGAAAGGTTGTTATTCAGACTCCCCTACTCGCCCTTTTCTTGCTCAGGCCGGCCCCTCCTCCATTGATTGGCTCGCGATGGTCCTGTACAAATCGGGCCCACGAATCACGATACGCGGGCATTCACCTCTTTTGGTCACGATGTCGTGGTGTCGTGGGCAGTGGGTCGTGGCAGAATCTGGACGATCCCAGGTCAGGTCATTGTCAATCATCTTCATGACTCTATGTACCAGGTATGTCAGAGAGAGAGAGATAGATGTGGGGAGGTCTGTTCTTGTAGTACGTTGGAAATGTTCTTTGTATTTTGCAAGCCCGAATATGGGGCCCACCCTTGATCCGATTCAGAAGAATCCAAAAGAGAAGGAGAAAACATGCATCCAAATCCGCAGCCCGCCATCTATCTCCCGTCTCGTGCGGCCAGAAAAGGGGCGAAAAGGAGAGCGGAGGGGGGTGAGAAAGATGGACGGACGTGTTCTCGAGGCCCCCAACATCTGATCTGACTCTTTTTGATGTTGCCGTGTGTCTAGCCATTCTCTCTTTCTCACACTCACTTGACCAATTTCGAATTCATACCAACAATGCATCGAACAAGGTCCCAATCCCCTCCCAAGCCAACCCAATCCGTGACGACAACGCCAGTGCTCCACTGACCATCCTTGACACGGCCCTGATCACCCAACATATGCCGCTCACACAGATGCGCCGTAACAGCGGGATTGACCTCAGCCGCGATCTTCTCAGGCCAAGTGCCCACGCTCCAGAAGTTACTCGCACTCAGAAAATTCACATACAAGGGAAACTTCTGATCCCCAGGCGTCCGGCCGGACACAAAGGCCTCGCGGTCAAATACACAGCAGCCACTGCGCTCGAGGTGATCACGCGCATAGGCGATCTTCTTCTCGATCGAGGGTTTTTCGAGCACCTCGTAGAAATCCTGCACGCAGACGTCTCCCGATGGACACATGGCGTTGGGCGTATTGTCTGCCCAAACCTGGGCGTCGATGCCCCAGCCGCGCCCGTCCCACTCGGAGCGCTTGAGGGACTCGTCGAGCCCGAACCGGCGCAGGAGCACGATGCGGCCGCGCGCTTCGCCCAGTGTCGGGACGCGGGGCTGCGTGAACCAGTTGTCCCTGTTGTGGTAGTGTTTCTTGAGGATGAGGGAGAGTTGTTCGTCTGTGCCTTTTCCTGTGCCTTCGCGCTTGAGCGAGAGGATCAGTGTCTCGCTTGGGTGCGCTTTCAGGAAGGCGAGGATGTCGTCGTAGAGCCCGCGGAAGGGCTTGTTCCCCGTCAGGGAGATTGGGAAGGCTGAGTGCACTAGGTTCAGCTTGTCTGAGTTGATGTCGAAGGGCTCCGGGACCTGAACGCGGACGTCGAAGAAGCGGACGCCGTTGTTCAGTTGTTCCGTGGGGGATACCGCCTGGCATCGCACCGACGGCGGCGCGTTGTGGCACGTCGGCGAGTTGTGCGTGCCTGGGATCGAGAGCACGCCCAGCGGCGTCTTGTCTGGGATGTCGCCCATCCAGCTGTCGAGGTGCGAGCTGTCGTACAGGGCGACGAACGACGTCGCGGGTAGGAAGATGCCCGTGAGACGTGTCTTTGGCTCTGGCTCTGGCTCCAGCGCCACCAGCGACGCCGTCGACGCCGTCGTCGGCACGGGGCAGTACATCTGGTGCTTGCCGCCCTGTTCCGTCTGGAACGTCAGCCGCAGCCGCTCGTCGGCCTTGTTGACCTCGGCGGGAACGTCCGTCGTCACGATGCTGTAGGGAGGCAGCTTGATGTTGACCTCGCGCCTTTCGAAGGGCTTTGCGTCCGCCTCGATCTCCGGCACTTCCTTGCGCGTCGTGCTATTGGTCAGTCCGATGCTGTTGGTCACCGCCGCCAGGGACTTGGTCACGTTCTGCATGCTGAATGTGCCGCCATTGCCGCCGCCGTTCCCGCCGCGTCCCTGGTGCGGGTCGAAGTGCTCGACCAGCACCAGCGTCAGCGGGTTGTTGCTGATGTTGCGGATCGTCACGTTCGGAGACATCTTGGATGAATGTGATGATGATAATCTTCAGTATACTGTATGAACGAACACAAGCTCGTCGTCGTTGTCTTCGTCGTCGTCAAAGAAGAGCTAGCTTGGTATTCAAATCAAGAAGCAAAAGGGAACTCAAGAGCCGGACGAGGCTGGAGCGGTGTGTGAAGGCGTGGACCAGGGGAGCTATGTAGAGCTGCAACTCTTACAGTACATATAAGGCCAGTCAGTATCTTGGCTGCGTCTTGAACTAACTGTTGATTTTCAGCTGCGTTGGAATTTGGGGGCACATGAAACAACGAACCAGGAACAGCGAGCTGGGTGACGTGGGCGTCGTGGCATCAGGCACCAAGCCAAGTAAAGTAGCTGCTAAGTACCCTGAGTAACCGCGTCTGCGTGGAAAGGTACCTCGACGGTACATTGTCGTTATGGATGAATCATGTCATGATGGAGGGGTTCCAAAGTCCCATCGCGGGGCTGACTTCTTCTTCTCCCTGCCAATCGCTTCATCACACGCGCGCGAAGATCCCAAGATAGTACCTCGATTTTTACGTATCGACTCCGTATCGGCCTCAAGGTTTTACGTACTGTTCCAAGAGCCCCTCCGGCCTCGATCTGCTCCGGTGATGATCGCCTCACCGCGGCTGGTGCCGGTCTGCTTATTGTCTTATCATCTAAACGGACGTATGTAGATAAGAGGGTATTAAACGTAGGACTCCGTAAACATTGCATTCATACAGTATGCTGTCGCTGCACTGCGCCACCAGATGGGTGTATATAGATGGAAACCTTACTCAAAGGTACGAGTTACATGGCTGCCACGTTCCAGTCCTGATCCAACGTTCATCAGACCCAACCCAAACACCCCGTGCGATAGGTAACCAAAAGATACCTTATAGTATCACAAACTTTTCCATACTCCGTACACCCATTCTGAACATTGGATCTTTTTTATCTTCTTCTCCCTCTTCAGCTCATATCAACCACCATGGTCCCCGGCTCTTCCAGGTACTTCTGTACCACCTGAGCCATCCGAGCCATGGTGGCCCCGTCGACAACCCGGTGATCGGCGCTCCAGCTTAGGGAAGCCATCTGCGCCGGCCTCACAGAAACTCCGTCCTCGGCGAAGACGGGCACGGTCTTGATCTTGCCCACGCCCATGATGGCCAGCTGGCCCTCGACGATGACGGGCGCCACCACTTCGCCTCCGATGTTTCCGATGTTGCTGACCGTGATGGTGCCGCCCGTGAGATCGGTGTTGCTGAGTTTGCCCGCCTGGCCGAGCTGCGCGAGCCGCTGGAGCTCCTGCGCGATCGATGTGATGGATCGGGCGTTGACGGCTTTGATGACCGGCACAATCAGCCCGTTGGGCGTGTCCATGGCCACGCCGATGTTGTGGACGGGCCGCATCATCAGCTGGGGCTTCTTGGGGTCGCTGGTGAGGTCGAGTCGTGCATTGAGCAGGGGATATTGATTCAGCGCCAAGGACACCGCCTTGATGATGAAGGGCATGTAGGAGAGCTTGGGGGTCGTGTCCGGGTTTCGCAGCGTGTTCAGCCGGGTGCGCATCGACGCGAGGCCGGTGATGTCGATGGTGTCCGAGTACAGGAAATGGGGGATTGACAGCGACCCAGTCATGCTCTTGAACATGGCCGACTGAACGGGAGTCAGTCGCTGGGCGGTCTCGGTCTGCTTTGCATCGAGATCGGGTCGGAATGACGCCGATGGCGCACTTGTAGACGCAGCAGCCGGTGTGGACTTGTTCTCAAGGTGCTTGTACACATCTTCTTTGAGGACGCGGCCCTCCTTGCCGGACCCGGGAATGTCTTCAATGGCAAGGCCGTGCTCCTTCAACAGTCCTCTCACCGCCGGAGTCGCGAGAGACGCGTGCTTGCCGGGCTTCACAGGTGTGGCTTTCTCTTCCTCCTCTTGTGGTACAACCCTACCGCCTTCTGCGGCCTGTTCGGCGGGCGCAGTCTCGCCAGCATCTTCTGCGGCGTCCTGCTTGGTCGGCTCTTCGACGGCGGCGTCGGCATCCCCTTCGACTTCAATGTCAAGCATGGCATCGCCCACCTGGACGACCGCGTCTTGTGGAAAGTGAATCTTCTTGATCACGCCAGTGTATTTGGAGGTGATCTCGACCGAGGCCTTGTCGCTCTGGACTTCACACAGCGGGCTCCATTCTTCGATCGGAGCTCCCTCTTCCACAAACCACTGGATGATCTGCACTTCTTTCACGCCCTCTCCAATGTCTGACAGTCTGTGTGTTTCTGTTTTGTCCAGCCGCGTCGAGGCGTGGAAGTGTCTGCTCATCTGAAGGAAGGGGGCATAGGATCGAGGTCGGGTCGCGGGGCTCTGGCCTCTCGCCAGGCATTGCAAGAGCCGCAAGGCTTGCGGTGAAGGAATGTATTTCATGGCCAAAACGAAGGAGTATCTTTACCGATCGAAAGGACAGCAGAAACCTCTGCAGGGGACGCAGTGTTCGAGTATTTGAGGCCGTGAGACGCTGGCAAAGGGACCGCGGATAACCGAACGCCGAATTTGAGGATGGAGTTGCAGCCGCAGCCGGAGTTTGGGCCATCGCCTATGGGATGACTAAGCGGGGTAGATGACTCAGCAGGACGTTCTTTGCGATGGGAGAGATAGAAAGGTATCAGGCAGGATCTTAATGAGATATCTATCATCTACTAGTAGTAGCCTTGACTACTTCTCTCATACATTCGTGCTGTGCGCTATCTCCCGCACAGCCTCGAAATTCTCCTGCCGAAGCTTCAAGCTCTCCGTGGCCCTGCTGTAGCTGTCGGGGCCCAGCAGCAACCTCAAAGTGTCCTTGCCCATGCCCTCGCCCATGCCCACCCCGTTGACCACCTCGAAGATGCGCTGTGCCGCCTTGACCGGATCTCCCGCCTGTGCCCCGTTCGCGGCCTCAAACTTATCAAGCACAGCCTGCACGACGCCCGAGCGGTAAGGCTCGCTCGTGGGAACCACGGGCGCGGCCTCCTTGGACAGGAAGTTTGTTCTGAACGCGCCCGGCTCGACGATCAGCACGCGCAGACCCAACGGGCCGACCTCCTTCGAGAGGGCCTCTGACCAGCCCTCGACGGCGAACTTGCTGGCCGCGTAGACGGCGCAGGTCGGCTGGGCCTGGAGACCCGCGATGCTGGTGATGTTGACGATGGTGCCGGATCCTCGCGACCGCATCAGCGGGAGCACCGCTTTCGTCGTGCGCACCAGGCCCCAGAAGTTGACTTCGAACTCCTTGCGCGCACCGTCCTCCGGGATGTCCTCTGCCGCTCCGAGGATGCTGTACCCGGCGTTGTTCACGAGCACGTCGATGCCGCCGAATTGGTCCCAGCCTTCTTGGATGACCTTCTCAACTTCTTCCTTGGACGAGGTGACGTCCAATGCGAGCCAGCGGCCGTTGGGCTGAGAGGTGATTTCCTTGACAAAGTCCGGGGTCTTGTTGGGATTTCGCGACGTAGCAACCACATTGTGGCCTTGTTTGAGCGCGAAGCGTGCAATTTCCAGGCCAAAGCCAGAAGAGCAGCCAGTTATCAACCAGGTAGGAGCCATTGTGAAGTGATTCGAAGTGGGGAAGATGGGAGATGTGTTGGACGAAAGTTAACCACTTCCCGTGGGGTTTATATACTCAGTCCGTCGGAACACTCCTGGGCTCAACTCCGCAAATCCCGGAATACGCCACTCAGCTCAATTGCTTCAATTAAGTCCGGATGTGTTAGTTCTTTGAAGAGGAGATTGAAAGACAGATAGATCCCTAACATCTGAAGTTTATACGCTGAACCGCGGGTATCCTCCTACCGTCCACGGACCACCACCTCCATACGAAAAAATGCCCGATTCGGAAAGGGCCGGAAACAGACCGAGGACAAGGCTGTGATTACGGAATACGCCTCTCATCATCAAAAAGAGCAGTCACTAACTTAAGCCGACCGAGGAATCTCTTATTCCTTTCTACTGTCTCGTTGGTTTTGGAGTTAATCATGTCTTTTCGACTTAAGTCCGGACATGTTTACTAGAGTTCAACTCTACAACTTCGACCCCTTATCCAATCCCAACTCCTTCTTCGCCCGGTCCCTCAGCTCTCTCCGGAGATACTTACCGATCGCATTCTTGGGCAACTCCTTGACAAAGACCACACCGCCGCGCAGCTGCTTGTATGGCGCCAGTCGCGCCTTGACAAATTCCTTGATCTCCTCCTCGCTGACCTGCGCCGGGTCGGCGACCACGTACGCGCGTGGCAGGTCGGTGCCGGGATCCGAGGGCATGTTGACGCCCACGACGGCGGCTTCTTGGATTTTCGGGTGCGTGAAGAGGAGGTTTTCGATCTCTGCCGGCGCTACTTGGAGGCCTTTGTATTTGAGAAGTTCCTGTGAGGGGGAACTACTGTTAGCAATTCTCATTCGGCAGGAGGCGGAGAAAAGCGTACCTTCTTCCGGTCTACGATGTAGAATTTTCCGTTTCGCAGGATTCCGATATCGCCAGTGCAGAACCAGTCTCCGTGGAACGTATCTTTTGTGGCTTGGGGGTTGTTGAAATAGCCCTGCGTGACCAGAGGACTTCGCACCAGCATTTCGCCTTCCTGTCCGGGTTCGACGTCCTTGTAATCCTCATCGACCATCCTACAAAGGGGTCAGTCATCTCTCTTCAAACCCTGGTCCAGACTGGCGTCTCACCTGATTTCGACGTTTGGCAATATGGGACTGATGCTCCCTGTATCGTCGCTCTCCCCTCGAGGCATCATCGTCACTGCACCCGTCGTCTCGCTCAACCCCCAAGTTTGCCCAATGAAGGTCTCGGAGCCGAGCTTGGAATTGGCCGCCTTTTGCAAATCTCCGTCCATGGGAGCCGCTCCGGTGGACGCCGCGTCGACGGATTTGAAGTGGTCCTTGACATCGGGAGACTTGGATATCCGGAGATAGATCGAAGGCACCGTGTAAAAGGCGGTGATATCGTACTGCTTGGCATACTTCAACAGCTGCGACCACTCATACTTGCGCATCCATATGACGAGACCGCCTGAATAGAACGGCAGGACGAGGTATCCGAAGAGACCGGCGATGTGGCTGATGGGTAAATGGGCGAGAGTCCGATAGGGCTTGAGCTCTTTGCCGGCTTCGACCTGCTTTGCGGCCCATTCGCGGCCAGAGACAGATATCACGAAGAGTTCTTGCACCAAGTTCTCGTGCGAAAGCATGACACCTAGTTCTCGGTCAATAAAAACGGTCCCAGCGTCTCGTCGATGTGCCGAACATACCTTTCGGAAGACCGGTGGTCCCAGAAGACCACAAGATCACGATGAGACTCTTCTTCAATGCTGTCGGATCCGTAATGCGTTCCCAATCGAGTCTTTGGTCGGAGATGGCGTTCACTCTGCCGTCGAGGCTGGTCAGGGTCCACGACGGACTAGATTCGAGGACCAAGATCCTATCAACGGGCAGATTGCATTGCTTCGCCGCTTGAGTGGCCAGATCCTTGAACTCGGAGCTACACACGATCAACCGACTGGTGCCAACGTTGACCTGTCGAGCCAATTCGGCCACTGTGGACGACGGACTGGCGGCTGAGTAGACTCCGCCAGCCGCGACGATGCCATAGAAGGCAGCAGCGACCATCGGTTGTCCATAGCTGATCACGGTGACGACGTCCTTGTTCGGCCCGCTAGCACCAACGCCATACTGGTGTCGTAGGCCATGGGCAATGCGTCGAGTGAGATCTCGCAGGTCACTCTTGGTGATCTTGTTGGATGGATTGGCCGCTTCTTGATGGACGACCGTATCCTCTTGTCCGACCGAATGCTCGGTTTCTGGGAGTCTGTTAGTAGGTCCCTGAGTGCCGACAGGGGGTTTGAGAACGCACCGAACAGCAGCGTCAAGAGATCCAACTTGGGTACATCGACCACCGGTTTGCTGGGGTTCCGGTATATTTTAGCCATGATCACAACCTCCTGTATATATCCCGGGCGAACGTGGCTCCCAGTACGACCAATTGATAACCGACAAATAAAAGGCTCCGAGAAATCAAACGGTCGCACGAAGTGGTAAAGGCCATCTTCCGCTCATATATGGATTCGGTCCATCAGTCTCATTGGGGCACCGCAGTACCGAGACGCGCTGTGTGTGGGGTTTGGGACGAGAGACGAGAGGAGAGAACCGAGGCTGCCGACAATATCCAGCTGGGTCACGGATACCCGAGGGTTATCCCGATGGAGATTGGCCTGGCGAGTGACTCCGTCTGGACCCTTTCGCTTTCGGATAGTCACCAGTTGGTGCCGGTGGGTGCGTAGAGAGTCCTTGAAGGAATAAGTGCAGATGCTGCTGACCTCAGACCGGCGACAGAGGACATGGTGTAAGGTTGAAGGTTGAAGAGCTGCAGCAAGACAACGCAGCCTTGTGGATCCGAACATGGTTAGCGCAGCCTTATTACGCCCCCGGATTCTGACGTCAGAGATGAATTCCATGAGTGTCGCCTGTCCTTTTCTTTTCCTTTCAAACGCCTCAACAATTCAAACCCTCCCTGCCTTGTCTTCTCTTGATCTCAGAGACATCCAGGGAAATCAGGAGATATGGGCCGTCGAGACGCCAAAATCTCCAGCTCCATCACCTTGGCCGTTCAATCCGATGACAACAAGGCAGAGAGACGCATTCGACTGGGTCAGGCGATCAGAACGTTCTTTGCCCTGTACAGGCTGTTGTTGACGCGATATCGCCCGGATCTATTCAAGAAACTGCGAAATGAGACATGGGAGCTCTCCGATGATGAGTACAAGGCCAGTTTCGCGGATAAGGATGCTCTGATTCCCAAGGGAGACATGGGCTACTCTGGCTCGGTAAGCACCCAAACAAAGCCAATGGCCTCAATTACCCCAAGGCAGATTACAGAAAACTAACACATAAGAAGACATTCTTCAACACCCAGGACAGCAAGTACCTCGTCAAGTCGATCCCGCGCCAATTCGAGCACAGCTTCTTCCGCGACGACCTACTCGGCCCTTACGTCGCGCACATGGAATCACACCCCCAATCCCTCCTAGTACGCATCACAGACTTCCTACGCTGGCAACACCGCAGCATCGGAGGCATCTTGGGCTTCGCCCCGACGTACCACCTCGTGATGGAGAACCTACTGCACGGACAACCGCAAGACGAAACGTCAAACTGGCAGACCTTCGACCTGAAGCCCATGTCGTACTTCTTCCCAGAGCGCGACGTCGCGGGCGGCCGATTGGCTTCGGAGGCGACCAAGTCCAAACTGGCGGATAAGTTCGATGACAAGTTGGTGCTGAGTCGTAAGCAGGCGGATTTGTTCTTCGACAGTCTCGCGAGGGATACGCAGCTTCTTGAGGATTATAATGCTGTTGATTATAGTCTGATGCTGGTGCGGATCCCGCGTACAACAACGGCAACATCCACGCAAGAACAATCTCCCTCTCCCGCCGCCGCCGCAGAAGAGGCGCAGAATCCATTCCAAGACCCCACCCCAGAGCCAGACTGGCGCACAGGCATCCCCTCCCAGGACCAAAAATGGATATACCGCGCAGTGGTGCTGGATTTCTTCTGGGCAAAACACAAGATGCCACCCAGGGCGATGACGTTGCTCGTCAATGTGTGGAATTTGGTGGATCGGCAGGGGCCCATGAGTATCACTACGTCGGCGCCGGAGTATCGTGGTCGGTTTATGGATATGTGTAGAGAGATGGTGGAGGTTAGATGAGATGAGGGATCTTGGAGAGGAGTTGGGGGAAGGGGGTGACTAATGTTGACTTCTCCTTTGTTTCTTCTTGTTCTTCAGCAAGCGAGCATATGTGCAAGGCATACAGTACAAGCAAGGGCGTCAGTTGGTTAGGGACATGGGGAAAAGTCGAAAAGGGAACTGAAGGGCATAGCGAACACAAATCATGACAAAGGTTTTCGTTTCTGTCATTCTTTCTATCTTTCATTCTGTATTAATTCTGACCATGACCCTGGAAATCCATTTGAACTCTCAATCGATCTCCCGAACCCACGAGTCTCGCTCTCGCTCTTACCGTTCCCTTCCCCTTTACTCTTCCCTCTCCCCCGCCCCCTCTTTTCTCAGTTCAGCCAAAAACATCACTAACATACCTCTCCTCCCTAATCCCGTCAAACCACTGCACCGCCTCCTCGACGGTCCGCTCCGGATGCACCTCCATCCAGATCCGCCCACACGTCTCACGCGTCGACTTGGCCAGCTTGCTCGCGCTGCCGCAGAGGAAGATCTTGGCCCCGCGCCCGAATAGCTTCGCTAGCTCTTCGCGCTCTGCCCATAGTCTGTCTGATGTGTAGCGATATGTCGTTGTGGCGCTGCCGTCGGACGCTGGTGGGGGCCCGCGTTTCGAGAAGCATGGGCGCACGGAGATGGCGCCTAGTGCGGACCAGGACTCGAGTTCTGAGCGGTATAGGTAGTCGTGCTCGAAGTCGCGGCAGCCGTAGTATAGTAGGGCCGGGGCCAGGGTGGTGGTTGTTGTGTCGGTGTCGTTGCTGCCGCTCCGAGCGCGGGCCATGGCGGCGCGTTCCTCTATGAAGCCACGCATCGGCGCGATGCCTGTCCCCGCTGCGACCATGATGATGGGCACGGACGGGTCAGATGGCAGATGGAAGGCGGCGTTGGTTGCGCGCACGAAGCATCGGATCTGAGACCCGGGCTTCATTTGGGAGAGGTACGTGGAGCAGACGCCGTGGAAGGTGCGGGCGTTGCGACCCAGCGGTGGGCTAGACCAGGCTGGCTCACTGTGGACATCGTAGGTGATCGAGGCTGTGAGGATCTCCTTGTCTTCTCCCCCGTCGTCCATGGGGGAGGTCAGTGTCCCTCCGACGTGTCGATTGTGTGCGAGCGGAGACGACGAGATCGAGTACTGTCGTGGCGACAGCGGTTGCAGCATGTCGAGGTACTCTGCAAAGGACAGGTTGATGCCGGGATAGTCCTCCAGCACGTCGAGGATTGAGAACCGGTTCTTTAGGAGCTTGTCGTGGAAGTCGTTTCCATCGAGGATTGAAGTCAGTTCGGCCTCTTCCTCCTTGGAGCTGGTCAGGCGCGTGAGCTTGGACAATTGCCGCTGTGTCACAGGGCTGTTGAGTTCGACGCGCGAGGCCAGCATGTCCCAGATCGACAATGTCCCAGTTGTTTTCTGTCCCCATCAACCGTTAGTTGGATCTTGAGACCGAAGGTAGAGTGGAGCCGCATGAATGAAACCTTACCAAGAATTCCTTGTTGGTGTTCTGGATATCGATCACATCGTCAGCATGGAGGCGGAAGCGGTGAAGCACACGGGTAATTAAGTCACGCTGGTTCAGTGGAAGAACAACCATATAGTCCCCTTGTCGCTCACGTCAGTGAAAGATGCCGCAGAATATTGTGAACACGTACCTGTTCGGTAGGAGACATTCTGCGGCAGCTCAATTTCCATGTGCTTCTTCGCCGGGCCTACCTCTTTACCTCCAAGGTCGATGTTTTCCTTGACTAGCCCCGTAGACATTTCATCACCACCCAAAGTCGACACCGACTTGCCCTTTGATATGGTAGCAGCTAGGGCTTTGACTTCCTGGATATGGTCATCCTGGGAATCGCCTCGCAAGAGCGGCCACAGACCCTCACGCCACGTCTCCCAGGGACCGATGGGATCGATTTTCACGTCGGCAAATCCCGCGGCTGCAATGGGTTTGGCGCCCAGCTTTGCCATCAAAGAGTCGACGAGCTTGGGGATGCGATGGAAGGTCGATGTCCATTCGCTGTTTCCCACTCCGAACACGGCAAACTGCCTCCCAGCGAGGATTGACTCGTCGTCGGCATGGGCTTCGAGCCAAGAGACAAACTTCTTTGCGTTGTCTGGTGGCTTGCCTTCGTAGCTAGATGTGATCACAACGAGGGGGACTTCTTTGGGCATTTGTTCCGTCGCAGAGTCCAAGGCATCGATGCTGGGTGAGAATCCGAAGGATCGGGCTTCGGCGGCCAGCTCCTCGGCATATGCCTTGCAAGTGCCAGCATTGGATCCATAGAGAATGTTTAGTGGGCGACCAGACTCGGATGGAACACCTGGCTCCGTTTGTGCTGCCTTTTTGGGTTCCTCACGGCTCGCTCCCGGGAGACCGACGTTGATGCTTTTGCCCGATCGACGTCTGACCTTGATGGCGAAATTGTCAGGCTTTACAGTCATGGTCGATTTCAGAGCTGTGGAAAAGTCAGAGCGAGTGTTTGCGAAGGCAGATGTGACTTACTCAGATTGTAGGACGGATCTGCCATTTCGACTTGGAAGCGTTGCAGAATCAGGGCCACAGCTATCAGCATTTCCTGCTCTGTAAAGGCACGCCCAATGCAAGCTCGGATGCCCGTGCCAAACGGTTTCCATGCTCCAGGGGGGATTTTGTCAAATTCCAGCATTCTTTCTGGTTTGTAGACGTCGTGATCCTCGCCCCAGACGGCAGGATCGTGGTGAAGTCCAGGCAAGTTGACGTAGATTAGCTTGTCGGTATCGATTTCATACTTTCCTGCCAGGATCTCGGTCTTGTTCTTGCAATGACGGCCGAGAGCATTGATGGGGCCCTGGAAGCGCAGAGCTTCTTTGAGACAGGCGTCAATGTACTTGAGTTTGGGCAGATGTTGGAGGGAAATCGGATCATCTCCGAGGACTTGGTCGACTTCCTTTTGCGCCTTGTGATACGTTTCGGGGTTTTTGAGGAGGTGGTAGAACAGGAACGCCAAAGTCCCCGAGGTTGTTTCATGTCCGGCGATCTGTTATCACGCAGGGCATGAGACCACCGCAGTGCAAGGCCTGGTTGAAGATGGGATGCTTACCAGAAAGGTGACCATTTGATACCGGACATTCTCCTTGGACAACTTTTGTCCAGTGACGGGATCCGCAACATTGAGCATAGTATTGAGAAGATCATTGACTTCCGGTTTCGGGTTCCTGATCCGCTCCTCAACGAGCTCATCGCACAAGTCATGCATGGCCTTGTTGTTTCTGTCAAGAGCCTGCTGCGACAGAAATCGTAAGTTGGTCTCCAGCTTCGTTCTCGAGCCTCGTTTGCCAGCCTCGACTAGGCTATCGACCATTTGGGTGACAAAGGGATGCATGCCGTCGGTGTAGAAATTGTTGAAACGATAGTTGAATGCGCACAGTCCAATTGTGTCAAACGCCAACCTAGAGGGATTAGCCGGTGGTTGAAGATTGAAGACTGGTAGAGTACTTTGTGAAGTCATCTGAGGCCAGGATCTCGTTATCTGGTCCAAGTCGGTCCCATCGAAGGATCATTTGGGACGCAATATCAAGTTGCTCGTCAAACATGCGCCGAATTGCGACCGGCCCAAAGACCGGCATGAGGATTCGGTGTGCGAGAGCCCAGTTCTGTTCGAGGTGTTAGATTAACTCCAGAACATGTGCAACATCAACATGCCATCTCATCACCATAGGCAGTGAACAAGCCGTCTTTTGCCAAAGAGCGAACTTCCTTCAGACCACCAGAGACAACCTTCTCATACTTGTCATCGTTCAGGACCTCTTTGCACAGTTCATAGCTGGAAACGACAACCATCTTCCTGTTTACCATATCCAGCTGGAAGATGGGTCCGTACAAATCTGCCAAGCGCCAGATGGACTTTGAAAAGAAAGAAGGGTCAACATCGGGAAGGTTTCCTGCCAGTCCGAACAAGTGAGTCGGCACTTGTGGGAGAGGCTTGAGATCGAGATGATCATTGTGGGTTTCTGGTTGTGCCATGGTTCAAAGATTCAGGCACCTCTCTGGATAGCGAGCGAAACTGGGAAGAAGACAGCTTAGACGGAGGGCTCTGGGCTTCTTAAAGCTGTAGAGACCACAGAAAGGCATCGGGTTTCAAATGGAGCTTCTGGGCGCATTTGGCGAGGTGGTGCAAAAGTGACAAAGCAGTGTACCTGCGGGAAGATGCATTTCATTTGGTACGCAGAAGCAGGCCGGCCGGCCGCAGGGATTGAATATGCGGAGATCGAGATGCATCATTGCTTAGGTAGCTTCCTGAATAGACGAGGTGCTGGAGCCTCACAAGCTGGGTGGGAAAGCAGGCCTTCGGCAGGAGGGCATGCATGCAACGAATCATTGGCGATTCCATGGATTCAGCAGAGACCGTTTCCGGCTCCTGGTGTCGGTTATGGGACGTTCGTTGCTGATCTGTGTGCAGTCCAAACTGGGATGAAAGGCGTGGTAATCGAACACAGGCTGATTGGCGCAGCCTTCTATCAAAAACAGACCGTGTGTGATGGAAACGACATCGTCGCACGGTTGAAGTGGGATACCGCCGTAGGGTCGTCGGAAGGGGAAAGAGGTGCGTCAACGACCTGATTAGCTCATCTGGAGAAGCGAACGTTACCTAATACCTGACCGAAACCCGTGTTGCAGAGCATCCTTGCATTGTGAGTCGCCATGGAGGGCTCGTTAAACAAACTCTCGAGTTCGAGCACCGGTTGGTCGCTGCGAGCGTAGAATCAAAGCTGCGGTGGAACATAACGTATATGGCTCAAAAGGGATCGGAAGATGCCCAGCCATGTAGATAACCAGGCGCTCGGAAGTGGTCAATTATACCAAGAATTCTTTCCTTAGTAAGATCTCTCAGCGATGAATCATCTTGCCATGCTTCACATCGAGTACAACATATGCTGTGAAATATAAACGGGCTGTGAGAGAACACTTGGTCTGTCGAGACAAGGTCAGTGGCTCGATGTTGCGGTTGTGCCACCAGCGGGATGACGCGTCAAGCGCGCTCTTGGCAGCAGCATGCGCGGAAGTACGGAGATCAGTAAGCTGGCGGCATTGGATCCGCAGCGCAGTCGGTTCCAGAGAAATCGAGAGAGACGCAGGGAAGTTGATCTGAAAAGAGGTGGAAGAGAGGAAGATGGCAGTGACCAGAGAAGAGAGGCGGAGGAATATGCCCACCACGTGATTTGTCTTGGCGATTTCGGAGAATTGGATATTGCGTTCCGGGCGGAAAAAGGAGGCAGCGACTCCGAGCGAGAAAGGACATTTCATTCCTTGTACCACAGTTGAGTCTGTTTCAACCATATGCCAACCACATGATGCATCCGTCTGGCGAAATCCGCTTCATGGACAACCTTTGGAGTCGAGCTGAATCACCCTTCGTGCCGGAGACGGTCTCAGGACCGCGGATTCGCTCAACACTGAACAAGACACAGCTCCGGCATGAACGATCCCGGTTGACCAGGTGAGTGCCATCGTCAGGATTCAAGGACATCAAAATGCCCCTTAATGGGGGGCTGAGGCTACCGGGTCCGAGTCCGGACGCTCCAGGCGTCCTTACAAATGTGTACCCGTTCCTTGCGCCGTAGATCCTACCACTCTTTCCACTATCCCAAGGCTAAATGTGCTCAATTTAACCGGGCATGTTGGCCGTTTGGGCCATATGGCATATGCCGCTTTGGACAGACAACGAACGCATTTCCTCTATCTATATAGGCAAAGCGCCTACCGAGACTTAAACCTCTCATGCTATGACCCAACGACCCTTTCACCTACGGCAACCCAATACGTACCATGGCGCCCTCGGCAATCAACCCAATCATCCCGGGATTTTCCCCCGACCCATCAGTGGTGTTGATTGGAGACACCTTCTTCCTGGTGACTTCGACCTTTCACCTTTTCCCCGGATTGCCAATCTATGCCTCCAAGGACCTGGTGTCCTGGACTCAGATTGGTGAGTATTGCTGGCTCAGGCACTCCTTCCCAGATCAGATATCGGCTAACACTTCCTTCTAGGCAATGCCATCAACAGACGCAGCCAGCTCAGCCTTGCCAAATCCACGACACTATTGTCCGACCCGGATGAGAGAGGAGATGTTATGCTCGCTACCGGTGGCTTGTACGCCCCGACGATCCGACACCATAACGGCACCGTGTACATCGTGTGTACGAACGTCGTTACCGTTGCACGCGATGTCGACCATGGCCATGAGAACTTCATCGTCTCGACGACGGATATCTGGTCCGACAAGTGGAGCGACCCGGTCTTCTTCCAGTTCAACGGGATCGACCCGAGTCTATTCTTCGACGACGACGGACATGTGTACATGCATGGCTCTGCCTCCCCTGGGCCCATGACCAAGATCAAGCTGTTCGAAATCGATCTCCAAACCGGCAAAAAGCTGTCCGAGGAGAAGAAGATCTGGGACGGCACGGGTGGCATCTACCCCGAGGGGCCTCACATCTACAAGAAAGACGGGTTTTACTATCTCCTGATTTCTGAAGGCGGCACGCACGGGGGCCACATGATCACGGTGGCCAGGTCCAGGGAGATCTGGGGTCCGTACGAATCGTACGAGAAGAACCCGATCCTCACGGCCGCCGGAACAGATGAGTATATCCAGTACACGGGACACTGCGACATGTTCCAGGACCAGAATGGAGAGTGGTGGGGTGTCTGCCTGGGGGTGAGGAAAGATACACACGGACGATTCATCATGGGACGAGAAACGTTTTTGACGCCGGGATCGTGGCCGGAGGGCGAGTGGCCGACGTTGGACCGGGTGAAGGTGACGCCGCGACGTATAGTCGCTGAAGGAGGAGCCACCCTAACTGCGAAGCCGATGCTCGATCTCGTCTATATCCGCGACGTCGACCTAAGCAAGTACAAAGTCTCCGAAGACAGCATCACGCTGACGTCGAGCCCAATTGACCTGAGCGACCCGATCGAGTCTCCGACCTTTCTGGGTAAACGCCAACGACTACTTACGGGGTCCAGCACGGTGACTCTCGTCACGGCGGGAAAATCGTCCATCAAAGCAGGCATGGCCGTCTACAAAGACGAACACCGCTTCCTGCGCATACAGTACGACCCGTCAGGGGTGGTAGTCGTCGAACTGCGCAACAACGCAAAGGAGATCCACCGCACATCACGACACGAGTGCCATGTGCGCGACGGCGAGGCGTTGGATCTGCAGCTCGTGTACACGGAGCAAGAGTACCGGCTGGCGTTCAAGAGCTCAGGAACCGAGGGGTGGCAGACGGCGGCGACGGTTGATACCATAGAATTGACCGGTCCTGACTTTGTCGGCCCTGTGATCGGCGTGTTTGCAGTATCGGCTGATGGAGATGGAAATGGACCACCGGCGGATGTCCAGTTCCGGAAATGGAAGATAGATTAGACGCTGGCCGGACTACCGAACAAGGAGAACATAGAACCCACCGTCGTCAAGGATTTGACTCCCTTTTGGCTGTCTCTCTGACCTATACTATAATAGCCGGGTTGACAGACTGTCTTATCATTTCCTTTCTCGGATGCTTCCCCCTTCCTCGACGCCGTCGTATGACCTTTACATCTGGCTAAAACCACCCTTGAGGGATGAGAGGAGGAAAGATGGGGGGCAGGGGGAGCTTGTCGAGGCCAAGCTAAACTTACAGCATCTGGAACAGCCCCCCGAGCCCCAAACGTCGAGGAAGCGGGGGCACACTGCACAGATGTCACGACTCACTTTGTGGTCTTCTTGTTCTTCGTTTTCTGCCTAATAACTTAATAAGCCCCCCGATCACAAACTTGGAATATTGCATTGCGCCATGCCTAGGCAGTGGGAGTGGACAGCGCCGCAACAGACTCCGGTGCCCGCCCGTTGGACGAGGGGACGGTGGAGCACTGACCCCGTTGCCCTTCCCCCAGGAGGGGCCAGTGGAGGCGGCACTCGTCACGCGGCAGTTGCAAGAGAGTCGAGACAGCTTCGAGATCACCAAACAGAGACGGAAGTACATACTCATACCGATCATATCTGAGAGGACTTTGATAGTCTGGCCGAAGCGAAGCGCCAGGAGACTTGCCGACGCAGTCAGCAGCCTCGTCCCGTCTCGGCTCGTCTCTGCGCCCCAGACTCGGACCAATGCGATTGCGGGGAACCGGAACCGGGAGGTGCAGCCCTCAGGAGGATTCAGCCTCAGGACTCAGGACTCAGGAGTCGGGCATCAGTCGGAGTTTCACGAGTCAATCAGGATTCAGGGCCGGCGGCGAACCGGATCCTGGCGCCAAGACTGACCATCGGCATTCTGCTTAATGCGGTCAAGCTCCGTTTGGTTGAAATGACCGCTTGGCATTGACATTGACCACTTCGATGCTTGGCGCTCGCTCTCACTGCCTCGGCACGTCTCTACTTGCTTTCACCGTCGAAACACAGCACTCCATCAGACTCCATCCGACTCCATCTTGTCGCCCTTCGACATACGAGCACGCACAGTAAGGAAAAAAAGGTTTAGATCACGAGAAGACAAGAAGAAGTTCCTTCGGAACCAAGAAAAAACTCTATCATCTGCCGTTTGAGGCTTGCCATTTAGGCAGAATTCGCTATGCCTGCTTGCTCCCTCTCCTCGTTTCTCTCTGCGCGTGGCTTCCATCCGAGAGGTATCATGAGAGGCACGACTTGAATCATGGCCACTTCTGGCATATGGACAGCCTGTTACGCCCAATCACATTCTGCATCGATATTACCCCGGACCCATCGAGATGTGATGTGGAGGGCGCGCGCGCCGACTACGGAGAAAGGGGGGAAGTAGGTATTGACTGAGATCTGCGATGCTAGCTATTGAGATCCGGGATACGGGATAAATGCACGGTAAAAGAGGCTGTGCGGCGAGTGAGTACAAAAGGGTATCAATATCAAACCTTTTCTTTCATTTTCATCTGTCTGTCTCTCAGAGCACCTCGCTCCCCACCCCGCCCTTTCCTCCTCGTCCTCCTCCTCATCGCCTCAAAGACTTCCATCACTCGTTGCCTCCAAGGCACCCTTCGAGTTTGAACCACCATCACCACACATCCGTGGGCCAGCAAAGGGCGGAAAAAGGATGGTGTCCTTCAAACCCCCGAAACGGCTGCGGCACGAGCAGTCGCTCAAGCCGCAGAAGCCCCCGAAGGGCCACTTCTTCTTTGCCGGGCGGTCGTTCCCGCGGCTGCCATGGTGGAAGCGAAAACACATGCGCACGCTGTACATCTACATCGTGGTTCTGATCCTGACCAACACGGCCAACGGCTTCGACGGGTCCATGATGAACGGCCTGCAGACCCTGACCTACTGGCAGGAGTTCTTCAACCACCCGAAGGGCGCGATGCTGGGCCTGTTCAACGCCTCCATGTCGCTGGGCTCGCTGTGCGGGCTGTTCTTCAACCCCTACATCATCGATTGGTTCGGCCGCAAGACCGGTATCGTTGTCGGCTGTTTCATCATGTTGCTGGCAGTTGGGCTGCAATCCGGTGCTCAGACGTTCGGCATGTTTATCGCGGCCAGGTTGATCCTGGGCTTCGGCGACACCATTGTGCTGGGCTCCGCGCCGTTGCTGATCGCTGAGATCTCGCACCCGCAGGATCGTGCTGTTCTCGTCACACTGAGTGGTGCTTCATACCATTCCGGCGCGTTTATTGCAAGCTGGGTAACCTATGGCACATTGACGATCCCGGTAAGTTGCTTTTGATCTCCTCGAGCATTCCCCCTTTTTTTTTCTCTCTTTGGAAAAGGATCACTACTAACTTCAACCAGAGTGACTGGTCCTGGCGCCTGCCCAGTCTTCTCCAGGCCATCTGCACGGTCATCATCGTGGGGATGATCTGGTTCATGCCGGAATCGCCTCGCTGGCTGATGATGCACGACAAACACGACAAGGCGCTGGGCGTGCTGGCAAAGTACCACGCCGAAGGCGACGAAGAAGACGAATTCGTCCAGCTCGAGTACGCCGAGATCCGGGCCGCCATCGAACTGGACAAGGCCGCGGGCCAGACTCGCTGGGTCGACTTCGTCAAGACAAAGGGCAACCGCAAACGTATCGGCATCATCACCGCCATCGGCTTCTTCAGCCAGTGGTCCGGCAACGGTCTGATCTCATACTACCTGCATCAGGTGATGAACAACATCGGCATCACAGACGCCCAGACCCAGCTGGGTATCAACGCCGGTCTGAAATCGCAGGCCCTGGTGGAGAACATTGCCCTGTCCTTCTTCATCGACAAGATCGGTAGACGGCCCATCTATATCATCTCGACCGTCGGCACGCTGATCACCTTCAACATCTGGACCATCATCTCTGCGAGGTACGCCATCGCCCCGGCTAAGGGGTTGGGCTACGGCTTTGTGTTTATGATCTTTGCATATGGTTGGTTTTATGATTTCAAGTAAGTGTTCCCTCCACCCCTCCTCTCCCATCAACACCAAAAAACGCAACTTACTAACATCTCCCCAGATCCGGCCTAATGGCAAACTACACGACCGAAATCCTCCCCTACGGCCTCCGCGCCAAGGGCTTCACCTGGCTCAACTTCTGCGTCTGCGCAGCCCTTTTCTTCAACCAATACATCAACGCCATCGCCCTCGAAGCCCTCGCCTGGAAATACTATCTCTTCTACTGCGTGTTCCTGGTCTTCGAGGTCGTCGTCGTCTACTTCTTCATCGTCGAGACGAGGTATACGCCCATGGAGGAAATTGCAAGATACTTTGATGGTGATGATGCTGTTGATGTGGGTGAGGTGGCTATTGCGCAGGTTATTAAGGGGAAGGGAGATGCGGATGGGGATGATGGGGATGTCGTTACTGAGGTGCGGCATGTAGAGGTCTCGGGTGAGAAGAGCGGTGCTACTGGAGGTGCTGCTCCCCGTGGTCATGCGAGGGCCGAGGAGGCTGAGTGAGTGAGTTGGGCAATGGACTGGGAATGAGTGGTGTCGATACGAGTTGGAGAGGGAAAGCGAGAGGGAATTGAAACCCATCTTGTCATTTGGGTAGAAAGAAAGAGAGGGAAAGAGAGATACAGCGGGATCCCACCACTCGTCTATATAGATAAACTCCATATAGCATCTATAAACACGTCATGCCTCACCAAACTCCCCCAGGGCGCCGTCAATAAGAGAGAAGCCAGACAGACCCCTTCAATCTACCGTCCCCGTCGACCTGAACTCGCATACTTGTGTCTCAGGAAGTCTTCAACCCGACCCTTCTCCCCTGCCGTCATGGCAGTGGTGCTTCCAGTATCATTGACATGATCCTTTTCAACCCGATCATCCCCTTGTGGTTCCTTGTTCCATTGATCGCCATCCGCCGAGCCGCTGTCGACTTGAGTACTGAGTTGTTCTCCCTGCGTCCAAACTGGTCCTGTCCCATTCACCACTGCCGTCGTCGTTGAAACATCTCTCTCCATATCCTTCTCCTTCTCCGTCTCCATAATCGACCCATCCGGCATCAACCCTCCCCGAAAAGGCCTCCGAAACCCCCCAGCCTCCCACTCAGCACGACGAAACCTCCACGCCGCCACCGTATCCTTAGGATCAAGCCGCACGCCGACCCTACGGGCCAGCACCTCCGCCACAGGATCGCAGCGTTCTGTAACTGGTTCGAAGAACAGCCTTTGCCAACTTTTACCGTCATCGTCGCCGTCGCCCTCAGACTTGCGCATCTCGCGCTGTCCGTTCTCGATAACGGCTTTCGCGTCCGCAGCACCTTGCATGTCGCCCTTCTGCAGCGCGGTGCGGACAGCGTGCCACGCCCGTCGCGATTCCCAGGGGTCTTGATCTTCGAGCGGTGCCACGGTCGGGGGAGCAGGCGCTTTCGTTTCTGTTGTGGCGGCGCGTACGTCGAACGTCTCTATATCCTGGCCACGTTGGACGTCGTGGATCGTGAACTCGCTGTCCCAGGTCCCTGAGACGGTGTACAAGACTTCGCCTTCTCCTTCGCCTTCATCTCCACTGCGGTCGCGATACAATCTAGCTTCAAAACCATGCTTCTTATCCGCACTCGAGAACCAACTCCCCTTTGATTTTCCTCCAAACTCAATCCGCGACGTATACCCGCTCGTACACGGTATATGATAAGTCCCCTGCAACTCCGGATAGGGACTACCAGTCAGTATACCCTTGATCTTCACGTCCGGTAAGGGGATGAGATATGTTTCGTCATGTCGAGATAGGTGCAGCGTGGCGTGGCCGATCTGTCGGACGTTCACGTTGCCGTTGAAACTTATTTCTTGGCGCGTGTAGCCTTCTGCCTGATGGGGCGAGAGTGTGAGTTGTTGAGTGATTAGATGATGCCTTGTTTTGTTTCGTCCTCCTCTTTTCTTTTTGTTGAAAGGGGGGGGGGGGGGGGAGAGCACTCACCAATATACCATACTTGTCGTTCCACACACGACACGCAGTCACAGGCGGATGATGGCTTTTTTCTCTCCTCGTCAGAATATCCATGGACACATCCGTAGAGAGGGTAAAGGGAAAGGAGAACACACCTAACCTGCTCACTAACCACCCACGTCGTACCCTCGTCATCATCAACCCACTTCCCCAAAAACACCTCCCCCAGAAACGCATTGAGCGGCTTCTTGATCCCTTCCTCCTCCTTCCGGCCGGCGTACTGCTGTCCACGCAGCGCGGATAGGAACCACCTCAACACCAGCAAGGCGCGTCTTTGAGCTGGGTCGTCATCACCGCCTTGACCATCACCGTGACGATCGGGGCCGTCAATGTCCCCCGTCGTCTCCTTGACCGCAGCAGCAGAGGCGACGGCAGCAGGGGCAACAAAGACAGAAGGTCTCTCAGCCCAGAACGAAGGCAGCTCGACGGTTGATATGGTGGAGAGCACGAACGGCGGGGCGGTGATGTTGGATAGATCTCCGCGGATGGTGGCGATGGACTGTGTTTTTTTCGTTCAGCAACGGAAAGACGAGATGCGTGGGTGATGGTGGTAGAAAGCAGGCTCAAGAGGAGATGCAACGCAACGCAAACGTACGGCAATGAATTCCTTCAATTTGGACCGATTGTTCGAGATCGATGTCGGATCGGACATTGTGCTTCTCAAGCTCAACTCCTCCTCTCTCCTCCGTATGGTTGAAATGCTGTCTGTCGAGACTAGTCTAAGGTAGTCTAAGGTAGTCTAGTCGTGTCGTGTCCTAGGAATAGGAATACGAAGGGAAAAAGCAAAACCAAACCCAAATGATGAAGAAAAGTCACCGCTCATACATATCAAGGCCAATCGACATGTGCTGATGCATCCAATATCCAATTCAATATTCAACGGGAGGACCATGTCCACTCAAGGATAGAAGTCGTTGTGCAACGAATGTGATACAAGAAATCATGACGACATCGATCGAGGTTCTGCTCTCGTCGGGGTCGGCAGCCTTGCTTACGTAAGCCAGCCGTCTTCCAAGTATAGTGCTTCCTGGTGAGGTTGGGTACTATCCATAGTCAAGGTAGCCTCCATATAGTAGTTCCAGTACTCATCTCCGTCATCGTCATATATTGATACACAATGTCCAACATCGAAGACATGTATACTAGATAGTACATCAGACGCGCGCGAGTATGTCCCAAACCCACTCGTTCATCCTGCTAATCATGACAAAGGGACGTGTGTATGTGTATGTGTACATATATGCACCACTCACTCACCACTCATAGCCTTAGCCTCAGCCTTTACCCATAGCTCTTCTCAGAAGGCTCGGCTTCAGAAGGAGTGGTTGTGGAGCTGGCTTGCTTCTCGGACAACGCCACGTCGGCCCACTTCTCAAGCAGGTCACTCATCGCCTTGTCTGGCGCGTCATCCCTGATCAGCACGTAGTTGGGGTACCGTGAGCTGAATAAGAGGTGGTCTCGATCTTCCTCCCACGCAAGGTCTTTGACCACCGTCGTCAAGGCATCGACCAGGCTCTTGCTGACTCCGCCCGGCGGGACAGGGCTGTCCTCCCCTCTCGCCGCGACTTTGTCCTCGGCCGTCTTGAGCAGCATTCGCGTCACACCCCGCACCAGCTGCCACTTTCGGGAGCATTGCACCAAGATGCGCATGATTTCCAGCAGCATATCCTCTTCGCTGGCTGATGTCAGGTTATCGGCCAATAGGTAGCTGGCTGCGACGATCCCCGATTGAGGCGTCAGAACGCTGAATAAACTGGGGCCGAAGGTCTCATCGACCATCTCGAGGATACTCGTGGTGGCGGACACGAGTTCCAGGCATTTTGCCTTGGTCTCGGCTGTTATCTCGGCCAGTTCGGCTTGAGTAGGAGAGCCGGCCGGCTGCTCCGTCGCTGAAGGTGCTGGAATCGACCAATTCCACATGACCAGTCGGAAATGGTGCATAGTAAGCCTGCAAATTCATGTCAGAAGAACCCAGGCATCAAGGTATCAGATAGGGAGACATACGCCAAATCGAAGGTCGTGGGCACCGCGACGAAATCCGGATCGTCAATCTGGAAGGACAGCGGCAGAGATCGATACCATTGCAACACTCTACTGTCGTGTTCCCGCGCCGCTTCCACCTTCTGCATCGGGTTCATGGTCGGGAAGCCCCCAAACACCAATGACTGAATATCACTCGCTAACAGGTACATCTCACACATATGATGATAGAGCGCCTGCAGCGGGAGGGCGACGGATTCTCGTAACAGAGGGTATGGGGACCAAGCGGTTACCCGGCTCCGCCATGCGTCAGATGCATACGGTGCCTCCAGAGACGGCTGTGGGGCCGTTGGCGGGATGTTGAACCCCAGACCGAATCCCCTGAACCTGTAAGCAGAGCGCGAGGAGATCAAGGGGGTGGAATTGTCTACTCACGTCGAGTAGATATGGGCGGCCCATTGGACAATCTTCAACGAGCGACGGAAGTCTTCCGTCATGTTCTGCGCCTTTGCCGGTTTCTCTTGTTCGCGCAGCAGCTCGGGGACCATGAGATCGAGCTGCTTCAAGGATGTGTAGCTCACTCTGTCCTTCCCACTGAAGGCGGCTCTGTTTCCCCTGGAGTCAGTATGTACCACCAGCAGTCTCTCCCGCGGCACCGGGCCTTACGTCATGATCATAATCGTGAAACCCTGGACGTTGGTCAGGGTTGGTCTTCCAGCTTCCGAGGCCCACAGTCGATGAGCCTCGTTGTAAAAGTGGAGGCCACGAGAACTGGAATCTCCGGGGGTCGCAAAAGCGGCAGGATGATCGGAAAACATCTGGACAGACATGGTCAGTCATGCGGTCATGGGTGTCTTGCTGGAGCCTGGCGGGCCACTCACGCATGCTAACCCCAGGACGGCGTTGACCAGAAAGGGAGAGCAGTAGTCGGAGTCAAGGTCCTTGGCGACCATGGCGTCGAGAAACAGCCTCTCGTCGAAATTGAGGTAATAAAAGTGGTACCAGTTCAGGTAGACCGAGACCAGGTGAGAAACAAAGGTGTCGTCATTGGTGACCGTGGTCCAGGGCGATGCGGGCACATTGAAGGTCGGCCGGTCGGTGAGTTCGCTGATGGCCAGCATGCGACGGATGCCGACGCCGGCTTCGGGCGGTGGACTAACAGACAGAGCGGCGCGGGTGTCGTCGGCGACCTCGCCAGGGTTATGATCGAGGAAGGTCATGATCTCATCGAGCGGAGCATCTTGTTTGATGAGCTCGAGTAACCGGCGGGACTCCTGGTGCGACGAGGTCCTCAGACTGACCAGCAGCTTGTCCAAGGCCTGGCTGCGCACCTCCAGTTCATCCAGGCGGCGTTTGCGCCCTTCTTTCCGGCGTCCGTCTTGGGTGGGATCGTAGATGCATGTTTTGTTGCTCGCCTGGCAGTTCGAACACGGCTGGGTGCGATCACACTGTGTAGATGTCCCCGATTGGAAAGGTCAGTGGGAAGAATCACTCGGGGGCAGCGCGCCTGGTCGAGGGCGTGACGGTGGCACGTGGGCACTGGGGAGCGCACCTTTCTCTTTGATACTTTACAAGCCTCGCATGCTATTGATGCATTCTTCTTTGTCGTGCGCGGGACATTGACCGGCGACGAGGACGTGTTGCTGATGCTGGTTCCGGTATTGGAGCTCACAGACGATCGCGCGGGAGTGAGGATCGGGGTAGAGGCCGATGTGGACGCCTCGGAGGAGCCTGGCTGCCCTCCCGCAGGGGCGAGGGGCCGGGCTGGCGGCGGGATGTACTGAGAGTGAGGCTGGGACAACGGCATGAAGGAATCAAGGATCAAGGACGCAGAGGCGAGGATGTCGAGAGTGTTGAGGTCGGAGGCGAAGGCAGAAGAAGAGGTCGCGCACCCGGCATGGTATGGAGGAGGTGTCGAGACGGCGAGAGTCCTGAAGGAAGTAGTACTGATCTGTCACAATTATTATTATTCTCTTCGACTGACAACGTGCCTGATGCCCAGGAGGAAGAGGAGGAGGCTGAAGGAGGGCTTTTGCTCGTCCGAGTTCCCAGTTCCAAGTCGCAAGAAGCCTGAGCCGTGGGCCAAAGTCACCTTGGTCCTGGAGTCGGATTCGCCACCGGGAGACTGGAGACTGGAGTCTTGAGTCTTGAGTTGCTGTCACTCTAGAGTTTGGATCCCGTCTCATGGGCCATGGGCCGTGGGCAATGCCAATGATGATGCCATTCTATCCCATCCACCCACTGGCACTGGGCCGTCTGGCAATTTGCCATGCCATGCCGGGCCCGAACTCTGGCCTCTGGAGTCTGAGGGCGTCTGCCGTTCACGGATCAGGCTTCAGCTGCCGGGGATGGATCGTGGTGGAGGGTCGAGCGAGGGTGGTCCGGTCTTGGAGTTGGAATGAAATGCGCAGATTCCAGAAGTGTTTTCGATCCTGGTGCCAGAAGTCTTACCCTCGGGCCAGGGTCGCGATCGGGGCCGGGGGGTGGAAATGGTTGGTGAGTCTGGCGGCAGGGCGGCAGCCTGCAGGAAGTGGAAAAATAACTCCGTGGGAGGGAGGGAAGGAGGGTGAAGGTACGTACCTGTAATCGTGATTTGAGCGGTGAGAGTGGATGCATGGGCGAGGAATCTGGATGCAGTTTTGGCGCAAGACTGACTACCTTGGATTTTCTACGGGTCTAGAACGTGCGTGCGCGTGCGCGTGTGCGTGTGCGTGTGCAGCTGCAGCGGAACCCCGAGCATGCACACTGTAGCGCCCTTGAGCCTAGAGGATGTACTAAGCCTGTAGCGTGCAGCCTGGACGAGGACTTTGAACGGGTAGAGCCTAAGAGAGCCTAGAAATGTGGGCTAGGGGGCTAGACTGTAGCTTGGATGGCCTGGGCTGGGCCCCTAGCCTGCTCCTGCTCCAGCTCCAGCTCCAGCTTCTGAGGAGCATCGGCGTCTAGAAATAGTACTCCTAAGGTACTGTAGTATGTCGGAAGGTTAGGGAAGGTACCCGAGGTGGTTAGCTGATAGAGATACCTAAGGGTAGAGGTACCTAGTCTATACTACGAGTACTCGTCCCAGTTAGTACCTCAGTAAGTGCTCGGAGATTCATGTACTCGGTCACTTTATTAGGTACCTTAGCCTGCCACTAACGGCGGCTCATGAGGCCCAAAGAGAACCGACCCGCAAGCCGTGGGCTACACCCATTGACCATCGACTACGAGTAGTAGACCAACTACTAGTAGTACGAGTACTAAGGTACTTACCTTGTAGAGCGGCGACCACTAATGAAGCCCTTACTCAGTTCGAAGATACGAACTTGGGGCTGAGGAAGTCCATTTAGGCGCTACTGCTACTACTGTACCAAGTCCTCCGGAGGCCAGATTGGCAGTTGGATCCTGGCATTCTCTTTCGAGTTTCTCCGCCAGTCTCCTACTAGACTCCTAGGCTCGTTCTGCAGGGCTTCTAGATCCTTGTCTCTTTCCTTTTGATTGTCCTTTCGTCACCGTGGGAGGGGCACGCACTGCCACTCAGGGCTCCATATTTGGCATCCCCCTCTTCAGCTTTGGGCCATGAGCCCCCCACTGCTCAGGTAGTACGAGTAGAGGACCGCTACCCTTATCTTAATGTATCGTCTCCCCTTTTGGGCTTCAAACTTTCCCGGCTGGACCTTCTCAATCATACCTTAACACGATTGAGGTACTGTATTTCCGCTCCCTCAACGGAACATTTCCTCCGTACTCCGTCACCTGTGCGCACATCTCCCAGTTCTCACGCCGCAGGATAGAGTCAGGTAGCAAGGGACAGCCGTAGTGGGCACGAAACATCATTCATTTCAGGTTGTTGTTCATGAGATGCTAAATACTCCGTACAGAGGCATCATCCAACTGTACCTTACCTACATATGTCCTGGACCTGGTACCGGTATCGTATCTGCACCTGTATCTGTATCAGCAGTCACTCCACCGCCAGCATGCTGGTTCCCTCAACGGTCAAGGTCAAGGTCAAGGTCAAGGTCAACCAGGACGCGAGGCCTCATTTTAGAGACTCAGTCGAATCAACCCCTCGACCCATTTTCGAGCATCCACGCCCACACCCTCAGTCACTCCTTTCGCATTCGACATGGCCGGTCCGCCGCCTCTTGCTCCCTGACTGTGGCTCCCCGAGCCGCTGACTTCCCGACTCCGCGGCTGGTCGCGCAGCAGCCAGCGTCCTGCTGAACTGACCGTTCTCGAATCGGACCCCGACCGCGACGTGTCTCGCCCACTCGAAGATCGCTCGTGTGGAGACCGCCTCACCAGGATCGCCTCTTGCGCCGCTTCAGTGTCCGTAGGATCCGTAGACCTACTAGTAGTAGTCGCCAGCTCATCCGCCTCCGCCTCAGCCTTCGCGGCCTTTGCACGAGGCGCTTTCATCCAGACCACCCACCAGCCTCTGGCCGTCTTGACCGTCCTCTCCAACTCCTTCCCGGCGTCACGAGTCGCCGCCCACATGTTCAGAAGATGCGTATGCACGCTCAGCGCCTCGATCCGTGTCCAGTCGCTGGAGATCAAGGCCGTTGCATCCGGCGGCTTCGCCCCATCCCCCGTACCGGGGGATTGTGATGATCCGATTGGGATTCCCAGCGTATACCAAGAGCCCGAGACTGTAACAGGACGGACAGGCTGAGCCCGATGCAACCCCTCGGCCGCAAGGCTTCCGGGCAGCGGGATGTTGGGCACCGATGTGCGGACGGTACATTTCTCCCGGTCGTAGATGAGGTCGTATATTTCAGACATGTCACGACGACTCGCCTCCTCCGGCGAAGAATTCGCCTCCAATCCCAACGTCTCCTCCATCCGCTCCACCCAGCGTTGATGATCCGTGCTCTTCAAAAGACTCTTCTGTAACGGTCCCAAGGTATGGTGTAAAGCCCGATAAAAGCTGGGCATAGTGAGGTTCGGCGTGTGCAGCTGAAACAAGAACACGAAGATAAATGGCTGATGGACATAAACTGCAACCCGCACCTTTTCGTGCGTGACCATGGGATGCGCTCCATCCACCGATGCAGACGCGCTTGTTTTGGACCCCCTCGCATCGACCTGGACGGATGACCAACTGTTGTCTGCGTGCGATGAGCTATTCTCTGGGCCAGCCAAATGAGTCAATCGTGCTTTGGACATCTCAACAATCAGTGTCCGCAGGAAGATGCGGTTCGACATCCTGGACGATGGCGAGGTTGCTGTTGGCGGAGACGGTGATCTCCTGCTCGTCTCGACATCCTTATCCTTGAGATCATCGCCCGGATCGTCCTCGAATTCCGTATTCTCAAGATCGCCAGATAGTCCAATCATAAACTTGCCAATCGATTGTTCCAGACGTTGAATGAACGGCGTGTCTTCCTCATCACTGATGTCTGGAGTCGGGTCAAGCTCCTGCATTTGTGCTTCCGACATTGATTCCGTAGACGCGTCCTTGGGGGTCCCCGATTGGGTTTGCTCATCCTTGGGCGCTGTTTCGGTGCCAAACCCTTTGGGATTCAAGGTCCAGCTACTTCCGTATCCGAGACTGAGGTACTTCAACATCTTATCCGCCCCAAACATTGGGGATTGGTCTGGCTCTTTCACTTCGGGGCCTTCCGCAGTTCCATCACCACCCTTGGCTAGGGGAGAGGACGCTTTCGCTGTCGCTTTGGCCGTTGCTTCATCCAACGCTCTCTCCACCGCACTCACAAGGGGCGCTGGGATACCGGGTGGTGACGCGTTGTTTTCCATGGCCTGGCGTCTCAGGTCCGGAGCTTTTCTGCCAGGAGACAGGATCCGGGGATGTACGCCCCCTCTTCGTTGCCGCGTCGTCTGCTCTGAGCCTTGCCTATTATCCCCCCTCCTCTTCCTGCGGCGTCGCGGCATGGACAAGGGATTTTCACCAACTCCGTAAGCTTCATCTCCATGCATGTAAACAGACTCCATCCACTGAGAGATTGTAACGAGAGACTGTCTCGAGAGGCCTCCAATGCCAGAGAATATGACCCCATCTTGGGCCCTTGGGCTTTCTCCGTTTCCCAGCCAGGCTTCTGGGATGGGGGGCGACTGGTCCTGGTTCGACTTCAGGCTGTCTTTATCATCCTGCTGAAGGACCGGAGCGTCTCCGTATCTTCCCACCAAGAGATCAACCAGACCTTCAGTTCGGGCTGCAAACCCTTCCAGCACTTCTCTTTCGCCGCTGCCCCAATCTTCTTCGCCTACGCCGATGCCGAGCTCGCCGCCACCAGCAAGCTTAATGGCGTCGTAGAGCTCGACGACGGGGTTTCCATGCAAGAGCACATCCCAGTTCCAGACAAAGCGCGTCCAGTATCGGTGTAAAAGGCCGCTGAAAAGGTCCCGGCTTTGCTCATGCTTCTTCCACAACTCTGACAAACTAGACGCATGGTGAAGCAGGAAGCCGCGGTATGCATGTTTGAGTTGGGCCAAGAGCAGTTGTGAAGAAGCCACCTCACGAGACGAGTATTCTGTATTTCCAGAAGATGTGGGCCCGCTCAATTTGGCATCTTTCCCTGTGCTGAGAGGCTTTTTGGAAGCCGGCCGGTTCGAAGGTGCAAGCGGTAGTTGTGTCAGATCAATGGCTGCGATGATCCACCATCGAGGTTCGATTTCTGTTAGAACAACGCGCGACTTTTCAGTCTCTATCGATTCAAGGGGTCTTCCGCGTGAGAAATTCCTGTGGTTGCACGCAGCATCAGAAGGTGGTCTCGCAAAGGGTGAATACTGTCACCAGATATCGGGCATAAGAACCGGTGTCACAGGGTTCGAAAACCGAACGCGTTGCCTACCTACTTTACGAAATCCACCATCCCTTGAGCCAGGCCTATTTGGCGTAGCCTTTCGTTCTCCTCTGCCTCTTCCTCCTCGTCGCGCTCCTCGGGTGTTTGTTCATCTTGGTTCAATGTGGAACTCTTCCCTTGTCTCGCTGCGGCTTTGCCTTTGTGCTTCTTCCTTCGCTCGCGGGCGTCCTCAAGCTTGCGAGAATAATAAAACACAATCTGGTCGCGTAAGGTTTCGTCGGTAGGACCGAGAGAAGGGTTGTAGATCGCGAGATAGGACAGTTGAGCCGGAACCACGCGAGGCGCACTGTTGTGAGAGGAGGACATCACGGCCAGGACAGGCGTCCCCAGTGCTGATGGAAGGTGGAAATCATGCCCTCCAGAGAAAAGAGATAGAAGCGCTGTTGACCAACATCTGCATCGCTGTTTGCTCAACTTAATCTCGCACCGCGTTCCTGACTCTGGTCGGCGCAACCGTGCATGAAGTCCCCGATTTCGTCTGGTCGCAACTCGCTGATCCGTGGCCGATGATTTGTCGACGTCATCGGCGAGGCTGCCGATTTCACGTGATATGCCTTGGCATTGTCGACGCGGCGTC
The DNA here is from genome assembly GCA_001599775.1 of Exophiala alcalophila. NCBI lineage: Eukaryota > Fungi > Ascomycota > Eurotiomycetes > Chaetothyriales > Herpotrichiellaceae > Exophiala > Exophiala alcalophila. The sequence continues at coordinate 2,201,843 of BCHY01000005.1, read as the reverse complement.
GGACTGGGCACGTGCTATCATGATGAGACCTTTCTTGTTAGATAGACCGTTTGATCATGATCCTGCTCGTCGATCCGAGGGCCCCGCGCGCAAGCAGGAGCCACAGGGCCTGCGTAGAGCTGATTAAGGAGCGACAATTGGCTGTGGGCTTCTCAAGCCTCGACTCCGCGCAGACAAGACTGACCAGGTGCATGGGGATACGAAACCAGAGACGTCAGGAGAGTCGAGAATTTCTGGGTCGTCTGAGGGCTGCATGTCTTCACACTGGAACAATACAATTTGAGCGACACAGTACATAACCATTGCTTGAATGGTGGAATGATCGTCTGGCAGATCGCTGTGGCGGCAGGGCTCACAGAGACGTTAAAGCCGGAAAAGCGCCCAAGGCTGAGGACAAAACGCCGTGAATGGAATTCCTATTTCGATGATGACTCGACACGTCTCGACTTTAGAACGCCGTCATGCTGGTGGTCCCATCCGAGCTTGCCCCTCCAGTGCCTCTGCGCGATTCTCGTGTTGCCCTCTCCCATCAAACCGTCCTTCGCTCGATAAGGGAACAAAAGTAATGTATCAGTGCCCCCGGACAGCAGCACAGTCAAGCCACCGAACCAGACCCGGGCCGGAGCAAGAACAAGGAAAAATTGCGGTTCTTGATTGAGATCTGGATCCCTCTGATGATATCCTGGTATAAAGTCGGGAGTTGCGCGTTTGGTCCATATGTTTGCTACAAGAAAGACAGATTGCTCGATCTACAAAATCAAGCACTTCGATTTCTTGCCACTCTTGCGAGTCAACAGAGCGGCACGGGTTGCAGACTCAAACACTTCACGGACGCCCTGGTTGGTCTTGGCCGAGCACTCCAGGTATTTGTAGGCACCGATCTTCTTGCGGACTTCCTCGCCCTAGACACAAAGAGCCACGGTTAGTTTCTGGATTGATGCTTTGGCCACGGACCCAGCCGGGGGTTGGTCCAACGCACCTGTTCGGGGGTGACGGGCTTCTGAGAGGTCTTTGCCAGCTCTTCAATGGTCTTTTGATCGTGTCGCAGGTCGCACTTGCATCCGACGAGGATGATGGGAAGGCCCTGGCAGAAATGGAGAACTTCGGAAATCCACTGTTGGGGGCGACAAGGGTCAGCGTCAATTGGCAAAGGATCAAGTCCGGTGGCGGGAAAAATACCTTCTCCTGGACGTTATCGAGCGAATCCGGCGAATCGATAGCGAAGCAAATGAGGATGACATGGGAATCGGGGTATGATAGAGGTCGCAGGCGATCGTAATCTTCCTGGCCTGCCGTATCCCACAAGGCTAGCTCGACATGTTTGCCATCGACCTCCACGTCGGCAACGTAGTTCTCGAAGACGGTGGGAACGTAGACCTATCAAGATTGAGACCATCAGCTTCTGTGCCCCGTGTTCCCGCTCTTTGCGATGTTGCCTGAGATAGGGGTTGATCCGAGGATGTGGCAGGCGGTCCGGGATAAGGGAGATTGATTGCGAGTGCGCACCTCAGGGAATGTGCCCTTGGAGAAGACACTGCGACGAGCGAGGGTCAGCGATCATGCACAAATGGATTTATCCGGAGATGAGTGGGTGGTGATACGTACATCAACAAACAAGTCTTTCCGCAGGCACCATCTCCGACGATTACGAGCTTGCGGCGAATCTCAGCCATGACGGCTGCTGCGAGCGTGGTCAGAGAATGAGGACTAAAAGGGGGGTGGAAAGATGGAGTGAGGGAGGGATTGGCGTGGCAAGAAGATGGATAGAGATAGGATAGGCCGGATTGATGGCGCAAAGGATGGAGGGAGGAAGTGGTAGGACAGGGAGATGGATGTTGAAGAGGTTGAGAGATGATGGCAGGACTGCACCTTTGCGGCTTGTTTAGTGTGGATGTGGCTAAGACAACGGGACGCAGTGCTGGTCGCAGGATTGGCCTCGGGGGCGCCGCTCAACCTGTTGCTGGCGGAATGGAAAGGGTTGAGAATTTGAGAGTCGAGACGCGGTGAGCAAGGCGATCTTGAAAGCAATGATGTGATGGGATGGTGAAAAAGAAGATGAGCAATAATAATGGGCGCGTTTTGAGCAGAGTCGGTCAGGGTCAGTTTGGCCGGTTGAGGGTGGGGAGCCTGGGTGCTGGGAGGTGAAGGGTGAAGGGCGAGCGTGAAGGGGCCGCGATAGCAGTACGGAGTACGAGTCGGGAGCTGCAGTGGTGAGTCGTGACAATCATGACGGTGGTCGCAGGGACCCGGGAGGAAAGGACAGGCACCTTACGTTACGTACAGGCTGCGTGGGGGGTGAAGGTGCAGTGCAGCGCAGTGCACACTGCGCGGGTGCCGGCATCGGCAGGGCAGCTCAGTGCTGGGCACTGAATCACCACCTAAAAGGCGCCTCTCACGGCCTCCCTAGCCTACAAGTTAGGTACAGATCAGGTACCATGGGCCGCCGCCAGGCCGCCGCCGTCGAGTGCGGTGCTGCTAGAGCCTAGGGGGTACGTACCACTCTCAATCTGTACAGGCGACACCGTCACCACGGCAGCGTCCAGAGTCGTCCAGTCTCCGCGCCTGTGCTCCATGCCCGCCGCAACAGGCTCCAAACGATTCACAATCTTATCAACTTCAAGCCTCATGGACATGAATCCATCACTTCCTGGTTGACATCACTGCTGCTGCTCTCATGTTCATCACTATGGTGCAAGCCGCGATGCTTGCACACAAATGATCAGGCTCCGCCGCTCGCTTCGCTCAAGACCTCGTTCCAGTCCTGCCGAACCTCACCTCCACCCGACTACCTTACATGTGCTCATACGAACGAACCTGACCATCCTCGTACTTGTACCCTACACCGCACACATCTCTGGATCCTTCCCCCCGCGTCTAATGCGTCCTAGAGAAGTCGGTGGACGCGTACTCCGGCCTCCGTGCAAAACAAATAAATACATGGCTTGATACCGCAGGCAACCCATATGCATACAAGCGGTATACGAGACGAGAATGAGTGCTTTCAGGCATCTACCTAGCCAACCTTCCTCTTCCTCCAATGTGCCTGACCTACGAAGCACTGGTACGCGTACCTCGAGTCTCCTCCTCCATTGCTGCGGTGTCTCTTGTGCCGCAGCCAACCGGTGCCTGTGCCTGGTGGGCTGCGCCTTGCAAAACGGGCCTGGCGAGCCTCTCGCAAGCACCGCCAAGTCCTATCGCTGGGGCAGCAGCGGGAAGAACAGATCCTTATCGCGCCAAAATAATGGCTACGAGTACGAGCACCAAGTACGTACGAGTACAGCATGTACTCGTCCTCAAGGGCCAACAGTCGAACTCGATCGAGCTCGCCCGGCGGGATTGCAATCGAACTGCTCTTCACGTCCCTCCATCGGCACCTTGCACAACCAACTGGCCTCACCGGCCGCAGTCGAAACCGCCTGGATTTGCATGAACCATCTCGAGTCTGCTGATTCCTGGTTTTCCTCGCATCTTGCAGCTCAGAGATGGGCTCTTGTCCGACGTGTTGAACACACCTCCCGCCCCGCCACGTGTCAACCAGCCGACTTCCTGCCAGACCGACTTCTTATGGGTGGTGGAGTGAGTGCACTTCTGTGCAATCGTTTTCTCAGCTGAACCCTGACCAGCTGACCTCGAACTCGACCTTTTTACTGGCTACTGTCTTGACTGTTGGAAGGGATCGGCTCCCAAAAGTCTTTTCTTTGCTCCGCCTGCACCATGTGGATTCTCGCTCCTTTGCAATTACTCACGGGCTTCATTCGGGCACCTGCTCCGCCCATCTCAGCACTGAACTTGAGCGAAGTCTGAAAGGCCAGCCCCATCATCTCGGGGCGTAGGGCTGTTTGGGAATCTGAAACATCACATCATCTGGGTTTCAATCTTACTCTGCCTCACAAGCACACGTACGACGACGGGCTCGAGGAGGCCTACATCCGTGCCGTGCCGTCTTCCTGTCCTCCGTTGCTTACGAGTACGAGTCGTCCCTCACACGGCCTGTGTGGGATCAGGACAGTAGTGCTCGTCGAAAACGGCAGAATAGCGTTCTGGGTCTGGCATTTGCCTTGCACGCTTTCTTCTCGGGCTGGGCTCACAGATATCTGCGTTGCGGAGGACTGGCCAACAATACATACTCAGGCATTGTCAAGAAACTTGTTGATGGCTACAAGGCAGCGATGGCCTGTGATGGCACGGACTGCCCAGGGTCTCTTCTGACTTCTTCCACTGCATCTGCACTTCTTGGCTGGTGAAAAGCCAAAGTTCGGTCTCTTGCCGTGCGTCCAGTTTGTTTTTTCGATTCCTCATCGGATTACTTCGGTATTGCGAGAAGAAACGCCCAATTCTCTTCTCTCATATTCAGGCGACATCACACTCTCCTCAGGCGCGAAAGGCGGCAACAGCCTCCTCGATGAAGGCAGCCACTTCAGCTGGGCGACTCAGCATAGGCGAATGCGACGCCTCGATCTCGCGGGACGTGATATTGGCACCGTCCTCTTGACATGCCTGCACGATTTCCTCCTGCACGGCGACAGGCACCGCCCTGTCGAGTTTGCAGCGCAGGTACCAGATAGGGACGTCTTGCCAGCCTGCGTAGATGGCGTCGCTGCTCACGCGGCACATGGGGCTGAAGCCGACGAGCTTGGCCGTCCATTTCTGGGCCTCCGCGAGTGGGAGGTCATTGTAAAAGGCCTGCGCCGCATCGCTCTCGACCACGGACCAGCCCTTGTCGTTGGGCCGCGACTGGATGCGCGACTTTTCCATCCCCGGGCGCCTGCGGGCCATGTTGGTGAGGTGTTCAGCGTGCGAGGAACCTGTGGGTGGTGCAAAGGCCGCGAGTTGGACGACGCCCACGACGTGGCCAGACTTGCTGCTCCGGAGGTTCGATGAATCTTTGCCCGTCAGGCCCTTGATGGCGCTACAGCCAAACACGCCGCCAAAGGAGTGAGTGACCAACACGACGTCGTTGCCCAGGTCCAGCTCGGCGGCAACAATGCCTTGCAGCTCTGCCACGCCCGGCGCTGTCGACTGGATTGCTGTTCCTGTGCCGTTGTACATCAGATTTGGGGCAAGGCATCTGAACCCCTTGGTCTCGAACGCGTCCGTGACCAGGCTCCAGTATTCCGAGGTGTGCCAGGCGCCGTGCACAAAAATAAGGGTAGGTACTTGGGCGGCCATGGCGCGATGTAGGTGAAAAAGGACCTTCTGCAGTGCTCACGATCTCAGTTTCAGTACCACGGTTGATCTACGGCTTGGGAACAACCTCCCAGATTTTCGATACCATCGAAATGCTCTCGGGGTTTCCCTGGCGCACAATCCGCTTCGGAGTCCGCTTCGGTCTGTTCAAGTCCCTCTGCCACGGCACTGGCCCTGCCTGTCCCAGTGGATCTGTGAGAGAAGTGGCTATCTGTCAATCTGCAACTTGATCTAAACGGATTGTCAATATTGCTGTGGTCTTGACCGTGGAGCGAAGAAATCTGCGACAAGATAACCCAGACGATGAGGGTCGTGGGCTATATGGTATTTCGTTGCCCGGAGAGCTTCTCACGCAAGGCAGCAGCACGCCTCAAATAAGTAGTGCATGGAAGATGGCCTTTCGCTCACGTCTCACAGATGCAGCCGCACTCCTCTCAGATAGATGCTGGGCGGGAGGAACCTCTGACCACGGAAATTCGCCCCGCGCTTACCACCTCGAAGGCTCTGACGAGAGCTATCTAGGTACCGCAGAGACGAGAGAAGAAAGCATCTGGATCAGGATGGGCCTCACTGGTCTCTTCTTCAGTGCGATTTGGAGCTCTTGTGTAAGGACATCCCACGAACGGTAAAGGGTCGATCCCCTGGCGAGCAAGGTCATTCGTAGAGATCGTCTACCGGCGCTGAGGTGCTGATTCTCAAGGACATCGCATTTTCCCGTCGAAGAAGAACGTCCTTGATCGGGAAGTGGCGCTCATCTTGAGGCTCTCTCACACGCGGTCCGTGATTTTGGACAATCTGCCCATTGATCCGAGAGCCCAGACCCTGGCCCTTCTTGTCTGAAGACGTGACAACGGTTCAGGAACGAAGACCTTTGGTTGACTGGAGTAGCGGAAACCAGTACGGCCCGGAATGTCAGCACGGTAATATATATCAAAACCTTGACAAACTTCAGGGGCCGAAGAGCTGGACGGGCCGGAGTCGTGAGAGTTTACGCCCTTGCGCAGACGCATGAACCCAGCGGCCGTGATTCAAAGGTTCATGACCTATTCTCTTCAATACAGGATGGCTCTTTGGAGTCTGAAAGAAAAGGATCGTACAACACACATCAAAACCACCCTAATTTGGGAAATCAAATGCGATCCCGGCCATGGGATCAAGAGAAAGGTATGTGCAACAACGACGGGGTCTACATACCCTCGCTCGCGTCGAAGTCCAGGGGCATTCCTGGGAGCGGTGACACAGACACAAGTTCACCCATTCGCGCAAGAAACCGCTCTCTCGGTCGCTTGCAGCAGATCTCTATTCTCCAGCGGGGAGTGGATTGTACTCGACTCGTGTACCTTACCTAGACGATCAGGGGTTCTTCGGTATTTACTCCACAAATAAGCGCTGTTCCGTCTCGCCGGACAGGTGCTTATTGTGCATATATCCCTCAACGACCTGGAGAAGGAATGCCAGCGCGCAATTGACGATGCAGCTAGACGCCCCATCTGAGAACCTTGAGGCCCGACGACAGGCATAGAGCACCACAAGTCATCGTGGCAGAGGATGCTCTCCCTTTCCAAAATCACCTAAAGGCACAGTACTTACAAAAATGCCTCATACCAACAACGTCAATCCAACAGAATTGTCCCACATGTTAGACAGACGACAGACAGACCCTCCTGACATGGAGCTTCGCGAGCTTAGGCAGGTGCTGAGCCCCAGGAGAACGAAGACCCTGGAGGGAAATTGCATTGGGCCATGAGAGCAGATCGATACAGGAATGCCTTTGCGAGTACTCTCACGCCTGGACACCCGACACGCCCTCCTCGTCCGTTTACGAGGACAAATAGAAGACGAAAGGGATATATATACATTTGTGCCAACCATAACAGAGCATTGCACCACATGGGCATTGTCTTGAGCAATACCATGGTGATTGGGCTCTTGAAAGCAATCAATTATAACGGGAAAGCTGGTGAGGATGGCTAGACCGCAAGCACGTCCCGTCTCGAGGAACCTGGAAGACGTTATTATTGAGATTCGAGATGCAGTGGCTGCCAGCTGGACCAAGCTTGGACCGGGACCTGGACCATCTTCATCCATCGCCGTTCACCCGTTGACCAGAACACTGCTGCAAACCAGCAACGTTCGAATCAAGGACAACCAGATCTGATCGAGAGAGGCACGAGCACAGCCACTGGATTGATGGGACGTCCGCCTGCGATCTCTGTGTGCAGCAGTCCCAAGTTTACACTCCACCAATGATCCTTCGCACAAACCTTCAGCTTCAGGTCAGCTCCTGTAGGAAAATATCCGGGGAGAAAATCTTCATGTAGCCGACGAGAGGGATCCACTGCTACGACTCTCCTGCTGCTGTCTGCCTCTGGTAGAATACTATACTATTCCTACAGGGGTTACAACTTGAGGGCTGTGTTGGCTGTCACCAACCCCACCACACAGCAACCTTACCGCCAGCTACCCAAGCACCCCAAAAACCCGTCTCCATGGCTGAGGCATTTTGGGATTGCGCCCTGCTCTGTGGAAGGGGCGCTGAACCCTCACTCCCTCAGGCTCAGACTCAGACTCCCGCTTCCCGCTGCCGCTATGGCGATCGACTATCGGCCTGAGGCTGGTGCTGCCATCTGGTCTGTGCCGACTCAGAATTGGCCAAAAGCTGTTTTGGGTTTGCCCTTCGTGTTTTTATTATTGTTGCTCCTGGAAAGGAAGCGGCAATAGTACGAGTAAGGTACCATTCGTTTCCTACACTTCACCAGCACTCATTCGCTGTCCTGGCCGAAAGTCGCGCGTGGGCTTTCCCCTCTCCCACTCGGTTGCTACCCACGCAATGCGAAGGCATGAGTTGATTGATCCATGAGCCATGCTCGACGAGGACACCCACAGCTTGGGCCCGCAGGAGGAGCAGCAGCAGCAGGGGCTGTCCCATGGGAATGTCCCTCCTCGGCCCCCTTCCTCGTCGACGGTATGATATATTAAGAAGGCAAGTCTGAGCACCGCAGACTCCCTCCCACGTTCTGCCTGTTTGCTCATTCTCTGTGTCTCTCGCCCGTGTCGCCTCGCTCTTCATTGTTTGCGCGTTTCCTCCCCTCCCTCTCCCTCTTCTTCCTCCTCCCGAATCGCAGCATGGGTGCTGTCGACGGCCACGAGGCAGGGCTCGAGAAGGAGCCTGCCTCGGCCACTCCTCACATGCTAGAGGAAGACGAGCTGAGTCCGGCTCTGGCTGCAAAACGTCGAATCCGCTATTTCGATGAAGAGGAGATCGCAGGCGCAGGCCCTTCCAACCCCGAATATGGGTACCCGATGAAGAGAACGCGCACCTCATTCTCCGTGCATTCGTTGTCCAGCGTGCGCAGCGGCCAGCGAGGGGTCGATCCAGCCGTCGTCCTGCCCACCCAGTATCGCACTCTCAGTTTCGATGTGGCTCTCACAAAGGAGAGAACTGTTGAAGCCGCAAAGGCAAAAGACGCCCGAGAGAAAGCGGCCATTGGTAGAACCCTCCCTGCCTTGAGTCCTCCCATCGACGGCGCATACTAACTGGAATCCAGACGTCGGAAGCCTGGAATGGCACATCATTACCGTGGAGGAACTCTGCCGGCGAACGAAGACGTCTGTCTCGACGGGTCTCGTGGCCGCACAAGTCAAGGAGAAGATAACCGAGTTTGGCCGAAATGTGCCCTCTCCACCGCCCTCGCAACTGGCGCAGAAACTGTTTGGATACTTCTTTGGTGGCTTTGGATCCATCCTCCTCATCGGCGGCATTCTCGTTATGGTGTCGTGGAAGCCCCTTGGTAACCCCCCGGCAGTCGCCAACCTGGCCCTGGCTATCGTCCTGTTCGCCGTCTTCCTCATCCAGGCAGCTTTCAATGCCTGGCAAGATTTTACATCCTCCCGAGTGATGAACAGTATCACCGGAATGCTCCCAGAGTCCTGTAACGTGCTCCGAGATGGCAGCAAGCAGACGATCCCCGCCCAGGATGTGGTTCCTGGAGACATCCTCTATTTCAAGGCTGGCGACAAGTTGCCTGCAGATATTCGATTCGTCGATGTCTCGAGCGACGCAAAGTTCGACAGGAGTATCTTGACTGGAGAGTCACTTCCCCTGGCCGCAGTCACCGAGTCCACGGACTCCAACTACCTGGAAACGAAATGTATCGGCATGCAAGGTACTCACTGCACGTCCGGGAGCGGCGTGGGAATCGTCGTGTCGACGGGCGACAACACTGTCTTTGGCCACATTGCCAAATTGACCAACCGACCCTCAACTGGCCGAACTCCGCTGCAAAAGGAGATCCTTCGCTTCGTCGTCATTATCGTCAGCTTGATGGTCTTGATGAACATTATCGTGATTTCCGTCTGGGGAGGCTACATCAAATCGACATACCCGAGTTACATGCCTGTGGCCGCTCTCATTGTCAACATCGTCAGCGTGGCGATTGCCTTTGTCCCCGAAGGTCTCCCGATCGCCCTGACAGCCTCGCTCACCATCACGGCCAGCATCATGAAAAAGAACGACATTCTCTGCAAGTCCCTGAAGACGGTGGAGACGCTCGGCTCTGTCTCGGTCCTGTTGTCGGACAAGACAGGAACGTTGACCAAGAATCAAATGGTGGTGACTGACTGCCTCATTGGAACCAGCACATTGACGGCCAACGAAGCCACCGAAGAGATTGCCTCCAAGACCTCCGACTCCAAGTCCAGGCAGGCTGCGCTGGAGCAATTGAGGATCGTGTCAGCAGTGTGCAATGCAGGAGAGTTCGACCCGGTCACGGTCCATCTGCCGCTGGCCGAGAGAAGGATCATTGCCGACGCGACCGACCAGGCAATCTTTCGTCTGTCGGAAGGCCTCGGGCCCGTCAGCGAGTCTCGAAGCATGTGGTACAAGCGATTCGATCTGGCGTTCAACTCGAAAAACAAATTCGCACTGCGAGTCGTTTCTGCCGAAGACGAGGCGGCCATCTCTACGACGCTGGCTCCCTCCGAAGCGCAGGGTTTCGACATGGAACAGGACATGGTCTTGATGATCAAGGGTGCTCCCGATATCCTCCTCCCTCGATGTGAGAAGTACGTCGGCGAGGATGGCGAAGTTCGCGATCTGGAAGCCAGCGTTCGAAGCTCCATCGAAGGCACGAAAGATGCTTGGTCCAGCCAGGGCAAACGAGTCCTCCTTCTTGCCCGCAAGCCCCTGCCCGCCAGCGCCGTGAAATCTTCTCCAAATGACAACAGCTTTGAGGCTGAGGCAGTCGAACACGCCCGCCGAGGCCTCACCCTGATCGCCCTGGTGGGGATTGTCGACCCTCCGCGAGACGAAGTTCCCAGCGTGGTCCAGACCCTCCGACGCGCGGGTATCCGCACCATGATGGTGACCGGTGACTTCAAGCTGACTGCCCAAGCCATCGCTCGTGCCTGTGGTATTATCACGGTGGATGACTCGCAGGTCCACACGGTGGAGGATCTGCCACGGTTCCCCCCGAAGGACGAAGAGCCGACGAAGAAAAAATCGCACAAGAAGTCCAACCTCCTTCCATCGGAGAACAAGGCCATCGTCTTGACCGGCCCGGATCTGGTGACCCTGCTTCCTCACCAGTGGGACACCCTCACGAACAACTACACTGAGATCGTCTTCTCGCGAACCACGCCGGATCAGAAGTTGCGCATCGTGCGGGAGTTCCAGTCCCAGGCCTACGTGGTCGCCATGACCGGCGACGGCGTGAACGACGCCCCCAGTCTCAAACAGGCAGACATCGGCATCTCGCCCGCCTCCGGGTCGGACATTGCCATGGAGGCCTCGGACATGGTTCTTCTGGGTTCGTTCTCGGCTATCCCGGAAGCCGTTCTGTACGGACGAGTGGTCTTTGACAACCTGAAGAAGACCATCGCTTATCTTCTCCCAGCCGGTTCCTTCTCCGAGTTCTGGCCCGTGATGACCAGCGTTATCTTCGGCCTCCCCCAGGTTCTCTCCAGCTTCCTCATGATCGTCATTTGTTGCTTCACCGATTGCGTCGCCGCCACGGTGCTGGCATACGAGAAGCCGGAGGCGGATGTCATGCTGCGACCCCCACGTGATGTCAACCACGACCGTCTGGTCGACTGGCGCCTGCTCCTGCAATCATATGGCCTGGTCGGTATTCTGGAGACTGTCTGCTCCATGGCCATGAGTTTCTGGTACCTCGAGCGCAAGGGCCTACCGTTTTCCTCCCTGTGGTTCTCCTTCGGCAACATGCCCACCCCGCCCGGCCAGACGGCCGATGAGGTCACCCACCACCTGGCGGTCGCGAGCAGCATCTACTTCGTCACGCTGGTGGTGATGCAGTGGTTCAGCGTGATGGCGATCCGCAACCGTCGTCTCTCCATCTTCTCGCACCCGCCCATCCTCAACAGCAAGACGCAGAACTTGCTCCTCTTCCCGGCCATCTTGTTCGCGCTCATCGTCGCGCTCGTCTTCACTTTCGTGCCGGGCATCGAGGATCTAGGCTGCGCCCGCGTCCCCGTCGAGCATTGGTTCTTGCCCATGGCGTTCGGCATTGGGCTTTTGAGTATTGATGAGCTGAGGAAGATGATGGTCCGCAAATACCCTGGTGGCATGTTGGCAAAGATGGCGTGGTAGTGAGGGAGGCCCAGGGTGCAAAAGCATCTTGAGTTTCTCTTTTGCCTTGTGCTCTAGACCCATCTAAACATTTATAGACATGACGCCAATTAGACTATATGATGAACGAACTCTCTTTCTCCTTACTAGCCCCCGTAAGCCTTTCTTTCTCTCTGTCTGACTTGACAGCCTTGTGGTCTGCCCGTCTCAGCCTCGTCGCGTGCAACATTTGGATCGAGACTAGCTCCTCACCACATGACTAAGCATCCTTCCCGATTGACATTAGCGCCCTGTTTCGGAACAATCCCCCGTTGGACACGAACAGACGCCCACCGAGTGACCGAACACCGGCGCGGCTCCTTTCCTCCTTTCTCCTCCTCTTCTTCTCTCCTCCTTTTTGAAACCTCCTGTCCCGCTCCTTGCCCGGCGTTGTCTTGTCTCAACCTCGACTTCTGGCGCAAACACCGTCTCAAGTTCTCACTGTTTCCTTTCTCTCTCCCCCTCCCCCCATCCTCCATCACAGGTACGGAGTATGTCATACGGAGCCCTTAGCCTGTCTACCCTCGATTCCTCCCCCTTTCCCTTCCGTCATACACGCTCTGCCTGAAGCGAAATCTGCTTCATGTCATGTCTGTTGCTGCCATGTCACCGTCCTGAGATCGACCTGGGTGATCTCCCACGACAACCGCCCACTACTACTGTACAGTACATGCCACTACCACTACCCTTCGCTCTGTGACTGGTCCATCTGGGATCTCATAATTCCTCGCCCTGCTCCTGGCGCAACCTGCTACAAGCGGAGTACCGAGTCGACGCAAAGCAACCCCCCGATGCCACACGGCGCCTTCACTTTCGAAACAGCCTACCTTCTCTCTGTGGTGAGATCTCACCATTGACCACACCACAATGACTGTGCCACCTGCCTGCTTGGATGTTGGCGTCTGTGACCATCACACCATGACGTTGGTGACGCCGAGCTCAGCCAAATGCCCCTCCCCATGGGCCATGGGCCATGGCACCTCCGCGAGATCTTAATCTCACCTCCACTCCATCACTCGAACGAGACACGATCCTCGGCACCCGCTCCGCTCCCGTCGTGTTTCTGTTTCTGTTCCTGAGTCCTGACCCTTGCCGCCTGCCTCATGGGTTCGATCATCGACGGGCGGTGGTTGGTGCCCGCTACCCGCGGCTGTCCCAGTCGGGGGCTTATCTGCCTGTTCCATGTTGCAACTTGCACGTTGTTGCAAAGATCGAGCAAGCCCGGGGCCATGCAACATCTTCAAGCCTCATCGTGTCAAGCTCACGCCCAAAGGCCCCGACACAAGGTAAAGCATACCACGGGTATCCCGTCACCCGGGGGCGGATGTTCGATTGAGTCCCTGTTTACCTCCCATTTCCTGATTTTGGCCCACGCTTGTCTGTGTGAGGCTCTCGCCAATCTCACATTTTGTGTTTGATCCACCTGGGCTACCCGGTCCCCTCCCCTTAGCCTTCACCTTCACACCTTCAAGCACGGCTTTCTTCGGATTCACGCCGTATCCCTTTCCAAACTGATCTATCTTGTTCCCACTCGGTTGGCGTTTTTTCCTTTCATATACCAAGGGACCCATTCGTTCATTTCTCTTGTTTTGTCCTTTTTTCCTGTTAGGTTTCCACTCGCTTTCTCACTTCCCACATTCGCACGAACCCCCCCAACGGCGCTGGCGCTGAGCGCTGGACGCTGCCTGCTCGCCGTCTTCGGTACCCCTTTCGTTCTCTTTTTGGACGGGTCGTTGAGTCGATCGGTCGGTCTTTCTTTCTTGGTTCCTTGTCGAAGAGGACCTTGTGGCCTCTCCCTTGGCGGATACAGCAGCGCTGCTGGGCATCGGACGAGCACATTGATCATTACCCTGTCTCTCTATCGATTCGATCTGAGCAGACGAGCGAAGAACCGAAGACCACAAAGATCTTTTGCCGCCTGAGAGATGCATTCACGAGCTGTGCAAGTGATTCTTCTTCTCTTCTCACTCGTCCTGGCCATCGTGATCCTCATCGCCTCGTCTAAATATGCCGCCTGGTCGAAGGAGATGACGAAGGCGTCGGGAAGTTGGTTGTGAGTTGAACCCTGTTTCTCCAATTATAAGGGAGGTTCTTCAATAAGAGACTAACTGAAGCCCTCGACGCTTAAAACAGACCACTCGTCTTCTACATCGGCACGGTCCCGCTCCTGTCTCTCGTCTACACCGCCACGCACCTGGCCGCACTTCAATTCAACGGCATACCATGCCCTCCATACCCGGACAACCGCGGCTGGAAGAGTCGAAGCATGATGTTACTATCATCGAAACTCTCCCACAATAACAACAATAGCATCCCGCCCGCCTACGACGCAGAGTACACCAGCAGCACGACATTCTTCATCCTAGCCGTCAGCATCCTCCATAGCATCGCGTGGTTCGCACAGTGCATCCTCTGCACGGCATGCGAACTCGCCCCGATCCTAGCCGGCACACAGGGCAACGTACCCAAATGGTGTCCGCAGTCACGGTTCCAGGACACGCGCCAACCGGGCCTGGCGGGCATGCTGGGCACACTCGCAGCGGTCAAGGATTTCCTGCAGTGGGCCATGCTTCTGTTGAGCGCGCTTCTGATCGAGTGCGCGAGGCGCGAGTACATGCGTGCAGAACGGGTGCGCAACGACGCACTGAGGAGGGGCGGTGCCGGTGTCGATTTCGGCGGAGGTGCAAGAGGAGGAGGAGCACCATGGAATTCGGCATCCGGGTCCGTCGCGAAACCAGCCAGCACAGTCGCAGCGCATGAGTTGACACAAATCAGTGGGCCGCGATTATTCAGGCACGAGGAAGAAGTCCAACAGCAGCAACAAAAGACGACGTTTGACGCGAACCGCCCTCTTCCATCTCCACCAGAGTCTCATTTTCAGTCTAGACCTCAACCTCAAGGGCCCGGCGCACCAGGGAACCGCGACAATTACTACGGTAACGGGATGGGGTTGAAGCGCAGCGGGACGTTGAATTACATGTATGAGTCGAGGGTATAGGTATGATTTTGCCATTTGGGGTTGCTGGATACTGAATACCGGTACACTGGATACTATACTAGGTATGTAGACTGTACGGGTATGGACACGGGTATGGGGTATGATGAAGCCTACAGAAAGCGCTCTGCTAGCATCTTGCTCTCCGCTTCTCCTTTCCCATTTCATCTACATACTCTCGATCAGGGGACACACACATGGAACCGAAACCAATGCTTGCGTGCTTGCTTGCCTGCTCACACAACCCCACCTGTACCGTTCAAAACACACATCTCCTACATACATACTTTATAGCTGCACACCGAGGACTGAGATCCCAATCCGACTCGCGTACTTTTCGTGGTCCCCCCTCCCCCTCAAAATTGGAAGTACCTGATCCCGAAGCGAAAATCCGTTTCCCCGTCCCAAGCACCAAACAAAACAAAACAAATTAAAAGCACGAAAAAGCATGGCTGTAGAACAAATGGATCAAAGAACAGAATTGGGGGGTATTATGATTATGGTCGAGCATCAGCGGCCGTCGGGACCGATCTCGACCCCCGAGGTGACCGCGGCCGTGAATGCGTCTGCATTTTGCATGTGCAACAACTATGCGACGACGGTGATTTTGGGAACTGTAACGGCACAAATCAACCCGTTAGCTCATCCATCGCTTTGCTCTTCACCGAAAACATCAATGAGGGGGATTGGGTATAGACTCACTGCTCATGCCATATCCTTCCGTCTTGCCTTCTCGGTCACGGTTGTCGATTTCCACCCGGATCGAGACGTTCAACCCTCCCTTTACCGGGCCCTCGGAACTGATCCCATTGGCTGCTGGATGCTGAGTACCAGCACCCTCCTCGCCGATATGCAGTGTCCCATGGCCGTCTGGACCGTCCCCACGAGGGCGGTCTTTGCCGCTCTTCCCGGTTGCGTTCACGTTGATATGGGCGTTGCCGTTGACCCCATTCGTCGAGGGCTGCTCTGTAGGTGCAGCCTGCTCAGTGTCGTCCGGAATTTCGGTGATGCAGGCGTAGTTTCGACTCGGCATGGTGACGGAATTCCAGGTGGCGCTCTTCATCTGTCCACCAGGCTGTTTGTCAAACATGCTGAGGAGACTTTCGTCCGTGTTGCCGTCTCGAAGGTGGTGGATCTTGTTGCGTCTTGCCAGGAGGTTGGCCACCGCTTTCGGAGGCGGTTTGTTCGTGATGGCACTGGAGACAATGTTGGCCATGTAACGAGGATCCTCGAGCGCATTCATGTTGGCGGCTGGGGCGGAATAAAACCGACCCATCGCGGCCAGGTGCACGTCTCCTCCGAGGATGGTGACTCGTACTGAGTGTTGGGCCGCAAGTTTCTGGAGTCGCAAAATCAACTCCCGTCGTTCGGTCTTGTGATGGCGGGCAGTATAGTGGTCATCGAGATCGTCCAGGAGATCGACGGAACCGTCAAACTGGTTGAAAAAGCCGCCTGCGAAGCCGAACCTCTTGTTCAGCAGACGAATCGGGGCTATCAGTGGCGAAGTGAAGATGTTCTCCAGCCAGGCGAGCCGCGGGTATGCAATGGGGACACCCAACAGGAGAATGAGATGCTTGATTTCTCCATGCGCCGCGCCAATCTCCTTATTCAGCCTCTCAAAAATCAAGTCATACGTGTCGGGATAATTGACTTGCTTTCTCGTGCGCTCCGTCCTTGCATCAATCCCACAGAACGCGATGCGCCGACCCAGACGCATGTACAAACTTCTCGATCTTTCCTCCACGTATGGGCCGGGCCGTTTGCCCACGATCCAACTGGGGTCATCCGCAGTCCTCTTGTAAACATAGGTATTCTTAAGCTGGCGCGGATCGGCGCCCGCTGTGCCATTGACATCTGCCCCCATGGTTGACGGGGCATCGGTGGTGAAGGTAGACACCGGCGGGGCAGTATGATGTTGGAACAAGCAGTAGTATTTAAAGCTGACGCCGCCAATCCCGCGGAAGACGGCGCACCTCATGAAGTGGTCGGTATAGGACCCAAATCCGTCAATGATGTCGTGGTCGTCCCAGATGTTGATTTGAGGAATCTGAGAGTTGGCGGTCGCAAAGGGTTCCATGCCGTACCAGCGCAAATAGTTGTCAAAGTAATACTTGTCACACCTGTTTCTCAAGTCTTCGTTGAAAGGGAAATCTCGTCTCTTGCTGGGATTGGAAATGGACGTCCATTCCTTCAGAGGTCCGTTGACTCGCACGCCGTCGTTGTAGATCTGATCGCCACCTCCGATCATGACATGGAAGGGTCGTTGTTTGTGAGTCCGCAACACATCGTTCCATAAAGCCGGTCCTAGATGGGTGGACACGTTAGCGTCTTCTGTGCCGAATGGACTGGATCAGCCGCAAACATAGTACTCACCTGACCAAAAGTCCTCGTCTGTTCCAACCGAGAAGCCGTTGCACGAATGGAACATGATGCGCATAGAGTCCGTGGCCGAGGGCACCACAAATTGTCTCGAAGGATCCGGGCTGACATCTGACGTGAAGTGCATGTTCGGGATTGTATATTGCCATTTTGCCTCGACCTCAACCAGGGGCAGGCGCAGGGTGAAGCGCCAGAAGGTCTTTTCCGGGTCAGCAAACAGCTTCAGTCCTTCGATCAGCTGCTTTGGAAAGCTCCTGGTGGGCGCGCCGCCACTCAAGGGGCCCAGCGTCTCGAGTTCGAGGCTGGGGATGTTGTTATTGGGCTTCGTCACGATCAGGACGGAGCCGTGCCAGAACGCGTCTGCTCCCTCCTCGCTCATACGCTGGTAGTTCAGGAGAGGACCGCAGAGGACTTGGAATTCGGAACTGGAATCGGTGATCTCGGGCCCCGTGCCGTAGCCATCTTGCGTTTCGGAGACATGCTGCAATTCCTTTGCCGATGTGTTACCATCTACCTGGCCTGAATGGCGTGTTAGTCAGGGGGGATGCGAAGGGGTCTGCGCGGGAATAGGACTTGATATACCTTCCATTGAGACGACGACGACGACGGTGGTCTGGTAGCCACAGATTCTTCAATGGGTTCCGGGGGACTCGACACGGGAGGGCGGAAGGGAGCTCGAAGGCCGGTAGAGGACAACCAGGCGAAGGGGTGTGAGGCCGGGAAATTAGGTGAATTCCCACGTTGAGGCGCGTTGTCGCGACGACGAGGAGAAGGAAGGTGAGGATATCGCCCGGCTGAAGGGGAAAGGGAAAAGGGTGGTAGAGGCACAGGGCGAGAGAAGCCGTGCAGTACAGTGCAGTCTTTAGGCCGCGCCGTGAATGGTGATCTCGTTTTCTTTTTGGGCGCCAGACTCCAGAGAGAGCCGCAGGCTAAGGTAGTTTACCAGACTGCAGACCAGAGAGCAGGCCGCAGCGCAGGGATGCCAGGACGGTGATTCAAGATTGTCGGGATCAAGTTACGGGGCGCGTGGAGGCGGCGATGATGACGCCAAGGTCAGACAGTGCATGTGCTGCGCGCTGATTGCCCGCCGCTCGAGTCTGACGGGGGCGCCGGTCACGTGGTGACCTCAGTGGCTGCGCGCAGGGGCCTCCGATTTTCAAGCTGCGGGAGTCCGGGAGGCCAATGCAATTGAGATTTCGACCCTCGTCACCAATCTTGGTCTCGAGCTTGACCACGGCCTTCGCCCCCGGTCCGGGGCGTGGACTGGGGGTCTTTCTTACGCCCATACTCGTACGCCGTATTCGAGGTGTTCTTCATCTATTCGGGCGTGAGAACACTCGTCTGTTCTGGTGTCTCTGTTCGGCCCCCATTTACTCGTCCCTTTCGCAGCTCTGCTACAATGGTCCTCGCCGTAGAGCGAAGTCCATCAACGGCGCCCGAACGTGGATATCACGTGACAAGGCTTGACAAACATGCCAAGATATATGTCAAACTCTAATCTCCCGTCGCGTCCTGTCTCACTGTCTTTCTGTCCAAAAGTTCCAAATCGCTGAACTACCACTTTTCAGTCCCCTATACCTCACCAAGATGTCCGCCTCGCCCTCCAGTGCAGGCAGAAGAAGCCCACAATTCGGTGTACCAGGATTATCGCGCCTGCATACCCAAGCCAGCGCCACGTCGGGTTCGGGTCGTACGCATATTCATACGAATCCAGCACCGCCGTGCCACGAGTCCGTCCCTCTGGTTGCAGGTCGCTCACTAACATACAGTGGAACGTCCCGTCCGGCAACGACTCGCAGTTGTAGATGGTGTCCTTGAATTGGTTTACCATCAGGCCTTGAAAGACGTATGTCTGGAAATTGATATAGTGGAATCCATCTGCGCCAGGCACGGGGTGTTAGCGAGATCAAACGCACGGCCAAAGGAGAACGGGAGGCATACATTTCCAGAAGGAATTGAGAATCCCAATCGGCACCAGGAACCCATCCACGGTTAGCCAGAGGCCGTTGGCGAAGGAGGTGATGGCCAAGGCGGCGACAAACTCCGGCACGATCGCGGCGACGAGCACCACGAGGCTTTCGGCGGCCAGTGCGTCCACATACAGCCACATGGTGAAGATGGCAAAGGCGCGGAATGTCGGGACCAGGTTGCTGAGCCAGTACACCACCAGGCTGAAGAGAAAGGCGCTCAGCAGTAGCCAGGGCAGGCCGATCAAGAAGTTGGCGACCATGAACGGGAATGCCCCATACAGGCCATTGGCATGTTCCTTCTGCAACATCTTGATGTCCTCGATGACGGCCGGCGCGTAAGCGACCGCCATCAGCGCCATGAATGCCGAGCTGAAGAACAGGCAGTTGATGAACGGCTGAACGGAGCTTTGGTCGTAAGAGAGCCGGAGCCACACGGTACCTGAGTGTTCGAGTTGATTGTCAGCGGGGTAGGTCCCCTCCGTCATCGAAAGAAGCAGACACTTCACTCACCGATCACAATAGAGAGGGCAGTGTTGATCAAGAGGCGGGTCCCGTACGCGAGAGGATCTCGGTAAGATTTGATAAAGTTCCGCCGAAGCAGGATCCAGCTTGCGCTGTGCCACGAGGCTCGCTGCTGCCGACGAGTATTTGGGACCGACAACAACGCAGCTGTGCTGTCCGCGTCCTTCGGGCTGGTCGTCGCTACGTGCACCTCCCACTGAGTGAAGACCTTCTCGACGCGGGAGGCGCGGCTGGAGTCGGCTTCGAAGTCCGTGTTGACCAGGTCCAAGAGATGCTCGGCAGGGTTCATGAACGGAGGCACGGGGCTACTGGCCTCGAAGAAGCCTCGGACCTGGTCGCGCGGGCCGGAATAGCAGGTGCGTCCGTGGGAGATGAGCATGACGAGATCGAACAGCTCGAACGTCGCCCCGGAAGGCTGATGGATCGAGGCGATGATGATCAGGCCGTCGCGCTTCGCGATCTCGGCCAAGAAGCTGATGATCTGGAAGCTAGCCACCGAGTCGAGACCGCTCGTCGGCTCGTCCAAGAATAGGATCTTGGGCCCCGTCGCCAGCGCCGTTGCCAGACTCAGCCGCCGTTTCTGGCCACCGCTGATGCCGGCGTGGAAGAACGGGGACACCAGGGTGTTTTGCTGGCCGACCAGCCCGAGTGCGGCGAGGATGTCTCGGTTGCGACTCCGTCGAACCACCTCGGGCGTCTTGGGCGACGCCAGCCGCGAGGTGAAGTCCAGGTTCTCGCCGACCGTGAGGCCGCCAATGTGAACGTCTGCTTGCTCCACATAGCTCGAGAACTGGCTGATTTGTGCGCCCGCGACTCTGCTGCCGTTGATGGTCGTGAAACCGGTGTGTTGCACGCGA
Source organism: Exophiala alcalophila (assembly GCA_001599775.1). NCBI lineage: Eukaryota > Fungi > Ascomycota > Eurotiomycetes > Chaetothyriales > Herpotrichiellaceae > Exophiala > Exophiala alcalophila. Next base: position 2,181,308 of record BCHY01000005.1, on the reverse strand, counting down.
GATCGGCTGGCGAGCGCGTTGAGCAGCGTGCTCTTCCCGCTGCCACTCGGTCCCATCAGCGCGAGGAACTGCCCGGCGGCGACCGAACCCGAATTGTTGGAGAGGATCGTCTTGACTCCCCCGGCCGCCTTGCCATCCTTGACCTCGACGTTGATGTCCTGCCAGGCAAATCTGGCGACCGTGTCGTTCTTCAGGAAAGCGTCGCCAGCTTCGACATCCCCGTTCCCATCGGTATCGCCACTGTTGGCAGAAAGCAGGCGAGGCTGCCCATGAAGTACGTCCGACCTAAACATCGCTGAGTGTTAGGAGCGGCAGAACATCGAGCTTGCCAGACCTTTCCTCGCTCTCAAAACTCGATGCTCTTGCAATGCGCCTTGTCGAGAAGGCGGCATCAGACGAGTGAGTACTAGGGAGCCACTTTCCGAGAAATGTGGGAAACGCAGCATCCTCTCCACTGTCCACTGTCCACAACTTTACTGTCGACTACGGGGCTCAGCCGTGCCCTGTGTCAGTCTGTGCTCCTCCTATACCGCCAAGGTGGTCGGACCCCTGGACACTGCTCGGCTGGGCCGCTGGCTGCCAGAGCCAGCAGGTAGAGTATTATCGGACTCACGAGTCTACTCGTACGGCCGAAACCACGGCCAAGTTGAGGCGATGACTGCGCATACTCGTCCGCTAAAAGACTGGACGACCGAACGAGAATTCAACCATTACTCGTAGAAACCATACGCGAGCGAGCGAGCAGCCAGCAACAGGTATAGCCTTCCTTATAGGTAGGATTCGGGTCATTGAAAGGCGGCCCGCAAAGAATCCCGCTCCCGTCTGGACACGAAGAACCCAAGATTTGAATTCGTGCACGCAGCACTCGGCGTTTCTTATTGTCGGTGCAAGCTCATCACGCCGTCCAGGATGCCAATGGCAGGTCGAGAATTGATCACCCTCCTTGCCATTCGTGGCGTGGCGGTGGATGGCGAAGTCAAGCGGCATCAAGCAGTGTCCGAATACGTACTCTACATGAGTTGACTTGCCGGGGCCCGAACTCCTAGTACTCGTACGAGTAAGTCTACTCTACTAGGAGTACCGTGAGGAGCATGGACGACATTCTTGTCTTCAACTTCTCTATCTAGAAGGTCGCTTGTGATGCGCAACAAGTGTTGATCAGTGCGGCGACCCTCAGCCAGGAATGCACTGACAGGTGTCTTGATCGCAACGAGATCAACATGGGCTTGGGAATTTCTCCAGAAACACCATACGTACCATGGACGGAGGTGATGGCGTTTCCTGAATTGAACGCCCAGGTCTGATGTGATTGATGTTCTCGAGTCTCTTCTCCTCGTCGGACTTGAGATAGGAGGAGCCTGAGGTCCCACCGTTCGCGTTCATCTCCAAACGTGGCAAGGCTGACAACTCAGGGCCCAGAGGGCGTCCCTTGCGCCCGTACTAATAAATCCTCCCGACTTCCCGTGCCCGACAAGATGGGCCCACTGGCCCAGGCCACTGCCAGATTCCCTCTTGGCTTTGGCGCTTGACGAGCCTCTACTCTGCTCTAAAGGCTGTATGAGAACAGTGGGACTCTCGGGGGAAAACAGTTACAGGAGACAACCTTCTGTAATTGACTGACGGGAATCGGGATATCTATGCGGTACTGTTGTCCTGACGCGGAATGGTGCTATATCGGTAGGTGGATGCTTTAATAAACTTACGCGAGAGTCAATCGGTCCCCAAGGCTGAAGGCTGAGATACCTCACTCCACCAAGAGACCAGAGGCCAGATGCCATGGCCCACAGCGGCCCAGGTGCTTGAGTCCTTTTGTCTTTGAGAAAGGTAAGGCTTTTGAGATTGAGACCACTGAACTGAATTACTCCTGGGAAAGGATTTCATTGGCCTCGGGTGAGTCGCGAGTCGCGAGTCAACTGCACGAACATCCTCCCGGTTCACTCACTCACTCAGCTGAGACCTGAGACCTCATCCATGCACCCCATACTACAGACTAGGCTGGAAGTTGAAGTTATGCTGGGAGAAGTTGACTTTGGCTCGCCCAAGACAAGAAGAGCCTCAGCTTGACCCGTCACCCCATAGGCCCTGGTCCAGGGCCCTTTCATCATTCTTGTCCAGGCTCTAAACTCCCGAGTCCAAAAGCCCAAAAGTCCAGAAGTCCCAAAAAGACCAAGATGGCAGATTGATTGCCATGGCAAATGGCAAATGGCCACCCATGCGTTCACAGTTCACAGTCCCAGTGTCTTGTCTGTCTGCGCACAAACCGTTCTTCTCCCCCCTCCTCTCCCCTTCCCCTCCTCCTCCTCCGCCTCAAAACGCACTGCCCCCTTTCTCCCATGGGAAGAGAAGCCACTTGCCTGCTACGTACGTACGAGTGAGTATCAACGATTCATCCAGCTTCTGGTCTGGTAAGGGAGAATCGGCTTCTCAAGGGGTTTGCGGAGACTGAATGCGACGTTACTTGTCCTCTCTATGATATACTAACAAATAAGCGAGGCGCTGTGGGTAGACTACACCGCACAGAGCGAGCGGGTGTATAAAGTGGCATGCCTGTTTGGGAGGTTCCCGGCATGACTACTGAGGTGCTGGACCCCGTAAAGATATCTCATCCGTTCTCTATACCAGGCAGCTCCCGTTTGTTTCGGTAGAGTTTCATTCCACTATCTCCGGTGTTGCGAGACAAAGACAACAGCCCCTTGTCAAAGAGAGAAGGAAAAAACAGTCGAAAACATCATCCCGGCCCAGCATTCCACCGTCGCAAAGATGACGGTGGACTCGAGGCCCTGTGTGCTTCTCACCGGCGTGACTGGATTCCTGGGGAAGGTGATCCTGGAAGGACTGCTTCGAAGACAAGAAGAGAACCAACTGGCGCCGTTCAAAGTCCTTCTGTTGATCCGAGATTCGGCCAAATTGACGGCAAGACAACGATTCGAGAAGCTGAAGAAGTCCAAATGCTTCAGCAAATTAAACCCGGACTGCTGGGGGGCGGCAGACAACCACAGCAACAGCAACAATAATAATTTGCAAGTCATCGTCGGAGACCTGCGATCGGAACGCTGTGGATTGCAGCCGGCCGAATACTCGAGGATATGCCCGGAGATCAGTCACATCATCCACTGCGCCGCATCGGTGGACTTCAACCTCCCTCTCCGCGAGGCCGCATCGGCAAATATCGACACGACCCTCAACATCCTCAGTCTGGCGGAGAACTGTCCGCGGCTTCAGAAGCTGGTGCTGGTATCGACGGCGTACGTGACGCCGCACCGTGATGGACAAATTTTGGAAACGCTGTCCCCCTTGCCGATGCAGGTGGAAAAACTGCACGCAAAGATACAGGCCGGAGAGGTGGATGAAAAGCTGCTGCTCAGGGAGACGGGGCACCCGAATACATACACTCTGACAAAGTGTATGGCCGAGCACCTCATCACGCTTTATGGGGCTCACCTTCCCATCACCATCCTGCGGCCGAGCATCATCTCGGCAGCTTGGAAGTCACCGTTCCCCGGATGGGTCGATAGCCGAGCCGCGCTGGGAGGGTTCGCAGCGTTATTTGGTGCTGGGTTCTTGCATGCCATGGAAGGGAGGAGTCAGACGCTCTTCGACATCATCCCCGTGGACGTCGTCTCAGATCATGTTATATCGGAAGCACTCCTGCCGGGGCCAGAGACAGCAACACCAACGACAACCACGGTGGCAGTGGACCCAGTCCCCATAATCACTTCATCAAAACGAGAGCCACGCATAGTGCACTCCGTCGCAGGCCTGAAGAACAGCTGCCCAGCAGTGTTGATGATATCGATAGGCGAAGAATTCTTCAACGCAAACATCGTCGCCCGCAAGCCGTCATGGAAGTACCTAGGTCCCCGCCACACCTTCAAGTACCACTGGTACCAGCTCACAAAACACAAATTGCCGATATGGCTCGCCTCGCTGTACTACCTTGTAAATAACGACGCGCATAAGCTGAGGCAGGTCAAGATGGTGGGCCAGGGGATCCGCAAAATTAATCGGTGTTTCCCGTATTTCTGTCGTCATACGTTCGACTTCGTCACGACGCCGACGACGGGTGTGGATGTGGGTGAGGATTTTACGCCCGCGGCGTACCTCAGGGTTTTATGCGCGGGCGTTCATAGACATCTGTTGCTGGGCGAGAGATGATCTGATCGAACGGGTGGGTTTGGCGGACGGCGTACGGCGAGCGAAGGGATAGGGATGTTTGGCGGCGTTCCATGGATTAAAATCAAAAACCGGAAGAGGCTCGTCGACTTGACTGACCATCTGAGATGGTGTCAATCGATTTCTTCACAACTTCCCTTCGAGGTCTGACTGAAATGTACTTTCGTTGATGTAGATGCCAACATACAATATCCAAAGAGACAAACATGCCAAGGCACAGCGGGCATTGTGCCCAATTAACGCATACCGGCATCTCGGCATGACGGAATGGCGGCCCTTTTGGCCTCCGAGCCTCCGAGTGGCCCAAAGTACAAACCCGATCACTCAGCTGCACTGATTCACTGAAGTGCTACTCCATGAAAGTGCAAGGAAAGAGATGAGCATGTTACATGGACTCGTCCTTGCTTCTATCGCACCAGCAGGATTGTGTGCTGTGCTCCGTACCCCGAGTCGTTAACGCCCCCAATAATATTTTGACTCGTCTGGGTATTCCAGCTAAACTCCTGATATGCGCCTGAACAGTGCTGTGCTTCAAACCGCTGAATCGCTGAACCGATGAACAATCCGCCTACGACGTATTCTTATTCTCTTTCTTTCTCGTCCTTGGGCGCCGGATCATCAATGCCGTGTTCGTAGATGGCAAACAAAGTGTCGCTCTCTGGCAGACACGGGCTGTCGTAGATCTTGCAGATTCGGGTTTCGCCTCGGCCCTTCTTCAAGCTCAGCCGGGTTGTGCTCGCGTGCGCAATGATGTTACCGCCAATGGGCTTTTTCGGGTCGGGGTTGAACATGGCACTGGGACCTCCGTCGACCTGTGCGACCACTTGGTTGGTGATGACCACGGCGATTCCAAACTCGTCGGCCAGGCGCTGCAGGGTTCGCAGGAACTTTGCCATGTGTGACTGTCTGGACGACAACTCGCCTCGCCCGTTGTAGTCGGTCCGGTACAGCGACGTGGCTGAGTCGACGATGAGCAGAGAGAATCGAGTCTCGCACATCATCTGCGAGGCCTGTTGTAGGAGTTGCAGCTGATGTTCCGAGTTGTAGGCCCGAGCATACGCAACGTTGTCCAGCACTTCTTCGCCCTCCAGACCAAAGCGATTGGCCACCGACAACAGGCGGATTGGCCGAAAGGTGCCTTCGGTGTCGATGTACAGACATTTTCCCTCGCCTCCTCCCATATCGAAAGGCAGCTGACAGGTGACCGCCATAGTGTGACATATCTGACTCTTTCCCGTGCGAAACTCGCCGAAGATCTCCGTAATGGACCCGGTCTCAATGCCTCCTCCCAGAAGTCTGTCGAGGTTCTTGGAACCCGTGGTGATCGAAATGAGGTCACTTCTTCGAGCGTGCATCTCGGTCGCGGTCGTGAACCCCATGGGCACTAATTTCATGGCTGTTGGGATTTAGCCTGCGCCCGTACCTTCGACTTCGCCTCTTCACATACCTTCATTCAACAACTTGGAAGCCTTTGCTTCTGAAATACCCTTGATCTGTTCCAGATGTCGGCGCGATCTGTGAAAGTCGTCAAAAGGCTTTCCCACGAAAAGAGTGTGATGTGACCCGTCCTTACGTGTATGCAACTGATTCCACAGTGTGGAAGCCACCTTCGACAACCAGCTTGACGTCCCTGTCCGTCAGACCGGCAATACCCTACCAAATTTCAGTAAATGCTGGCAGTCGAATCCTCGTACTTTGCCACTACCTACCGCCAGTTGGGTGATGGGAATGGGCGCTCCAGGCCCTCCAGGCATCTCGTCATAGTCCTCTTGGGGAGGGTCCGCGCTCTCGATTTGGGTCATGTTGATACCGGTGGGAGGAGGCTTTGAACAGGTTAACGCTCAAGACGGTACCAGAAAGACGTTGAAGGCCAAAGAAACTTCTCAGAGCAGAGGTGGTCGTTGACAGATTGTCGAGGTGGCGAGTCTGAATGAGTAACTAGGTCGCAAAACGCGTCTCGAGCTGGCGACGTGTTGATCGAAAGCATTGCTTCCATATCTGGCTTAGTGTAAACGCGCTATCACGTGATGTAGATTTTCCTGGCGAGGCTGTACGAGGCTGAACTTGCACCGGGTCTGTCCTCCTTCTCCTGCCAAGTAGGTGAGGATGTGAAGTCATTATCCAGTTCACTACCTATTTGATGTTGTTGCATGTGTGAATGATTGAACAACTCGTATCAAGGAAATCAGAAGGTTCGTGCACCGAGGGTGGCCTCCCTTTCTTTCCCGTCCATTGTTTTCCCAGCCTTCCGACCCGATGCTCGCTCACAATTGTAATTGTACAGATCTGTCCTTGTCTCCCGCAGCCTCTGCCCGTTTACTCTTCCTGCTTCTTCTCTCTTCTCAGATATCCCTAGGAAAATGCTCATGATTCTCCAGTCAAGGTGCTTTTTGGGTCCAAACTCCCGTAAAATCCGATCGTCCTTGATGCATCCATTACTCCGATGCCCTGTCCCATCATGTTCGTTGCCATAGATCGTCTTATTCTACCACCCTGACAATGTACTCCATGAAATCCGAGTCATTCAGCAAGCGCTCCATATCAGCCACCGCCATTTGCACCACGATTTCCAGATACGGTTTCCGGGGGTCGTACGGGAGAACGATGCAGGAGCCTGGATCCCTAGACCAGGGCTTCCGTACCCAGTCTGGCCGACCGAGGCCCATCTCGAATGTCGCCTCATACATCTTCAACTTCTCCCAGCTGGTCACATACATGTCGGCCCCGTTAGCCCGGTCCATGTTGCTGGCTTGGAGGTCCCGAACATCGATCTTTGGATTCGGATGTCTCGCCAGGGCGATGGCCTGTCGAACATATGCCTCGTCAACTTTGCTGATCCCTTTGCGTATCGCAAGGGCAGTCGTGGCGAACGATGGGATGTCATTGTCTTTCAGATGAGACAGGGTCATCTCGACCGAGGCAAAGTCAACCGCTGCGCCAAAGTACGACTCGGACAACGGGTTCTTCATCTTTTTGCGAATGTTGGTGGGAATGAGCAACTTGGCCGTAGTCACAGGAGGGTCGCGGGTCAAGGAAAGAATCCTCGCCTTTGCCATACTGTGCCAGAGCAGAGCCTGTAGGACGTCATTTCGACTCACAAATTCACCCGCCGTGTGGGCAATGACATGCTCCCTGAGGGCCTTCACCTTGTCCAGCGAGAAGGCAAGGACACAACCACGTCCGGGGGTGGTGGCTGAGCCCTTTGGTCGAGATGTTTCCTCCACAGTCTTGCACTTCAGCCGACGATCATTGATTTGATTGGCAGAACTGTATGACAGCTCTTTTCTGACCACACTCATGTGATTTGCGAACGCGTCTAGTCTCATCGACAAATTCGGGGTATTTCGGCCCTGGAAATCCAAGTGCCGGTCGAAGGTGAAATCGTCATGAAGCACACTGCCTGAGACAAGCAGCTCAAAGCCGGTGCCGTCTGAGATGCAATGATGCAGATACACCGAGACAATGAGACCTCCTTCAACGACGTTTCCTTGAACCCGAAAGACCGGTGCCCAATCATCATCAGCGGACTCCTTGAGGGCCGAGACGAGTTCTGGCTTGATAGAGCTCGGAGGAAGACCTTCATCATCAAGTTTGTCATAGCTTTGTGGAACCTCCTGGCGCGTGAGGTGGCGCATGACCACTCTGGGGTACTCGAGGAAATTGGTGTTTGAGAACCGAAGCTCGACTGCTCCGACCCGGTTGCCAGGTTCTTCCACCGCCACCACGTACCCGCTCAGATATGGTTTTGCATCGACCGTCCTCCTGACGAAGCTGTTGAGTCTCGCCTCGACGTCTGGTAGTACGGATGGGTCTGGTAGACGGTATGAGAAGCAAATTCGAATGTACGATCGCGGCATGCAGTGCTCGAGGCTCGACAGTCGTATGACATGGTTGGAGCCAGCCTGGTCATACAGATCGATATCTGTTCCTATTTCGGGGTCGAGTTGCAAAGCGCGGTCGTCCGCAACAATAGCGCCTCCATTCGACAGGCACTGGCGCGGTTTACTTTGGTCTGGAAGGTCATCGGAAGGATCAGACGAGGCTGCCGAAGGCGGTGGGCTGGCAGGACTGGCCGACAAGATTGATCCGTTGGATAAGGCGGACATCGGATTCTCCGGAGGTTTGTTGTTCTCTTGAATCGGATCAGTTATGAGCAAGGGAGCTCTTCAGGATGATGTTTACCGGAAGGAGAGCAGTTCGAGGCCTCACGCCCGATATCAGGCGGCAAACTAGGATTGCTGCTTGTGGGGTTCTGCCAGATCGGTGGATGGTCGTAGTCATGGAGGACGAGCATGATCGAAGAGCGTGTAACGTGCCCTACAGGGAGAAGGTCGCCGATGTGTTCGAGTGCGCTAGAATGCAGGCGTCACGGCGTCACTGCCTTCGATGTCAATCTCACAGGATGTAACAAGAGGTGTGCAGAGAGTATTGAAGAAGTCAAAATGACTTCAACTGCACTCGTGGATAGCAGGGACAGTGGAGCAGCACAGGGTCGACAGGATGATGGCGGTCACTGCTGCTCGGTCAGGAGTGGTCACCGACACAGCCAACCAGGCCGGTGTCGACCGATTTGATAAAGAGCAGAAAGACCTATTGGGGCATTCTTCCGTTTAATAGACAATTCAGACCTGTTCCCTTGGTCAGAGCGACGAGCAAGCCAATCAGGTGTCGGCAGGCTGATGATGATGGTACAGACAGAAGAGCCGAGCGCGAGAGAGTAAGTCGAGAGCAAGCACGGAGTAAAGTAGATCATTCAGCATCCATACTGCAATCGATTAGCTCACTGGTCAAGAGGACAGGGAGAAAATGACACTAAATAGACGAAGACAAACCAGAAGATCCAGAGACAAGGTGAATGGAAAGGGTAGTCTGATGGAGGATGGGGAGCTTGGTTGCCTTTCTGCGCAAGAGGCCGGATGCGTTGATCTCAGTGGGGCGTGGGCATGCGATGTCGACAGCTACAGTACGTGCCCTTCAGGCTTGCTGCTTCTTCGCGCCTCTGCAGCAAGACCCATGTGGCTGGATATAATTACCTGGTTAGCGTTGCCAGTTTGAGAGAGATGCGTAGTGTGCGACTCGTGGAAGGGAGTGGAAGCCGAACATCCCAGGGTATGGAGACTTTGAGCCAGGAGACTCGGCCAAACTGGGCATCAATCTCAGTAGTAGGTACGTATCTCATCGCACTGGCAGAGGCTGGAGTGGCAGAGGGGTCGGCAAGGTGAGCGATAGAGGGCGACGCCCGACGAGTCGAACGACGACGGAAGCCTGTCCCCTGCGCTGTGTCACCTCGCCACTCTGCCGGCCGGAAGCAGTCAGCCTCGCTCTTCAAGGCCCTGTTGGCTTGAGGGCTGTCAGGATCCACGGAGGCTGTCGGCGCACTCGACATGGTGGTGAGAGCCTTGACGCATCAAATGCGGCGAGTGGGCCGACGATGGCGTTCCAAGGTCGTCCAGGAGCAGCGAAGAGCAGGGGAAACGGAGAACGAAAATCCAACCTGCGAGCATGATCGTGGGTCAGCTGAGCAGCCAGAGGCGGTGGAGGGCTGGCGTGCAGATCGGCGCAGTGCTGGTGCAGGCACGGGGAGAAGACGTGACTCTGCTGAGTCTGAACAGTCATCGAGGGGAAAGGGCGAGCAGACGAAGCACCCAATGGAGAAGAACCACAGGGGAGCAAGCGAGCTGTCTGCTTGACATCGTGCGCTACTCCTGCATGCATGAGGAAGAGGGTGTGGGAGGGGAGACGAGAGGTTGCTGCCAACTGGATAGGAACAAGACAGTCAGAGAGTGGGATAGTCGCAACCGGGGTGGAGGCATGGCCGATGTGATGCTTGCCCGTCCTGACTTTTCGATAGACTGATTAGCCACGCGCGGAGGGTTGTTCGACTCGCGTTTCGGCCGGTTGAAGCGTAGGTCTGGAGAAGTGGCTGTGAGCCTGTGAGAATCACAGTGACAAAGTGGACTGAGAGTCGAGACGGTCGGAAAACACTTCGAGTCGCCCCAGGTGTGGGCAGAGCAATGCTCTTTCCCCGGAAGTTTCTTTCCTCGACGTCAAGCGTCAACGCAAGGGCCGCACCGCTTGACTCAGGGAAGCCTAGGCCCAGCCACCTTGATGTCCAGAGACAGAAGGGAACACGAAGGGCCACCCGATGGTTACGGTCATGGAAGTTGATTTTTTATTGTGTCGGCAAGTCCCCAGGATCAGGAGGCAAGATCAACTCGCCGTGCGACGGCTGCCGGGTGCACAAGAGCGCCAAACAGAGATGGCACATGCGGCCTTCACCAGGCATGTTCCACGCATCCTGGAGCTGTCCCCACCGAGGATCGCGTTTTGGTGCATGAAGGCTTGGGGCTGTCCGCGCCGGTCGACGGGGAAGTAGGATCCCGGGGAAAGGGGACCCATGGTTCCGCGCCTCGAGGTGGTGTTGACCAGGGGGTACCGCTGAGAAGGCGAACATCCTAGGCGCTTTGCAGATGCTAAGCGGCACTCAGCCCAAAAACCCGTCGACCCCGAGACACCGTGAGCACTGCGCTTCTGGCTTTCGCCGTTGGCCTGGCCCGTCCCTTGAAGGTTAACTTTCCGCTGACTGACCGGCTTGCCACGCTGCCAGTCTGGCCATGCTCTCAGAACGATTATCTCGAGGCGCCCTGGGTCCGCTTGGTCTTTTGTCAGACTTTGACAGCGACATTGTGGCCGCTTCCACATTCTCCCAGCCAGACGTAGACGCCATGCCATCAGCACGCAGAGCTGACCGGAGACCAAAGGAAATTGAAACCCTCAGGCTGCAACCCAGCTCGTGCGTGTTGTTCGTACCGCAGACGCCGACGTATCGCAACTTCATGGGCTGCTGCCTTTGAGGAGGGTGGGGCTATTCATCTCAGACGTTCTTTTGTCACGTCGGTCTGTCCGTCCCATGTTGTTAGAGGCAGGGCGTTTCGTCAGTGCGCCAGATGAAATGTGTGCTCCAGGCTCCTGCGCCTGAGGGTTTCTTCCACTCTGATGCATTGGGCCTCCGCTATGTCTCCTGCGCTGACGGAGAGAGTGGAGCCTAAAGGCAACCTCGGACTCTTGGAGACGCCCATGGTTAGCGGCCAGCAAATTGTCTTCGACCTTCACCGCCAGGTGTGATGTTTCAATCTGCAACATCAAGGTCTTGAGTTGCCATATTGGCGTGAAGCGGCAAGTCTCCAGGTCACAATCGAGCCGATAGTGGTAAGAGGTGTTCGTCTGCAGGAAACAGAAGGCCAGGTCCAGGGATGTCAGAGGCTGAAATGCCTGGAGGCTGCGCCGAAATGTGACGTGCGTCCGTGGAAATGCCGGGCCGGCGTACGACGCTGATGAGGTTGAGAGACACTCGGCCTACCCTAGCCTTCCCCTCCGACGCATCTGAACAAGGTGCGACCCGCGCGGCCACAGCCTAGAGAGTCAGAGATCTTGCGCGTCCGGAGAGGAAATCCGAAATTCAATCATCGCAGAGGTAGAACGGGCTTCACGCTGCAAGGGAGCGCGATGATCCGTCCATCCACCCGCAGCGAGGTCCGGGCAGTGATGTTCTGTCTTGTTTGTGCCCAAATCGGGGTGGATCCGTGGAGGCTGGATTTGCAGCAGATCCCCGGCCGGCCAAATGCCATTGAGCCCCTAAAATCGCTCGTCTTGGGCGCACGAGGCTGCTGAGAACGGGGTACGGCGCCGATTGATGGGCTTCGGTGCGCTGCCTGTTTTCTCTTTCCCAGTGGACAATGAGCTTTCTTCAAGATGCTCCACCGTCTGGGAAGCGTCTGAACCAGGATTGCCTGGACAGCGTGGGCTTCCGAGCACCATTCCCCCTTCCTTCGCCGTGCCCAAGCGCGGTGCGCGCCGCGACTCATTCCGCATCGAGATGGATCGTTTCTGGAGCTTGATGCCATTTAGCCGGGGCCAGTTGATGGCTGCAGGGCAACCAAACAAGGATGAGGAGGGGGAGTCTCGCTTGTGGCATTGGGATGCGCGCAAAGGACGAGGCGGGCCGCGAGGTGCGTCGAAATGGTCGATCTCTCGTCCTGTTTTTCCTTTGCTCGATCGATGAGCCCATGACTCTGTGAGGCCGAGCTACCGATGCCGGTCAGGTGGCTGCAGACTATCGAGTCCTGCATGTAGGCCGAGGGCGGGCGGTATCATCTCCCGTCGTCCCAGTAGACGATGGACACGGCGTTCACACATTGATACTCGACGTCGGCAGGTGTTTCACCAGGGCCATTGGGCGGGACCGCGGCTGCCTGGGCTCCAACGCGTGAAGTGACTCGAGGAATGGCGTGTGTGCACAGTGTGCAGCTCCAGCCTAGCGGAAGAAGCAATTCTCGACTCCCGCACCTGAGGCATGGGAGGTCCAGATGAGATGCGCATGGACGAGGTTGCAGGGTTGTAGCAATTGATTTTCGGGAAAGGCTTGTTGCATCTAGAAGCAGAGGTTGTTAGAAGAATTCTCACATATCGTGGCGTTGGGGCGGTCAGCAGCATCTTCTGAAGCCTCGTCTTCGTGTACCGGTGGCATTGGACAATCGACGAAGTCGTACAGGCCAATGGAATGGTGCCATTGTGCGACAACGAGGGAGAGTGTCAGGATGTTGAGTCTTGATGCCAGAGCAGTGAACGATAATAAGCCGTTGCTGCTTTAACCGAAATATCTTGGCATCAAGAAGTGTAGATGAGGTGGCAGTGAGTGAGTGGCCTGTATTCGTTCACACGCAGTCTATATGCCTGTCCAGAGAGATACCAGCTCTGTCCATGATCAATTTGTTGTCGAGGAAGGCAGATCGGTGGTTATGTGCACCGTATGGAGGATGCACCCGATCCAGAGTCAGGACTAAGCGATGTATCAGGAAAAGTGATGAGTTCTCTATCTCATGGCTCGGAGCCTCATGGGCTTGGAGTCTTCTTGCCGATACTCGGCAGATGGGACCTGAGCTCTTTCCAGAAGCCCATAGGAGGCTCGACAAAGCTGGCTTCGTAGGCATCGATAATCGGGCGTTCCCACACCAGATCTGCCTCTTCTGGTTTGACCATCTTTGTTTTCTTGATGATTTTCCACCCGACAAACAGTAATGGGCACAGGAAACACATGGTGTAGTAAGAAAAGAAAGTACCGACGTCCCACCACCCAGGTAAGAATGTGGAGTATCCATAGGTACCGACGATGCAGATCATGAATACCAGTGCGATCCAGGCACAGTACGGTTGGAACCAACCCTTGTATGGTAGACTGTTTCGGTCGTAGCCTTGGGCTTTCAGAGCACGGTAGAAGAAAATGTAGATGATACACTGTGAAACACCCGTTTTGTTAGTGCATGCTGGCAACCCCACGAGAGGTAATCTTCTCACCATCACGATGAAGTCAATGATCTGGGATGCTTCGGTGAGGTTGGTCATCCTGGCAAAAGGTTAGCATCGGTCGGATATATTCGAACATGGACGAACCATATAATCACTTGAGTGCTGCCGGTCCGTAGAGAGAGCAGCGATAAGAAGGGAAATATCATCGTCACGCAGAAGCAGTAAATGGGGACTCCCGATTTGGTGCATTTGCGCAGGAAGCCTGGAGCATGTCCATCCAAAGCGAGGCCGTAGAGTGTCCTAGATGCGCAGTAGCTGTGAAGGAGAGTCAATGATGCGTTCTTGATCATGGCATAATCTTGTTGCCAACTTACACGTAGGTATTTCCGGCGGAAAAGATACTCGTGACAAGAAGGGCATTTGTGATGTCCGGCAGGACACTGATGCCCAAGTTTTGCATGGCAATGACATAGGGAGATGCAGCAGCAGTGCCCGTTGAACCTCCATTCAGAACTGCGTTAAGGGTCGGATCGTCATATGGCACTACAATGCCCACGCAAAGGGCTCCGAGGATGAAGAAGATTCCAAACCGCCAGTAGACGGTTTTGAAGGCCTGCTTCAGGTTTTTGCGTGGATAGGTGGCTTCGCCGCTGACCATGGCAACGTACTCTGGCCCGACAACCGTAAAGGCAGCCATGTACAACGCGCCGAGGAACCCTTCGAACCGACCAAGGGGGCCGGTCGTGATATACTCTGCAAACGCCTATGTTGTGTTGGCAAAGTCAACTACACCTCGAAGAACAGTGCAACTTACTCCGGGAGTGTTCCAGTATCGAAACCCGTAGGCGTCACGCTGGGGGTTACCCCCAACCTGTAGCTTGTGAGTGGAGTGGCATAAGAGTATCGCGCGGAATCGCCCCATACCATGGTGATAAAGGTAAAGGCAAAGACAATTGCGACGAGAATGACTTTGCCCCCAGACAGCCAGAACTCAGATTCTCCGTACCATTTGACGGCGAACAGATTAATCAAACTAATGCATAAGCACAATATCCGCAGCATCGATATCAGGAATTTTCGCTTACCCGTAAAGAACGATGCATGCCAAACAAATGGCGACTTGAGGGATATTGTCGGACCAATAAGTCAGGACAACGTTTAGGGCTTCAATCTCCCAGGGAATCAAGACTGCCTCGTAAATGAAGAAATTCCAGCCGACCATGAACCCGAAGGCCTCGTCGACCCATTTGGACCCCATTCGGATGAAGGAGCCGCTCACAGGCATGAAGACGGCCATCTCCGCCATGCAGTTGTTGACGAGACCGAGGAAGCAGGAGTAAATGGTGAATGCGATGAACAAATTGCCTGGGCCGCCTTCAATGAGTCCATAACCGATACTGACAAAGAGTGCGGTGCCAATTGAGCCGCCAATGGCGATAAGCTGCATTTGGCGATTGCTTAATCGTCGCCTTAAACTGTCGGCGTTCTCGGCGATGATGATCTCGCCTTCTCGGACCTCATGCACTTGTGGCTCTTTCTGAGGGTCCTCCGCCATCACCTTGGAGGACACAGACTTGAGGAAATCCATGGTTGAAGCTGACCATCGACGAGATACCCAGGGCGGCGCCTCCCATATTTATGTGTGTCCATTCCGATGAGATCGTCAGGTGAAGGAACAACAACGCCAGGGATCGGTGGCGGACCAATCAGCCGGCAATTATAGCAGAGAGAGTCGCATTGCTAACTGCAACAAGGGTTCAATTCCCTTCGGTTCGCGCAAGTTCAGGGCTAGACCTAGGTAGATAACGAGAAAACGGCTGGCGGTGGAGTGAAGTGCTGGTACAAGTCGCCGGCAAGGTGTGGATAAGCTTCCCAGAAGTGGAAGAGTGCGAGGGTGAGATGTTGAAGATACGCAGATGCGATAAGACCGAAAAGGAGAAAGATTTCCCGGGGTACCCTTGATACTTATTCAAAGGCACGCAGAATGCCACCCAAACTCTTCCTTGACGATAAGTGTTCTTCAGAGGATTAGCAGCACATACCTGGGTAGAGGGAGTTGTCCGCCCGGGAAAGCAGAGAACCAACCGGCTTCCCTTTCAGGGTATCATCCGACATGGCCCTAGTTGCTGATATTGCGACACCCCTGGCAGCAATCCCAATCGCGGAGGCGACTGCCTTGATTGACGAGGCTGACCAGCTCCCAGCCTTTGACCCAGCTATCCACCTCGCCTTCCAGCCACCTGCGCAGCGCCACAGATTCGATGAACTTGGGCTGCCAAAGCCGAAAAATGCCCCGGATCTGTGCTATACAGATCCATTTCCACTGTTCTCGGAAGAAGGGGTGCGTATGCTCCGACGGGAGGTACTCAACAAGCGAATCTTGGATAATTATCTGAGGTCGTGGGACCGTGCTCCTGCGTATGTTGCGGGCCATGAAAAGGTGATTGATCTTCCCTCTTTCGCAGGCTCTGAGATGGTCTGACTGTGTGCAAAGGTGGCGACATTCATGCTGCAGGCGTGGAAACACCCTGCCACCCAAGCTGCTATCGACAGGGCAGCCGGATTTCCCGTGCGGCCGCTGAACAGAGAAGGCGACATTGGCCTGGTCAATATTCAACTTGGGCCGGGCGGGCTCTCGGGGGTCTATGAGCTCAAAGAGACTCCATCGGCACCGCAGCCGTTGTCGGAATCGAAGAAGTCCCAGTATGACGATGTTCCGATTGATGCATGGCATAAAGACCAGGTGCCCCTCGTGTGTGTGGTCATGTTAAGTGACACCAGCACGATGGAAGGAGGTGAGACGGCCATTCGAACCGGAGACGGCTCCGTGGTCAAGGTCAAAGGTCCGGCGATGGGCGGAGCGGTCATCCTGCAGGGCGGATGTACCGAACATGCAGCCCTGCGAGCGACCAATGCACCAGAACGCCTCAGCATGGTTACCAGTTACACCTGGGCAGATCCTCAACTGGATGACAGTTGCCTCTCCCTCCGGAGTGTAGATCCTGCGAATGATGACATCCCCCTAATGTGTAATCTGTACTTACAGCAGAAGC
Source organism: Exophiala alcalophila (assembly GCA_001599775.1). Lineage (NCBI taxonomy): Eukaryota > Fungi > Ascomycota > Eurotiomycetes > Chaetothyriales > Herpotrichiellaceae > Exophiala > Exophiala alcalophila. The sequence continues at coordinate 2,164,776 of BCHY01000005.1, read as the reverse complement.
TCATCCGGCTTCGAGGTCGCATTGACCTGGCGCTGTCCGATCTGGTCAAGAAAGAGGACACTGGGGTTCCCTTGGAGCGAAGGGAGGTCGAAGAATGGGTGAAGGAGCAAATGGACTTCCTGCGGCGCAGTGCATGGGAGATGTTCGAACGGGTTCCGGAGTTTCTGCACAAGGACGTCCCGGAGGAGGTGGTTCAGAAATATCTCACATAGCGAGGAGCGACAAGAAGGTGACAGCTTCAAGTGAAAGAGGATGAAATGAGAGAGACCGGCGACCGGGAGAGCGAGTAGTCTAGCCAAATTGGGGACGCGACATCCGCCGCTTTTCGAAACGGCGAAGCGCGTTCTGAGTCTGTCTGTTTAAGGAAGGTGCAGCGATCGCCTCCTCATTGGACCACACGGCATCGCGATTGTGGCTGCGGTGCTGTCGCATCATCAAAGGAAAGACGTTAGACTGACGGCCAACTTCCAGACGCAACATCCATGAGAGCATAATTGCTGCCCTCACTTCCTCTGACCTCTCTCTTCTTCGCCATGTCCTCTGCTCTTACTCTCCCCCTCTCGGATCACGCGATGGTGTAGATGTCGAGCCCCGACCGCTCCCATTGGGCTGGCCTCGCAGCCATTCGTTGCCGGCCAAACATGAGTCGGGATCGAGAATGAACCTTGCTCAGAGACATCTCATCCTTGCCGCCGTCGCAGCTTTCATCGCATGGGGTCTTGCCGTGCGCTGCTTACCAGTCTTGCGCTTTATCGGATATGCCTTCACCCTCGGCTGTCTCGTCACCGTCGCGGTCTTCCTTGCAGCGACGTTGACCGTGTCGAGGTCGCGGTCAACATACCATGAATCCCTCTCGCTACGCAACGCCGCTCCCGCGTTCCTCAATCCACCCCAGTGGCGCTCCGAGATCTCCATCCTACAAACCTCCCTGCAGTACAAGCCAGCCCAACTCTACGACCAATCCTTTGTCGTCTCGCAAGCGTTGGATACGTTGATCAGGTTTGCGTTGCGGGACTTCGTGTCATCTTGGTACGGCAACATCACCAAGAGTTCATTGTTTGTCAACGAGGTGGACAGACACATACGTGGGGCCCTGGTGGAACTCAGAGATCGAATCCTGAACGAGGACATGGTGAACGTTGTCGTGTCCAGAATTGTCCCTCTCTTCACGGAGCATCTACGAAGCTTCGATGACGCAGAAAGGGCCGTTCGGGGCCGCAGCTTGAATCGCAATGTGACGGAATCAGAAGAGCTGGAGTTGGCCATCGCTGCCAAGTACAAGGACGGAAAGCTGCATCCTGCCGCGTCTCTCGCCTACTCTGATACAAAGGCCGTTCAGCAGGACCATCTCCGCAAGATACTGGTCCGGGTCTTGCCAGATCTTCTCGCCCCCGGCATGCTGGCGAGCCGAGCTACGCTGGTGCTGGTCAAGGAAATCGTCGCGTGTGCGGTCCTTTTCCCCATTATGCAGCTCCTTGCAGACCCGGACACCTGGAACCAAATCATCGAAGCCTATGGGCGGACAGCCTTGCAGGATCGGAAGACAGTTCGGAGAATGAGGGCGGCGTTGGATCAGCACGCGTCTCCCGTTCCTCGGAACAGAACCGATCAGGAGTTGCCCCGTCTGGCGGCCAATGACAGTGAACGCGCTTTCGAGCGATTTGTTAGAGCCATTCGCAAAACAAGGAATTTGTCCGACGCCCGAAGATTTCGCAACGCCGTGGCAAGTCAGATTCAGCGCGAGAGCATCGTTGAGGGTCAGGATCCGGTCTATCTCCGCAGGTTGGAGATGGCGAAACGAGTCCTCGACCAGAAAATTGCCAACCTCGGCCAGACCGGGGCGGTCCTTCCAGCGGTCATTTCACAACCCGACTTGCGTCCCCCAGTGGCAGCAGCCAAACCGCGCGAGTGGACGCTAGTCGAAATTATGCATACAGCTCCAGGTCTATCGTACTTCATGGAGTATATGGATCGGCAGCAACGAATGTCTCTTGTTCAGTTCTGGGTCGTGGTGGATGGATTTCGCAATCCTCTCGAGGACGACTTTGGTGATGAAACGAATCCGGGAATTCCACAGGATTGGACGGATGCCGATCGAATGGACGTGGCACAAATCAGCGAGACATACATGCTGAAACCCGAATTGAACATCCCGCAGGAGTCCAACAACGCCATCAAGGCCTTCTTGGTCGCTGGCCGGAAGGCAACTCCGCAGCAATATCGAGCAGCAAGGACCGCCATTCTCTCGGCCCAGTCTGCCGTATTGGAAGAGTTGGAATCGCGACATCTGCCGAGTTTCCGAAAATCGGATCTCTACTATAAATTCCTCGCCTCTGCCGAAGCCTCTGCGATGCGTCCCCGGCTTCAGAGCACTGGTGACATTGCTGGAATGATGAATGAGCCAGCTCTTTCGCCTACCCCGAAAGTGGTGACACAGGGCCCTACGATGGTCAGATCCGGGTCCCAATCAGGAGTGCGAGCCAAAGATCTGAGGAGAGCTGCTGTCTCTTCGTCAGATGTCCGGAGTTTAGCCCCTTCTAAGCTGTTTGATGATTCCGATTTTGCCAAACGTACGCCTTCGACACCACTGTTCGACGACGGCTATGATACCGACCCTCTAGCACATTCCACTAACAGTCTCGGCCACGAGTCGTTGAACGGGGATTCAATAGACCGTCGACAAGTCATTGAGAATATGGAGGCGGCCATGAATAACATCATGACCGATTCGCCAATGGACGAGAACTTGACATACGACGACGATGCCCTGTTTGGATCTCCGGTGTCGGTGGCTCGTTCCACCAAGACCCTGGAATCACCGAGAAGTTCTTTGGACTATCAGAGTTTCGATGCCGCGAACCGGCCGAAGCCGAGCCTGGCCACTCTGGGGCTCGTCAATACCTCGTCGCGAATTGGTGTCTTCTCGGATAATGACCTCTTTCCCGATGAAGAAAAATTCATTGAAGACGAATACGCCGACGACAAGGAAGATAACAAAGAAGCCGGCGAAGACGAGATCCATGAAGCTGCCCCAGGCGATCTTGGACTGACCGAAGCCATTACCGCCCTCAACAACGATATCGAGCGCTTGGTGGCCCAGGAATCCGTGGTTGATACGCTAACTCGCAAAGCCGAATTGACCAACAATGTAGCAGAGCTACGCATCCTGAACAAGTCCAAAGCAAGCCTGCAAAGAGAGATCCGGCGGAAAGAATTGCAGCGGCAGCAATACATCGTCCAAGAGAGCGACAGCAGCTTGTACGGGCGCTCTAGTATTTCCATCAAGTCAGTCGTCGTTGGCAAGGAGGATGATGGTCGCGAATTCGCGTTATATGTCATTGAAGTTCAACGACAAGCCGGCGACCAGATGCCCGCGGCCGTGTGGGCGATTCCTCGACGATATTCCGAATTCCATGAATTACACCAGAGATTGCGGCGAAGATATCCTTCAACTCGCAATCTCGAATTTCCCCGACGCAGAGTCGTCATGAAGCTTCAAAAGCAATTCCTGCAGAACCGGCGCCAGGCTCTGGAACATTACTTGCAACAACTACTTCAAATGCCCGACGTTTGTCGAAGTCGGGAGCTGCGGTCCTTTCTCTCCCAGCAGAGCATAATATCACACAATAACACTAGCAAGGAAACCGATGCCCAAGACATTGTCAGTCGGATCTACAATTCTGTGACAGACGGTATGGACGAGTTTCTGGGAAATAATTCAGTTCTCGACCAACTCTCGGTGGCAGGACAGAACCTGATCACAGCTGCCACCAACCAGCTAGGAATGGCCCAGGCTGATATTGTTCCTCTCGATGCAGGTCCTGTGGCCGAGGCAGAAGCTGAGCTGGCCGCCTTCGAGGACAAAGAATTGGAGCCTTTTGTGAAGCCCATCTGTGACATTTTCCTGGAAACCTTTGAACTCAACCGGGGAAACAATTGGCTCCGCGGACGGGCGGTGATTGTGGTGCTCCACCAGTTACTTGGAGGGACGATTGAACGCAAGGTCCGAGAAATTGTGAAAGGTTTCGTTCAGGAAGAGTCGCTGCTCAGATACATCGATATGGTCAAGGAAACAATGTGGCCTGGCGGCGGCAAGTTGCGAGAAGCGAAGCCGCGGACAATCCCAGAGAAGAAGAAATCCAGGTCCGAGGCCTCGATGATGCTGGCCACACTGATTCCAGATCTGGCTGGCAACGTCGTCGGAAGAGCAAATGCTCAAGCAGCAGCCAGGAGGATCTCGGCGACAATGAACAATGCGCGACTGAATCAGCACCTGGTCTTTTCCATTCTTGACGAGATCATTACAGTGCTTTTTGACCCCTCTAAGAGAGGTGTAGCCTGAGGCGGGTAAAGAGGCCAGAAGCGCAATGCTGGGAATATTAGCAGCATCCAAAACACTCTGGCGTTTGGACTTCGATTAAATGCTGGAGATAGTACTATGTATGTACGTTGAGTCTTTATGCATTACATACATATGTAATGCACGTAATTAGATATGGCGGGAATCAGATAAACTGAGGCAGGCCCCCGACGTTACATACTGTAATTTAAGCCCTCGATCAAGAGAGGAACTTGGAAATTTGAATTTTACCCGAGAAGATGACGGTGCATACAGTCTTAACGCCTTGTAGAAGATAGAAACGAAGCACGAAAATTACTGCGATCGGCTTAGCCCTGTGAGCGGGTCTTGGTGGGGCTCCAGGCTTTTCCCGGGTACTGTGCAGCACGTCAACGACCCAGACTTGTACTGTTACACGTCGGGGCGTGGCTACTATCTCGCTATTGCAAGCAGGAATAAGGAATATTTTTTATGCAAGAGAAGAATCGATATACAACCGATGTGCACCGGGCAGGGTTGCTACCGAGCTGCATCAATCAGTTCTACACTACTTCCACACCACCTCCATACACCGGGTGCCACACCGGTGCAATACTGTATCTGTACGGCAGCCTTTACCTCTTGTATGCTCTCCAGTATGCTCTCTTGTATGCTCTCCATGTTAGACCCTTTATCGACGTGGTGAATCCGATCCCAGACTTAGACCAGTATCGTGGTAAAGGACCCTGTCAGGGAGGAGAGGCGGGCTGCTATCCAGGCTGGATATGCGGCGGGGGAACCCATGCTATCGCCAGCGCTCATTGTCGAAGGCCTGCCGGAAGAACAGCCACCATTGATCAACAAGGAGATGAAAATCCGGTCGCTACACTACCTCCGAGGCAACATTTCTGGCATAGAGCATTCAACTGTGCATTTTTGCATGGTCCCCCGATGACATACAGCAACCACCTACTCGTACATAGATGCTGTAGCACGTAGATCATCATCATTCCCAACCGGATGGATCCCTCTTCACCGACGACGTCGGGGAAAATCCGGGGAAGGACGGACGGGGCTATCCTCAATTTCCTGCCGGCTTTCTAGTACATATCCCCGGGAGTGGGGACAAATGACTCCCGACTAGGGGGCTGTCGGCCTGCATATGGCGGCTGACCCGCCTCCAATTCATACCATCGAGTCGGAAGACATCCATATATCCTATCATTTATCGGAGAAACTATAGTTGCCGGCAAAAGGACAAAACCCACAATGTCGCGCAAGTCCCACCCACTATCTCAGGTTGCCTGCCACCCAGCCGAGAGTTCGTCGCAGCCAGTCACAAAATCTAAGCACTGGGCCGTTGCAACCAACCCCTTTGAAATGGGGCCCAAACGCGCGGCTGAAGGCTGCAATCTAGAAGAGTCTATGACAAATTTGAGCGAGCTGCCGCGAAAGCTTGGGGGGAGTGAATCCAAGAGGGAAGATATCTCAGGTAGCTTGCCCGTGGACGGAGTACGGAGGACGGCGTCCGAAGTCCGAAGTCCGGGGTCACAGCTACGTACGAGTACTCGTAGTTAGGTGACTGACTCAAGAGACTACGTATTCGTTGTCTATTATCACAGGTTCAGAGCGAGATCTCCTCGGAGCGAGATCTCAGAGATCCTTCGTACACACTGTAGACAGTACATGGTACATACTATGTAGTACATAGTAGCACTGAGCAGCTCAGGAACGAGTAACGGCCAACTACTAGTAGTCGCCGCGTTTGCGAGGCTTATCTACATGGCGGTGTCGATTGCCATGATTGGGTCTGCGATTAGCTCGGGGCGGGGAGTGTGTATACTATGTAGTACCTGATAGGAAGTAAAGAGGTAAGAAATAGCAGTAAATGGGAGATCACCGCGGGCTTCGTGATCCCGGGCCAGGTGGAACAAACGTCATGCAGCAAGGCACAGATAAGCCAAAGTAAGTTTTGGCTGATATTGCAGATTATCAGGGTGAGGGAGACACATGATGTGACTGAAGTGAGGGGTGAGTGGGTGAATGAGTTTGCTCTGTGACAGCACAGTCAAAGGTTCAATCTCGTGGTGAGAAGGAAACCACGGCCGGGATGCATCCGCAAGGCGAGCAGCAGCGAGCGCAGTCGGGCACAGAATCCGCTCCTTCGGCGGAACGTCTTCATGCCAGTGGCTAATTAAATTGATACGGAGTTCGACTCTCCGTACTCCGTGCTATAGAGTTTAGCAGAGTACGAGTAAGTACTCCACAAAGTAAGGTATCTAGGTACGTATCTGCAGGTGCTATCTGCTATCTGCTATCTGCTATCTGAGGTACCTGATTTGGACAAGATAGTACTAGTACTGTGGCTGGCAACTGCGGGCCTGCTGGAGCCTGGAGCCTGAAGCTGGCAGGGGCAGGGGCACAGCAAGCCTGACGTCACTAACTTGGCATCACGTGAGACCTACCTCAACGAAAAGTTCAACGTCTTGGCAGCCCGATGGACTTGCTTGGCATATACTGCGGAGCATTGGCGTTTCGTATCAGCAACCCGGCATGCAGTGCGAGCCGGACAGGACTTCTTTTCTCGTCTTGCAACTCTTCAACGTCTCTACAATTCCTGCTTATGCCGCGCCTGGTTGTCGATCATCGTTATCTTCTTTGAAATTACTGATCTCCGGCTTAGACAACTCTCGGCCCGTCTTTCCCTTCCCAATAATGAATTCACCCACTCGAGTGTCCTCGAGTACGAGCACGCGTCGCAATTCTAAATGACTTTGCCTTTTGGCCTGCATACGTCCCTCGTACCTCCAGAATCTAGACGCGAAACAGGCTCGGCAGCTGAAAGCTACTCGCATGCGCCATTGCCTCCCTCGGACCTCCAATTGCTTTTTCCACCCAGTCGCGGGCAAAGCGAGCGAGCGGAATTGCAGCCGGGCGCCGGGGGCAAATAATGACCCTCTCGCGCGCAGGATAGCCCTTGATTCGCGGTTACGTAAAGGCCTCTTTGGGTCGATAGATTGACCATGGGAAAGGTTGATGCCAATGGACTCGGGCGACGAAAGGTTCATCTGCCGTCGCGTCCGTGTACCCGTCGCTAATTCTGCCAGACTCGGGACCGTCATGGGTGGCTGACGATCGTCTGACTGCTGAAGCGACGACAAAAACGCTAGCAGCTAGACTGATCGAACTTCAAGGACCCATGGAATCCGCTCCCCGCAACGCCTCCAGCGACGAATGCGAATGCGACTTGCTGGGAAAATTTGCTGCTTTCGTTCTCGTTACCCTATCATTGCAGCAATGGCCAAGCGGGGCCCAAGACAGACGCTGCGCTTGGGGCATCTTAGGTTTCGAATTTTCGCCTGGCCACCGACCTCAATCTTCTCCACAAATCCCCTTGAACGAGCTTAGCTGTTCATGGCAAGTGTCTTGTTCATGTGCGCAGTCCGCCCACCTCACTCCATGTTGCATTGCCCGGCGGGGCGGATTAATTGGTCCTCTGCGAGTCTCTGACGTTGCTGGCTTATCTCGATCAACCTTCACCCCTTCTCGACGGCGAGCAGATACTCCAGATCTCGCCCTGCGGCACGGGTAGAAATCCCATGGCGACCTGGCCTCGAACTCTTATCGACAGGGGTCCAATACCCAGCAAGGAAACTGAGAGCGGCCGCTTCATTTCGATGATACCGGCACAGGGAATTCGGTTGCTGGGCATTGGTCCGCGCCTCCTTCGAGGCCTCGGGCATTGGTCGAAAACTCGTCGCGTGGGCGGTGGATACAGTCTCTGTCGCTCAGGCAAGTTACATGATCCTGGGATGCTCTCTCACCAAATGGCAGGACAGGATCCCAGTTAGCAGGCTAACCTGGAATTAAATCTCTACCTCATACATATATATGTCGCCAGTCGACACCCGATTACTTGCCTCCCCCCCTCATTCACCTGTCCAGCGCAACCCACAGTGATACGTTTCCCACCCGCCTTTCCTGAGACGACCACAATGGCCACTTACGAAGGTAAAGAGGTGAAAGTCGACGATGGCTTCGGCCTCGGCCCTGACCACAGGGACAGCAATCGGTCTCTCGATCTGGGAGATGTCTCGGACAACGTCGACCAACTGCAACGCCGACTCGGCAACCGTCAGATTCAGCTCATTGCCATCGGAGGCTCCATCGGCACTGCTCTCTTCGTTAGCATCGGTGGCGGCTTAGCACGCGGCGGCCCGCTGAGCTTGTTGCTTGCATATACCATCTACTCCTGTCTTCTGGCCCTGGTCAACAACTGCATGGCCGAGATGGCCATTTTGCATCCCGTGAGCGGTGGCTTCGTCCGCATGGCCGGCAAATGGGTGGACGATGCTTTCGGATTCATGGCCGGCTGGAACTTCTTCTTCTACGAAGCCCTCCTCATTCCGTTTGAAATCACGGCGCTCAACCTTGTTTTGTCCTTCTGGAGTGACAACATCCCTACCGCGGCTATATGCGCCGCCTGCATTGTGCTCTACGCGTGAGACTTGTCCAAAACGATCCTTGCTACACCAGGACCCTATGCTAAAGTACCCATTCTAGTCTCCTAAACGTCCTCGCTGTGCGGGCGTACGGCGAAGCCGAATTCTGGCTCTCGGGCGGCAAGGTCGTTCTGATCTTTATGCTCTTCTTCTTCACCTTTATTACCATGGTCGGCGGCAATCCGCAGAAGGATGCGTACGGATTTCGCTACTGGAAGAACCCCGGACCGATGGCGGAACACCACACGACGGGCAGTCTCGGCCGTTTCGAGGGTTTCTTGGCTGCCCTCTGGAGCGCCTCCTTCACCGTGGTCGGCCCCGAGTACGTGGCCATGGTGGCCGCCGAAGCCAAGCGGCCCCGCACCTATATCAAGAACGCGTTCAAGACCATCTACTGGCGATTCGGTATCTTCTTCATCCTCGGCTCTCTCTGTGTCGGCATCGTCGTGGCCTACAATGACCCTACCCTTGTTGGGATCGTGAACGGCACCACGGCGGGCGGAGGCACTGCGGCCGCCTCGCCGTACGTGATCGCCATGAACAACCTGGGGATCACGGTTCTGCCCGACATCACCAACGCCCTGATGCTGACCAGCATTTTCTCGGCCGGCAACACCTACACCTATTGCGCCACACGCACGCTGTACGGTCTCGCTCTGGAGGGACGTGCGCCCAAATTCCTACGCAAGTGCACGCGCAACGGCATCCCCATCTTCTGCTTCATGGTCGTCATGTGCTTTCCGTTCCTGTCCTTTTTGCAGGTCTCGAGCGGGTCGTCGCAGGTCTTGACCTGGCTGGTCAACTTGATCACGGCCGGTGGCATTATCGACTTCATCGTCATGTGCGTGACGTACCTCTTCTTCTACCGCGCCTGTCAGGTGCAGGGAATCGACCGCAACTTGTTCCCGTACACTGGCTGGTTCCAGCCGTACTGCGCGTGGATCGGCTTGATCGGCGAGGGGCTCGTGGTCTTTTTCTACGGCTACTCGAGCTTCACCCCCTGGGATGTTGGCACCTTCTTCTCCTACTACACGATGGTCATTGTCGCGCCCATCCTCTTTATGGGGTGGAAGCTGCTCAAGCGCACCCGGTTTGTGGGTGCGCATGAGGCCGACATTGTCTGGGAGCGGCACGTGGTCGACGCCTATGAGGCCAGTTTCATCACTCCTCCTGTCGGATTTTGGACGGAGATCGTGCAATTGGTTGGGTTCAAACGCAACCAGAAGGATGTCCGACGTGGCTCTGTCACGCCATGAGTGCCCTTACCCCTGGCTGGGTTAGGGTCTTCACACTTCACGGCTGTTAAAAATGTTAAAAATATGACGACCCGTGGAGGGAAGTATATGATATACGATATAGGAATACGAACAGCAGCCCTTGTGACGATCATCCGAGGAATTCGGGCCGTGGGAACGTTGCGACGATCCCGGGTCTGACGGCTGGAAGACATGATTCGTGGACAAGGCGCTAGATTCGCACAAGGCTGAGCCTTGCCGGCAATCCCCTCATGGAACAGTCACAGACTAAATATATACCCTTCAAATCCACCTTCTTCTTTTACCCTGGCTACAGTACATGCGCGGATCCTGTCACTCGTCGTACTCGAGATCGTAAGCCAGTGTCTCGGTGCAGAGCTCCTCGCGGTATTTATGGACCCTGTTGGAACATCAGTGCCATCGAACACCTGGAAGCGCCCTAACATACTCTGAGTGGGCGGGATGGTCCGCATAGACCTTGACATCACTCGCCTTCTCCAGGATGGCGACCAGACCCATATCGAAGCCCTGGCCACGGTGGGCGGTCGAGGGCAGCGGGCCCTTGGCGTCAAGCCTACGCAGGCCTGGCACCTTGCCGACCATGGCCTTTGCCGCGGTGGTCAGGCCGGATAGCTGGGCCGGTGTTACGCCGGGCTTGAGTTTGAAGAGGACTGATCGTCGTGTCATGGTCAGCATCAGCGACACAATATTATTGCGATGTTGCCAGGCGCTCGGCAGGGGAGTAGTCACCGATGTGATAAACAGGCATGATGGCAGGGCCAAGTGAGTGGATGTGAGTGTGTCAAGGTGGGGATCAGGAGACAGAATGAGGTATGAACAATATACAGTATTCTATCTCATACGCATAGACGAATCAGATAGGGAGGAACTAATAATGCTCCTCTGCTGTCGTTATATATCCTGATCAGGGAGACTGGCGCATTAGTCATCCACCGCGACCCCGCCGCGTAGTGATCACGTCACGTGTCAATATATCACGTGTTATCTAGTCACGTGACTACCGGCCGCGACCCCGCGGAAACGATCATCTCACGATCATCTCGAGTCTCCTCACTTTCTCACTTCCCGCCGTCGGCATCTCCCCGCCGCCCGGTAGATCAGGGCTCGAGCAGTCAGATTCGGCCGCGAACAATCTACGAGGATGCGGAGAACGAGCTCCGAAAAAGCAGGAGGATTCCGCTCCTGCCGGCCAATCATCAAGCACCCCAGCAGCGACTGATGCGAATCCTCCGTTCCCTCTATCTCCCTCATAGCAGGCGGAGAATGAAGAGGGGGACTTCGGAAAATTGAGTTCCGTTCGCACGACCGCGCCGAGGTCTCGACACCGCTGCAACGCGGGGCTTTGTATATGAGCCACAAGGACACCAATTCCACGGAGGTCCCTCGATCGCAAGCCCAGCCTCCGCCAAACCGTCGAGTCAGCCTGTCATGACTAAGTGCCGCGGGCACATTTGGCCAGCTGATGTGCCTTCTATCATCAGAGTCTCCAAAACAGCATAAGGGACTGGGCCGGTATCCATACGCGTATCACTCGAAGCGATCAACGAGTTTCATCAGCGGAACCCGAGCTTTGCCCTGGAACACTGGTAATGTCAACCTGTTCTGCCCGAGGCTGTGACACAGTATTCGGCCCGAAACCACGTGTATCACAACCTTCGTCCTCTTCTTCGACGAACCTTTTGTTTGGGCCAGATCCATTCATCATTATTATCTTGTAGCGACGAACAAACTGTCGTTCCTTTGAAGACCGTTCAATCCATCCGTCATCCGTCACCATGCTGTGGAAAGGCAGCAAACTAGAAACCCGTAAGTCAGCTGGCAACCCGATGTACTATCTCTCTCTTACACCGTGATTGCCCACAGCTGTTCCCACCGCCGCCTCGATCTGGAGTTGGATCTTCGAGGATGCCTGGCCCAACAGTAAATTCAACCGCGGCCGGAAAGCAGGGTTCCGCGACGCCAAAACCAAGGAGTTCCTGTCCTATGGCGACCTCAAGGCCCAGGCGACATATCTCTCGACGGCCATGGCCCATCGGTACGGCATCAAGCAAGGCAGTCACGTGACCATCTTCTGCAGCAACAGCATCTGGTATCCCGTCCTGACCTTCGCCACCGTGCGGCTCGGCGCCATCGTCACGGGCTCGTCGCCAGAGTACGGGGTCGAGGAGATGACGTACATCCTCACGGCCAGCGAGAGTGAGCTCGTGTACGCGGATCGAGGGTCGTGGGATACCGTCTGCAAGGCGGCTGAGAAGGCCGGGCTGGGCAAAGGCAAAGTCATTCTCCTGGGCAACCAGGCCGAGGTCAAGGGTCAGACGGGGAAGGTGTCGATACAGGATCTGATCCGCGAAGGCACGGCGAGGGGCGAGAATGGACAGGTCAAGGCCTGGGAGGTTCCACGCGGCCAGACGAACAAGGATATCCCGAGCTATCTCAGCTTCACCAGCGGCACAACCAGCCTGCCAAAGGGGGTTTGTTTGATTCCCATCTGTTTCAATCGGAGACGAGTGGTTGCTAACAGATAACCAGGTCATGATCTCTCATTACAACGTGATCGCCCAGATGATGCAGATGCGATCTCTGACGGCGGCGGATTGTCCCAAGGTGATGCTCGCAGTGCTGCCTCTGTACCACAGTAAGTTTTTACGTTACCTATTCGTGTCGGAATGCGGGGCCGCTGACTTCGTCGGATTAGTTACTGGCATCGTTCAAATTCTCCAGCTGCCACTCACCCTCAATCAAGAGGTGATTATGATGTCCAAGTTCAACATGCAGGAAATGCTCGACGTGATTGTCAAGTACAACTGTGACGAGCTCTGGCTGGTTCCTCGTAAGTCGATCTCCATCCCTGCCTGGGTGGTCGTTGTCCTTGTACTAATCATTCATTCGTGCCCCCACAGCGCTATTGATTCGTCTGGTCAACGACCCCGTGGCCGCCGGGCACAAACTCCCGAATGTCAAGCAGTTCAACACGGGAGCCGCTCCTCTAGCCAAAGAGATCATCGACAAGCTTGCAAAACGGTTCGCTCACATCCGCATCCGGCAAGCATGGGGAATGACGGAGAGCACCTCGGCATTGACCCTGACGCCGCACCCGGATCAGACGTACGAGAACGCCCACACGGTCGGCAAAGTCGTTCCCGAGACGATCATCAAGATCATCGATCCGGAGTACGAGGGCGAAGGTGAGCGGATCCTGGGCGTCGGGGAGAGCGGCGAGGTGTTGGCCAAGGGTCCACAGGTTTCGATGGGGTATTACAATCGACCGGAGGCGACGGCGGAGACGTACGATAAGGACGGGTTCCTGCATACGGGGGACATTGGATTCTTTGACAAAGATGGGTTCCTGATGATTCATGACCGTTTGAAGGAGATGATCAAGGTCAAGGTGAGCAAATGCCCCCTCCTCCCAATCGACCAGCGTGTGTGTGATATACTAACACGGACTCCCTCGGAAACAGGGCGTCGGCGTCGCCCCCGCCGAACTAGAGGACCTCCTCCTCGGCCACCCGCTCGTCACCGACGTCGCCGTAATCGGCATCCCAGACGACTACGCCGGCGAAGTGCCCCGCGCCTTCGTCGTCCTCGCCGACCCGACCAAAGCCAACCGTCCCGAAACGACAAAGGCGCTGCAGGATTTCGTCAAGGAGAGGAAGTCGAGACCGAAATGGCTCGCTGGCGGGATTGAGTTCGTCGAGGCTGTGCCCAAGAGTCCGAGTGGGAAGTTATTGAGGCGTGTGTTGAGGGATCAGGTTAAGCAGAAGAGGGTTGGGGCTGCGAAGTTGTAGATTCGGGGGAGTATGGATGAGGCTGTGAGGTGAGGGAGCGGTTTAGATGTGGAGGCGAAATGCGAATCGAGTACTTTGTTTCCAAGACACACAGATGTGCCTGCGGTATAAAGAATGTCATGTTGTATTGGGGTATGTCGTTGATATAGGGTATTCTACGAGTACTTTTGATGGGGCGTTACAACTCACAGGGAAGAAGGGAGCATCGTATGCGAGGAGGACCAGCAGGCGACGGATGAAAGTGTTATGGATGGCTAGATGTTCGGTGCCGATGTGCTGAGTGCTCCTTTCGCCGGCGACAGATAGAGGTAGAGACTGAACATCTTTGGAGGAGGCGTATGGCCAGATACGCCGAACCTTTCTCCGAAGGCTGCTCATCGGTGCCGCCACCAGGGGACTCTCAACTCGGGTGAAGGGTCTGTTGGATTGTCACAAGGAGGAGGCATCAAGGAACTCGAGTCTCAAGTTTCAAGTCTGAGGTCTCGAAGGAGCGGATATGCCAAGACCGGGAGGCTACATGTCACGTGATCAGGCACTTCATTGCCTTCCTTTCCACAGACTGCTAGAGAGAACCGTGTGGGAAAAGGACGGAAGAAGTGATGAGGGAGGAAAGGGTATCAATCACGGAAAAGGACAGATGAGTATATACGGATAAATGACTCTCCAGGACCAGAAACCGACCGGCCTTGTGGGTTTCACTGACGGTCTGGCCTAGCCTGGCCTCTACAAGTCCTGTTGCACCACCACTGCCGGGGGGTTATCTTCATCTCGCACACCCTCGTTTGACAAAGTCAACGAGACGCGAAAAGCCGTCAATTCGACGCTCCTGGTCCCGTTTGGGTCGTTGTCTCCCCCGTCCCAAAACACAACCTCATTCAACGGTTTTCCCGCATACATCATGGTGTCAACGTCGCTGATGCAAAAGTCATCCCAAACCTTCCTCTTGTTCTTCTTTGATCCCCCTTCCCCTTCCGCCTCAGCCGACGAGCTTGGACGGTCCTCCGCGAGCACGATCCGCCACAGTTCCCCCTTTCGACGCACCTCGTCGCGGTAGAGGAATGTCGGGATCAATTGGAGGTGGAAGCCACCAGGTCGTTCTTCGTCGTGAAAGAACTGCGTCTGAATCACGGGAATCATGCCCGTGCCGTTGGAGATCCAATGCGTGATTTCGAGGCCGTGTCTCGCTGTGTATTTCAGCGTCAGGGAGGAGTTAAGTGTCTGCTTCTGCTGCGACCCCGGGGAAGCGGTGGCAGCAGCGTATCTCCCCGCGTAGTTCTCTCGGGTGGATCGTTGCGAGACTTTGTCCGCGGCTTGAATGAGTGGGACGGTGACTCGTTCCAGAAGCTCCTTGAGGAGTGTTGCTTTTCCCGCGGTGAAGATCGTCAGGCCCAGACCATATTCGGGCACGAGGGCGATGATGGTGCTGTATCCAGGCAGACCGCCGCCCTTTGTGAAGAACGTCACGGTTCTGTCTCTCTCTTCTGCGTCGAGGGAGGGGTCGAGGATCCTGTTCGTGCGGAACGTCTCCCATGGCGTGCCGTAGAAGGAAGACATGCCTGGCGTGAAGGACGCGGGTTGTAGCCAGTTCATGGCCCTACTCACCTTGCCATCGCCGTCGTTGTTGTTGTAGTGCTGGAGGACATAGCGCAGGAATCGAGACATGGACGACGACGAAAAGTACAATCCGCCCGTCGGATTCTGCACCCCTTCGTCGACGTCCCAGTACCATGATTCTCCCTTGGGGAGGACGGCCACGGAATCGGGTGGTTTCGTGAATGAGGAGGAAGAATGCACTTTGTTCCCAATCGCCGTGGGCGCGATGATCTCGCTCTCGATGTACTCTTCATACGCCATTCCCGTAACATTGGCGAGCACCATCCCCAACAATTCAAAGGCGATATTGGAGTACGTGGATTTCTGATTGGGCGCGAACAGCTGACGCCGTTTCGACAGATTCTCGAGGAGGTCTTCCTCCGTGCACGGCACGGTATAGTCGCCGTAGGAATCGCATTGGGGCAGCTGGTCTGAGAAGGATGGGTCGATAGGGGGGAGGCCCAAGGATGTAGGGTCGGGAAGACCGACGAAGAGATCGCCCTGTGCCCAGTCACGCGGGATGCCGCTCAGTTGGCTTGCGAGGGATCTGAGCGTGATGTCCTTCCACGATATTGTGCCCTCCAAGCCCGGGATGTATTTCTCGACAGAGTCCTCCAGGCTCAGATTCCCTGCCTCGTGCTGTCGGAGAATTCCCAGCACAGTGAAGACCTTGGTTATGCTGGCGATGCGGTACACGCTGTCACCGTTGACTTCGTCCGCCCCTGGTCTCTCGGGGTCTTTGACCAGTGCGGTGTGGAAGGTGGACCACAGAGTGGATTGAGACGATGTGACCTCGATCGAGTATGAGGAAGTGTTGAAACTCGGGTCGCTCTCCACGAGTGTAGACACGGATACTTCAATCTGCGTGAATGCGTCCAGTAATTCGGGCCATGGTTTGCTGTAGTCTGGCGGTGGGAATGCCGGGGAGTGGTAGAAGCAGGTGCCGTTGGTGAGGGAAATGAATAGCTGGAGGAAGATTGTGAGAGAAGTCCACGCTTTGAATATGAAGCCCATTTTGATTCAACTTGCGCAGGCAGGAAATTGGTATGCCACGATACTCAGGCCGCGAGGTGCAAGATATATAGCCCCGTGGTCTGGTGTTGTACTCATTGGAGTTTCCTTGTGACGTAAACTCAGGCAACAGCGTTATGAGGGGGCCGGGGATTTAACTCAGGGGATGGGAGGAGTCCTTGTAGGTGTCCCCATGGATACTACAGGCCTCCCAGGGCTATATCCTCGGAAGAGGATGTCGTCGAAGGAGACACAGATGATGAAGAGGAAGAAAGAGGACGGTGGTGAGAGACGAGGAGCTTCCCCCGCAACAAGGCTGAAACGGACAAGGACAAGGCTGTGATCAGGCTGACTAAGGGATGGTCGGCAGAACGATGTATTGATCTGTCTCTTCTATTCTTCTTCCCTCAGGTTTAGGACTTGAACGGATTGCTCTTTTCATAGGGCCACGAACCCGCTGGCAGTTTCGTCGCTATCCACTTCGCAATCGCCGCGTTCGTCTCCAGAGGCTTCTCCAGCGCAACCCAGTGGCCAGCCTCAATGCTCACCTCCGTCAGCCGCCGACAGAAGCTCCGCATGGGCTCGCAGACGCGCGAGTTGTACGTGCCAGCCACGGTGTCGTTGGTGGCCTCGATGAAGAGCACCGGTAGCGACACCACCCCCTCGTTGATGCTCCACTCCTCGCTCCATTCCAGGTTCACGTCGTGGTTCAGGTAGTAGGCCGTCGGCGCCCAGAAGCCACTCTCCTTGAACGCCGTCACTAGTTCCTGGTGCAGCTCTTCGGTCAGCAGCGACGCGCTCAGCGGTACCTGTGGCGGCTTTTCGGCGCCCCCGAACCAGCTTTTGTCCTTGAGCACGTTGGCCGTGAAAGCAGGCTTGTCGCGGAGTTCCGGGTTCCCAGCTCTGTAGACGACCTTCATGAAACTGTCCACGTCCGCCTCGAAGGCCTTGATGGCCTGTTCGTAGTCCTTTGGGTCTTCGTAGAGGACCTGGTACGCCCACTGCGCATGCGGGTATTCGTCCTCCGGGTAGATGTCTCGATTGGCGTAGTCGATCAGCTCGTAGACGCCCCTCTCGAGGGTGCGATAGGGGATGCACATGTTGATGACGCCCCGGCAGGCTTCGGGATGGTGCGCGAGCAGTGCCCACACCACGCCCGCACCCCAGTCGTGGCCGATCCAGACGGCCTCGCTGCTTCCGAGGTGCTTCAGGAGCCCGATCAGGCTGGATACGATGTTCTTCAGAGCATAGTCTCGCTTCTTCTTCGTGTTGGTCGACTGGCCGTAGCCGGGCATGTCAGGGGCGACGACGCGAAATCCCAGGCCGGCGAAGGTCACCAATTGAGGCTTCCATGTCGCCGCGATTCCCGGCCAGCCATGGATGAAGATGAGAAGAGGCCCATCCTGGGGACCGGCTTCCAGGTAGGAAAGCGTCTTTCCGTATGCTGTGTACTCGCTCCGGGAGATGTCAGCCATGGTCATGGCGGGGTGGCGGGGATGGTGATGGAAAGGGTATTGGGCAAGGCGGGAGACCAAAGCCGGGATATATATTTATCTGGAATCGTATGTCACCTGGACTATGAGGAGGTCAGCAGCTACCACAGAAACTCGCCAGTTGCATCCTATCCTTCTCCCCGGCCCTCCCCTCTTCTTATTATATATGTATACCCCGCGGTGGGATTCCACGCTGCCGAGGTGGAGTGGAGGCCCTGGGCATGCATGGCCGGCCTCCAAGACTGAGCATACACTCGCTTACAGCCTGGAGTTCCGGCGGAGATTCCGGAAGACAGCTTGATGTATATATCTAAATTGAATGATAGGTACTGCCACCTCGCCGTGGACGCGAAGAGACAGGTGGGATCAATGGCCGTCCTAACCGGGGGAATAGATGCCGGAGAGGACGATGGCAGGGAGGAGACCATCACCTCAGTGCAGTACCTCGATGCCAGCCTGGTGATAAATGGACTCACCGCGACTTCGTTGGATCAACAAATGGCCATCCGAGCCTGTCGTACGCTCAATGATTCAAGGAAACGTGGGGGACGCCCAGGACAATGTGACCAGCCCGCTCTATACCTTTGGCCCTCGCCGGATCCCACCGCTCGGTGATCTGTCTCCATCGATCTACTCCAGTCGACTCACCCAGCCCACTTGTCTTGCCATTGAAGACCATGACGTTCTTCCTCGTATCGTACGTTTCCCACGGCTGAGATCCGTAGGTAAAGTCTATCACAGCGCCAGAGAACCGATCCGCAGTTTCGCGGGTATTGGGTTCAGCCCCAGGACCGGTAACAGAAGGCAATCGGCAGAAGAAGGCGTTATCCAGCGTGTGATAGGCGTAACCCCGGAGCGGAGTTTCGCTGAAGCTGTCAGGCTGCAGAAACCTGTAGATGCTGATCGGCGGAGAGGATTTGCCGGTGGAAGCTTCAGCCGCAACAAAGGGTAAAGCGGAAAAGATGCTGTCGGTGATCATGTCCATGAAGCCTTCCAGGTGCTCTTCCGGCGAGCAGGTTGGTGTGATGTTGTATGCTTGCAGCATTTCCGTAGCGAGCTCGCTGTCGGGGAACGCAGCCTTGACTCGGTCTTCGAACTGGTTAAACTTCCAAGAACGCCAGCCCGTGAGTCCGAATAATGCGGCCTCCTTTTCGGTCGACCCAAGCACAACCCCCTTGACCCAGGGTGCAAACGGTGCAGGCCCTGCGATCGGCCTGGCTACCTCCTGGTACACGAACCACTCTGGATCCCAAAGTGGTGTGGCAAATTGATGACCCATCAACCCCACGATGTCCATGGAGGGCAACGCTCTCAACGCTGCCAGCTTCTCCTCGTCCGAAGAAGACGGAGAGACGCCGACGCTGGCGACGAGCTCATCGAAAGTTGCCTGAGCTTCTTCGGGTCGAGGGAAGTCGAGGTTGGGACTTGACATGACAAACCCTCGTTGGCACACTGGGATATTCGACCTCAGGTGAGCAAGCACCGACCATCCACCGGCAGATTCGCCTGAAATAGTGACGTTGGACGGATCACCCCCAAAATGGTGGATGTATTTCTGGATCTGGAAATGGAAACCCGGGTGTCAGCAACATTCCCCAAGATCCATTGCGGTGCTTGAGGCATCATACCCATAAAAGAGCCACCCTCTGGTCGCACATGGCCATGTTCTGGAACGGAGTCTGGCCGTCCCTCACTGCCTCTGCCCTCAGCTCCTTGGACGTCAGGAACCCGAAGAACCCAAGCCGATAATTGATGGCCACAAACAACACGGGCTTTCCCACATCGATTGAATGGCGAACTAGAAAGTTGCCGTCGAAGTCGGAGTTTCCGTCTCCAAAGACGAAACCGCCGCCATGGATCCACACTACTACTGGTAAAGGCCCCTGGTGCTGCGAAGGAGTGTAGACGTTGAGCCTCAGACAACCCAATTCGTCCGATAAAGCGTCGGCACAGGGGGGCAAGCCTTCGTAGAGGTGTGCAGTTTCAACCCTGGGGATGGCGATTTGGGAGCACCGAGGTCCATACTGCGTGGCATCAAGGACGCCATCGAGAGACTCAAGATCAACTGGCTGTGGCTGACGAAACCTCGCCGGGATCGTGGCAAACTGAATCCCCAGATAGTTGGCGACCTCCGTAGCCGGATTGATGAAGCCTTTGACTTGCACACCGCCGATTTGGACCGAGCTGGCCATTTTCGAGGAGAGAGGGAGTGGTCAGGCGCTACTTGATGGGTGTTGCTGCGTGAGGTGACCGCTGGAGGCCTGGTATATATACCTACTTACCTACTGGAGTCGATCGATGGTGACGCCCCGCGGAAGACGGGCGCGCCCTCTTCTCCTCCCGGCATTGTTCTCGGCCCAGTCTTCTCAGATTCCATCTCGACTTGCGGAGAGCCTACGGCTACGAGCAGTAGTAGTCATCCACCCACCTCGCCCCACATGGGCCGCTGTGCCCGGCAAGTCACCGACCGTGGGGTTAGATTTAGGGTTGTTTGTATGAGGAGGCGTACTCGTGCTCCGGTGCGGGCGCCCTCGAGTCGGGCATTTTGGAGCAGGACATGGCAAGGGAGAAGAGGTCGGTCGTATGTGCAAGCAATGACCGCCAAGCGAGGCTGGATGGCTGTAGGGCGTTGGAAATGGAGGATGAAGAGAGGGAGATGAAGCAGACTCACAGTGTTCCTCCGCAGGCACGACGGAATGCCAAGAATTGCGGTATCATATACGGCAGAACATTAGTCATATCAACTGCACTTCACTCCTCCACATGCTCGATTCAACACAGCACCAACATCCATCAACCTCTGTCAGCTTCAGACGAAGGTTCATAGTTTCAGGTAGGTCATTTCCAGTGTTCTTCACATCGAGACTATCTCAGCTATCTAGAACGTTACACTGCAGATCTGCCTCGCGGAGATATATCTTCGTGTTCCCAGTCTTCTCGAGCTCTCAGAAGGGGAATGGGACGATACTCCGTCACTTCCAGTTCCAGCTGGAGCGACCTCTGGGATATGCGGGAAAGCTCTCAGTTTCAGTCACTAACTGGCCCACACATATGAGAGACATGCATGTCTTTTCTTAGCACCATCATACCAAGTACACTCATACGTGCACACCTCATGAGAGCGCGATTTCTCCGGTCAGCCACAAGTCGATTTGCGGATTTTCTGGTGGAGCAAGCCATGGGAGAGGATGGATCGCGGGCTTGTTTCGTGTTCAAGCTGCCATCAGGCCGTGCAGGATGCCGAGAGTGACATCTCTCTGTTCGTGGAATTTAGTGCATCTGGTGAGTCTTGAGCTCGGTCGATGCTATCAAGCTTGAAGCCATCAGCCGGACGGACATGGACATGACCAGGCGTCACGCCGCGCCAGGTTGTTCCGACTTGATTTAGTGGCTTCACGTCAAGGTGAAGTTCTTTTCCTTCTGCCATCCTTCCACCATCAAAGCCAGGGCCTTTGCAACTGGTGCCTCCTGCATACTTTGGGGTAGCGTCCGGGGGAACTGGACCGTTGCTTGCCGGAGGGCCGCAACGGCGGCGGCGCCAAAGAATAGCACGAACCGGTCGACGGCGTTATTCTCCAACATCGACTTCAGCAGGATCAAATGGCTCATCTGCACCGCATCCGGCGGGGTGTTGGCGATCTGCGCCAGGCTGGACCAGTAGTGCACCGGCGGCCACGGGTTCTGAACTTTGGCCTTGGAGAAGTTGCGCAGCGCGATCGACGCGTAACCCACTCCCAAGCCCGTCAGCCGGTCGAAGTGCTTGTTTTCCGGGACGAAGGCCTTTCTGTCATCCGACAGCGGTTCCAGACGCCATCCCAGACGGAGTTTGCCTTGCTGAGAGGACTCGGGCCCGTAGATGCCAAATAGAGGGGGTGCTACCTTGTGGAACTTGCACATTAGGATCGGAATGAGCGACACGCTTCCGGGACTGTTGGAGCCTGGAGGCGCGTTTCGCGTGAATTGCAGCTCCGGCATCGAGAAGATTTGCGCGACCAGGGTCCCGATCGGTTCGGCAGCCTTACTATTCACCGCACACTCACCGACATAGCCGTTGACCACGGCCTTGCTAAAGATCGAGAGGAGGTAAATAGCCAGCGATGGGATCATGGTGGCACCTTGGTCGTGCAGGTTGAGGTGTGCAGGGAGGTACTCGCTGACCGATACCGGGGGAGATGAACCGTCGCTGAGCGCCGCGTGCAATACTGTTCTAATTCGATCGTGCTAGATTTCGTCATGTCAGTCAAGTTTCTCCTCTCTCTACATCAGGGAGAGATGGCTGTTCCCGGGACCACTTACAGCTTTCTTGTTACCCGCCTTGTCGTCAGTCAGCTGGCCCACGCTCGTTCGCATCGCTCTTCGCCCGTCGCCAACAAGCGATTTCAACACCGTATTTTTCTTGGCACTTTCCCAGAACTCCTTCCGGAATCCCTTCAACTTCTTGTGGAGAGCCAGATATTCTCTGTGGCGTAATTCGATATCCGGCAACTTCCCTTGTACACTCCTCTGAGCAGGCTGACTCGCCGATGGTACTGGAGCTGGCACTCTGGCCGCGGCGGCATTTTTGTCGGCTTCTTTTTGCTTGAGGGCCGCCTCCTGAGCCGCCGCCGCTTTCTCTTCCTCTTCCCGCCGCTTTTGCTCGGCTGCTTCTCTCTCCTTACGGTGTCGCTCTTCTACCTCCGCCTTCTGCCTTTCATAGATGGCGCGTCTCTCCGCTTCAGCTCGCTCTCGTGCTTCTCGCTCTCGCCGCTCCCTCTCCTCTTTGGCTCTGCGTTCTTGCTCGGCTCGCTCGCGTGCTTGCTCTTCTTCTCGCCGTCTCTGCGCTTCCTCCTCTCGTCTCCGCTCCTCTTCACGTCGGCGTCGTTCCTCTTGCTCCTTTTCAAGATAGTCCTGGAGCACAGCCTCAGCATGTCTCCGGACAACTTCGTGCTGAGCTATTGCAACGTTCAATTCTACCCGATGGATCTCGGCCTGTGCAGATTCCTTGGCATCAAGCTCTTCCTGTTGTTGTCGTCGTTGGAATGCATGTAGCTTGTGGCGCTCGACCTCGTGCAGATGAATCTGGCCAAATGCACGTTCCAGGTCGAATTGTAGTTGCCTCGATGGACTGTCATCGCTCCTGCGCGACCGGGGACTGTTTCTGGCTTGAAGGGGCGACGAATGTAGACGGGCCTGAGCCATCGTGATCACGTGATATTTGTGCTGCTAGCGGCCGAAAATATTGAAAAGGTGCTGAGAGACGCGTCGGTCGCTGGTTGGAGGCGACTGAGGCCACGCTCAAAGGCGCCTTGTCTCTCCGGAAGATGTCGAGACGCAATACTGTGGCACTGGATCGTGGTTGGGCTTGGAACCAAAAGGCGTGAAAGGTCAAGGCTGTCTTCACCACCCCCGGGATTCCATGCAGCACCAACGCCAGAAGCACCACGCGAAGGAGACCGTAAGCGGACACTCTGAAGGACCAATAATTGTCTCTTTCGGATCCTAGGTGAGGACCAGGAGAGCTCGCAGGGGACAATTAGTCCAGAAGACGGTCGAGGTTGGCCGCGTGAGGTTGGCGCTCGGCTTTTAGTGAGAAATGGGTGGATGATGAAAGAACTTTGATAAATAAAGGATCCAGAGGACTGGCAGATTCTCGAGGGAATGAAGATGCTGACAGGGCTGAAAGCCACACTTTAGGAGATGAGAGCGAGTCAGAAAGTCGAGGGTTGAGGGATGAAGTGAGCGTGGATGAGGAACGCAGTGGTACACAGTGAAGTAAGGTACCTACGCGGTCAAGTCCTAAGGAAAGGGACATGCAGCACAAACGAGTACAGTTTTGCTGGTCGTCCAGTTCTGATTCGTGGCTCGTGACTTGTGTGCTTTTGGGCGCGCTGGCTGGAGCGCAGCGCACTCAGGGAGTCGGGGACCGCCCAGAGCGGCCACCTGGCAGGCCCATAGGCTGGCACCCCAGAGCCAGAGCCAGCCACCCGGTGAGTCGGTGGCCACTGGCCCAGGCCGCCGCCGCTTGCAGCCCTCAAGCCGCAAGCCACATCCATGTTCCGCCCGCAGCTGAGTCTTGGCACCCGCTTGGGGCCTCGACGGAGCCGTGAATGGCGACTGATCGTGAGTCGGCGTCACTTTTGTTTCACCCATCATTGCGACGACTTCAGGAGCTTGAGGGCTATGGCCCAAAGGTCCTCACGGTAGTACTCGTATACGCAACAAGGACATTGTGGACGGTGCATCTACTCATCAGAGCTCTCGGAGACGTGGCTACTGCTTACTGCCCGGTACGGGGATAACGACAGATAAGGGCATTTTTATCAGGAGGCCTCGCCCATCCCACAAGGCAGTGATACTGTAAGTTGATTGATCTTGGGGCTCAAGGAGAGAGGGGCCAAACACAAGGTCGGTAAGGGTCTGGTAGGGATGGTACGGTCGGCTAGACATGGACGATGGGAATCAGGGATCCCCCATAGGGAGAGGAGTGCAGCGGGGACCGTCTGGCAGACCCAAACGACCCATCGACGGTGAGCATCACAGGGCACTAGGACGCACCAAGAGAACCCCCGCCAGTAGTACTAGTAGCCCGTGGCCCATCGTCGGTCGCCCGTGGTAGTACGTACTCGTAGCCTGTTAGGCTGGTGAATCACTGGGCTTCTCCGTATACGGCGCCTCGAGTCGCACCGTGGAAGGAAAGCACCGCCAAAATGTTAAGGTATGAGCCTGTGAGACTGCGACTCGGCCCTGCACGTTGGCACCGGTTCCTCACCATCCATCACCTTCACCCTCACACTAAAAAGAGTCTCTACGCTCTTTACACTCTCCTCACCACCTTCAGGCTTCCATTCCATCTCTCCATCTCCCTTCTGTCCTGTCCTTCATCTCCTCGCTTCTGTTTATCGCAAGACAGTCCTTCCATACCCAGACCATCCCAGAGTCACTCTCTTGTGTGCTCCCGCACCGTCTCCATCTCGGTCGTCAGTGCCCGTGCCTGTCCGTCGAGTTCCGTTTCCTGTCCTTCCCTCACCGGTCTTACGTCGTCGAGCCTGCTCCCTCCGTCGCAGTCGGTCACTGTGTCAACGATTCCATCCAGCAGGACTCGGAGCCTCCGTCAGTTGCGACAGCCATCAGCTCTACGCTACAGACCGCCTTCCTCGGTCCCTTCATCCTGTCAATTGTCAAAACTTGACACCTCGCCTTGTCGCTCCACCGCTCCGGCCGCCGCAGGCTCGCCTCCATACCATACCTCGTCGATACCGATCCGGATTCACACTCATCCTTTGTACAACGTTTGAGCTTTCCAGAATCTCCAAGAACCTTCCTGCATCAATACCCTGTTCCAACACAAAGTGCAGTCTGTGGTGAGTGCCTCCGGGGCTGAGTTCGATTGATGAGGAAGAAGGCGGACACTTCCACAAATTCCCCCACACCACACCACATCACCATCATTTGGCCCTCCAACTTCTTGCTCATCCCCTCCGATACCTCAGCATGCAGATCCGCCTCCAGGTTCCTCTGTCTCATCCCATCAGATTGTGCTAACCATTTTGTATCTAATCAGAACCCGACCGTTCTTCCCCTCGCTGTGCACCAACTGTGCCGGACAATACAACCACTGCCTCCCTCATTTCCAACGGGGCTCCTCACGAGCTTTCGAGCTCAGAGCCGAAGACAGAAAGATTCAGCCTACACAATCTAATCTGAACACTATCCACAATGGCACAGCAAGGGTCTACCGGTGTGCCAGGCTCTACTGGCCGCCGACTTCATATCGCCCATCGACGCAGTCCGTCTGAATTGACGCCGCTCATGATGGAACAACTCGCTCTTCAGCAACAGATCGAACTTCTTCAACAGCAGCAGCAGCAGATCGCCGCCACGCATCAGCAATATGTAAATATGGGCATGATCCAGCAGCCTCTGCAAGGCATGCCCGCCTACTCCCCGATCCAAGGGCAACCCAACATGGGAGGTCTCTCCCCCAACAATAACAACTTTCAGTTTCCACAGATCCAGCAGCAGATGGGGATGCAGGCCAATCCTCCAACGCAGCCTGCTGCTCATCGACGAAATCAATCCGCACTTCCCGGCATGGCTATGGGACCACCGCCCGCCCCCTCGGCCGGCTCTGCCGGCGCTGCGTACGGCGATTTCAACCAACAGGCCATGGGCCAGAACCGTGAGAATACAGGCAATCGTGGAAGAGGAGGTTCCGCCCAAGGCGGGCATGCCCGACGTCACTCTCTTGCACTTCCTGAGGCAAAGAAGGCTGCGGAGCTAGCTGAGAAGAAAAGAGCGACTGCTGGCTTCCAATTCCCCATTCCCGGCGCCGGAGGTATTGCCGAGAGTCCCGTTGCGGCCACTCCGGCAGACGACAAACTGAACACCCCTGTTACGGCCGGCGGGCTCGGTTTGCAGCGTGCTGGCAACGCCCGTGTCATGGGTCATAGTCGCAGCCAAAGCATGGCGTCTGGCGGTGCGCGTGGCGGAGGAGCCGCCGGCCGTGGAGGCGGTGCTTTCCAGTTCCCTCCTCCTGGGGGTGCTGACGGCAACGCCGGTCAAGGCAATCATTCGGATCTCCAACGCCGGGGTAGCCAGAGCAATCACGCCAGACAAGGCTCCCGCAACTTCGAGGGCAACTGGCGACAGCAAAATAACCAACAAAATACCGACCAATCGCAGCAGCAGATGGGTCAATTCAGCCAGCCTCAGCAGATGAACACGGGCGGATTCCAACCTGGCCACCGAGGCCGAGGCTCGATGAACCAATCCATCGGTTCGATGAGTGGATTCCAGTATCCCGGACAGCCACAGTTGGTTCAGTTGCCGCAAGGCCAAATGATGATGGCTCCTCAGATGTTTGCTGGTCAACAACTGAATGCTTTGCAAATGGCCCAGCTCCAGGCGCTACAAGGTGCCCAACTTGGCGGCCTCCAAGCCAGCCAGCATGCTCCACCTCATATGGGCTTGCAACAACAGCAACAGCAGCGAAAGACCCTCTTTACCCCCTACCTGCCTCAAGCCACTCTCCCTGCATTGTTGAACGATGGTCAACTGGTGGCAGGCATTCTTCGGGTCAACAAGAAGAACCGCTCTGACGCCTACGTCACCACCAACGACCTTGATGCCGATATCTTCATCTGCGGTAGCAAAGATCGCAACCGTGCCCTCGAGGGTGACCTGGTAGCCATCGAGCTGCTGGATGTGGATGAAGTATGGGGCCAGAAACGTGAGAAAGAAGAAAAGAAAAAGCGGAAGGACATCACCGACACCCGGTCATCGGGAAACAACCAGAACGGCAAGAATGACACGGGCTCTTCCGCCGACACCCAGTCCATTGCGCCGGACGGGAGCATCCGACGCCGCGGCAGTTTGCGTCAACGTCCAACCCAAAAGAAGAATGACGACGTCGAGGTCGAAGGACAGAGTTTGCTCCTCATGGAAGAGGAAGAGATCAGTGACGAGCAGAAACCGCTGTATGCTGGACATGTCGTCGCCGTCATCGAGCGTGTTGCCGGACAGATGTTCTCCGGCACCCTGGGTCTCCTTCGGCCAAGTAGCCAAGCGACCAAAGAGAAGCAGGAGGCAGAGAGGCAGGCTCGCGATGGTGGACATTCCCGATCTGAATCCCGTCAACAAGACAAGCCAAAGATTGTCTGGTTCAAGCCAACTGACAAGCGTGTGCCTCTGATCGCCATCCCGACCGAGCAGGCTCCTCGAGACTTTGTTGACAAACACATGGACTATGCTAATCGAGCCTTTGTTGCTTGCATTAAGCGTTGGCCAATCACCTCACTGCACCCCTTTGGCACCCTGGTTGAGCAATTGGGTGAGATGGGCGATCTCCGAGTCGAGACGGATGCTTTGCTTCGCGACAACAATTTTGCGGCCGACGAATTCTCCGATGCCGTTTTGAAGAGTGTCGGCTGGGACGACTGGTCATTGAAAGCGGAGAGCGAGGAGAATCTTGCCGCTCGCCTTGACCTTCGCAATGAGCGCGTCTTCACCATCGATGCTAATGGCACTGGCGAGCTGGACAATGCTCTCCACGTCAAACAACTCGACGGCGACCTGGTCGAGCTCGGTATCCACGTCACCGACATTGCTCATTTCGTCAAGGCAAATTCGTTGGTGGATCGCGAAGCCAAGAAGCGCGGAACCGGCGTTTATCTCATGACTCGAGCCGTCAATATGCTTCCACCCCGACTGGTCTCGGAGGTGTCCTGCCTCCTCCCTGGTGAAGATCGTCTCGCCGTGAGTGTGATCTTGAAGGTCCACACCGAGACGGGGCAAATCGAAGGCGAGCCGTTCATTGGCAAATCTATTGTTCAGAGCTCTGGGAAATTGACATTCAAAGAAATCGATGCCGTCATCAAGGGAAGCGACAAGACTGGACCCGACGGTGCCACGGCAGAGGACATCAAGATTCTGCGAACCATTGCCAACAAATTCCGCGAGGCTCGGTTTGGTCATCGGTCTGCCAATCTCGCTCCCCTCCGACTGCTTTATCAGCTGGACGATGAGAACATTCCGGTTGAGCAGAACATTTTCAACAGCTCGGCGGCCCACGAGATTGTCGAAGAGATTTCCAGCAAGGCCAACTTCTTCGTTGCCCAGAAGATTTTGGCGGCCATGCCCGACAAGGCCTTTTTGAGACGTCAAGCCCCTCCCAATCCCCGTCGTCTAATGACCTTTGCGGATCGAATGACTCGAGCGGGCTACGAGATTGATGCCAACAGCAGCGGGACTCTGCAGAACAGTCTGTTTAACGTCCAGGATGATGATCTGCGCAAGGGCATGGAGACGCTCCTGGTCAAGACCCTGCAACGAGCCAAATACTACATTGGCCATCAAGTTGCGGAGGAGCAGCGTCAGCATTATGCCCTGAATCTCCCCGTCTACACACACTTTACCAATCCTTCCCGTCGTTATGCCGACATTGTCGTCCATCGTCAACTGGAGTCAGCTTTGTCCAACGGGGCCATTGACTTCACCGAAGACTTGGAAAGCCTGGCCAAGACGGCGGAACAGTGCAACAACAAGAAGGACTCTGCTCATTGTGCCCAAGAGCAGAGTGTGCACATCGAGTCTTGCCGACTGATGGACAAGAAGAGCAAAGACTTTGGCGGCGACCTTATCAGCGAAGGTATTATCATTTGCGTCTATGAGTCAGCCTTCGATGTTTTGATCCCAGAGTATGGCTTTGAGAAACGTGTCCACTGCGACCAGCTGCCCTTGAAGAAGGCCGAATTTCGCAAAGACGAACGGGTTCTCGAACTCTATTGGGAGAAGGGTGTCCCTTCATCTGCGTACATTCCCGAAGACGAGCGACCTCGAGCGTCAATGAGCACTCGAGGAACGAATGGTGCACACAGCTCGGAAGCGGCCAAGGACCGTGCCAGAGAACGCTTCGAAACGCAACGAAAGCAGACCGACAGCAACACCATGTCCACTGACGATGTTGATGCCTTGTTCGACGATGAGGACAGTACATCGGAAATCACGGAAATGGCTGCGGGAGTGTCTCTTAACTCGACCGGCGACCGGTCTACCCAGAGCCTACCCCCGTCTCCCGGCCGGAATGGAATTGGCCAGGAACCAGCAAGAACTCAATCGGATTCGAAGATTGCCAAACCCATCAGCGATATTCCCGAACATAACTTGACCGACAAGGAGAAGTATCTGAGCTACTTTGCGCTACGAGAAGAAGGCGGTGAATACATTCAGGATGTCACCGAGATGACTCGAGTCCCCATCATCTTGAAGACTGACCTGACCAAGAGTCCTCCGTAAGTCTGGCTGCATTCAATCTTGTCTAATCGTTACTGACTTTATGTTTTAGATGCCTGACCATCCGATCCATGAATCCGTATGCATTGTAATCGATGCTTTATCACGGAGGAATTCAATTCGCGGTTGAGAAGCCACGGGCTCGATGAGCAGACAGGCAGTCCGAGGAGTCTGTTGACTCTTGGTTTTTGAGAGACATTGGGTGCATCAATATTCCGACGTATCAACAATTCAGAGGCAGAGAATGGTAACGGTAAAGGGCCATCTTGTATTGATGAAATTGGAGACACATTGCTAGCTGGAGCGCAGTGTCGGACGAGTCGGCGTGGCTGGTCAGTGTGCCACTTGGTGTCAAGCTGGATGCCAACGTGGGAGTGAAGAAGCATGAAGACACCGGAAGAGGGAGAGATCAGAAGTATGATTGAGGGAGTCGGTGTGAGGGTGAGGGTGACGGGAGGGAAGAACAGATGAACGAAAGCAAGCAAGCAAGCGCTGTAATCAGATCAGGAACAGGATGCTTATTGAGCGTAGCATGCATAAAAGTTTCTTCTATTTGTTTCGTATTGAATTGGGTTCCTGATCGTTTGTGTCTCGTGTACACAGCTGTATACACTGGCACTGTGGTGATGATGATAGTAGTGGTCAAGATGTGTCTCACAAAGCAGATGCTCAGCTAGTGGATCTGAGCGTCTGAGAGGCGATGCTCGTTCATGCTCATTCCCTTGATATCAAGCGGATGGTTCGTTCGTAATGATGAAGTAAAGTCGTATTCGTCCATCCATCATCCATTCCCATGCCGCTCCAGCCTGTGATTTCTTGTACCTCCATGCATTCAGTTCCATGCTGCTCCATCCCATGCGTAATTCTTGTAACAAGTCCATCTGTTGTTCTCCCTTCCCTCCCCTGCCCTCCACCGTCGTCGTCGACTTTCCGCCCAACAGCCCCAGCGGAGGTAGAGATTCGATCAACCCTTCGTAATAGTCTCAAAGACAGCAACACCATACCTCCCCAGCGCACTAGCACAAGCGACAGCATCGGCGCCGACTTTCCGCATACGGTCGAAGCCCGCTTTATCCTCGACGCCGCCGACGCCGATGATCATCATGCCCCGTGTGCGTGCGTCGGCGTCCAACATGGCGCGGAAGGTGGCGACGTTACCCAGAGCGAGCGGGTGGAGCGCGGCGCCGGCGAGACCGCCGTGGCCGGTACCGGATTCGCTTTTCAATACGGGCTCGAGGGCGGCGTCGAGGAGGAGGCTGTGGCCTAGTGTGTTTGTGCATGTGATAAAGTCGATCACGCTGTTTGTAGTACCTGGCGTCTCCGGCTCCGAGGAAGGAACGTTGAGAAGCGCATCGACGACCATTCGGAACTGCGCGTTGTGCGTGTACGGAGGCAACTTGACGCCCACCTTGGGCACGGACTCCGGCGTCGCCATGCGTCCTCGGTACGTGGCCTTGCTATCCCCTATGGCCTCGAGGTACTCTGCCAACTGGACGGGATCATACGCTGGCGGTGGTGAGCCCGCGATGTTCGGACACGAGAGGTTGACTTCCATTGCGAGGCGGAGGTCTTCGTCCATTTCGGCGGCGTTGGCGACCAGGGCGTATGCCATGGCGATTTCGTCCGGTGTGCCTGTCACGGAGAGGATGAAGGGTTTCTTTGTCGGCGTGTCGGTTCCCAGGTGGCGTTGGCCCACGATCTCGTTGATTATGCCTAGGTATTCGGATAGGGTGAGTGGGGAGTAGCCCAGTGTGTTGAGCGTCGATATCGGTTCTGTTGATCCCGATGTGGTTGTTGCCTTCGACGCCTCATCCCCCTTGGGCGCGTCCGTGGCGATGGTCTTGCCCGGCGTGAAGAACGTGTATTGGTGCACGGCGTCGTCGTGCGTGAACCCCTCGAGTAACGACGTGCGGATCGTCACTGCCCCCGTGTACGGACTGTCGTAGAGGGCCTTGATGTCCTCCAGCGTCGTCGACCACGGGCAAGCTGAGTTGAGCAGCGGGGGGTCGATCTTGAGTCTCGCGGCCATTTTGGTTGGACTCGACTTTGTCTATTGGTTGGGAGGAGGATTGCTTGCACGTTGAAAACTGGTACCCGAAGAAGAATGAGGCTGTTTGTGCTCGTCTATTCTTCTTCTCTCAAACGCGTGCGAGCGTGCGTACGTGCGAGGTCGCGTCTTTCAAACTCGGACCCGCGTTGTGGAACCGTGTTCAATTGAATGCACCGTCGATACGATATGAGCTTCAGGTGCAGATGTCTCCCCTGGCCCGACACTCCTCTCCTGCCTGCTAGTCGATTTAGCTCTTGGTCTGTCGTAGGGGGGATAATCTGTCCTGATTCAAATCTGTGATATGGAGAGTTGTTGTTTTAGAAGTGTTGGGGTCGTTATCATTCCGAGGGCGCGGCGCCAGCAGTCCGCCAAGAAAGGGTGATTGATGTCCCTCTCTACCTATGCGTCGACCTGATAGCGACGGCGAGCTCGAGGTGATTGATTGACGCGTCGAAGATGAGTGAGTCAGAAAAAGGAAGAAGCTGTTGTGTTGTGTTCTGCTGTGCTCCCTCTCGAGATAAATACAGCCACTGACTAACAGTATAAAACCGATTTGCGTGGGTGGCTGATTGCAAAAGTCCGGCTCTAGTCGAATCCCACTAATCACCGGCCAGCAAATGTCTCAGATCACGACTGGCAATGGAATCTCCTCGAACGGGGTGAATGGGGGCTGGTTTCATAATAATGGACATCTACGAGCAATTGTGAACAGGTCAAGAGTCAAGAATAAGGACTCAATAGAGGTCATTCGTCTTTTCGTCTATCGTGAATGAAGGACCGTGCAAAGCTCGTGTCGACAGGGCATCCATGATCAGGCTGGTGAGGTCGTTCTCAAATCCCTCCCCGCAAGGCTAGGCTCAATCTCCCCGGATAGTTGCGACCCCAAAGCTGTTGTCGCGATCGATGATCGTTTTGACCTGACCTGAGGCGCCCGCCCCCCTTCATACGCACTGCACTGCCTTACAACTTCTGCATGGCGACGACGTCGGTGGACTGGACGTGGTCCTCATCCTCCTCGATCTTCTCCTGCAGATCGGACAGGGAGACCTTCTCGTCCTCGATGACCAAGTTGATCTGCAGCTTCTTGATGCCGAAGCCGACGGCGACCAGCTTGTGAGCACCCCAGACAAGACCATCCTGCTCGATGGCCTTGACGTTCGCGACCAGCTCCTCCATATCCGTCTCGTCATCCCACGGCTTCACGTCGAGTGTGACGATGGATTTGGCAGCAGGCTTGGCCTTGCCCTCCTTCTTCTTCTTGTAGTCGGCCAATCTCCGCTCACGCTCAGCCACCACCTCCGGGTCTTCCTCCTCGTCGTCGGAGCCGAACAGGTCGACCTCGTCCTCGTCCTCTTCAGCAGCCGGGGCGTCCTTGGGGTTTACTGCCACGGCGACAGCCTCGGGGCCATACGTGGTGTACTCCTTGGACGGGTCGCCAGGAAGGGTGGAGAAGTCGGCCTCGTACGACTTGATGTGGTTGTACCAACGGGCGGCGTGAGGGTACTTCTCAGCGGCGGGCGCCTCTGTGATGGCCTTGAAGCTGACCACATCGGCCTGGGATGGCGTGAATCTGAAGACCACGTGTTAGCAACGAGTCTCGATGGTTGGCGGCGCGCGATAGACAAAAATTCGTTCCATCAATGTGTCAGAGGTGCAATTGCTTGCGTTTGGAGGTAGTCATTCGGCGGTGTCTTAAGCCGCCTCATCAACACGGACCAATGTTTTCTCATCTTTCTGCGAGGACTGGGGAGGAGGCAGAGGGGGTTTTAAATCCAGCGGAATTCACATACCCAGTGATGTATGAGCGAGTCTGGAGCCAGCTGTTCAGGACTAGAGTTGCGATGAGAGTTAGTCACCAGCTCCTTTGCAGGGGGAGGGGTCTTCGAGACGGAGGGGACATACGAGTGAGACCACTGTCGGAGACAAAGTCGGTGAAACCCATCTTGAATGATGTGTGGAATGTGTGGATGAGTAGAAGGAGGTAAGTGAGCTTAGTAGGGCGCAGGTGGGAGCAAAGGTGGTTGTCGCAGATTCAAAAAAAGTGTTCAGACCGATCCCCAAATTGAGGCCCGAGTTCAAAAAATTGGTGCAGCAACGTGCCAAGCTCCCGCCGCTTGATGTCTGTATGCTTGACGGTAGAGATACAAGCGCAGTCACGTGATAGAGGGGGCATTAGCAGCTGTCTTTGGAAAGGTCAGCCGAGTATCCATCAAGTGTTTCCATTGGCTGGTTCACGTGCGACGAGGCTGTTGCTAGCAACGTTCCATCTTCTCGCGGTAGTAGAGATCCAGTATCCAGTATCCGTCCACCAAACTATTGTCTCTACCTACCGCGCTCAAGATCCGCCTCAGTTCCCGAACTGCTCTCTGACTTGGGCTCTCCAGGCGCAGCATCACCACCGTGCGCTGCGCCGCCCTGTCCGCTGACTTGGTCCTACTGGCCTCTAGCACTACTTGCCTCCCGCCACCGTTTCACAGCACCTCCCCACTTCTTGAGATGACTGCTCCTATTCAGGCCTATTTCGACGGCAAGCCACATGCATATCACCGTGAGAAGGACTGTGACCACTTCGGTGATTGCTAAGTCTGGTCGGCTGTTCTGGGTTCTCGCAAATGACACAAAGGGGTACTCACCCAGCCACTCGCCTACGTAGTGCGACCGATACATGCCCGTATCGTTTGTGAAGACCGATTGCACTTGGTGGTGCTGGAAGCGGTCGACCGGTAGGGCCAGGAGTGCGAGGATGAACGACAATGGGGTGAAGATGATGGTGATGATGGTGAACCCAAAGACCGCCGTGCTCATGATAGCCGTCGAGTGTGCCTCCTTGATGCTCGCGTGTCTCTGCTTCAAGTCCAGGTTGATGGTTATAAGCTTCTCGACTCGGTCTGCCGTTTCCTCCAGCCTCGCAATCTCTATTTCTCACCGTTCGAATTGCTCCTGGGGCCGCATCAGGGACAGTCCAATGTCATTTTGCACGGCGAGGTGCGGCTCTTTGCCTTCCAGAGGATCGGTAAAGACCCCCTCTTTCCACCTATCGGGCCATGCCTTGCGCGTAAACTGTGTCCAGACTCTCTCCTGCTCGAAGAGAACCGACTTGATCATGGAGAGTTCTTCCCGGATATCGGTAATCTCGTGATAGTATCGCTTTTCTTCATCCAATTTTAGGGTCTCGATGCTGTCAGTCGCGAGGTACCTTTTTACCTCCTCCAACAAGGACGTGATGGACTTCTGGAATATGTTGAAGATGGGTTCAGTTGAGCGCTCCATCTTGACCGGCTGGTCCCAGCTATCAATCAAAACTGCCATAAGCAACGCTATGTCCGTGTTTGACGGTGTTTGTGAGAATAGCGCTCCTTGGAACGTGGCCAATCTACATGCTTCTCAGCCTGATGGTGACCTGGGGGCTGGAAAGACTCGCCACATGCAAAGTTCCAGCCTGATTGTTTGACAGTGTGAAAAGAGCATGTCTACTGTGGCTCTGAGATCTAAATGTGACCTGGGGGAGAAGTCGTCAACGGAAAAAGGGGCCGTCTGGGATTGCCCTTGGCCGGACCCCAAGCAGGCGCTGCACTTCGGTTGGTGAGTTCTGACGATGGTGCGTGATGCGGCTAGAACCAGCATATGAGCATGGCAGGGCAGTCCTGGTGGTTCGTGGCTGGCTCCAGGACGTGGGGCCACCACCAGAGATTGCTCTGGCGGAAGCGCTCGACATGATTGTCAAAGGGAGGGTAGTCCGTTCACGAGAACATGAAGAGCAGGAGGTGGAAACCGAGCAACAAACCAGCCGTGTGCCAAATTGACACCAACCTCGTGGTTGCGGCACCATTTTCCTCCTTATCGTCTGTCGCGAGAGCCAGCCTTGGATCGAACGGTGCGGGCGTGGTGCTGTTGACGGTCCCATCCCAGCAATACCTCTCGAAACACTCCCTGCACTGCGCCGGCATCTCGGTGCCAGTCCGGTCGAAGCTTCGACCGAGCACCGCACAGCCAAGACAGGCGGGCCAAGACGAGGCATGCTCATCGTGGAGCGTCCCGTTGCCCAGGGTCGCGACGTTGTACCCGTTTTGGACTATCGCGTTCCTCGTTGAGGCATTGTACGTCAGTTCGAAGGTCGAGACATTCGAGAGGAATGAGTACGGCCCTTGCGGGATGTAGACCACGATGGGACCCGGGTTGGGTCCCGTCATGTTACTCGCGTTGCAGCCGAAGAAGGTCGGGTGGGCGTTCAGCCCGAGATTAACAAAGGTGTTGGTGTCTGGGATCGATGGGAAAGAGGTACCGTTGGCGACCACGTCGGATGACGGATCGATGTACCGCTCGTAGGTGGCCACCATGGACGCGCCGTTGGGCCAATTCGTGCCGGTGTCGGCAGAGCTGTCGATCGCGAAGACCACGTCGACGGCCCTGGCCGGCACCAACAGCGGCGGCAGCGGCAGGTTCTGTAAATCCAGCGCCGCGTCCACGAGATGTAGGTCCATGGTGTCGGCGTTGTGGTTCGTCTCCGGTTCATAGCCGAAGAACGGGTTCGGGCGATAGATGGCGATGTCGAGGTTCGCCTCGCTGATGTTGGTCAGAATGTTGGTCAGCGTCGCAGTGAGGTTCCTCAGGATTGTGTTGTTGGTCTCGAAGTTGCGCACCTCGATGAGGACCTGGTTGAAGATTGACGACGAGGTGCCCATCACAAAGCCTGCGTTGTCAAACCCGCGCACGCAATCTTGGTCTTCCGCTAACGTGCCCTCGCTGAAGTTTGAGCCGATGTATTCGAGCGGAGCGAAGCCGTTCGTTGTCGGGTCGAAGCTGCCCATTTCCCACGGGTTGAACTCGAACGAAGTTGCGTTGGATGCTTGAATCGGTCCATGCTAGTCAGTATTTCTGCTCTCCACGGCGGTCAGCCGAGGCTCTGCCAACTCACCAATGAGTTGATTTCGATTGTTGGGAGCCCGTTCCAACGCGGTGACGATGGGCAGGGGCATGAGCCCGTCCTGAAAGCCGGACTGCAACGCGAGCGAGGACCAGGTGTAGGAGATTCCACAGTCATCTCCGTCGATCAATTGGCAGGAGAGTGCACGAGCCCTGCTCCGAATCAGCCTCGTTGCTTTGAGGAGAGAAGGGATGCGTGGAATTTCCGGCTTACCATGCGTCTGTGATCGAGACCTCAAATCCGGCATCTCGCTTGGAAATCACGGAGTCGCGAAGATCTTGGAAGTAGTCCGGCTGGTCCTCCGGTCCGACCAAAATGGACCTGTTGAAGTCCCACACGCCGCCGGGAGATGAGTCGCCCAGCAGAGCCGGTATGGTGGTGAAGTTGTTGACGTAGATCGACCCGACCAGCCATGCCCCTCCGCTCAGGCCTGAAACATACGTCGACGCCTGCAGGAGGCCTCCGAGGTGCCCCGGGGATGTCGAGCCGTCGGTGCGGTTGTCAAACGCAGCCAGAACACCGGCGCCGTAGAGGAGAGCTCGGTATCCTCCGCCCGAGACGGCGAGTCCGATGGTCGGGAGACTGGAGTCGTTCTGCAAGTGCTCGTTGAAGTACGTCCTGGCGTCGAAGCCGGTGATGTTGGCCCTCTCGAGAAACTCCTCCATCGCCGAGAGAGCTATGGGACGGCGGTTCTGGAGCCATTGTGTCTCGTTGGGAGACAGACTGCTGCCATTGCGGATCGCCGGCCTGTCGACGGGACAGTCAACCGGGCTTGGAGCATATCCGTCCGGAGCATTTGGCAGACCTCGAGGATGAGGATGTGAGATGGATGCCTGACTCGCAAGGGCTAAATAGAGTCCGTGTGGTTAGTATGAAAGACGTCTTTGAGCAGGTAACCAGCTCTACCTTGGATGAGGGTGAGAAGAACAACCACCGCTGTTCGAGAAGGAGAGAGCATCATTCCAGCACACCTTGACGCAGGCAATTGGAGGCGGAAGACGAGTTGATATCAGGTGATTGAGACGGGATGTTTAAACAAGGTGTGTTACAGGGTTCATGGTTTCCTGCCGGGAGCTGTAGAGCTGTTTTGGACGAGCTGAAGTGAAATCCACGTGGAGCGCAGGAAAGCTCTTGGTGTTTGGTCCGGATGTGTCACTCACTCTCACTCTCAGTCTCTTCGCTTCACGGTTCACGCCCGCCGCAGATCCATCGATCGGTACGCACGGACTCTCATCTTTCTCTTCTGGATTCTCTTCTTGACTTACTTAAACAACTGACTTGTCTACGATTGTAGATGTTGCTCTCGACTCTCGAATCTGCATTGTCGACGAACGAGGAATCAGAGGAGCTCCTTTAGCGAGAAGCGAGCGACTCCGAGCCACTCCTTTCTTCCACCTACCAATCCGATTCCGCTCTACAGGATGCCTGAGCCAGGGTCTTGCACCTTGGTCTTTGTCCCCAAACATTTGGGTGAGGATGGAGGGAGAGAATCCACTCAGCCAGCCCAGTCATCCTCGCCTGGCCTGCTAAGCGAAGACCCCGCGGACGAACAGCTGCAAGAAGGAAATAATATACTTTCGTTTGCGAGAACATGGCTGCACAGCTGCAGAGAACTCCAGCCATTCAGCGTTGCAGGAGCGACGGTTTTGGCGTAAAGCGGGTTTTCAGCTGGCTGACAAGGGCCGTGAGGGAGGGTGTGGCCGTATCGTCGATCGACGACCACCACCCACCACCATTACCACCATTACCGCGCCGAGCCAGAGGGCATGAGAAGAAGCCTCCTCCCGGCCGAGCTTCACCTCTCTGTCGGTGTCTGTCTGTGGTCAGAGCGCCTCGCAGAGCAACTCAGGGAGCCCCAAAATGGCCGCCTACGACGATGATCGGGGACGGACCAGCACTCGATACTACGAGGACGACTACGACCGCTATGGAGCCGGCTTCGACGACGACCGCTACTACACGTACGAGGACGAGGTGGACAACAATAGACTCGTCGTGCGTCGCCGTCCCTCAGATGAATTCATCGCAGACACACGGAGCCGGTCGGCGGTTCCTCTCGACAGATCCGTCGACGCCGGCGCCCTGGTCGTCAGACGACGAAGCGTCTCACGCGGCCGCACCGACCGGAAGTTCCTGGTGCGACGGCCCTCGCGCCCGCCGCAGTGGGATCGAAGCCGCAGCCGCAGTCGCAGCAGAAGCCGATCCCGATCGTGGGACTACAGTCGCAGCCGCAGTCGCAGTGGGAGTCGAGGTCGCTACCCACCCCCCGGATGGAGACCCAGACCCAGACCCATCCCGCTGCCGATGCCGGTGCTGAGACCCCCTCGAGCACCGCACGTCCGCCAGGTGTCACGGACGACGGTGACCAAGTATGTCGTCGAGCCGGGCAGACCACATCGACCGGTACCGTTGCCGATGCCGATCATTGTTCCTCCTCCGAGGCCGACGTCGATCACCTTCATCCGCGTCCGGGTGACGGACATCCGACCAGAGACGTTGGATCACTTCCGCTACCCATGGGAGTGGTGGGATAGAGTGAGTACATCCGCCCCTCGTTTGAAAATGGGACGAGTAAAGGGGGCATATAAAGAAAAAAAAAGCAAGAGCTAAAGCTAACCACCATCACTCACACAAGGAACGCACCTGGATCATCATAAAACGCAGCTGCACACGCGAGGAGATGGAGATCCTACGCCGCCACACGCGCGAAGTCGTGCTCGTCTCCGTCTCGCGCAGAGTCGTCGTGTCTCGACCGGCGATCAAGAAGACCACGACCGTCACGACGTTGACGCCCAATGATCGACGACGGGATGATTTGACCGTCGTTAGGAAGAGGAGTGCGATTTTCTAAGGAAGACAAGATCAAAAACAAAAAACCCCTAGGGAGGTTCAATTGAATTTCAATACCTTGGGCATTAGGTATGTGTTTCTCGGGGGATCCAGGAGGGAGGGGTTGGACTCTTGTCTTATGTACGTTGGTCTTGGGATGATCCTGGTCTGACGACGATCCGGGGGAGGATGATGTGACCTATGAGTGACAGGACCAGAAACAGACTGGACCCGGCAGGGGAAACAGGGAGGATATCTTCGAGCATGCAAGTCATACAGTATGTATATGCACACACGTATGCCCAGACTCACGAGGCTGTGGGAGTTTAGGGGGGTTTCAATGATTGATTGCAATGGCCCATGATAACGACGATGACGATGACAATAGCGATGACACGGAGGAAGGACCGACAGACACTCTTCTTAGCGACGTTTGGATATTCCATTTGGTCAAATGACAATGATATCTGCGCTTTCTGCATTGCATCTATGCATTCATTCTTGATTCCGAATCGAACCTTTTTGGACAGCCCTCAACCCTTCCAAGGAGAGAGAGACATGATCCAAACAGCTCCTCCGGCCAATGCCAACGCCAACTCGCTCGCTCGGCTTTCGACTTTGACTTTGTTTTCAGATGGTATACATAAACCGGGGACTCTTGTCACCCAATTCAGCGACCTCCTCGTCGGTCATGCCCTCGATCTTGTGGTCCTCCTTGCCCGCGAGGCGACGCTTGTTGGAGATCTTGAAGTAGAAATGCAGCACGGTGAACAAGGTGGTGGACATGAGCAACAGGCCCAACGTGGCCGCGTAGCCCGGGTAGTAGGTGGGTGCGAACTCGTTGGTGAAGAGGAACGGGGCAGCCACACCCGCAGAGTTGCCCACCGTCAGTTGGAAGCCGCTGCCAAAGGCGCGTTTGCCGTAGCGAGGGTTGTTCGAGGTCAGCCAGGCCAGCGGCGTGCCGACGGCCGTGTAGCAGCCCATGGCGACCAGGAAGCAGCCCGCGAAACTCATGCCGGAGCTGTGGTTCGCGATCAGTAGGCAGTAGCCCAGCATCGAGGTCAGGGTGGCCGCGATGGCGAAGATGCCGCGGTGCTGGGTGATGTCGCTGACACGGCCGCACACGATATAGGTGATGGCACCCAGGCTGTAGATGGGGATGGTGAGCGCTTGGACTTCGGCCGTCGACCAGGTGCCCAGCTCGCGGATGATGGTGGGCAGGAAGACGCTGAAACTGTACAGCATCGTGTTGGAGCTGTACTGACACAGCGAGAAGGCGTAGATCTTCCAGTCGCGCATCCCGGCCTTGACGTCGTCCTTGTGCAGTTCCTGCGCCGACTTGGTCTGGCCGATCTCAGCCTCGCGCAGGAGGATCATGTTGCGCCGGTCCTCGTCGTTCAGGAACTTGGCCGTCGAGGGGCTGTTGGGCAGCACGAACGGCACCACGAAGCCCGTCAAGATCGTCGGGATGCCGTTGATCAGGATGATCCAGCGCCAGGCGCGCCAGCCTGCGTAGCCGTCCATGAAGCCAATCCCGTAGGCGACCAGCCCTCCCGCGGCGCCGGAGATGGCGGACGTCGCGAAGAAATAGGCAGTTCGCAGCGCAATGTTCTGCTTGTTGTAGAACATGGTCAGGTAGATGATGACACCGGGAAACATGCCGGCTTCAAAGAGACCCAGCAGCAACCGGCACGCAACGAGACCGGCCAGGTTCTGCACAAAGGCCGAGAAGGTGGCCACCACGCCCCAGGCGATGGTCAAGCCGGCCAGGTAGCGCGCAGGTTGGAGCCGCTTGATGATCATGTTGGAAGGCGCTTCGAACAGCTGGGTCGACTGTTAGCAAGACTACCTGGTAATTGAGAGCGAGCACGAGAACTTACACAGTCACAAACAAAATGGAGACGGCGAGCTGGTATTGCGGGCCCGTGAGGCCCAGGTCCTCTTCCATGCCATAGAGTCGGGCATTGCCGATGTTGACTCGATCCATGAAGTTCATCAGGTACATCCACATGATCATGGGGATGATGCGGACGTCCAGCTTCCTCATCAGCTTCCGTTCGGTGATCTTGTCGACCACTGGGCTGGTTCCGACATTTTCGATCTCAATGTCGCTCGGGGATCTCGTCCCGGTGCCACGGATGTCTTTCTCCGAGTCGGACGACATCTTGTGGGGATGTATTGACACGAAGAGAGAAGAAGAAAAAGAGTAAAGGTGGAAGGCGGTTGAATAGAATCTGGGGTATGTCCTTCGCAGAGAGAAAACCCTGAAAGCAGGCTTCCCCCCTGATCGAGAGAACTCTCACCTTTTTATACCCTCATTCTCTCATCTCGGATGAGTATCAACATCATTCATTTTTCGCATCCGGAGTGCCCCATCTGGGGGAACCGCTCAGTCCCGGAATCAGGGGAGTGCATGGCCAACGTAATTGCCATGCATTATGCCCCCGACGTGCGATAAGCCATGAAAGCATCTGCTGAAGTTGTGTCGAGAAAACGTCCTGGCACACGGGCTTGGACAGCCTCGCCCAGCCTCTCCTGTCGAATCCGAGGCTGGCGATCAGCCCTGCTTTCGCTTGGGACTGTCTTGCGCACGCATTGGCACTGCATGCGCCGAGATTGGCTTTGTCGCCACTTCTGCATATTGCTCAGGGCGACATCTGCACATCTTCATGCTGTTTGTACCCCAGACACGGGTCGGTGGAGCCCGCCGAGGGAATAGAGTCTTCTTGAATAATGCTGTCGCACGTCCGACGTCTGCTTGGGTTCCATCGGCGGTGGAGGGATTGGAGCACTGTGTTTCACCGTGTTGTTGACGTGCCTCCTCGTGGGTATTTGCCGAGTCTCTGTGGTATGTGAGGATAGTAAGGATGTATATATCATATCCCATCTCTTGCTGAGTGCAGGAAGAGAACAAGGAGGAGGGAATTGGGTATAGACCATGACGGTGGTGAACACTAACCAGTTAACCAGACCCTGACCGAAGAAGAAATGACATCAGCCCTCGAATCGTCCAAGGCTGAGGATGCTTTCTTGGTATACTGGGATGACAACATGTGGCCATGGCCCATGGCTTGACTCTCATGGCTTGAGCCCCAGGGTCTTTGTAATCCCCAATGGCAAATGCCCATCCACCACCCACCGTCGCGATTGCAGATTCGCATCCCCCACCGCCTTGGGTCTTGGGCCATGGCACGGTCATCATCATCAACGCCTTGACCCAGGTGGAAGGTTCTTCTCCACACCAACGACTTCTTCCAGATGAGGTTCGAGCTCCGCTGGTTGGCTGGGTATTGTTGATCCTTTCGGATCCGTGAAGATTCCATATCACGATCCAGTCTTCAGTCTTGACTGTTCTCCCCAGAGTCCCCACGCTGGCCTTTTGACACTGGCAGATGGATTTTTTCCTGGAGCTTTCAAGCCTTCCAGAACTGCAGAATCCAAACAGTCTCCGGTTCCGTCCGGTTCCGGGGCTGAGAATAACCTCAATGTTGAGATAGGGCCCCTCGTTGAATACCCCAGCGTCCGTCCCAACATGGCTTCTTCCCCGCCATCGTGAACAAAGGACGAGGAACGCTATACCCCCTTCCCTGTCAGGAGGCCGGTTCCGGGGTAATACATATCCCCCGGCCAGGGGGGGGCCTGATGAGGATAATACCTACCCGGGTAATGATCGTTGGCCAGACCAGTCTCTCTCGTGTCTTGCCATGGAAAGGGGACTGCCTCCGTGCCAAATGCTTATCCAGATTGCCCGTGGCTTCGCTTGAAGACTTTTGTTTCCGGTTGATATGTTCTGAGATGGCCTCAAGTTGCCCGATTAGGTGGAATATTCAAGACTGGCTCGGCGAGGACGCAAGCGAGTGAGTGAATGCCTTATGACGGTCCACGGCTGTCCAGCTGTCATTGAATGCTGAATCCTGGCGGACTGTCTTCCCTCAAGCCACTTCTCTTGGCCACACATGGGACCGTGGTGCGACCCGGCTTCCTGACGAGATAGCTTGTACTTCCCCTCGACTCTGAGAGCCACTGGTAGTCTCCGTACCGTGGAGGCAATCTTGGGGGTTTTCTCACTTTGAGCTCACTTTTGGCGGCAGTTCGTGGAGGTAGACCATCTCTTGTGGTGCCTACCGAACGAAACCATCTGAGCTGAAGGCACAGTCCAGATCTCTCGTGAATGGCTCAGACGGGGATTATGCGGTGCCGACAGAAAAAAATTCTGAAATTCATGGGATGGGGCCAGTTCTGGCGCTATCCAAGAAGTTTCGCCATGGTCTGCACAACAGCCAGCGCATCTTCACGTCCTTACCTGTCGCAGGTGAGAAAATTTCCATAAGGTTCTGAGACAATGTCGTGTGGAATTCAGTCTTCTTGAACATGATTAGCTTTGCAAAGGAGCTCAAATGTCTTCAAGCAAGGTGATAATGGAAGGTTTCTCATCGGTCAGTCTCTCCCTGAAACTTCCTGACTGCAACAATGCCCAGCCACCGCAGACGCCAACGAGAACCTCTGATGAGACTAATCATCGCTACTCGCCAATTCCGACGAAGATGTCACCTGTGGGGTTCGATGTCGGTGATAATGATGATGATGATGACTACTGTTGAATTAATTCCGTCTTTCGGGGTAGGTGAGGACAAAGAGGAAGAGGAAGAGACAGAGGAAGGAAAAAAGAAAGATGGGACACACCAATCCA
The DNA here is from genome assembly GCA_001599775.1 of Exophiala alcalophila. Taxonomy (NCBI): domain Eukaryota; kingdom Fungi; phylum Ascomycota; class Eurotiomycetes; order Chaetothyriales; family Herpotrichiellaceae; genus Exophiala; species Exophiala alcalophila. Next base: position 2,120,532 of record BCHY01000005.1, on the reverse strand, counting down.
GCACCTAGAATGAAGGGGATATTTCATTTTTTCGAAGGTGAGAAACAGTTCTCTTTATCGAGCAGCTGTCTCAGAGGTGCTCCCACCGTGGCCAAGGGCGGTGAAGAGTCAAACCTGTTCGCTACAGCCCACTTTTTGGAGATGATACACACCTGAGATACTCTATACAGGATTTTTCCGGTCGAACTAGAAAGAAAAAGGCAGAGCCAGTACCAGAAATCTCAATGCTTTGGCCACCAGGTCTCTTTTATGCTGTTTCATTCCATGAAACATAATTTCCATTTGATAAAAGCGGCGGTCATTCACGAAATGTCACTCAGCCGTATCAAAAAGCACTCCAGCGAGCATTCCAGTGCCAAAATATTCCATCTGTAGAACGTATCTGGTGGGACCGGTCTGAAAGCCCTATTTCATTCTCTCTCCCCAACAGACCAGAAGCCTCCCTGCTGCTGGTGTGGCGAGGCTGGACGAGGCTGAAGCGGCCAAGGAGCGGGTGAATCTCGGGGTCAATGCTCGGCAAGCTACGCCGGATTCGGATGCTTCTCATGAGATCATTCGATGTCGCTCGAGGCTTCCAGAAGCACCACCACATTGACCACTCACTCAAAACATATCAAGTGCCAGCTCTCCTCTACTGCGACAACAATGTCTAGACACTTGATTGACCACCGATAACATCTGATCGAAGGCGCCTGGCGCTATTCCATCCCATAATCCCAACCATGAACGCTGCAAAGTCGTCGCTCGTTCGGCGAGCAGTTCCCTCCCGATCCTTTCCCACGCCGCTAATTCGACAGAGACTCACTCCTTTCCTGGTGGCGGGAGCAAGACCAGCACTTATCTCTCGATCGGTACTCCCAGCCATCACCTCCGTTCGAACGTATGCCAATGGACGACCTCATCCGCCCGGTGGCACGCACCGCATGAACCTGGGAGGAGAGCCTGAGAAGTCGGCACTGGAAGAGTATGGCGTTGATTTGACGGCCCGGGCGAAGGACGGTAAACTCGACCCGGTCATTGGAAGAGATGCAGAAATACATCGAACCATACAAATCCTGTCCCGACGAACCAAGAACAATCCTGTCTTGATCGGCGCAGCTGGCACCGGCAAGACCGCCATCCTGGAAGGACTGGCGCAGAGGATAGTGAGAGGCGATGTCCCCGAGAGCATCAAGAACAAGCGAGTCATCTCTTTGGACTTGGGTCAGTTGATTGCCGGTGCCAAGTTCCGGGGTGATTTCGAAGAAAGGCTCAAGAAGGTTCTGAAAGAAGTAGAAGATGCCCACGGAGGGGTCATTCTCTTTGTCGACGAGCTGCATACTTTACTCGGGCTTGGAAAGGCAGAAGGATCCATTGATGCCAGCAATCTGTTGAAACCCGCTCTTTCTCGCGGCGAACTCCAATGCTGTGGTGCTACCACGTTGAACGAATATCGACAGATTGAGAAAGACGTTGCCCTAGCCCGTCGATTCCAGCCCATCCAAGTCGGTGAGCCCTCCGTTCAAGATACCATTTCCATCCTGCGAGGCATCAAGGATCGTTACGAAGTCCACCACGGTGTCCGGATCACAGACGGTGCTCTCGTCGCCGCCGCAACCTATAGCAATCGTTACATCACAGACCGCTTCCTCCCCGACAAAGCCATCGATCTGGTAGATGAAGCCGCATCCGCTTTACGACTACAACAAGAATCGAAACCGGACTCCATCCAGAAACTTGATCGAGAGATCATGACCATCCAGATCGAGCTTGAATCTCTGCGCAAGGAGACCGACATCGCTTCCAAGGAGCGGCGGCAGAAGTTGGAAGAAACCCTCGCGGAAAAGAAGGCGGAAGTCGATCGACTGACGGAGATCTGGGATCGCGAGAAGGCCGAAATCGAAACCATCAAGCGCACAAAGGAAGATCTCGAAAAGGCTCGACAGGAATTGGAGCAAGCCCGAAGAGAAGGCAACTTCGCTCATGCGGGCGAGCTGCAGTATGCAACGATTCCGAGACTCGAAGCTCAACTGCCTCGAGAAGGAGAAGAAGTCACGACCACGACCAAAAACGGAGACACCTTGATCCACGACTCAGTAACCGCCGACGATATCGCCAACGTTGTGAGCCGAACGACCGGAATTCCAGTCACCAAACTCATGGCTGGTGAAGTCGAAAAGCTGGTCAAGATGGAGGACAAACTACGGGAGCACGTCCGAGGCCAGGACGAAGCTCTCACTGCAGTCGCAAATGCTGTTCGAATGCAACGAGCAGGCTTGAACGGTGAAAACCGACCCCTGGGAAGCTTCATGTTCCTCGGACCTACCGGCGTTGGCAAGACAGAACTCTGCAAGCAAATCGCCAATTTCCTCTTCAGCACCGAAGCCGCTGTCGTCAGATTCGATATGTCCGAGTTCCAGGAAAAGCACACTGTCTCCCGTCTCATTGGAGCCACGGCCGGTTACGTTGGCTATGAAGATGCAGGCCAGCTGACAGAAGCTGTACGACGCAAGCCTTACGCAGTTCTTCTCTTTGACGAGTTCGAGAAAGCGCATCGGGACATCTCGAGTTTGTTGCTGCAAGTACTCGACGAAGGCTTCTTGACCGACAGTCAAGGCCACAAAGTCGACTTCCGCAACACTTTGATCGTCCTGACGAGCAATCTCGGCGCAGAGATCCTGATGGGCAGCGGCGCAAACGTGGAGAATGTGACGCCGGAGCAGAAAAAGGGCGTCATGGAGGTTGTGCAGGCGTCTTATCCGCCCGAATTCCTCAACCGAATCGACGAATTCATCATCTTCAACAAGCTTTCCAAATCCGCACTGCGCGACATTGTCGACATCCGGATTCGCGAACTTCAAGGTCGTCTTGATGACCGCCGGATGACCCTCGATGTCTCCTCGGACGTCAAGGATTGGCTGTGCGAGAAGGGCTACGATCCACGATACGGTGCCAGGCCATTGAACAGATTGATTCAGCACGAGATTGGAAGGAAGTTGGCTGATCGGATTATCCGTGGGGAGCTCAAGACGGGTGATCTCGCCAAGGTGGTCGTTGCGGAGGGTGGTGATGTGTTGGACCTGGAAGTGACGGCGAAGGCGCAAGCTTGAGCTCTGAACACCAGGACGACGACCATCTTCACGACTGACTGACCTTTGGTCTGTGGCCGAATGAATCACTCTCACCCTGGCCGACGACCTTGAGGGGCCCATCCTGATCATCTGGACTTGAGGGGCACCGCCCTGTGAGTCGCAAGCCGCTTCACCCACCGGGTATCGCCCGCTCTGGGCCCGGCGGGCGGATCTTCGGTCTCCGACATTCGCCTCAGATTGACGCATCCCGCAGACATGTGGCATGGGATCTGCACGAACTGCGGGCCTCGTCGCGACTTGTTCCACAACTCTCCATTCCGCCCTTCCTCTCCTCTTTTCAGCATGCATTTGACGACTTACCCACTCACTCGCTCACTCACAAAATGTACGATTAGAAAAAGATACCCCCCCCCCCCCCCCCCACCCCTTGGATAAGGAACCTTGAGCTGGACCTGGAAGTCCAGATGGGAGCAATCCTGTATCGACCTGTGTAGGGATTGCATTTGCATTTGCATCAGATGTGTCTAGATATTTGTATTTGTATATGTATGTTTACGCAATAAAAATACCTGTCTATCTGTTCCTCTCTCTCGTCTCTTGTCTCCTTATTTCAATGCTGTAGGACGGTACTACGTCATGTCTTGCCACAATGACGGAAATTGAGGTATTTAGCTACGTACATTAAGGTATCAATCATATCAATGATATTTCGCACAGGTTGCAAGCACGGGGATTATTTTGCTCGATTAAATAAAAATAACAAAATAAGGTATCTATCTATCTACATATACACATACATATACACCCTCCAATATCTATATCTACAGTACGTACTCGTACGAATGAGTCCCTGACTGTATCACTGGGGACGAATGAAGCGCGGATGGCCCGGACCATCCATCATTGACGTGTAAACTCAAAAAGTGTCCCCCACACCCCCTTTCTCGTACTGGGACTCTCTTCCACTCTTCTCTGACGACGAAACTGTTTCCACACCCAAGACTTTCGTGTCGTTGAAGGTCGTGGCGTGGTAGGGAGCGAGAAGGCCCTCTTTCCGACACGTCGTTGTCGATTCAGAGTGACGAGTACGTAGTTTCGACGTGAGTTCGATCGATCACGGCAAAAGTCGGCGATGCCGTCCCTTCTGGATCCCGGAATGCTCCAGATACCGGGGGGTGTTGGTACGATGGAACCGATCCATCTCATTTCTGCAGCAGGCCTCGTGGGTGCAGTTTTCCTGTGGCACACAGCGCGATTGATTCTGCAAGTACGAGTACGACCGGGGGTCTCGGGCTGCATGTCGAAGTTGACTACTACTACTAGTAGTCGGTTATGGTGTTGGCTTATTTTAATTCCATGGCAAGAGGTTAATTCATCTTGGTCCTTGGAGGAGACAGTCCGATTGGTGCTTCAACCTTCGCCGGCGATCTAGGCACGGGCAGAAACATCAGACTTTGATGCTTCTATGGGTGCGTTTGAAATGTCTTCCTGCCCCCCCGCATAGGAGATGTCTCTCAGAAAAGATGTGTGTCAGGAAGTCGAGGACTCGGTCAACCCCCTGGAAAGGTCACTGGCGCGAGAAACGACAGGCAGGACGTGACAGGTCGATATTCGCCACCGGGGCAAGAAACGTCTGTGTGGAAATGTTGCAAACACCTCTGTTCACTGAAGATTTGAGAGAAGCCGAGGCACATCGATAGAGTTCAATGTTGAATCGCATCTGTTCCGCTGTTTATCTTGCGATGGGATACACCATGAAAGAAGCGGGTACGAAATGGTTCGCACGGCAGGGCTGGATCTCGATTCCAGGTAGTAGGACTGTGACTCTGTGAGTCTGCGGCCGGCGTAATCTGGGAGGTGACAGGCTGGAGGCGGTTATGTACGTAAAACTCGACGACCCTCAGCCAAATCTTAAAACAAGTCTGTTGAGAGGCGTGACTCGCGAGACCTCAGACCTGTGTCCTGTGGTCCAGAGAATCTCCAGAGTGATACTTTCCATCGTTTCTAGTGAAGGTGGTGATGGCTGTGTCGCGTCCCTCAATGGAACAGGGACTCCAGAGCGACTGCCGCTGACCGAGGTTTCCAGTTCGCGGGATCGTCCCTTCTCCCAGTGTCGCCCAGCGATCATCCTGCAACTCGATTTGGCAGAACGCTGAAAGCCTTATTCAGGGGCCAGATCGGTCGGCCCTTCCCCAAGTGGGCCCATGGACGGCGTCGTTCGCGAGCACGAAGCATTGCATTTGTGCCGCGGGTCCTAGGCTCCTAGCGCCGACCGAATTGAGGGACAGAGCGAGAACAAAAGCTGGATACACTTCGCTGGGTGATACATGAGATAAGCCATACGGGCTGGACAATGATCGAAGGGGTAGACGCAGCGACCTGCGCCGTTCCCTCTAGGCAGCCTGCGGTGCGAAACCAGGACCGTCGTTGTCCCAAGTTCTCAAATTCCCACCGGCGTGGAACGGGCGTGCATCAGGACCTGTGCCCGTCGATGTATCGACCAAGTACGTAGTCGATGTGATACCTCGCATGGATACCTGTATGAGAAGATTTTCTCGTGGCCTGTTGATGTTGCGACCTGTCTGGGATGTAGTAACCGTCTCCAGATGAAAGATTGGCCAAGGGGGAAAATAAAAATGAGAACCGTGGCCGTCTCTCATCAATCGAAGCCTGGAAGAATGGGCGCACCCCTCTGGCGTCGCCAAAAGTTGGCTCTCTGGCCCCATTCCGGGGTGAGAAGCCAGCCACCCCATCGTTCCAGAACGGTGGAAGAGAATTCCCAAGAGATCTCGTTCAACCAATCTTCTCCCCATATTGTCATTTGTCCAGTATCCGGTATGTCACAGACCATGATGCATGTCTCGGTCAGGAAAGAGTTGGCATTCGCAGGTCCAACTGCAATAAGCCGGTCTCTGAGTGTCGGCGAAGGAACCATGTCTATGTAGGCATGATGGGGAGTGGAGAGTTGAAGTTGTGTGGGTTTTAAGGCGGTGGGAAGGGCTGGTTCTAGGGCGGCCAAGGTGGCCAAATGTGTCTGAGGATTCGAAATGACTGGAATTTCGAGAAGAGGCGCAAACATTTGATGAAGTGACCGGCGGATTTCGCGGATGCTGTTGGGCACCACAACCACAAGGTGGCTATGGTCAGTACCGGCGGTTGGCATAGGTGCTGACGCTGGAGGAGGCATAGGCGCAGGGACAGCGACGGCGGTCGGAGAATAGGACGACGAAGGAACCAGTCCCACGGCAGCTAGGTAACCACCAGAGGCAGCTCCATAAGTGTTATATCCTGAGGGCGAGCTCCTCAGCTCGACCGGGCTCACAGTCGGACCAGGTGAACTTGTCTGCGACCCGTAGGCTGCCTTTAAAGACTCGTTCTCCTGAAGAAGGGCCTGGTTCTCGCGACGAAGGCGCTCGACTTCTTCCCCTTGGAAGCTGCTCAGTTCCTGCTGGGCGGCCTCCAGTTTGCTCAAATGCTCCTTGCGCCTTTGGCCTGGTGCTGTTAGTGACTTGGAGGAAGGTCTGCAGCGAGGCGCAGGACAACTTACGAAAGACTCGCTGGGCATTGCGGTTGTACTCCCTGGGACAGACAGCGTCAGTGCCACTGCGGCAAATGCCTGGCGTAGTAGAACACGACCAACCTCTTCTTCGCCGCCTTGCTTGCTTCGCTGCCAGACTCCGACATGGCGATAATCTGAATGACTTCACTGTTCGTTTGATGGACCACCTCTGTGGCGACCGACATCATTCAAGTACCTTCAGCCGGCTTGAGCGTCGATGTGTATTCCGTCGCGCAACCCGAAGTACGTAAGGCCGGGCGCGAAGGGAGGATCCGCAGAAGCAACGGGCTGCCGAGCACGCAAACCCTCCGCTGACAGGTTTCCAACGACCAGAGCTGAGGATGGGAGAGGGGCGCGTCAAGAGGGTAGCGCCCGGTATGGAGATGGCGAACCGTTGAGAAACAAAAGGGAGATGAATCGAGCTGGACAGGCCAAGTGTATCAGGTTTGATTGGACCGCCCGGGTCTTCAAGGCAGAATAGCGCAACGGCTGCGCTGCGAATGGGCAGGTTTAATCGAATGTCAGAGGACCGTGGACTCGTGGAGGCGTGGACGACGAGTCGGGACCTGAGAATTTGCGAAATAATGTCCTTCAGGTCGGGATGGGGAGTCGGGACATTTGGCAGAGATGAGACTGCCCTATATCTGTGGAGAGCGGTCCGGTGGTGGTGGTGGTGGTGGTAGTAGTGCCCTGATGGATCTGCGGCCGGTGCGTCGTGACAGGCGGCGGACAGAAACCTTGGGGAAGGTAAATATTCGCAATACTAGTAAGGGACTTAGTCGTAGTGCTACTCGTACTACTAATTGCAGACCCAGTCAGCTATTCCGAAAGCGAAAGGGGAGTCGGAGTCGCGACTCGCGACATCAACTGGCAACTGGTCTTTGGCAACAGAATCCACTGGGTGGGTGGCTGACGCTCAGTTGTTGGTGTAGGGGAAGCGCCCGCCAGTGGCAGCGCAGCGCAGCGCCGGCTTGGGCGGTGCTTTGACCAGTAGGCACCTGCCGGGGCGCCCTGGGAATAGTACTCGTACTAGGTACTCTACTTTACCAGGTAGGTAGGTCCTGTATGCTTGATCGAGATTTGGCAAGCGGTGCCTGGTCCGGCTTGGGAATGAGGCGGGCATGACATGGACAAAGCGATTGGAAAGAGCCCGATGGAGGACGCCACGGACCAGGCGAGCAAGGGTTTTCTCGCCTGTACGAGTATGTACAGTACCTTACCTTCTCTAACGAATCCTTGGTCCGAAGGCCGCGGGGCCTTCAAAGTTCAGGCTCGTCAGATGCAAGATCGCCGGAATCCACAGGCCGGAGCCGCCGCTCGGCAGGGAGCGAGCGCCTTCGAGAGCGATGAAGTAAAGTACTCGCTCGTAGGAGAGTAGTACTCCATACCTGAGTGAGCACGACTAAGATTCGGCCACAGGTGGATGCCGCTTGACGATGAAGGGTGTGGCACATTCATCAGTGACATCTCCGAGCTCCATCAGGCTCCAATGCTTCACGCTGATGCAAGCCTCCGAGGGATGAGCCGAGGCCGCGAGCGCCATGGTTGCGACAAGCAGTCTGGAGTCTTGACTCTCGAGTCTCATGCCCTTGATCCATCGATTTGCTCGGCCTTTGAGCACTACGTAGTACTACTCGTAGCTACGTATGGAGTTTGTCCCATTCTTTCTTACGAGTCGGAGGCGGCCTCCTTTAGACAGGCGCACTATTACTCTAGGGGAAGACCAGACAGTCGTCTGCCATCCATCCTTGATGACGAGATCTGTTAGAAGCAGCGTGTGAATGATTCTGGTCTACCGTCGCCTTCAGCCGAGGGAGCCTCCTCATGCGGGTGTGATGTGCCGTCTTGGGTTCTTGCCACGCGGTTCAGCTGGCACCATAGCATTGGAGACGAGACGTCGTAGGGTGGCATTGCCGGCACGATCGGCTAATGACTTCAGCTTTTCGGATCATTATCTTCGATCCAGGCGAGTGACAGATGCCCAACGTCAGGGGTTTGAGCTGATGTGTGACAATACTCGAAGCGGTCGGAAAAAAAAGGAAGAAAAAGGACGAAAAAAAGACGGTGTTGGACGCTCGTACGCCCGTGGCCGTGGGTCGCTTTGACGATTTGCTCTAGGCTCGACTCGTCTCAGTCTGTGTACTCGTAGCATTGTCGGTAGTCTCCGTCGAATTTAGTTCTGGCGTCTGACATTTTTGCTTGACTTAATTCTCCGCGCAGTTCGGCTTTGCAATGCCAATGTCCGCATTTTTTTTAGATGGTCAGGCTCTGGCTAAATTCGCCGTAGAGGCCCATCGCGAGGCTGCACTGGCCCACTGGGACCTCCCCGCGGTTCGGTTCGGCTGGTTCGATGACCCAGCTTCAGCTCGAGAGGTACTCGAGTACCTCCGATCCCTCGTACTCTACCGTCGACCGTGGGTGGGTCTCATAGATCAATGTCATTGTCGACCCTGGTCGAGCTGGAACTTGGGAGACGGGACAATTGATGGACCCAGAGTCTTGGACTGGCACATCAGTAGTTAGCTCCCCGATGCTGTGCGTGCTGCCAGCTGGTCCCCGACTGAGTAGCCTCATTATGGGAGACACGGCCCTTTGACCCCTGGGTCGCTCAACTGCTGGCTACCCCCAGATTTGCCCCTGGACCCTACGTATTGGGCGTGGCATGCAAAATCCAAAATCGCGTGCCAGTTTGTGAGCGCGGATTGAGCAAATCCGACTGGCTAAGGAGGCTTCTTTCTGGAGCCCGCCCGCTGCGTGCATGATGCAAAGCTATTATTGTACAGATGTGAGGAGGCTAGGGCCTATTGGAGCGAGTAGGAAAGGGAGGAGAGACGGAGGAGACACCAAGTCCAGCTGGCAGCTGGTACTGCCAGGGCCCAGGGCTCGGGCCCTAGCAGCAGGTGGTTCTGGTGGAGCTTTGATCTGGTGGCTGAGGGCTCAGGTCGCCCAGGTGTCACTTTCGGGGGAGGGTGCCGAGTCGCACTCGGGGTTGTGCAGTGCAGACTCTGTCTCGCAGTTCTCCGTCGCGAGGGAAACGGGAAGTTACGGTGGTCGCGACGGGACAGGGCAGGACAGGGCAAGTCTGGGGACGGTGACGGTGACGGTGACGGTGACTGGAAGATGACAGTGGTAGTGACGAGGATTCTGCACGGGTCGAGTATAGTGTACGCCGGACGGGAGGGATGAAGCCTGAATGAAGGAGGAACACGAGTCGTCGAGTCCAAAGCAATCAGAGGCTCAGAACCGCACGCAAAAGCATTTCCGCAGCCGGTGGAGTCTGGCACAGAGACTGTCTGGCCCACTATTGGCTGCAGCTGCCAGGTGCCTGGTGGCTCGTGGAAGCTCAGTGAGGTCATACCGGACAATTAGTTTTTCCGCACCCGGCCCAAAATCGCAAGTGCACGCGTAGTAGTCTGCGCGTGCGGCTGCCCCGGTGTGTGATGTGTGACGTGTCCCTACGCCTACTACTCGTAGGGAGCCACAGCTCGCAACCCGCACACCATTATTGGCGACGGAGAAAGACGGCACTGCCGGAGCCGTCGAACCTACGAGTAACTCTCTCCCGAGCACCTCTCTACTAGTACTCGTACAACACTACCAGGTACCTACCTAGGTAGGTACTACCTAACAGTAACGAGCATGACAGTCCCAACACTCTCTCATTTCCCCACTGCCGGAGCGGTACTCTACGCCGAATGCAAAGGAAAGAATGAAGCAATCAAACAACTCACTGCTGACGCCGCGGCCAGAGGATCGCGATCTCGGCAAGCCTCCTCCTGCCCCCGGCGCCAGGCTTGCCAGAACTTGGGCCCCCGTGCCTCTCTAGCATCTAGGTACCTGGTAGCCATAGACGTGACGCCCGAACACCCCTCCCGGGCGCCCGGCAGCCTTCAAGCGGACCTTGCGATCTTCCCCAGCAACCTCAAGGAAACCGAGCCAACCACGAGGTTTGCATAAGGTACCTTACTCGTACAACCGAGCAGAGGGGGGTAGCCTAATCATACGGAGCCAGAGAACTTCTTCTCTCCTCCACCACACTTGCACATCGTCTAGACATTGGCATGTTGACATCCCCTGACGCTCGTCCTCTCGCCTGACTCATGCCGATAAGCTTCGAAGCTAAAGCAATGCTGCATGACGGACAGAACAGTCGAACGTTCGAGCCCTTCAAAGTCGAAACATCAGACAAAGAGGAGATGATTGACAGATGGATACTTGGGGCGTCGGCAAGGTTCTTTCCACCAAGGCAAAAGATCGACACTCCGCATGACTGTCGAGTCGTTCAATGCTATGTCGACATTATGAAACAATGCATTATGCTTACCGAGTCGAACCGCCCTGGTCCTAATGCTTTTCACCATGTACAGTAACAGCATATCTCAGGGCCTCCCTGATGGACTGTAAAGCAGGCGTTTCGGGCAAACTGGTCCTTTCCTCGGCCCTGAGGGATTGCATTTCCCGATGGAAAACTCCAAGCGCATGGAGCACCTGGTTTGCGACCGGCTTCCAATGTTCCATTTGGGATCGACCAGAGCGCCTCGCTTCCAGCTGCATTTCCTCAAAGTTATTATTCAAGACGGATCTCCGGCCACCCACAGGTCCACAGGGCCGATGCGGTCCAGCCCTGTGTAGCGGCTTGATCTGGCCATCCTCCTGAGAAAGAGCTTGTCCTGCTTCGGAGAACCTCATTCCGAGCTCTCAGCCTCTCATATGCGCTCCCTAGTATCCATCTCGCGCCCACCAGCGCAACTCGCCTACAGCCTTTCCATTCCCCACTTGCAGATCGTTTCCATCTCAAGTTTCTCAATCCCCAAGCTGACATTGGCGTTGGCAGCGAGCCCGTCGGGTCCAAGAGTCGGCTTATTCCCGTGTGCAGATCATCAGGAAAGCAAGGGGCTCTTCGACCTACTCGTCGACAGACCAGTCTGCGAACCGCTCCAAGGATGCTGCCTCGCCCTGCGGAAGCGCACGACCATGGTCATGACCATTACCAAGAGACATGTGGATGTTGGCTTGTTGATTCGATGGCAGTGGTAAATGAGAGGCCTGTTGGCCCTGGATAGGGTTGACCATACGGTCCACACACATTCCCGAATGAATCCTTGACAACGAAGTCGGGACTCGGCAGGGGATGAAGGCAGTGTGAGTCGTGAGTCGTGACCATGGTTCCTTACCAGGACCGGGCATCTTGCATGTGAAACGCCACACACACTCAGCCACTTTCTCCACGTCCAGCCTCAAATTACTGTCCAATGAATCTGGTGTTTCAGCCCTGTTCGGCCTTGCCGGCTGGGCCCCGGAGCCTCAGCTTCTCTACAACCCCAGATGGCAGTTCGAGGAGATTGTACGTACAAGAATTGCGTATGTTCCGATTATACTTTCGTCTGCTTCTCCGAGCTGACTCTCTTCCATAGTTCCGAGAATGGATGCAGTCGGAGTGCCCGAGAGCTTCAGCAGTCGCAGAGCGTTGACCTGGCGTATACATGAGCGATAATTCTGTCTTTTCTTTTCTTTTTCCCTTCGTTGCCCTTTTCCACGTTTCCCTGAAGGTGGCGACTCATGAGAGCGGCTAAAACATCGGGGACTTCGAATCGACATTATTAGGAAAGGGGCTTTCATGAAGGCCATTCGACAGTGTGTCCACGTAAGACCTGAAGGGGGTCTGTGGCAAGGGCCTTTTGAACTTGGATTCGACATTCGAGTCTACCAGGAAGCTGTCTCCTCACCGTGGCTGAGAGCGCGAGATTGAATTGCAGTTGGTCGTCTCGGGTCCAGCAACAGCTTTGGAGGGTCGTCGATCCATCGATCAATCAAACCCTCTTAGCAATTGCCGCGAGCTTCTTCGACCTCCTGTGACTCTGTCCTTCTGCGTCGTGCCAAAAGGACCGATCGCAAACCGCCTCGGGTTCGAATCTGCATCCCTGCGACAAGGCAAATGAAGATGCTCGCAGCGTTTCGTCAATCGCCTCACCACTCACTCACCACTGATCCCATCATGTCGACGGTCGAACCTACCTGTATGGACGATCCTTTGAACCCAAAAAGTCTATTATTGGGCAGAAGAAGTTCCCGGAGCCAAATTGAACATCCATCCGCCATCTGGTGCCCTGGGGAAAAAGGGGAATCCCTCCCCTCAAATGTTCATTTGCTCTCGTGGAGGAACTCTCTCTGAAACTTGCAGTCAGAAGACTAAATAAGAGACCGTGCAAGGTAGGGGGTATCCATCCACAGAGGCAGGCCTGCGGATTTTGCATTCATTATTTTGTTTTGTTATCTTTTGCGACTTTTTTCAAGTACAGTACAAAGCTATTTTTGGGTTTTTGGTCATTCAAAAGTCCCCTGCGCTGAACCGCCCCCTGCTCTTTCTTGCTCTGAGCTCAACATCAATTAATGGCCCATGGCCAATCGTCAATGGATGATGCACGCTGTCTTCGTCATCGTTGTTCGCAAACCTGCGAAAAGATTGGCTCAATTTCCCCGACAAGCAACAAACAGAAGATTCAAAATCCTCGCTCGTGAGATGAGATTAATTGTAGGTAGGCTCTTTCTTTTATCCAACCCAGATCCAAATGATCCCTATGACCACATCCAGTCCCTTGCTGTCGGCACCGGGATACTTGTAGCTCCACATCCCGTCCTTCTCGTTGTTCCAAAACGCTCCGCTTGCGGCGTGCATGCCTCGGCGTCCACTGATTTTCTTCGTTTCGTCGCTCGCAGTCGACGAGGTCGAGGCATGTTGAATGATGGTGCTGTTGACGACGTACTTGAAATGGGGCTGAGGGAGACCAGGACCGGACACTGGCGGGGTGGTTTCTTCCACCAGGGCGCCCAGGACGTTGTTGATGATGGTGGTGTTCCAGGATTCCGTCTCTGTGTGCGAGTATGAGGTAATGCCCGAGAGAGCGGTTTCGCATGCCTAGTGTGCGAGAGCATAAATAGATCAGAAATCGAATTCCTCCCCAAGTGGTCGAAAAAAAACAAAAAGCCAATGGTAACCCGCCTCAAGAATCAAGACTTACCGATTCCGTGATCTCCTTGAGTCGAGTGTATGGCACAGGGGGCTGTACTTGTTCGGATGCCATTTTAGCCAAGACCTTGCCGCCTTCTGCGGTGATAGAAATGTATTCTGCCTGTCTCTTTCGAATGTACTCCTCCGAGCCGTATGCTCGTGCTCCGGCGGCGTTTGTTTGAGACGGGGCTTCCTCGACGAAGGGCTCGTGGTCTGACGAGGTGGCCGGGCGAACTGTGGTCACCGAGGAACCTGCACAGGAAATGTCGTCGCCTTTTCCACTACTGTCAACGAGGCTGGGTTCCTGGTTGAGGTCGAGTCTGTCTGTGAGGTGGTCGTGCTGTGGATGCTGCTCGAGCTGAGAACGGCCGCGCTCTTCGCCTTTCGCTCGGACCACGGTGAGCTCGTCGACGTGCGATTGCTCTTCAGCCTGCTGTCCTCCGCGGCGGTCTCTCTCCTTGAGCTCTCCCTGCCGGCGCTTCGTGCGGAGACTGAACGTCGAGGCCTTTCTGGCGAGTCTGCGTCGGAATTCGGTCAGGGTCAGCGGGTGGTCGGTGGTGGTCGCGGTGCTCTGGCTGACGGACGGATCGAGGGCTGGGTCAGCGCGGTCCTGAGGCTTGAGTAGTCGATTCCTCCGGCCCAATTTGCCTGACAGGTGCAAGTTGGTAGAGGATTCGTTGATGGTCGATCTGACCTTCCGTAGTAGGGTGGACATTTGGCCGCGTTGACGCAGTGCACGTGTCGGGAGCTACACAAAGAGGGCAACACTGGCGAGCGCCGGGCACGTGCTGTTGGTCAGTTGCCCGGGCCAGTCTGCCGTGGGCGCCGTCGGCGAATGAGAAGGCGCAGTCTGAGCAGGTGTTCAGCATGCGGTTCAATAGTTCTCAGGCTCGTCCCCCGTAACGAGCAGGAACCACAGGCAAAGCTCGTGAACGGTGGTGGCCCAAAGCAGGTACAGTCAATTTGAGGTTTCTTTTCTTTTTACACCCGTCAATCTTCTCTGCACATCCTTTTAGCTGCGACTCACTTCTCTATATCGTCCGGTGTGCACCAACCTGTATCCTTTGTCTGCTGCTTCACCATCCAGCATATCCATCAATTGGCATCAGGGGTTTTGGAGACAAGCGAGAGAGAAAGAGAGAGCGAGCAAGCAAGCTCCGCAGACAGAGCAGACACAACACAACACAGCGCAAGACACCTGATCGAGCTGCAGCTATCCGCAACCACACCCTCCACGGTACCACAAGCCTCTTCTCGAACTCCTCAGAAGCCGTCCCTTTGCCCTCCGCGTCCAAGGTTTGACCTGTGAACGGAGTCTTCAGAAGGAACCTCGGCACCAGAACTCTCACGCGGTTATCAAACAAGAGGTCGAACAATCTCTCGAGTTCAACGCTCCGAGTCGGTGAACGCACCTCCCAAGCAGAAGCAGAGAAAGAGAACGGAAGGCCCTATCTCGGAGAGACCAAGACAAACAGCACAGCGGTTGTTATCTCATCATACTCGCTTTCATCATCTAGCCCTCCCCGCAGTTGTACCACGAGTAACAAACAAGCATCAACATGTCCGAACAACCTCTGCTCCAGAGTGCTCCTGGTAAGTTGATCTGTCGCTGGTTACCCGGTTATGTCCAGCCCCCCGTCTGACCCGTATCTCCAGGCAAGCGCATTGCCCTTCCGACCCGCGTTGAGCCCAAGGTATTCTTCGCCAACGAGCGTACGTTCCTCTCATGGCTCAACTTCACCGTCATTCTTGGAGGTCTCGCCGTTGGCCTTCTCAACTTTGGTGACTCGGTCGGTCGCATTTCCGCCGGTCTGTTCACCCTGGTGGCCATGGCCGCCATGATCTATGCCCTTATCACCTTCCACTGGCGTGCGAAGAGTATCAGAGTAAGAGGGCAAGGCGGGTTTGACGACCGCATCGGGCCCACCGTGCTGGCTGTTGCCCTCCTCGCCGCGGTGATCGTCAACTTCATCCTCCGAGTCGTTGACAAATAGATCAGCAACCGACCATTACTGCCCAATTTGACAGTGGGTCGCTGACGTATCATGCGGAAGAAGTCAAGCATATGGTGGATGAAGACAGATAATGGTTTGAAGAGGGACGAGGCGAACCGAAGCAGGACAGAGGCGAGGAGGATGGGGCTACCCGGCGATTCCACGTGAGCTTGCATGTGTTCTCGGTTGATCGCGGGATGCGGATATCCGGGGCTCTGTTGAGTTCTCTGATGTACATGTCTCTGTTGCAAGTATTGGTTGGGTATTCACAGAAAGGACGTAGCAAAGCATAATGCCGATTTCACACAAACTCGTTGAATCCGCTCGTTATCAAGTTCGTAACTCATCTAATGGTTCCCGAATTTTCGGGATGCCCAGCTGTGCACCATTTTCCGACCGTGCCGAACTCCCAGGTTCTCTGATCCATTGCAATCCGACCCTGCAATTTCCCATTTCCATTCCCAATCCCAATCCCAAAGCCACTTCCTGGACCCTGACGCCTCGCCTCGCCTCGCCTTTGTATAGATAGATCCCCCGCTAGAAATGATCTCAGTACGGTTCCAAAAGCAAAAGCAAACGTAAACGATCAGCACAAGGCAGGCAGGCGTGTACGGCGGTGTCGAGGCGACTAAAACGAACGACCTCTGTTGCCGGTAGACCTCCCTCTCAACCAACACGCCGCCTATTGTCTCTTCACGTACCCCGGGGCAGGAGGGTAGCAGAGTTTCTCGACGGGTTCCCGGGCAGACGGCTGTGGTGGCGTGACGCTGGCGCAGAGGCCCCAGGCGATGAGGTTCCAATCCTCACCTCCTTAGGGCGGATTCGAGTAGTCGTTGAGGGCGACGCAGACGGCGCCGCGGTGGTGGCCGTTGTATTGGCGGATGATGCTGGCGGTGCCCAGCTCCCACAGGCGGGCGTAGTGGTCGGAACACACGGTGACCAGGTAGGCCGAGTCGGCGCTGAAGGCGCAGTCCCACACCCAGCGCTGGTGGTTGTCCAGAACCACGTCGCAGGGCAGCGGGCGGCGGATGGTGATCAGGTCGGTCGTCGCGCGGAATGACAAGGCCGTGGATGTGCCGGCGGCGGTCAGGGAGGTGGAGCTGCGTGTCGGGCCGGCGCTGAAGCCGAACGAAGATGATTGACTGGGAACTTCGCCGCCTTTGCCGTTGTTGAGCGCGGGCTCTGACTTTGAGAGCTTCGGGGAGTTGTTCTGGGGGGTCTCGGGGTTGGGCGTGGTAGGTTCGCTTTGCAGGAGTGGCTCCGAGATTGCCTCCAAGTGCTCCTCGTTCATATCAATCCGCCATATCCGAACAGTATGGTCTGCGCTGCAGGTCGCGAGGAGCTTGATGTCCGGCGACAGCAGCAGGCGGGTGAGGTACTCCTTGTGAGCCTTGAAGACGCGACACGGGAGGAGGGTGGTCGAGTCGTGGTTTTGGTACATGCGCCAGATGTACACATCGCCCTGGAGCTGGAGTTAGAAGCGGGATTGTCTCTACGAACAGGGCGGCGACGGCAGAAATGATGCATAGTTTCAACTCACCAAGTTGTTTCCAGCTGCCAGCAGAGAGCCGTCACTGGCAACGCTGACACTTGCCATGGACACATCTTCCACGGGCACAAGCTGGTGGGTGCATTTGCTCTCGCCCAAGTCCCAGATACGAATGTTTCCGCCTCGATCGCAACTGACAAGCTCGCCCTGGTTCGGGTGGATGACCACATCATTGACCGGGTGCGTGTGCTGGTAGTTGCGCTGGATCTGGCCCGACCTGGTATCCCACACTCGCACAGTCATGTCCTCGGAGCTCGTAACCATCCATTTACCCTCGCAATGGAATGCGACACCCGTCACATTACTAGTATGCCCTTCAAACTGCATGATCGGATTCGGATTGCTGGACTTGATGTCGTAGAGCCGCACCATGTGCCTGCCCGCTGCGGCGAGGAACTTCTTGTCTGGTGTGATACATAGTCGGTTGACCTGGGATTCGGGGTGTTGGATTGTCCGTGAGCATATTCCCGACAGGGCTTCCCAGAACCTGTGCCAGATCGTGTAAGTCTGAGGGGGGTCGACGACGCAGAGAGAGGAGGGTGAGCGAACCTTATGGTATGATCATACCCAGCTGCGGTACAAGTTAGCAGGCCCTTTCTGGTGGACGATGAGGAGTTGCTGCAGCGTTACCTGTACACAAGATGACGCTCATCGCGCCTTCTGATCACACTGCCTTTCTGGTCTGTGTAGCAAGCATCTAGTACCCTAGGAGTCCTTGCGCCGGCCTGGACTCTGCACGCTGACTGAAGTGTGTAGGTAATGAATGTTGCAGGTGAAAGAGTGGAACGCGGGGAGCAATCCATGTTCAGTGACAGTGTGATCTTTAACAAGCTCATGCCGCCTTAAGCAATGCCTCTCTAGCCTGCGGGTTTGGCGTGTTGGATTCCTCGCCGCTGTTACAGATCCCGGAGCGAATCAGCGCTGATTCTGCGATAACAGCCTTGCCCAGCCTTATCCAGCCCTATCGTCTGCACGTCTGTTTGGCTGTCTTTCGACTTCACCCCTTCGCCCTCTTCACTTGTTTGCACCCAGCACCAACACGCCGCTGCAAACCGAGCCCGAGAGCGGCCCAAAGCGGCAGTCAGTGGACTTAGCTGCCATGGCTCGCAGAAGAATACATGAACAAACGGTAGCGATGGTATTGTAACCACGCTAAGCCCGCTACGCCTCACTGGCCTATTCACTTCTCGTCGCCTGAGGCCAGCACCAGGGCGGAACCAATCATCAACTCGGATATCCTCAAAGGAGACGGAGCGGAGATCTCTTCCAGAGCATAATGAGAGATGGGGCGAAGAAGGCATCTGCGCCCCCTCGAGGGGAGGTCCGTGGTTGGAGGGATGGAGGTCCTCGTCGTTTCTGGGTGTCAATGGTCCGCGCCCTCCACGACAATTAAGGTGTCCGTGTCCGTGAGGCGCAAGACGTGAAATTCGGCCAGTCTTGCACGGCGTGAGTCAGGCAGAAAGGTATCTCAGTCTTCTCGTTCGCTACCAGATTGGCGTCCTGTCTCTAATTCGCCCTGCAGAAGATCTGTTGGCCTGACGATCTTTTCTTCCCAGTAGGTCCTCACCACGACGCTCTGCCCTCGTCGTCTCCCCCGGTGTCTTTATGGCTCTCTCTCTCTCCCTCTCAATCTCAGTCTCCCGCCTCGCATCGCTCGACCGTCTTCAACAGCCAAAACTTCGTCCATCGTCACTTTTCTCGCAGTTTTCCTTCATCCTGCGAGATTTTAACGGCCGCTCATGGACAACGCAAACTCGACCGCTTTTTATCATGCAACAGTCGAGATGAGTCGCTCTGGACCCATGGACAACCGAAGTTTGACCGCTTTTGATTACGGACCAACCGAGATGGGCGGCGGTGTGCCGATGAACAACGTCAGACTGATGAACAGCATGACACCCATGGACAATACGATGCCTATGGACAATATGGAATTCATGGACAATATGACACCCATGAACAACATGGAATTCATGGGCAGTATGACACCCATGAGACCGATGAACAACATGGAATTCATGAACAATATGACACCCATGAACACGACACCCACGAACATGACACCCATGAATTACATGACACCCATGAACACGACACCCATGGACAATACGATTCCTATGGACAACGAAGTTCCCATGATGGATACCTTTTCTGCTCATGCAGTCCACCCGTTTACACCCGGTCCTCATGGGCTGACTGACGACCTGACACAACGCATCAATCAACAACAAGAGCAAATCAAGGCGCTCCAGCTCCAGAATAGCATGCTAGAGTCCGACAAAAAGGCACTTTCCAGCGATTTTGAACTCAAAAAACAGGCCCTCGACAAACAGGTTGCTGATTTAGAGGCAAAAGCGAGAAGACTTTGTGTCATTCTCAACGGTGTCAGGGGGTACAACAACATGTTGCGTGGCTGTTACAACTTCGAACTCAGAGCCAATGGTCGTCTCCAAGCCCTCATTCCCGGAACACAGCAACATGCGATCTTGTGCCAAAATGGCCCGAAATCGCAAGTACAATTGGATTACGAAGAACGACTGCGCCAATATACTGGCCGTACGATCCCCCACGACGCTTCCTTACTCACTGCCCAGCCTCCCGGCGCGGACTACCTACCAGATGCGCCACAAGCCACTCAACAACCTGTGTCCCGAGTCACTCGACAGCCTGTACCCCGAGTCACGCAACAACCCGTGGCACAAGAGGCTCAAGAGCCTGTGCCAGAAGCGGCTCAACAACATGTGCCCCGAGTCACTCAACAACCTGTCGACTTGACCAATGATGATGATCACGTTCCAATCAATGTGGACTTGACCAATGATGATGATCAGGTGACAACCAATGTCAGCGCGACAGACAATTCGACTCCCTCGGCATCCCCGGCGATGAAGCGACCCAGACCCACCGACGTCCAACCCGTCGACGTTCACTCTCTACCGCCCTCTCAGGAAAGTGTGGTCCCTCCGGTGGAACCTGTCAATGTCCCGGATGCCTCTGCCAACGAGCCGCCGGCGAAGCGTGTCAAGAAAGATCGCTCAACTATGGCGTGGATGAGGTCGAGCGCGAACGAAGCACTCCGAAAGGCGCAAGGCATCTTGCTGAATCCCATGGATGAGTTTGCCAAAGAACATGGTGAAGTTCGTTTAACTGGATTTTCCGATATGTCTACCACCGGGCCGGCGCAAGCTACGACTTCTTTCTCCACGGTCACCGAATGTCAGACTGGCAAGGATACCTCGTCAACGGATGCCATGCCACGCCCTACTGCAGCGGACCGTCGCGCTGCCAACTGCAGGTCGCGGCAAGCTAAAGCAGCTAAATCAACGAAATCAGCGAAACCTACGAAAGCCACGCGAGCTCGTCATTCTCCTCCAACTCCGACGGTGGAGTCTTCGCTTCCACAGACAGCCACGACGTTCTCCAGCAGCTCTGCCCTGCCAGCAAACGAGGATCTCACGGATTCGAGCCTTGTCCCCGACAACACCGGCGCCCATGAAAATATAGACTGGCTTCTGGAGAACATGGATGAGACGGTGACGGCCAAAGGCAGCACCCTCGAGATCATCGACCCAAGTCGAGAAGACACGACCCCAACGCCCGCGGTTGAAAGAAACAGCGCCGCCGACGACGATGACGACGACCTCGAGCAATCGTTTGCCGAGGCGTTCAGAGAGCAAGACGATGCCGAAGCCGCCGCCGCCTCGGCTGCTGGCGACGACGACGACGACTTCGACCTCGACCAATCGTTCGCCGATGAGTTCGCAAAGCAAGACGCCGCCGAAGCCGCCGCAGCTGCTGCCGCCGCCGCCGCTAGAAAATAGGAGGCCGAAGCCCAAACAATCAAAGGGCCCGCGACCGATGACAGCGCTATCGACGTCTCACCTCCCCTCAACGAAGTCGGAGACAACCCCATGCCAGACCGCGGATCCGAAAGCTCAAACTCCAACACCGACACCGACACGGACTCGTTGTTCGGCGGAGACGAAGTCCTCGAGCAGACTGAGTCCCAAACGACCGAGGGCTCCGCCATCGACGTCTCCCTTCTTCCTCTTGACAAAGTCGATGATACCACCATGCCGGAATGCGGCAACGATAAGGATGTCCTCATCGAGGACTTCGACGACGACGACTTGTTCTGATGAAACCTGCCACCAGACATCGACCGCGTACCTGATACGAGAGGCATTGGCATTGGTACCGGAATAGCTAAGGAAAACCCAGAACATGATTATCGGTATGAAACTGGCAACATGGTATGAGAAGGAGGATATGGAATACGACGGATACGATGGATACGATGTCGGTACGGGATGAATCATGGGATACGAAGGGATGGGATAGGATGGAAAACAAATGGGATGGGATTGTGATTTGACTTGTTTCTGTGTTCATTCGGGAGCTTGTTGGGCGTTTTTCTGTTCATATGGGCAATGGATGTTCATATGGGCAATGGGACATGGGCGCACACACACGAAAACAGGCGGGTTGCTTTTTGCTTTTTCATCTCATTCTCGAGCGTCTCGGTCTGGTTTGTTCGGAATTGGAGAAAATGGAAAAGGGAACGGAAAAAAAAATCGAGGACAAAAGCTGGCTGGCTGGTTTCGCTATCATGGTATTCTTTTTTGTATTCAATACAAATTCAACTACAAGACCAGATCTGCTCTCCGCTCCTCTCCTCTCGCGTGTCCGATCTATCGCTTTGTAGATACCAAGTGTACCCCTACCCAACAGGACGTGTTGAATGGCCGACGGAGCAGAGAGAAAGAACCTCGTCCACGCCTCCATCCCATCAAGTAGGACGACAAGGCACGTTGCTCGGATCAGCGTCTCTTCTTCCTTCCCAGGGCGCTGCGGTTGCTGCCGGCGCGACTCGCCTCGGACATGACGCTGGCGGAGCGTTTATGTGCACGCGCCGGAGCCGCAGGGGCCAAATTCTGGGTCGTCGCGGGTTCATCCTCACTGGCTTCGTCCTCGTCTTCCTTGGGACCACCGTCTTCGTCGTCCTCCTCGGACTCTCCTGCTTCTGCGTCGTCTTCGTCCTCGTCACCGTCGGCCTCGGCTTCGGCGTCAGAATCGTCTTCCTCGACCTCTGCCTCGGCGTCCTCTTCTTCCTCTTCGTCGTCTTCTTCGTCATCGTTTGACTCGGCTTCCGCTTCTGGCTCCTCGTCCTCTTCTTCGTCTTCTTCCTCCGCGTCACTGTCATTCTGCGGTTTCACGGAGGTTTCGGCATCCTCGTCTTCATCCTCATCCTCATCCTCGTCTGCGTCTGCTTGAGGCTCATCATCGTCTCCGTCTTCGTCATCATCTTCTTCTTCGTCCTCCTCCTTGTCGACACCTGTCATAGATTGGGTGTTTTCTTCATCGTCTTCGTCCTCGTCTTCATCTTCCTCCACCTTTGTCTCCTCTTCCTCGTCCTCTTCATCCTCATCTGCGTCATCATCCTCGGTAGGCTTTTGAGCTTGTGACTGTCCTGTTTCATCCTCGTCCTCTTCCGCTTCTGCATCGTCCTCGTCAGCAGCTGCTTTCACCTGCGCTGCCTTGGGTTCTGCCGGTTCACCCTTAACTTCGTTACTCGCTTTAGGCTTCTCGGCGGGAACGTCATCCTCGCCTTCGGCATCTTGATCATCCTCAGCTGGAGCCACCGACTCAACCATGGTATTGTCGATTTTCGAGTCGTCTTGTAACTGAGATGAATCAACGTCCATGGCTTCGCCTGCTGCGGCGGCGGGATCGGCTTGGTTGCCCTCCTTGGGCAGTCCCAATCGAAGACGCCTCGACTCTTCCAGGATCTTGATTTCTGTTGAAATCTTCTCGTTCACCTTGCGGCAATCAAGGAGCACATTGATTTCTGTCACCAGCCGCTCGAATTCGCGGCATACGCGCTCCGTCGGCATGAGGAGTCGAGCCGGGATACCCAACTCGGTGAGGGCGGCTTGGATCTTGGTGGTTTGCGTTTGGCTCTTGGCCATGGTGAGGCGATTGATCTTCTCGTGCCGGAATTGGACACCACTAGTGACCCGTTCCTGCGGATGGGATACACCAAAGCGCAACTCATCTTGAGGTGTCAAGACGCGCACAACCGGCTGAGAGGTGGATCCTTTCTTCTGTGGAGCAGCAGCCTCTTCGGCTTGCGTGTCTGTAGTATCTCGTCTGGTGTACTGGTTGGGATGTCTTCCCTTCTCCCATTTTTGCGCGTCGGTTGGCGTAGCTGAAGAAGGACCTGCTTCTGCACTTCCGGGGATCGTGGGGCGCTTCATCCTCTTTTCTTTGGCGAGAAGAGTCTGCAGCAGCATTGACAAGCCTCCAGAGGTTTGGTACATGGCTGTAGGTTGCTCTTCGCCTCTTTCCGTCCGCCTAATGGGTGCGACTGGCTCGAGTCTGTCATATAGATCGCTTCTCATCTTGATGAAATCGTCTTCGTTCTTAGTGATGCGGCTGAGCTCCTCAAGCAGAAGTCTCTCCTCATCAGCCTCGTCCTTGGTGCGCTCAAATAATTTCTCCAACATCGACTTCCTCAAGGCCTCGGTCTTTACGTCGAAATTGCGCATTTTCTCCCAGTCTTGAAATTCCAACTGCGTCATATTGCTGGCTGGAGTCTTTATCTCAAGCAATTTTGCCGAAATGGCGTAGTACCGCTGCTTGAGGGCCTCCTGAGACCGAGGCGGGTATTCAGACTTTGCGACAAGTTCACTGCCATTTGATTCTCCGTCTGGCGCAGGCGTACCGGGCTTAGAAATCTCCTTCGGCGTGTACCGGTCCGCAATAACGACCCATCTCAAGTCGTAATCTCGGCAGAGCTCCATTAAATAATCCGTTTCTGCTTTTGTCCAATCCTCAGATTTCAACAGGTTTTGGTACTGTTCATCTGTGTACGATGGGATAGAGACCTTGACGTTCCATTTGTGCGATGGAAACTCTTCCTCGTAGCGCATTTCTGGCAGCGCAGTGGTTTTGGATTCGTCTGTCATCTCAACATCGGTCGAGGCACCCATATTTGAAACGCTAGGAGGGCGTGCGGTTGAGCCAGGAATCGAGCGTTTCCAGTGTTTCAGCTGAAGCCCATCTGTTCTCGCACCATGTTGAAACGGGTTCTCCCCCCAATGTCTGGGTTTGAACATCTTCTGAGATATGGAGGGTCTCGATTTGTAGGATCGCTGTTCGACGATGGCGATGGGAGGAACGGAGTCGCCCATCAGAGCCTGGACTTCTCTTTTCACTCCCGTAACACGCGTCTGAGGTTCAAGGTGTCGCTTCTTCTTGGGCGCAGGCTGGCGGGGACCTGCCTGGCCCAGGTTCATGATGTCTCGAATGTCGCTCGTGGACGCCATGATGACGGTTGGTCGGTCGGCGGTCCGACGGCGAGATCGAGAGAAGGGTGCTGTCAGTCTCGTCGATATCGAGGAAGGAGTCCAGCGCGCGTGAAGGACAGAGAGAAGCCTGGGTGCGGCGCCAGACAAGTCAACAGATGTGAAGTTGCGCGCAGTGTCTCGACCCTCACTCGAGCGACTGGGCGAAGACGGACTTTTGAAATAACAGACCACGTGACTATTCTTCTATTTTATCACGTGACATTCTCGAACTCTTGGCGTCTCGAACTCCGCAAAGCGTCGTTGCGTCTCAGTCAGGGGAGAGAGACACAGTTTAATGAACATTTTGTCCATTGATCCTCGTGCTCATTCCTTCCCCTCCAACCACTTCTGCCCTGCCGCCCGTTTACCATAAGCAGGGTTTGAAGATGAGGTCCCTCCTCGCGACATTCGTCGCAGTCACTTCCTTGATTACCTCGTCGCAAGCCCTTTACTTCTTCCTCGACGGCACGACGCCCAAGTGCTTCTACGAGGATTTGCCCAAAGACACCCTGGTCGTCGGTATGGAAGCCCCTCCTGAGGCTCGGACATCAAGAGAAGAAAAAGGCACATCTTGCTAATACATGGCACCCACAGGGACGTACAAAGCCGAAGCATACAATGCTCAACTCTCCGCCTTCCAGGCGCGGTCAGATCTGGCCATCCAAGTCACTGTGGAGGAGACGTTCGACAACGACCACCGAGTCGTCACGCAGACGAGCACCTCATCGGAGACGATGTCAAAGTTCACTTTCAGCGCCGCCGACAGCGGACTGCACAGGATGTGCTTCACTCCCAGCGGGAACGGCGCAATCAGCATAGGAGGCTGGTTCGGCGCGGGTGCAGGGAGCACGATGGGCGGCGTCCGGCTGACAGTCGACCTGGCCATCGGGGAGACGTCCAAGATCGAGAGCGAAGATAAATCCAAGATCGACAACATCGTCGCCAAGGTCAAGGAGTTGAACGGCCGGCTACAGGACATCCGACGGGAGCAGGTCTTCCAGAGGGTAAGCCGACATTATTCCTTTTCTCTTCTTCCCCACCTGCCCAACACGGTTTCATGAATCCCACCCCCCCTCCAACAACGAAACTAACCATTCTTCCATCTTTAGGAACGCGAAGCCGAATTCCGCGACCAGAGCGAAGCAACCAACGCAAAGATCGTGCGCTGGACGCTGATCCAGCTGGGCGTTTTGGGCGTGACCTGCGCATGGCAACTGTCACACCTGAGGGCCTTCTTCATCAAGCAGAAGTTGACATAGAGAGAGCGAGACAAAGACCAAAAAGGAGCAAATGAGAAATCCCAAAACCCGCAAGTCCGGGTCCGAGTCGCTTTAATTGTACCAACACCAAATCAATCAATCATTGGGCCAAACCTCGCTCTCCCTCGCGCTCGATCGCTCAAGCGCGGGCGCATGTTTCCGATCCGAGAATTGCAGAGTATGAATGTGTGACCAACCCGAGAAGAGACGCACCCCACGAAACGAAATGAAAGCAGAGACCCCCAGTCTGGCCGCCGACGAGAGTAGCCAGCCATTCATGCTTGCTTGCTTGCTTTCCTTCTCGCACGTACGGGATTTGCTTGGGGTGCTGATCCCAAAGCCCCTCTCTGGACAGCCAGCACTCCGTCTCACTCTGCTATGAATTGCTGGGAATTGCAGCTCGTCTCGATCGCGGTGAATCGCACGCACCCTTCCATTTTGGTTCTTCGTTTCTTTCAGCAACGCAAATTCAAAAGCGTGTATACGAGCTACGAATGGAAGGGGGGTACATCCCAGTCTCATCTTCATTTCATTTTTTTTTCTCGTTCTTCCGCATTGTACATACAAAGTGATCCCCTTTCTGGCAATGGATCCGTCCCTTGATTCTGTACAAATACCCCCTCTCTCTCCCCCCCTTCTCTTTCTCTGTCTCTCTCTCTGTCGTTCCCAGCTTTTCTCTAAGGAGCTACCCTCGCTGACTTCTCGTCGAGAAGTAACCTGCTAAGTCATAAAAAAGAAAACCGCTTTCAGAAGGAGACAAAGCAGCCGCTCAAATTGAAACATCATGCCACTCGTGCGCAAAACTGACCCGCCCGCCTCTCTGCCTGAGTATGAGCAATGATGATGAAAGAGTCAAACAGCAAAAGCATGAGCGCTATCCGCCCAAGTCAATGTGTCGTGGATGCCGAGGAAGGAACACGATGCCGACCGCTCTGAGAGGAGTGTTTGGGGTTTTTCGGCGTCATGCTCATGGCATGGGAGTTCTCAGCCTCGCCTCTCTGGACCCCGCGACTCCACGGCAGCACCTGAGATGAGAAATTTGGCACTCGACTTGACCTTCCCGTTCTGATATTACAACATGAAAATTCGTTCTTCTTCGGCGTCGATCTCGGGAGGGCTGCAGAGGATCATCTCGTCGGTCTCTTGACGCGTGACCTTGCCACCGACGGCGGTAGCTGTGGCTGCGGCCGGGCTGTTATTGTTATCACCGTTCTCCAGGCCGCCGTAGGCTCCAAAAAGACCCAGCCAGAAGCGTTCCATGTAGTGGCCTTCCTCGGGATTCCTCTCCTCCATCGAGTGGAAGTAGTTGTAGGCGCGCTGGTAGACTTCGCGTGGGCGACGGTGGATGGTCTGCCTCGTGACGGCGAACAGGGCCCCTTGCACCCAGCGGATCTCGGCCGGCAGCTCAGGCTCAGTCCATCTCGATCCTTGGTCCTGAGGCTGCGACGTGGGGGTTCCGTGCAACATGTAGTTCCAGAACTGGCCGGGCGTGTGTGGGCTGAAGGCGAGACCCTTGCCACGCCGTTCGACCCAGCCAGGCAAGTACTTGATCCCATCCCAGTCCGAGAAGCTGTGGACTCTACCCAGGGGCAGGATCCCGCCTTGGGGTTGGTTCTGGGCCTGGGATTCGTGCGTGGTGAGCAGATCGGGGAGATCAGTGAGCCGTTTCGCCAGTCCCACAACCTCCCCGAGAGACAGGTCCGTATGTGCGGGCGTCCCGTCGTTTTCGTCGTGGATGTTGCCTTGGAGGAACAGCGTCACGTCTGCCAGATTGTCGTAGTTGTGAACAATGTGGTGGAGATATGTGTGAGACTCTCGCCCCCAGTTGGGCAAGGTCTTGACTTTTCGATAGATGGAGGGGTCCTCGGGCAGTTCACCTTTGCTGTAAACAGTGGCCTGACTGGAGAATGAAGAGAGCCATGTCAATGATTCGTTGTAGTGCGCGATGACCAGGTCGAGAGGCCGCGATATCGGGGTTGGTGGGAAGGAGGGAGAGGATGAGACAGAGGCAGACGGTGTGAGCTCGGGTGTGATCATCTTTGTCAAGCTGGAAGCCATCAAGACTGCGTGATTGATGGGCTGAGGGACTGATTGATTGGATCAGGCGAAAGATGTAGGACGAACAGATACCGCTGTCGGTACAACTGACTTGGGGGGGGCCTGGCCTTGCAGGTACGGTTCGTGTCAAGGCTTCCACCTCCCAGGAAGGAAATTGCGAATCAGGGAGGATAAATCAACCCTAGGAGAGTGCGAGCCTTGAAAGAAAAGAAGAGTGTACCTTTTGTGGGTTGGCAGCAGACAGATTCGCAGGTACTTGTTACTTGGCCACGCTGCTGACCACGGAACGTGGGTATATACTCACTCTCCCCACGATGTTTGAGAAGACATATATGACGTAGAGAGTCGAGACTAGAGAGAGACATGGCCTCAGGCCCTCGAGGAAGCGTCAGCCTGAGAGGAAGACCGTGGGCCTTTTGGCTGATGAGGCTTGTGCCTCAACCCGGGGAGGATTCCGTGTATTAGTTCAATCAATCCCGGTCGATACCCCCATGCGAGGCACAAAAGAGAAACGCCCCCCACGATCACTGATCGGATAGCGTGATAACGTTCTCAGCTGCCGCCGATGCTCCAGGAAGACCAGAAGTTGGCCTGCAGGTAAACCGCTCAAGGCGGAAGCGGGATCAATCATCTTTGCAGCAAGGAGACGCAAGGACGACAGCCCCCACGGGGATGAGGGCATTGTCGAGCGGGATGCCTGGCCATCGCAGAAGACTGCGGAACATGATTAGAGAATGATGTTGACTTGTTGGGCGGGAGAGCCAGCTGGTAGACCTATCAGCGCAGCAGTTGTACGCCCAGCACAAGCTGCGAGCCTATTCGAGGCGGGGCAACTGTGAGAGAGTCTCTCTGTGCGCACGAATTGCAGAGACTGCACCGACTGTAAGAACTGCGCGCTCGGCCAGAGTCCACGCCAGCCCACTATCTGCGGCACAAGCTAGCGAGTGCCGCGCGTGGCGGGAGGATGGTGGCACGATCGGGAACACAGGCGCCTGAACGTGGAGCGTCTTGATAGGATTTCTGAGGTGATACGGCGTCAGGTTGGCATGTGAGAGTGGCATGGCATTGAGGCGCACTCAGCATGGATCTCCGCATTTCCGGGCTCTGCAGCATGCAGGCGGTTTCAATGTGTCAGGTGGACTCGAGGTACGTACTCCGTAGAGGAAAGACTGGTAAGGCTGTGCGCCCATTCGCTCGCTGGCTCAGTGTTGGATCGACTTGGACTCGCTGGCACCGTTGCTGGTGGACGAGAAGGAGCAAGATCTCCCCTATCTTTCGGTTCAAGAATAATCAAGATGCGGCGCGCCGCCGAGCATTTGGGCTGTGACTCTGTGACTCGCCAGCGTGGCTGACGATGCTTACTTCAAACAAGAAAGGGGCGAATCGCTGAGGCCGCACCAGGTTGCGGAAGGATCGCTAAGTCGATGCGGATCATGGAATGCCAAAGGAGACTCGTGCGCCTCCTTTACCGTTTCCATTCTCGGGACACTCCCCGGAATTCCCTGATCGACATTGGATGACGGACCAGACAGATCAGGCCTCCAAGATTTCTCGCAAGGCCCTCGCCTTCAGTTGCTTGTAGCTTCGGGCTGTTGAAAGCAAAGTTTGTGCGAGAAGCTTGCAGAGTACTCAGGGTGCGTCATGGAGCGAGCCCACGGTAACTTAGGTGATGTGAAAGTGTCCCATCGCCAGCTTCCATGAAGAGAAAGGCTGTGTGCTGACAGGGTCGAAGGATTCCACTGATCGACGTCGATGTTGGTTGGAACCTGATGGCAGGCTGCTGGGCTCAGAGAGCGAGGAGATAACGGCAAGGGCAAGTGAGTCGCTGGGGGACTGAACCACTGAAACAGTGAACCCGTTGGTAGGGTTCGCAGGATGCCGTGGCCTTCACCCAAGTCTCTCAAGGACTGAACAGCCGGCTCCAGACCTACGATCAAAAGGATAAGGTAGTTCGGCCTGGTTGAGGCAAAGGCTGCGACCTGCACCTTCCAGCAGCTTCATCTGGGGACTCGGGAGGAAATTGCCACTGTTTTGCAAGGAGAAGCAACTGCCATCTTCCAAGGCTGTCTGTCTCTGATCATATTGGCAATCACTCACCGTTGATCTAGCCATTTCAGACTCGAAACACCGCCGCCCAGGACGACCTTGGCACCGCTCCGTCTTTCGTATGGCGAGCACAGAGCATCTGTCGAATATTTTTGAGTGACAGTCAAATGCGGACGAGTGAGGTGAGTGGCAATCGTGCAAAGAGGCATTAATATTGGGCGACAACAGTGATGCATGCCCAATCGCCAAATCTGCCTCGGCGAATGGAGACTTCTGTCACTGGATTAGGAAATTCGCGGTGCATCCACGTCTGCACGTCGTCGATACGAGATGCTTAAAATGACACAAACTCGTGAAGCCTCATTCTCATTCTCAGCCTCGCCAGCAAAAGTTCAGCCTTGTCGCTGAGTCATCCCCAAAACATGGCACGTGATCGACGAGACTTCCACGATATAAACAAACGTGTCTTCCATCTTCCATCGTCCATCGTCCAACCCTGGCAGGTGAACGGCGACTCCGGGCAAGAGGACAGAAGGTGAGTGATCAATGTCGCCTTGCCCGCACGCACAAATCCCGGGGATCATCTGACCAGGCAAATATGGACAACGGACATATGAGCTGTCCTCGATGGGTGCCCTGCATCCTGCTGTGTTACCTGGATGTCACAGCTCGGCCGGATTGGTTCGAAGCACGAAGGCGAGAGCAGGAATGGATCCTGATACAAGTGTCAATAAGCGTGCGATATTCTCTGAGTTACAACGTGATCACAGCCTGATGAGCTCGACGTTGCTGGGCTGTGGAGGCTCGTCTAATTCTATCGACCTATTACTACTACCATCTCGCTCCAAGCTGGAAGAGGGAACCAATGATGGCTTCTCGACGTCTGCTCGGCATTACAAACGGATGTTTCACTGATTCGGCACCTGTGCCTCTGCCCATTGCTCTGACGTACACGTCAATCCATTCGAAGGCTGATCAGGCAAGCGTGAGGCCATCCAGTCTCCAGGAGCACGGCTAACGCACCGAGCGTCACAGCTATGGTGGGCTATCAAACCTGCAGCGACTCGAATGAGAACTGTTGCAGCAAACCCGCCTGAGCTTACTCTCTCCCTCGTTCTAGCGCTCCTCGGAACGAACCAATCGTCCATCATTTTCTCATTGTCCGAGAGTGGAGCTTGCGGGTGGTGTTGAAGGCGTCGCGAGGGAGTGTTTGCTATTTGACGGAAGTGAATGCCATGCCTCTGCAGTCGCTCAATGGCTGGGTCTTTATTTGATGCTCGTTTGCTCGAGAACGAATCGCCAACAACGTGGAAAGTCTCTGCTCATCGTCAAGGCGAGTCAGCGACAGAGACCGAGGGATTCCTGACCTGGCTGCGGTGAAGACAGAGCAGCCCTGAGCTGGACACGAGAGACATTCGTTGAGGATGGTCGCTCGAGGAGCATTCGATTTTCCAGTTGTTGCTTTGGCCGCGTCCTGATATCGAGGTCCAGGTTGACCAAGTACCAGATAAAGTATCACGACAGAGCCTCGCTAGGGCCGGCCCAAAAGAGCATATCCTGCCCGTCTCACCGGACCCAGACTCGACAACTGATTTCTCAACTCCAGCTTGACGCGTACTTGGCGTTCTGTATGGAGGCCGGTGCTTGGTAAGGACTCGCCGAACCCCTCTGTCATCTACCACAATTGGTTGCCTCGTCTCTCTTTAACGGGCAACGTGCAGCAATGATCGGAGACAGGGCCGGCGTCTGTTGTGCCCGAAAAACCATGGACAATTGCAAACGCCGGGCGTTGACGGGCATGGGCACGCGTCCATCTTTCTGCTGGGTGACTGCCGGGCAACGTCTTGGGGAGCATGTGCGACAATAAACACTTCCCTGCGTGCTTGAACACCGAGCCTTGGTGCAACCCTCGTTCGAGGGGGCGAACGAACAAGGGAACAAACGGCAGCGTCTGCTTCGTTGTGGTTGTCCAGCGTGGCCACGCTGCTCATACGGCTATGGCAATCAGCAGCTGGAGGCGTGGTGACTATCTTGGTCCCGTATCACGTTGCCACATTGATCACGCATGCAGAGTCTCGGGTGTTACAAGACCATTCCCCGTTTGCTGGTCGACAGCCTTTTTTTACCGGGTCAATATCCAGAATTGCCTTGGTTGCTCGTCGCTACCACCTCTTCGACTATAACAAGAATGGCAGAAACAGTTACCTTTCGTGGATACAACGGGGAAATTAGTCGACCAACTTTGCCATATCAAGATCCAGACAGCATCTCAAAGATACCGGTGCTCGATTGCAGGGATATCTTTTCGCCCGATCTGGAGAAACGGGCACGGATCGCGCAGGTAGTTGCTCAAGCCCTCCGAGAAACCGGGCTGCTCTACGCGATCAATCATGGCGTGTCTCAGGAGCTCGAAGCGCAAATGAAAGAGATGGCCGTCCGGTTCTTCGGCCTGCCACTCGATGTCAAGATGGAACTACACGAAAGCAAATCCGAAGCCAAACGAGGCTACCAATACCTGCTGGAGAAACGTGACGACGAGCCTGGACGAACCGGTGAGTGAGACCTTTGGCCGAACGAGTCGTCGGATTTCTCTTTCTTGTCTATTTCGAGCTGACTGCGCACGCACTCGTCCCATGTCCAGACTGTAGAGAGGTGTTCAAGCTACAGATGGACACGTCCTTGGATCCCGATGCGAATCCAACATCCTCGGCCTTGAATGTGTGGCCGACTGATGCTCTCCCTGAGTTCCGGGCCCGCGTGGAAGAATACGCGAATACCCTGCTCAGATTCGCGCAGCACTTTCGTCGAATCCTGGCCCTCTCTCTCGACATGCCCGAAGATTTCTTCGACGAACTGACATCTGGGTCGGCCGGTCTGAGCTTGTTACGCTATCCCAGTGCACAGCAGCAAGCCGGCGAGGGACGCCGTATCCACACGGACTATTCCCGTAAGTATCCCCGTCTATCTTCCCACAGACTCGCAGTCGCGCAATGCATGCTGACGACTCCCCAAGTCTTCACAATGATAAACCAGCTCTCCGACGTGCCGGCCCTGGAGTACCTCGACCACACGGGCCACTTCGTCCTCGTGCGCCCGCTTCCCGGGTCGATAGTCGTCAACATCGGCGACTGTCTGGAGCGGGCGAGCAACAAGAGGTACAGCAGCACCGTCCACCGGGTCATCAACCACGCCGAGAAGGAGCGGTACTCCGTGGTGTATTTCTTCGACGCCGACCCGGAGAGCGAGATCCACGTCGCTCCCTCGTGTGTTTCGGACGAGAGTCCGAGGAGGTATGAGGATGTCCAGGCTGGGGTTTGGCAGCCGGGGCTATACCTTAAATGATATACATGTGATGAGGCTGAGAAGAGGGGATGGGGAATGTGAAGTCCCCTCCCTCGAAGACGGACGAACACGAAGCGGAAAGGGGAGTGTGGCTCGAGGAGAAAGGATCCTCGATGGGAGTGTTGGGCTGTTGGATGGCGGACAACGGACAAGCTCATAGCTAGGTATGTCAGGATAGTACTACACGAGGGCGACGAGGCTGAGGCCAACGACTCGCCCTATCATCGAGAAGAAATACTCTTTTCTTCCTCATCATCCCCATCCTCTTCCTCGTTCTCCTGGGGTTTATGATAAAGTTATAGCTCGTTCTCATTTCTGTGTACAAAATCCCCAGAGGAACCAATGTGTGAGAGAAGTCAAAAGATAAAAGTAAAGCAAATCAATATATTCAAGGTAAAATAAAATACCAGAATGGAAGGGACTGGACTGGATTCCGTTCCGCCTCGAAGAAACACAGACAAATTTCCCCCTTTGCTGAAATCATTCTTGGTCTTGCTCTTTGCTCTTTGCTGCTCGCCCTTCCAGGTTTGATTACCACTCAAACTCAGACTCAACACACCTTGTACACAGCAGTTTCCCAGTCTCACTATACCATGCCACTTGTTTATCCCGCCATTCTCTTTTCCGGCTCTCTATGTCTAGAGCAGGTCTTTCAATTTCCTCTCCACCCATCCATCCATCCGTTTCTTCGCATTTTGTGACCTCGGGATTCTGTCGTTCGCTTCCGCATCGCTTGGCCTCGAGCCTCGAGCCGAGAGCTGGGGTCCGAACGCACGTCACAACGTCGCACAGCATCGAATGGAAACGTGGACCGTTAGTTGGACTGGATTGGAACCGGTTGGGATATTGGAGATGATCATGATCAGCGATCATGAGGGGGCGTCGACGTAGACGTAGGCGTCCGCATCTGGCTTTTGCCGTGTGTACGTTTCTCCCTCGGATACAAGGAGACGCGTACTCGAGGACGAGTAAAGCATCGATATCCACATCCCCCCCCCCCCCCCCCCCCGGCGGCCCGCATTTCCCCAGACTTGACTTGACTTCAGCTCGGATTCGGATTGGCACTGGCTGTCTCCGCCTCCATCTCCATCCCCGGCTCGGTCAGTACCCGCACGGAGGAGTCAAGACGAGGGAGTCAATCCAACGGTGTCTTCTTCCCCCCATCGACCCCGGATTTTCCGGCACGTCAGGGCGGCGGCTCCGCCTACCAGTAGAGTACACACGACCGGATGACACAGCGTACACAGCCCTATCATGTCATGCGATATGGTTGGTGGTTGGTGGTGAATCAGTGATTGATGGTAGTGGTGGATGCGGATCCGCATGGCCTTGAGATCTTGTCTTATCTCATTCTGTTTTGGCGAGTCGACTCCTCTGCAGGTGCAGGGAAATAGGAGAGCCGCATACCGCATATAGAACCGCACACCGTATATAGAACCGCATACCACGAACCGAAAGCCGTAAAGCCGCACGGGCTTCGCTTCCCGCAAGGCTTTACCGGTGCCGCCGGAGCGGAGCCTTTTATATACGAGTATGCATTTCCGTGTCGTTTCGTTCTGTTTCGTTGGTTGCTTTTCTTTTCCTGTCCCGCCCGCCGCCGCATCGTCGATCAGTACGTGTATTCCTCTGCCTCACAAGAGCAGGACACGGCCCGCCCGGTGGCCTCTCATTGGTAGAGTACGGTGAAAGGACGAGGAGGAGAACTACTAGTCAAAGTGTTCCGCGACTGCCATGCCATGCCAGAGCGGATTGGCGGATTTGTTATTCCATCCCAGATGCCGTTGGGGCTTGTTTTCCCCAAAGGCGGGGAACGGGGAAACGGGGGATGTGGGATGAGAACGACGTTTCTTGTTCGGAATGTCGACGATCTCTCCCCTCTCCCTGTATCCTGATCTTCCCCTCTCCCTCCCCCCATCTCTCCCTTAATGCCGCTTGATGCCTGCGTGCGGTTCGTCGGTAAAGCGCAGGTTTCGGTCTGATGGGAGGAGAGAGAGGCGTGAATGAACGGATGAACGGGAGGGCCATGCAGACACAGAGAGCAAGAGGGAGACAGGCGCTGCAACCGCGACCCCAACCTTTCGCTATCGAGGTCCATGCCCTCGATGAGGATGATCATCGTCAAGTGCGGTCTCTGTTCGACGAGAACACCAAAGGTCGAGCATGGGGAGAGAAGGGGCGGGGTGAATGCAGACACTATGAGCCCGGAGGGGGAAGACAGGAGGAAGGCAGGACCATGCATTTCATTGCATTGGTGGTCCCGCAACGTGATCAGGATCAGTGATCGCAATCATGCTCATGAAACTTGAATATGAACATCATCATCGTCGTCATCATGATCATCGTCATCATGCCTGGTTCACAGCCTCGGAAAGAACTTTTGCGGCACTGAGCGCCATGTCACTCTTCCGACCGAGAAGCCACAGAGCCTCGATACAGTCGTTCAAACGGGTGCGGGCCTCGGCGATGTTGTCGGCGTCCATGAACAAACCAGGCTCGCGCTGGGACAGGACGAGCTTGACGAGGACCTCACCGGCGTGGGCGAAGGTGCGGACCAACACGACCGTCCAGGGTTCGGTGAGCAGGGCGGCGCGGTTGACGGCGTGGTGGAAGTCCGGTGACTGCGAGAAGGACAGGTCGCTGCTGTCGATGTAGCGCGAGCAGCGGCCCAGGTCGGCGACGGCGTAGACGGACCGGAAGCGCAGGGCGGTGCAGAATTCGGTCGTCTGCCGCGTCGTCCGGTTGGCCGGGAGCGTCAGGTTGGGCGTATCGTCCACCCGCTCGATCAGGTCGGCCAGGATTAGGATGGACAGGTGCCAGTGGTTCGCCAGCAGGATGTACCATGACTGGATGCGCGTCGGTAGCGTCTCGTGGTGGGCCACGCAGTCCCCAATGAACCGGCCGTAGCTGTTGTTCCAGTGGTTGTAGACCTCGAGCGTCGCCGCGATGGCGCTCTCAATCGCCTCCGGCGCCGCGCGTTGGTAGAACAGATCCTGTAGGTGGCCCACCCGCCGGTACATGAGCACCTTGACAGGCGCTGCATCCGCCAGGCACGCCGCCGCGTCCGTGTACGAGCACGGCCAGCGCGTCGTCTGCTTGCGGATGTCCCCAACCCGCGACTGCTGCCTGAGGAAGTAGTTACCCCAGACCTGGTTGTCTCGCGCCAGCTGCGAGCTGTTCATGCCGGAAAATCCCGAGTAGCCATCCAGATCGCAGTAGAGACCGTTGCTGCCGGGCGGCGAGTTCCGGGGGAGATGCGCCTCGTCCTGGCCGATGCTGGTGTCTCCATCGCTGAGCGCAAAGGACCGCCGGTTCATGGTCGCCGAGATGGTGTCGAACATGATGGCGAGCCAGAAGACAAGCCCAAAGGTCTGCTTTTCCGTCTCGGTCAGGGCGAGTGGCGCCCGGATCGCGAGACTGCCGCCGTCGGTCGTCGACCGACTTTCGGCGTCCTTGCGCCGGCGTTGATGATCGTGCAGCTTGCGCACCGCCACGTCCAAGAAGATCGGGCCATGGTCGAGGTCGAGAATCTGCCGGAGCGATGTCAAATCGACGGGCTGTCGACGGCCACCGGACTTCGGTAGCACCTCGATCGCGTCCATCGGGCGCTGAGTCAGCGAGAAGATGATGCCGGCAAAGATGACCCTGAACGACGGGTTGGTCACGGCTTGACTGAGGGCCGCGTTGGCTCGGTGCCACAATTGCTTCTGCATGTTGCGGCCGAAGAGACCGTGTTCCGGCAGCTGATGGCTGATGTCGTTCTGCTGTTTGTACGTCGTCTGGGCCCACTGGGCGGCAAAAGCCATGACCACGCAGTTCAGCACATTCGACGCCTGCTTCTGCTCAGCGGTGGAGATGAGGCCGCTCCGCGCATACGCCTCGTCCAAGGCGCGCACTCGGGTCACCACTCGGTTGGAGAACTTGGTGCTCCAGGCCTCGCGCTCATCGACAAACGGGCTCGACGCGTACGGACAATTACGTTCCGTCAGCCAGCAGCTCAGTGCGCCCTCCAGCGAGTCGTGGTAGATTTTCAGCAGGCCCTGTTTGATGTACAACCGGCTGTGCTCTTCGGCGAGGAAATTGGAGGCGAAGGGTGATGCCGTCTTGCCCAGCAGGCCCGTCACGTGGAAGACCGGGGACAGCTGCCGATCGGGAGGCGCCGATTCTTCTTCCTGGCTGTCGGTGACTGACGCGATTGATGCGACTGAGTGTGCGGTCGATATGGGCGGCCCCCACGATCCCATCTTGCTGGAGCCGAAACTCGAAGTGGATTGGGTGTCGTAGGGGAATTCCCGGTCAATCATGGGTTGGGGGACGGAGACGGGGATGGGTTGATGGACTTCTTGACTGACTGGGTAGTGCGTCCGATGCTCCAGGGTTGTGAAGTCGTAGAGAGGTTGATAGGGCTGTGCGTTGGCGAGCGAGGCCGCATCGTCTTGCGACCCGTTGAAGCTCTCGAAGATGGAGGTCGACATCGGGCTGATGTTAGAACCCTCGGGCTGGGGCTCGGAGGAGATGGACCTGTTCAGATAATCGCTGAGCATGGTGTCGATGTCGCCGTTGCTTTGCAGATTCGCGCTCACTCCGGCGTCGGCCCATGGCCCCGGCTCTGGCTTTGGTGGCAGAAGCTCGTCAGGCGGACGAGACGCGTCCTTAGATGGGCGCCGCCGCGAAGCTATCGTCGACTGGCGCTTCTGATGAGATTTAATCCATTCGACGGTGCACGCTTTCTTCCATTTCTTGCAGTTTGTGCACGGGGAGAAGCTCAGGATGGTGGCGGTGCCGGAGCCTGCAGCGTCGGCGTCACCGTCGTCGCCCGGCAGGAAGGCCGCCGAGTCCGGGCCATGCTGAACATTGACCTGAACGTCGCAGCGGCGCTTGCCAGTGCGACACTGGTCGCAGGACTTGTTCTGGCGACGGCGCGGAAAGGCAGTCGAGGCGGCGTTGTGTGTGGTTGTGGCCTGCATCGATGGCCAGATGCCGCGATCCCGCGCGGACGAGGTGTCGATCAGAAATTGCGATTGGGATTGGGATTGCGATGCTAATCAGTCTCCAGTGATGACACGGTGAGAGGGGGCGCGGTTGTGGATGCTCATCGATGTCGCTGGTGAGTCTACGAGAAAGAAAAGAGATGGAGGTGGTGGTGTGTGGTGGTCACTTTGCGAATTCGAATTCGAATTCGCGGTGCTGCACTTGCGGTGTGCTGTGTTGCCCCGCAAATGTGCCACTCACTCGATCTGGATCAGTAATTACTAGGGGTGCCAGTCAGTGCCAGTCAGTGCCAGTCTGTGCCAGTCGTCGATTCGATCGTCCGGTTGCACGCCGAACTCGTTTGCGGGGGGAACAGAGGCACAAAGGCACACGCACACACGCACTCTCTCACCCACAGACTCTCTCTCTCACTACTGGCAGTTGCCACAGCGAGACATGGGCGAGAGCAAGACAGCGACCATGGCGAAACACTGGACAGGTGAGCACAGGGCCTGATCCATCGTGCACATTCTGACCATCCATCACGCAGCGCTCAGCCCGTCCGGGTCCTCAGAATCCTCACTACCGCTGCTCTCCAGCTCTCTCACTCGCCGGCCCTCCCTCCTCACCCACATCGCCTCCTCCCCGATGGACGCATCATCCACGCATCGGCCACCCTGGTTGGCAGAACGCTGCCGCTGGCGCCCTATCCCGGCCCTGACAGCTTCCCCGGCGGCCTTAGCATCGCGCCCAGCTCCCGAATCAAGAAATGGGCGCTCGGGGGCTGCTCCATGGATCGTAATGGACGATTGAGCACAATCGCCCCAGCTACCAGGAGAGCTACCAGGGCTCGGTCACCTGTTTAATACGAGGACGCGATGCGCCACTCACATTGCACACTGCACAATGCATAAATGCACGGTCGAGACAGACGGACGAAGGGCATGTTACATTCTCCCATTCTTGCGACGAGCGCACCCTCCCTCCACGCGCAGCTCCTTCATTCAACCTTGGCCTGCTTAGCGAGGCCGCATTCAGCTGATCTTCCTCGAACTGCTCCGTAAAAAACCCGTGATGGCGATGAGATCCATCCCTCACTGGAGCCCCTGGTACACCCCGGATTCGAGAGCCACCCACAGTCCCAGCACCTGGGGGTCGGCAAAGGGCAGAATCTGTGAGCATATCATGCCGGCAACTCCCTTTGCGCGGTCGCACCACCAGAAGAGATTCGGCAAACCCGCCCAGTGCGCCGTGCCGCTCGATCTGCCGGTCGGTCCATCAGAAAGCATAAAGGTCAAGCCCCAGCCCTGGTGCTCGCCTGGGTAAAGGTCGGGGATGGCATTGGTTAAATCGGCCTTTGCTGGCGGAATCCCCTGCCGTCCGAAGCCCGGGAACTCGGGGATTTGGTTTTCGAACATCAAGTCCACCGTTTCCTTCTTCAGGATCCGCGCCCCAGTGATCGGCGATGTGCCATCATGGAGCAGAGTCGCAAGGATCTCTGCGTGTTCGATGAGCGACACCATGGCTGCAGCGACTTCAGGTAAGGTGGCTTACGACAGTATTCCCGGGGCTGGGCAAAGCAGCCAGCGCCTCCGCTGTTGGTGCACGTCGCGATCTCTTGCGCGCTCTGCACCACCAGCGGCCGGTGGAGAAGATGGTCTCGACGATGGAGCTGGCCGTCGGCCGTGCGGGCGTTCATCCATGCCAGCTTCCGCTTCATCTCTTCGCTGGGGAACATGGAGATGTTTTTGAGGCCCAGGGGCTGGAAGATGTATCGTTGAAAGTACTCGTTCAACGACATCTGGGTTGTGCGCTCCACGCAGATGCCCGCCCAGTCGATATTGACCTAACTCGACATCAGCAACTAGTGTCCAACCGGGATCGAGGGCACAAACACACGCCGTACTGCCAACCTTCACCTGGCTGATGGACCAAGGGCTGGATCAAATCGCTGAGATGGCCCGAGAATTCATCAAACCCGATGGGCTTGCTGTAGTCACGGAGTCCCTCATGAAAGAATGTATAGCCAAAGCCCGCTGGGGTTGGCGTTAGCTCGTTCAAGCACGGACGACGGCGGGTGACCTCTGACCTGTGTGAGCGAGCAACATCCTCAAGGTGATGCCTCGTTTGGCGGCGACGAGTTTCCCGTTAGGCTGCAAGACACCCAGATTTGTGATTTCAGGACACAGCTTAGCGACCTGGGCCGGGTCGTCCAGCGACAGCTTTCCCTGTTCGACCAG
Organism: Exophiala alcalophila; assembly: GCA_001599775.1. Taxonomy (NCBI): domain Eukaryota; kingdom Fungi; phylum Ascomycota; class Eurotiomycetes; order Chaetothyriales; family Herpotrichiellaceae; genus Exophiala; species Exophiala alcalophila. Next base: position 2,080,088 of record BCHY01000005.1, on the reverse strand, counting down.
CTGCATGCAAGCCACGCCGGTGATCATCTTGGTGCAAGATGCTATCCAGAAGATGTTGTCAAGGGTCATGGGCTCGTCAGAGCCAAACCCTCTCTTGCCAGCGGCATGGGCGAAGATCTCCTTGCCATCTTTGCCAACAGCTATACCCACCACTCCTGGAATGCCTTTGTCTCCATCGGCACACGCCGCATTGAGGCTGGACTGGATATTCTGAACTGCCTCTCTCGAGAGACCCATGGGGACGGATGAAGGAGCAAAAATTCAAGTGTCTTTCTGGATCTGTTTGATAAAGTTGCTTTCCAAAGCAAAGGTTGGTGCTTCGCACACTTTTTCTAAATATCAGGTCCGTCGATCGAGATTCCCCTCCCACCGTCCCTCTCTCCCCCGCCCAAACAAGGCGGCTCTCTCCATCTGCAGATTGATGGTGCGGTTCCGACGAAGGCTGACAAAGGAGCTTGCACGTTGGAGACGAGGCTGTTCAGAAAGGGGGCCGACGATATATGCGGACCCGCATCTATCGAATGAGGCTGGGATATACAGCTAATTCCTGTCCCCTCAGTTGTGTTCTGACTGTACGATGCATAACTCATGCGGGAGGGATGAATATCCCCGCAAGACAGAACACCGGGGAAGACTATGAAATCCGGATCTGCTGACTTGCGGAGCCGCAGACGAGCGTCATACTGAGGGTCATACAGGTCGCTACATGGCCGACACGCGGGCACCAAACAGAGTGAGGCACGTTCTAACCACACAGCAATTCGCGAGGCATGGAGTTGTTTGTTATTTAAAGCAAGGCTTCGAGGTAGAGATGGCCTCTATCATTCAGCACACTTTCATTCCTCGTCTCCATCTTCTACTTGTGTGATACAAGGAACCAAAAAAATCTCAGTCTCAATCATGGGTGACCCAGGCATGACCAACCCTAAGCTGAAGACCCAGCTCTGGGAATACGGCCGACGCCGAAGGACTGATGGTCCCTACGCGGACAACCTGGAAGTCGATGCCCTCGTCGTGGGTGGCGGCTTTGGCGGTGTCTTTTGCTTCTGGTCCCTTCGCAAGGCAGGCCTCAAGACCGTCATCTACGAGGCTGGCACCGACCTGGGTGGAACCTGGAGATGGAACTGTTACCGTAAGGTCCAAGTCTGCTACCACGTACCAAACCATTCTGACTGGCAATACTAGCTGGCGCCATGGTCGACTCGGAAGTGCCAGAGTATCAATTGTCCATCCCCGAGACATGGGAAACGTCTGCCACACTCACACTGACAATCTCCTTTATCGCATGTCTGACTGGATCGCAGGTACAACTGGCCATCCAACTATCCAACATACCGAGAGCTTCGGGACTACTTTGACCACTGTGACAAAGTCCTCGATATCAAGAGTCAAACTGCCTTTGAGAGCGTGGTGGTGGACGCGCAGTTCCACACCGACGAAGGCCGTTGGCATGTCAAGACCGCCGACGGAAGAACCGCAAAGGCCAAATATCTCGTCGTCGCGGCCGGCTTCGCAGCCAAGCGATATGTGCCGGACTGGCCGGGAATTGACAAGTTCAAAGGCATCGTGCATCACTCATCTTTCTGGCCGGACGAGGAGATGGACGTGGCGGGCAAGAAATGTGCCATCATCGGCACGGGGGCCTCTGGCGTCCAAATTACGCAGGCCTGGGGCCCCGTGGCCGGCGAGCTAAAGGTGTTCCAACGCACGCCCAATTTGACGGTGCCCATGCGCCTCCGTGAGCTGACGGCTGAGGAGCAAACGGCCGGGAAGAGGTGGTATCCGGAGCTGTTTGACCTCCGCGAGCGCTGCTTCGGCGGGTTCCTCTACTCCTTCTCAGAGAAGAAGACGTTCGAGGACACGCCGGAGGATCGGGAGCGGTTCTTCGAAAAGCTCTGGACCGACGGCGGATTCCGGTACTGGCTGGGCAACTACAAGGACTACCTGTTCGACCCGAAGGCCAACCGCGCCGTGTACGACTTCTGGGCGCGCAAGCAACGGGAGCGACTGCACGACGCGAAGAAGCGAGATATCCTGACGCCGCTGGAGCCACCCCATCCGTGGGGGGTGAAGCGACCTTGCCTGGAGTACAGGTACCTGGAGCAGTTCAACCGCGACAACGTGGACGTGGTCGATATCAAGAACAACGCGATCGTCCAGTTCGACGAGACGGGGATCCAGCTACAGGACGGCACGCACCATGACGCCGACGTCATCTGCATCGCGACGGGCTTCGACGTCGTGACGGGCGGCATGACGGCCATGGGCCTGCGCAACATCAACGGTGCCACGCTGGCCAACGAGTGGAAGGAAGCCGCCGTCACGTACCTGGGCACCACGGTGCCGGGATACCCGAACATGTTCCACCTGTACGGACCCCACGGGCCGACGCTGCTGTCCAACGGGCCCACGTCCGTCGAGGTACAGGGCCGCTGGATCACCGACGCCATCATGCAGTGCGAGCGCCAGGGTATCAAGTATATCAACCCGACCGACGCCGCCAGCCGCGAGTGGAAGAGGAAGATCAACGAGCTGAGTGACAAGTCGCTGTTCCCAACCACGAAGAGCACGTGAGTCATTCCATCTTCCATCTTTATTCCTTTCTCTGCAAACCACCCGCGTGGGAGATCATTCTTGTCCCCTTGCTCAATGCTCAGATGCTAACCACTCTTTCTGTCGCGCCTATTCAGATACATGGGCGGTAGCATGCCAGGCAAGGCCTTCGAGCAGGTCAACTATGCAGGTGGCCTGTACAACTACGGCCAGGATATCCGGAGCGTACTCCCGGAGTTTGTCGGGTTTGATGTTGTGAAGGAGTGAAGGGCCTCGAGAATTTTCTGGTACTGTAGTTCTTGTGCGAGTTTGGAGCCTGGAGCGCGACGATGGCGATGGAGATGATGAAACAAGTCACCTCGCCAAAAAAAATTGAGAGAGGTTCCAACCAAGAGAATTTGCCATTTATCGTCTATCGAAGGGAACCCTCCAGAGTGTTGTCATACTCGTTGTCGTTGTCGTAGTGAAAAGGCACCAAACTCGCCAAGCCCTCCTTCCAACCCAGTCCAGTCCGCCAAGACCGCATCCACGCCCGTATAAATCTCTGCGCGGCTCCTCCGCCTTCTTTCCCTTTTCTTCTCTTTTTCCCTTTTCTCTATCATCAGTAGAGGAATTAAAACATACACCTATGTATTTTTAATATCTTCACCGGAGCTCCACTACGGTGGCTTGCTGAGGGTTTTTCTTTCACTTGGTGAATCTCCTTCCGTTCCCGGCTTCGCAGAGAAAAGGCTTCTTCCTTTTTCCCAACACATATTATGGCTGCACTGCGTACTTCTTTCGATGCGTGTTGGCTGTGGAGGGGTTGCTACAAAATGCATCAAATCAAAATACAAAACAGAGAGTGAAATGAAATGAGACGAAACATACGATGTCTATGACGATGATGATGAGTTACAAGAGGTGGGAGACACGGCGCAGGCAGGCGATGGTCACGGTTGAACCGTGATGCTTGACAACATGCCTCGAGCGCACATGACATGCATTTGCGCAGACAGACAGTGGCAATGTGTCTCATGAATTCTATGGCAATTCATAGGTACCTAATACAAAATCCACCCACATCATGGGAATCATCACAATGAGAAAGAAAGGAACCGAATCCTTCCTTCCCTGTTTTCTCCTTTCCCATGGTTTTGTGACCCCCGTAGGAGCCTGGAGAAGTGAGGCCCGTCAAAACAACCTTGGAAAACAACATGGCGGTCTCTCTCCCGCTTCGCGCCCTCGCTATGCTACCCGGTATCCCCTCCCCTGCCTGCCCTGCCTTGACGATGTCGAACAGATCTGTCTTCCCCTTCGCGCAATGCTTTGAGAGTGGGGGGTCTGATACATTCATCATTTATTTGTTTTTTCCCGCCTAGGCCGTTGTTCTCATTAAAAAATCTTCCGACTCAAAACTATTGGGGAGGAGCCGGATCTGGTAATCTGGGTTCCCGCACCATGTAGTTTGTCCATTCTTTGCTTGCCTCTTTTTGCTGGGTCTTTGAGTCATCTCCAAAATCAAAGGAAATGGGCGAGATCGCAACGTCTCAGTCTCATTGTAACCGTCCTGCTTGACCCAGCTGGATCCTGGTCCCAGTAGACCTCTCGTCGCTCCGGAGTGTCGCCCAGCTCGTCCCGTCCTTCTTGATCAGCACCAACTCCAACTTTGTGCCCATGATCTTGAACTGGCTCTTCGAGGGGTCGATCTCGGCGAAGAGAGGGATACTCCGCGCGAACCGCTTGCCGTCGCTCGTGGGCAGGTCCAGGTCGACGGTCGACCCGTCGGAGGAGAATTCGACCTTGGCCCGCTCCTTGTCGATCTTCTTGAGGTAGAAACTCACAATCACGCTCGTCGGGGTCTGGTAGAAGTCGTTCCGCACGTTCTCGAGCACTTCCTCGTCCGTCGTCTGTGTCGCCGTCTCGCCGTCCACGCCGGCCGCCGGCTTTTTCTTCTTCCCCACGTAGCAGTGTTTCTTGCGCGTCTTGCAGCCTTCAATCTTCATGAATTCGTCAAACTCGAGTACCCGTCTCTTGCAACACGTCCAACCTTTGCTCCCTTCGTGGAACAGAGGCAACCCCGAGTGGTATATGCATTCCTCCTCGTCACGGGGAATCTTGTCATCTCGAGACTTCCCGCATGCTTTTCGTTTGCAACTGGCGGTGGTGGGGATTTCGGCATCTGGGTCATCGGATTCGTCTTGGGGAGGTTCGGGTTTGGGAGTGGACGACGGTGTTGGCCGTTGCGCTGCAGCAAGGTTGGAGGTCAATGGTCGAGTAATAGGGACGGGAGCCGGGATGGGCGCAGCAGACACAATGTTGGCTGCTTCGGCGGCTTGTGCCTTTGCCGGCGGGGCGGGCGTGTCGTCGACGGTGGAGTGTTTGCCCTTGGTGCATGGAGGGATTGCCAGGAACTCGTCAAACGTGAGAACTCGGGGCTTGCAGCACATCCAGCCTGGAGTGTTGCTTCGGCATCAGCACTGCTTGTTCCATTTCCAAATCACGGCTTCGATTACTCGGCGGCGGTCGAGGGGTTGGGTGGGGGTCGAAGCGTACCTTTTTGGCCCTCGTGAAACTCTGGAGGCCCCGGATGATAGACACATTCTTCTTCCGGATCTGCAAAGACCTTTCCGCATCCCTTGTGAACGCATTTTTGCGCCATCTTGGATGGCTCGGCGCAGTCGTGTGAGTTCAGTGAGGTCGGAGGCCAGGCGGGCAATGCTGGGTTCGCGGACCAATTCACGGACACTGTAGCAAGAGTCGAGATGACATTCGAGTGATCCAAAATGCCCTTCAAACTGTCCGGAATGAGTTGCAACAACCGTCGTTCACCAGAGAGCGAGCCCAGTAAGAAGATATTGAAGGCTTGGCACTTCCAGAAACATCTGACGCAACCGCAAGTTCAACCGACGAGTCATGCATAATGGAGGAGCGGCAAGTAAGTGCGCCTCAGCCTTGCCATGTCTCCACGCGAATATCTTCTCTACCTTACTGCTACGCAGTACGACTCGTACATATGAATGCTCTAAATTCGAGTTTGTTCGACTGTGTGCCGCAAAAAATGACCCTTTGCAAGTTAGAGAGTGCAAAGGACAACGACGAGGTGTGTGGCGCGAGTCATCTACAGTGTTAACTTGGCGAAGCATGACTCAAACACTCAGTGCCAGTGTGTTCCATCATTCCAGGCACCCAGGTTGTATGTCCAGTTGGCAAAAGCTCACTGAAATGACTATAACTCCATGTATAATCATCTCATCTGGTGCCTTATGTTCTTTGGAAATTTCAAGCGCCGTCTTCCAGGCCTTGATAATCCCTACCTCCCCTACCGATTAGGTCACGACCTCCAGGCTCATGCCGAGCGACGTGCCGAGCCTCTGCTCTCGTTGAGTACCACACAACGAAAATCTTTGGTAGGATCACTTTTCGGGAGTAGTATAAGTACGAGCCAAGGGTTTCCATCACGCATGATGCAGAGCCTTGAGAGGCGTAGGAACAGGTCAGATCGCAATCTCAACGGGCCGTGAAGTGCATCGAACCGGCTACCTTCCATGACTCGTCGTCTTTTCATACCGGTGCATCTTATATTCATTACATTCTTTTATTGCTCGGCCACTGGATGCTAGGACTAGGGCCTCAGCAAACACTCTGGGAGGCTTGAAATCCTCTCCCGAACAGAAAATTTGAAATGCCCCAGAGGGCAGTGGCGGATGGTCTGATCTGTGGGGCAGGGTCCTCGGTGACCTACCTGGCCATGAGGGCTACTCGTATGTACCTGCCCAGTACTAACAATTAATAGCGTCGCAGAAACCAGTCAAGAAAAATCAAGTTGGAAGACCGAGGCACGGAAAAGCACTTGGTTATGAAGTCAACTCCGCTGGCGAAACTACTCGAGTTCAACTTCGGAGAACCCTGGGAGCGCGCTTTGACCAAGCTCGATCGAACCGCTGCTCGCTACTTGCCGTTCAAGCGAACCCTTTCGGCGGGACAGATGGGCCATGGCATTCTTATGGCTTCCTCTGGAGAACCAACCCGTGGCCGGGGGAAGTACGAGTACTAAAGGGGCCCGGGGGCTTGGGGAGCCATCGATATGGGGCCCCGGACACTCGCGCAACCTCGGGGTCCGAATATTCCCCCAGAAAGTCAGAGAATGTCGGTCAAGGTGAGTGAGTCCGGGGTATCAAAGCGTCAATCGAGCTCCGCAGCCTTGCGTACCCAAGGACCTAAGGTATGGACTTCGAGATATAGTGTCCGGCCAATGTGGACTCATTATCTCATAACAATACCCGTTTCGGCTTCAGCATGGCAGTCGCCAGAGCTATATATGCTAGCTGCCTCATGCAGCGTTGACACCTGTGGCATCAGTGACTCGCCTGTCATACTCTCGAAAATGGCACCTCTCCTGCTCTGGACTTATGCGAGCCTGCTCCTATCCTCGTTCTGCGCCGCCTCTGCCGTCCCCAAGCGGCCCAACATCATTCTTATCTTGACTGATGACCAGGATCTTCACCTGAACTCTCTGGATTATCAGCCACTCCTCCAGAAGCGCCTTCGCGATGAGGGGACCTTATTCCGCAAGCACTATTGTACCACTGCCGTGTGTTGCCCGTCGCGTGTCACACTGCTGACCGGGAAACTTGCCCACAATACAAATGTGACTGACGTGCAACCGCCTTACGGTGAGTCCGGCCAGCGATTCGGTTAAAATTGATACTGAATTTGTGCAGGTGGCTTTCCTAAGTTCGTCGCGGAAGGATTGAATGAAGACTATCTTCCAGTTTGGATGCAAGACGCAGGCTACGACACTTACTACACGGGGAAACTCTTTAATGCCCACAACATCGAAAACTACAACAAGCCCTACCCAGCGGGCTGGAATCACACCGGATGTAGATGAACCCCATCGGTCCGCTATATTGATCTGGTTGTCTCTGACAGAATTTTCTAGTCCTCGTTGATCCCGGCGCGTACACCTACTACAACGCCTGCTTCCAGTTTAACCAGGAGCCGCCCGTCTATCGACCTGGTGAATACTCCACCGACATCATCTCGGATCTTTCGCTGTCATGGCTCGACCTGGCCGCGAAGAGCGACCGGCCATTCTTCATGGGCATTGCCCCGAATGCGCCACACACGGAAGCCGTGCTCGGGCCCAACTCCCTTTGGTTCGACGTCCCTGTTCCTGCGAAGCGGCACGAGAAGATGTATCTGGACGCGAAGATCCCCCGAGGACCCAGCTTCAACTCTGAAGAGGTAAGTCGAACTGGCTCCCACCCAATCTACCATGTAGAACAGTGTTCTAATCATGTCCCACAGCCGCAAGGAGTCAGCTGGATAAAGACGCTGCCTCGTCAGAACCAGTCCGAGCTAGACTACAACGATGCCTTCTATGTGAAGAGGATTCAAACCCTGCAGGCCGTCGACGAACTTGTGGGCGCTTTGGTCGACAAGCTCATCGCGCTCGGCATGGATGATAACACGTACGTCATGTACACCAGCGACAATGGCTTCCACATGGGTCAGCACCGACTGCAGCCGGGGAAGCAATGCGCCTTTGAGGAAGATGTCAACGTTCCCTTCCTTGTCCGTGGGCCAGGGGTGCCGAAAAACCAAACCGTCGACTTTGCCACCTCGCATACTGATGTGAGTCTTCTCGATTGCACTGTTGTTTTGACTTTCGTTCCGTCTATTCTGACCACCGGTTCTCGTGCGTTAACAGATTGCCGCGACTGTCTTGAACCTCGCCCGAGCCCCGAAGCGTGACGATCTTGACGGCACGCCAATGCCATTGGCAGCTTGTGACATGAAGAAGGCGATCGACTCGCCATTGCACGATCATGTCGCGGTCGAATATTGGGGCATCGCAGGTGCAGAGGGAGCTCTGGCCAGAGGCGGTCCCAACGGCAGTTTCAGTGAGTCAAGACCATGGGATCACATTATTTGGAAACTAATGCATCCGGCAGCTATTCGACCCAACAACACGTACAAGGCTTTGCGCATCGTCAGCACTAGCTACGACTTGGCGTACACGGTGTGGTGCAGCCATGAGCACGAGGTGTATGATATGAAGGTGATGACCTCTTCTGCCTAGCTCGAGACGTTCGACTTTGCTGACGACCGTGAACCTGGACACAGACCGACCCCTATCAAACCAAAAACCTGTACGGGGCATCGGTCTCCATCAACGGCCGCCCTCTGGACCAAGTGGTCTCGCGACTGGACGCACTCTTGATGGTCTTGAAGTCCTGCAAGGGAGAAACATGCACCAAGCCATGGTTGACCCTTCACCCCAGCGGTCGGGTGAAGAACCTCGAGCAAGCTCTGAATCCGGCCCTGGACAGCTTCTACGCCAGCCAGCCCAAGATCGTCTTCAACGAGTGTGCTCTGGGCTACATCATCCCTGCAGAGGGTGCCATGGATGTGCTGCCGTTCTACTTGCCTGATTAGTTTGTGACGGTACAACCCCTGGTCAAACTTGGGAGGGAACACCAAAAGTCGAATATCAACTATCAAGAGGCTCATGATAGGAAGAGCATGTGTGCATATGCGCCTGATTGGACCTTGGGATAATGTACATGACTAGTATTTACTATTTAATACTCCAAGATGCAATAATCGATAGATGGCGATACACATGATCAGTCTTTCCCATGATCAAGATCAAACCTTGAGACAGAAAGAAGCAATCACTTCAGACGACTCAGATGACGGTTCTATATGCTGAACAAGACCGAGACCATGGCATGTTTTCAAGTATAAAATACTACGTCGTAATACTCTGTCCATTTGATTGATGCCTGGATCATTTCCCCTCGTTCCTACTCAGCCCAACCTCCCTTGTAACTAGATAACTAGCTAGCCAACGCTTCTTGCAATGCTTTGTGCGCACCACCAAAATCCTGTGACGAGACAAAACACAAACACGTTAGCCGTAAGGTGTCTAAAAGGGGGTGCACATCCTCTGCGCTTTGTAGGATGGACATGAAACATACCGCCCAGACCTGATGCGACTTGATCTTCAGTTTTCCTGCTGGAGCCTGTTGAAAGCAAATCCTAGCAACCCATTCACCCGACAACGTCTTCTTATTCTCGAGACCTTGTACGGCGGATCCAATGATCAACAAGTCGTCGGCGTTGGAATCGAAAGCGTAGACGCGGCTCAACTTGTGCGCTCGCGTCTTGATCACGTCCCAGGCTTTGACGCGAGTGTTTCGAATCTCTGGAATATAGGGCAAGAAAATTAGATCAGATCAGTGACGGGAAATGGTATAAGTTATCCATGATGAAAACGTAAAATTGTGGACGTACGCTCTGGGCCCTCGACTTTTCCAGCAGGGGTGATCATACACCCGTCCTCAGTGAATACGTCGCCGAGTTTTTCTGCCGCTGTGGGATCACTGGTATCGAGGAGGCCAAAGTAGTAGCCCAGTAAGGCCTTTTTTTCGTCAGAGACAGTGGCGGATGATGGCCATTCCGTTTCAGCGACGCCGGACCCCATCGTGTCAATATGGGGGTTTCTTTCGTTTTGAAGTTGGACTGTCAGAGGATGGGGGAGGGTGTTGACGGTCTGGTGTGTGTTGAAGACTCTGATGGTCACCCGCTGTTTGACGAAGAGGTGTGGTGTAAGGTACTTAGAAGCTACGAGGACATCGTGTCCGAACTATTGATGTGCTAGGTATTCGGCACGTCCGGCATGATAGAAAATTGGCCACTTCTCACTCACTGACCCGGCCCATGGGGTCTGGAGAAGGTCCCAAACTCCCAGACCGAATCAGGTGGGTCAGTGTTATACTGGGGGGGCCCTCTACGAGTAGTATTCGGTCTCGGTGACTGTGGAGGCCGTGCCCTGACCATGGACAGTGGACAGTGACTCCCCCGGAGTTCGGACGTCGGAGCGGAGGTCGGTGTCTCGAAAACCTTATGAAGACTCCACGGAACCGGCGACTTAATATTGCTCTTCTCGTCCGAGAGAGAGAGAGGCAACAGGGATCGATCTCCTCTCTCCTCTCTCCTCTCGAGCGCCTTTCTGTGAGCGTGGTCACGTTCCAGCCCGCAACATCCGACACCGCGAGGACTCGGTCGTATAATTACTATGCCGACTTTTGCATCCGAGAACTCGTAGGTAGAATAGCAGGCTACCAGACTAACTAATGTATAGTCCTACTTAAAGTACGGGGTACCCCGGCGATAAGGATGCTCCGTACTCCGTCCCATGATCGTACTGTAGGTTCAGTAGTACGAGTAGACGGGGACGAGGCGGGGTCATGCGACAGGGACCGGGGATCTGAACCCGGCACTGTGCGGGCTCGGCAGCCACTGTTGGTCCCCAGCTTTCCCCAGATTGTCTTCTTGAGATGGCTGATGGCTGATGGCCTCTGCATTAGTAAAAGACACGCTCCAAGGCCGTAGACTGGTGCAAGAACGGGAACGAAGGAGGACACACGTCCCCACAATCTGACCGAGCTGGACGCAAAGGGTCTTACTCCTACGTGAACAAAACACACACTACAGGACGACACCACACACCTACCCCGACTGTTCAATCCAAACCTGTGGGCAGGCAGGCGGAGAGCATTGCTCCATGCCGAGGGAAGCCTCTTCTTCAGCGGCGCCTACGGGGGTCCGAAAGACAGGCCGTGCCAGATCGACCTTGGTTGCCTGCGACAACTGTCGCATCAAAAGAGTACGTTTCCAATCCCCAATTGAAAGATCGGATCACGGTTTTGATTGAGATCAGCTCAAATGTACTTACAACGAAAGACCGTGCATGAACTGCAAGCTGTACGACAAAGAATGCCAGCAGACAGCAGGACTTTCCCACTCCAAGGCCGGGGTCCCCACAAGACAGCCACACTCACACTCACATTCACACTCAGGAGACGTCCCTTCTTCAGTCTCCTTGACGACTCCCAACGTGGTCTCAAATCCTCCGAGCTTGCTGCTGCCCGTTGAACATCCCGGCATTCCCATTCCCATTTCCAGCGAAGGAGATTGGACTCCCGGTCCAGGGATACAAGAGCATGTCAGCCATCATCATACGACGGCGACGGCGACGACGACTTCATCCTATCCCGATTCTGAGCAGCTACAGATTCCATGCGCGGCCGAAAACCAACTCATTGCGTCGACAGAAGAACAACACCATCCACAGGCTCTGCAACGTCAGCTGGACGAGCTCTTCGCAAGCGAGGTTCTGAGGTCAAACATCCCCTTCCACGACTTCTCTTTCCTCGATGACCTGATGAACGATCCCTGTCCCGATCCACTGGAAATGGCTACAGACTTCTCTGTCCCCACTGGCCCTGGCCCTGGCCCTATCCCTTCGGGGAACGCACCGGACCAGCCTGATCACTCAGAACAAGTTGAGACCCCAAGGTCCAAGACGACGCCGATTTCTCCCTTTTCACAGCAGGGAGATAAAGTGTCTGGGTTGGACTCTTTGCAACCCGACTCGGGACCTCAAGGGTCTGAAAGTCACATTCCCCCCGGTCTGTTCATTGGTATAGAAGAAACCAAGATTGGGTTCCTAGGTGAGTCTTCTACATCCTTGTAGAGAGTCTCTATTCATGAGTGTTTTTTTTATGATTAGGATTGAATTCCACCGGGGCAACACTGGCAAGCTGTCTTCGGTACTCGATCAGCAAATACCCTCAGTTATCGTCCAGCCTGAATTTCGAATGGCTCGTGCAGGCCGCGAAACACATTATCAAGTTCGACAAGGATGAGACGGTCGAGCTGTCGCCGGCACAACTGCCTCCAAAGTCTCTCGCCGCCATGTGTGTAGAAGGTAAGAGAAAGAAAGCCTCTCCCCATGCACCTCACCTCACTGTGTCTGGCTCCCCAACCCTACTCACATCCTGTGCACTGGCTTAGCATACTTCAACAACGTACACCCGCATTACCCGATCGTCCGCGAAGGCCAATTCCAAACCAGCTGCGAAGCGTTATATGACCCGAGCATACCCTCGCATCGGGTCTCGAATTACATCCTGTTCTGCCTGGTCGTGACGATCGGGGCAGCCAGCGATCGGTCGAACTCGACGTCATCGTCATCATCGCCACTCGATCAGTTCTCGCGGGAGCTGTTCCAGAAGGCGTGTGCGTTGGTGTATTCTCCATTGACCGAGACGTCTATCGTGGCACTCCAGGTGATGCTCCTTCTGGTAAGATAAGAACCAGCCTTATCATTCATCGCATTGGTTGCCCCATTTCCTCCTGTGTTGACTCGAGAGAATAGATCCTGTTCCTGGAACTCAATGGCCAGTATAGCCTCGCGTCCGTTCTCTGTGGACTCAGCGTCCGCCTGTGCCAGACACTGGGCTTGCACCGACGGAGCCCTGAAGATTTCGACCTGGCGCCGGACGAGGTGAGATATCGGTCACAGTTGTGGTGGACCACCTTCCGCTTGGAGACGTATGTTTTCTCATCTCTTATGCTATGTGCTGTTGCTGTTGCTGTTCATCTAATATTCGCTCTGACATCTGTAGATCTGTCGCCATGTGTGAAGGAAGGCCGACAGCAGTACGAGAACTCACATACGACGTCGAGATCCTCCCCCTCTGCCACAACCACCGAGTCACTCCGCCCACCCACAACTTCTCCTCCGCCATCCACGGATGGAGCGCCCTGCTGACCGAACACTGCAACCGCTTCGCCACGATCAACAGCCTCTGCACGACAACGAACGCCAGGTTAGACGCCCTGACGGACCTCGATAGCTCCCTGAAACGATGGAGGGATCAAATCCCGGCCGCACATCAACCGGGGTCGGACGTGGTGGCTGACTGGGCGGCGTACATGCTCGTTGCGCCGCTTCATCTGGAATACTTCAATCTGCTGCGCGCCGTCCATTGGGCGTTCCTCATGTCGGCTTGGACCAACATCGGTACTGTCGACGATCGGCATCGTCGTTCGCTTCGGACAAGTGATATGAGATGCATGTCGGCGGCGCGGTCGTTCGTCCAAACTTTGAATAGGTGTGTATGGCGCAGCATACAAGATCAAGAGCTCCCCTACTGACATCTCTTTCTCCCTCAGTGTGGCCGACGGTGGCTCGGGACACAGCCTCTTCCCTATAGCGTAAGTCAGCCCTCGTCCAAGTCTCTCTCTCCCTGGGAGCCTTCTTCTTCTTCTTCTTCAGATATTGACCCATCAACTACACAACAGTCTCCATACAGACCACTATGTCAACACAGCAGCCGTACTCTTCCGCTCCATCTGCGAAAACCCACAACGCATGGCCGCAAAAGCAGACCTGGAACACCTCCGCGCCGTCCGTCTACACCTCGAGCGCGACTCCTTCTCGGGCGAGTGGAGTTCGACTTTACGTGGCACGATGGGTGCGATGCTGCAGGCGGCAGAGTGTTTGGTCCGTGGTGAGGCGTCGTCAGCTGGTGTTGTTGGTATTAGTACTGGTGGTACTACCGTGAGTAGTAGTGGTGGTGGGAATGGTATCGATGGCGCGGACCTGGCGGCGGCGGCGGAGGCAAAGTCGTTTTAATGAACGCTGAAGGGAGAGGATAGAGAGGAGCAGGTCACTGTGGTTGTACACACATAATACCTATGGCTTTCTTCTTCACCCTTGCAGATCATTCTATGTGGCTGTGTTATACTACGCTATAGACTTGACGAATACATCCCTACTGATAACCATCACTTGGACTTTCCGCCCCAAAGCTCACTGAGAAGACCAGACACGCCTCCCACACTTGCCACCGATCCAACAATATGCTGATCCGGACGAACCAGGACGCCACTGCCACTGCCACTACCAGTCGTTGTCAAGCCCATGATCTCCATCCACTCTCCCGAAGGATCGGAAAAGTCCCTCCCCAATTGCACCACAGTCACGGGGACACCATCGACGACGAGGTTGGTCTCCTTCGTGAAGTCAGGCGACGTGAACAGGACAAAGCCATTCCGTCCGTCGACGAGATCGAGCGTCGACACTCGCTTCCCTGTCGCCGTTGTGACCCATTCATGAGGCAGTCGAGCACCGGGGATGCATTCCTTGCGATAATCCGAAACACCGCGACGGGTGGTGCTGCCATAAACATATCCAATCTGGAGATTGAGCGAGTCGAAATGATCGCGCTGGTACTGGATGGCGTCCTGGATCTCCCTGCGCGACGCCTCGTCGGCCCACAGCTGCTCTGGCGACATGCCGGGCTTGAAGATGGCGCTGACAAGACGGAAGATGTTCTCCTCGTTGATCTTGCTCTGCTTCGAGTTGTCGTTGGCCACGGCCCATCTCTCGGAGGTGACGGTGTCGAGGAAGGCAGGGGTCGTCCAGCCCTTTTCCACGGCGTCGATCTTCCAGGCTAGGTTGTGGACGTCGCCGATGCCTGTGTTCATGCCCAGTCCGCCTGTGGGCGGGAACGAGTGCGCTGCGTCTCCGGCCAGAAAGGCGCGTGGAATGGTCTTGCAGCGGTACGATTCAGCGATCTTGGGCGATGTCTTCCACAATGTGATTCCGAGTTCCTTGTAGTCCTCGATGATGCCGCCAGCAGCCTTTTCAGCTTCGTGTTAGAATATTTCTCACCGGGAAAATAAGCTGTAAATGTAACATAACGTACCTTGAAAGCCTGCGCCTTGAGAAACTCCGACGTAAACGTCTCTGATGGAATCATGGCCGGGTCGTACTGAATGGTAAACACCCAACTGTTCTTTCGATTGTAGGCAATGAACACGCCCGTGCCAGTCGGGTTGAGAATGAACCACAGCATGCCCGGGCTCAGGTGTGACAAGTCGGCGCTGAAATGGACAGAGACGTAATGCAAGACCCTCTCGGGAGCACCGTCGAGGGTTTTAAATGGAATGCGCAGGATATCTCGCGACCGCGCATTCGTCCCGTCACAGGCGATCAGATATTTGCTGGTAATGACCCGTGTGGCATCATCACCGGCATCGGGATTAGAGTCTGGCAGCAGGACCGTCGACTTGATCTCCTTGGTGACCGGATCTTCCGAACAGCCCTTCCACTCGTGCTGTCGAAGGTAAGTCACCTTGCCGGTCTTCAACGCCGCCTCCAACAAGAGTTCTTCCAACAGCGGCTGCGCGACGTTGAACATGATCTCCGGCGACGCTGCCAGAGCCGGAGCGGCGTCCACTCCGGTGTCGATCACCCCGTACTCCAGGCCGGTCATGGACGATCCGAATCGGACGTTTCGCGCATCCTCGCAAGGAAGGCCCTGTTCGCGCAACGACGCCACGTCCAGCCCGTACTGTCGGAAGATCTCGACCGAGCGAGGGCTGATCACATGGGCCTTTGGTTGCCCTAGGCGTGTGGCATGTCGTTCGAGGACAACGCTTTCTCTTCCATACCGGGCAAAGGCAATGGCGCTGAGTATTCCGATCGGACCACCGCCCACTATCAATACCTCGACTGACTGGGGGAGTGTTCTCGTATTGTTGTCCATGGCGGGATGGGATGGTTTGTGGGCGATTCAATGCGAAAGGAAGGAGGTCTTAATGAAGTTGAGAAGAACGGAGTCACATGCCCAGCACGACTCGATCAAGCCCTTTCATACTTAGACCGCTGCACATGTGGCACTCCACCCCAAGAGAATTCCCCATATTATCAGTCGTCCGAGACCTTTCATCCGGAGAATGTCATGCCATGTTAAGAAATCCTTGAACATGGCCTCGGCCGGCAGCAGTCAGGAAAAGGTCGAGCCACAATTCAGAGTTCCACGGGAACCAAGGTGGCAGGACACCAACCTTTGCCGAGAGAACCCACCAGGAACGACCCATGGGGCCATACGACTGACTACTCGTACACATCGCATACCGCGGCAAGTCACAAAGTGGAGCCCCCAGAGATTTGAGAGAAACGGCACGCGGAGCCCCAGTAAGTTGTTTTGGTGGAGAGGATTCGGAGGACGTCAGATGATGGCCCTTCGGGGAAGCATGGTATTTCCGGACGCCACCTGTCGTCTATTCGTCTCCTTACGAGTACACAATTCTAATAATGATTCGCTTGGGCGGACTGCCAGACAATTTTCCCGTTGGGATTGCAGAATCAAGTCCATTTCGTAGTTCTAGTTACTGATCTAGCTCTCAAACACCATCTTATTTCGGATCTTCCCAATCCCATCGACCTCGATCTCGACAACATCCCCATCTTGCAGCCACGCCGGCGGCTTCATAAAGGCAGCAACCCCACTCGGAGTCCCCGTCATAATCACCGTCCCAGGCTCGAGCGTATGCCCTCTCGCAGCAAATCTGACGATATCCGGCACATTAAAGATGAGGTCGTCGATTCCCGTCTCCTGTCGTCGATCTCCATTGACGGAGGTGACGAGCTTCAATTTGCTCACGTCTGGAACCTGTGTGGTTGAGCAGATGACGGGCCCGAGAGGCGCAAACTTGTCGAATGATTTGGCGTAGCCGGCCTGTTGACCAGATCGATCTGGGAGTTGCCAGTATCGGGAAGAGACGTCGTTCCCAATGGTGTACCCGAGCACGTAGTCGAGCGGATCTTCCTGGTCAGATAAGTTTTTGCAGGTCTTCCCGATGATCACGCAGAGCTCGCCCTGTGTTGCGTATCGTCGTGAGCCAGGTAAAGCCAACTACGATAAATGGAGAAAACTTACCTCGTAGTCTAGAAGTTGAGCGTCCTTGTGGATCGGAATATCGTCGAATGGTCCCGCGAGAGCGGCTTGAGAGATGTCAGATTTCATGTCTGTCCCATCGGATTTGTTGTCGTCACATACCAGAAGGTTTGTTGAACACAGCGGGATGTTCGGGCAGCTTTATCTTTTCCCCCCCAAAAAGGTAAGCTCATTGAATTAATTTCACAACATTTGGGATTATACATACCCCCGTCTCTGTGGCATGTCCCCGGTAGTTGAGGCCGACACAGACGAAAATCGGGACGTGTGGCAAAGGGGCGACGACCTGGACAGAATGGTAGCGACGATGTACAATTCAAGACCAGAAGCGATTGTTCCTACCTTGTGAATGACTTCATGCTTGCCACTTTTTTGGAATGCTGGATCCCATGGCACATTTCCACCGTACACCTCGACTGATGCTCCCTCCAAAGACGTGGATGTGGGTGTGTCTGGGCCTACCTCGCCGTACTTGATCTGGCCAGCCTCATTCTCGAAGCGGACCAGACGACCGAAGGAAGGAATGCCAGTCATGTTTCTTGGTGTGCACGATTGATTTGGCTCCGGACTTGTCAGCACTGGGTAGAAAATTGCTCTCTGGCGGCCTCCTGGTCTATATCAGAAGTGACTAAACTACTTGGCAATAGAGAGCGGCAGCCTCGTCACAGCCACGGGCCCCACATGATCCACTATTGAGGGATCCCCAGTCTGCATGGGCTCCGCTTTCCCCACTCTTCTCGGTGTATAGAGACTTTCTATACTCCGTACTCCGGACCTCGCTGTCTGTCGGCTCCGTGCCTCGGTCCGCTTCAACTTCCACGGAGCTCGCTCTACAACATTCCACCCCGGACTGTGGACAACATGCCAGGTGAAGCGGCGTTGGATCAGCAGCATTCACCGACATGCAAATTCGAGGAGGGAGTGCGTAATGCTCCTCTCAGAGGTTGCATGTCGGCCGGCCCTCGAGGTCCGCCACACCTGCAGATCCCGTTGGAGCCCTGGAATGCATAAAACAAAGCCGTCATCGTTCTCAAACACCACACGCGTCTGTCTTTGCACACTTTGATACCAATCCTGCAACTGCATCATTTCCAAAGTCCCCTCGACAGCCAGATCTCTCAGCACTTCCACCATCATTTCCATCATGGGGGCCATTGACTACGACAATGCCGGCACCGAGGTCAAGAGGCCCTCGTACCTAGCCCACGTGGTTCTCCGAACCAACAACCTCAAAGCCATGGTCGCATTCTACAAGACCTTCCTGGGCGCCCACGCGTCGTTCGAGAACGACTTTATCTCCTTCCTCACCTACGACGAGGAACACCACCGCATCGCCTTCGTCCAGATCCCAGGCACGGGTCCCAAGAACCAAGAGAGCTGCGGCCTCGAGCACATCGCATTCACGTACGATAAGCTCGAAGACCTGGCGCTGTCTTATCGCCAACGCAAAGCCAACGGCATCCTCCCCGTGTGGTGCATCAACCACGGTCCCACCACGTCCCTGTACTATCTGGATCCCGACGGGAACCAGCTGGAGACGCAGATCGACAACTTCTCGACGAACGAGGAAGTGGAGAAGTTCTTGACATCCCCTGAGTTTGCGCAGAACCCTATCGGTACGGACTTTGACCCGGAGGAGTTGGTCAAGAGGATTCAGTCGGGCGAAGATCACGCTTCGATCAAGAAGAGGATTGAATCGGGGCCTAGGTTCACAAGGTGAATAACCCGTACATACAATATTTGCACGAATAAAATTGGGGGCTTGTCTATGTTGGACTATCTCCATGCCTCTGGGGTCCAGGGAGGGGGATAATGGTATCAACGAACGGTGGGCTCATCAACTTTCAGAATGATAAGATAGATAACAATGCCATTGCCATTTGCCATCAGTTTACCACTCGAAAAAGGCACTTCTATAATAGGATCCTGCTTTTTGACTTTTTGCTCAGTAGCCCTCAAACGGAACTAACACAGACCGAATGTTTAGAGTAGCATCGACACCAATATCGCCGGACTGAGTCCGTCTGCGTAAACGATTCGACGTGACTGCGGCTTTGCTCCAGCACCGGTGTCTGCGCCTGTCTCTGTCCATGTCTCTATACGCGGGCTAGAACAGAACACAGTGCCTCGAGAGTTCTTGGTCTCGACTCCCATGAGTCTCGTCACGGCTGAGCAAAAAAGACGCTCTGACAAATAGAACAATACTATACAGGAAGTCCTCCTGGAAAATGCCGAGGTCCACTTTTACTAGTTTCATGCTATCATACTACCTGATTCATTCCCCGGAATATGAATCTGGGCTCTTTTTTTTTTTCCAAACTTCCTCCGGGGCCCCGCTCAAGCCATGCCTTGCCTTCCCAAGCATCCCGTACGAATTGCCAGTACTCTTCGTTGACGCTAGAGCACGCGCTCCATGCCATCGATGCCACATCCTCGGGGACCCCAGACCCCGGACTCCACACAATACATACCTGATATGTACTTCACCGAGAGACCCCGTGGAGTTTTGTGAGATACGATGGCGGTTGCGGTGGCGGCGATGGGTCGGGGTCCGAAATTGACACACACGGACACGGTGTAAACAGCCTTCCTTCTTCCTACTAACCAAGGTTGTACCGTCCTAGGTGACCCGGGGCCCCGTGAGGAGTTCGTGTTGTTCGAGGGGAGTGGTCCAGGCCCCCCATAATGGGAAAACAAGACGGAGGAGACGGGAGCCTTGAAGGGGGCTGCTCGTTCCAGCCAGTCCAGGGTTCGTACATAGGGTATATATGGTGCGATAGAGCCATGCCCCTGCCTTCCCCCGGGAAGTGAGTGAGAGAAAGAAAGAGAAAAGAGAGGCTCTGAGAAAAAGGACTTCCCTTTGTTTTTCCATCGTCCATCCGCTCTTCAAATCACTTTTTCCCTTGCTGGAGTAAAAAATGGCCAGCGCACACGTTGAAAGAATGTCCGGACATGTGGTGGATGGTGCCACACAGGTCCATATCCATGCGAAAACCATCATCGTCGTTGTGGTGAGTGAGCCCTCCTACCAGTCGCAGACCCAATATCCACCCCAATGTTGTTGCCCATATCAGGTTCTCTTTGCTTTTTGAGAAGAAGAGAACAAACTGACGTCTCGTTGGTGCGACAAAGGCGATGAATTTCCTCGTGATAGCCCAGCTATTCGCCATTCTGGGATCCGGTCTCCTCGCTCGGCCGATCACCCAATTCGTCAACGACCCTACCAAGGCCGTCTGGCTCGCGACGTCGCTCAACATCGGCGCCGCAGCCTTGAATCCAACACTCAGTCAGGCGGTTGACTACTGGGGCCGTAAATGGATCCTGGTCGGCACCACGGCCATGGGCCTGATCGGCGCGATCGTCATCAGTCGAGCCCAGAGCATCGCCACCGTGCTCGTCGGCTTCTCCCTGATGGCCATCATGTTCGGTGGCCAGGCAGCCAGCTTCGCCGTGGTCGGGGAGATCCTGCCTCGCAAATACCGAGCGATCGGACACGCGTCCCTCAACGTCTCGCAGTCTGTCGCCGGTATCGCGGGCGTGCTCTTCTGTGGCGCGCTCGTCCAGAACGGCGGGGCAGAGAATTACCGGACTTACTTTTACGTCGTCGCCGGGTTCTTCGCCCTGACCATGGTGTCCATCGCCTTCTTCTACAACCCGCCCGCGCGAGAACTCCAGGTTTCCCTGACGCAGATGGGAAAGCTGAAGAGTCTCGACTGGGTGGGCATGCTGACGTTCACTTTCGGGGCCATCCTCTTCTGTATCGGTCTGGCCTGGTCCGACAATCCTTACCCATGGGGCAGTGCTCACGTTCTGGCCACGTTCATCCTCGGTCTCGCCCTCCTCTTGGCCTTCTGCTTGTATGAGTGGAAATTCAAGAAGGACGGGATCGCTCACCATGGCTTGTTCGTCGACAGGAACTATATCATCTGCCTCACCACGGCCTTCCAGGAAGGTCTTGCGGTCTTCACCTTGAACTACTACCTCGCCATGCAAGGCATCATCATCTTTGGACTGAGCTTCTTCCAAGCCAGCACCCGTTATGCGATCATATACGTGTATGCCATCGCGCTGAGTTTCCTGTCGGCCTGGTACATCACGCGATTCCGATCTCTCAAGGGACCCCTCATCTTCTCACAGCTGCTTCTCCTCCTCATGTTCATTCTCATGGCAACGGTCACTTCGACCACCTCGGCTGCTGTGCTCTGGGGCTACCCCATGCTGGGTGGCCTTGGGCTGGGATCTGTCACCACGGTCATCTTCGTGGGCGCTCAACTCAGTGTCACAGGAGAATTGATCGCCGTCGGTACAGGTCTCGTGGCCGCAGCGAGGGCCCTGGGCGGCTTGGTGGGCCTGGCCGTCAACAACGCTATCTTCAACAGTGCCGTGGACAAAAATGTCCCCTCGAGAATCGCGGCCGCCGTGATTCCGCTCGGCCTGGATCCAACACAACTGCCAGCTTTCATTGGCGCTCTCGCGGCTGAAAACGTCCCAGCGTTGATGGTCATCCCTGGAGTGACTCCTGAACTCATAGGTGCCGCCGCTCAAGCCCTCAAACAGGGGTATTCCATCGCCTTCCGCAACGTGTGGATCGCAGCGCTGTGTTTTACCGTCCCCGGCGTCGTCCGTAAGTACCATCTATCATCTTCCGTGAACAGTTAAATAGAGGCAGGCTAACACTCATCCATCGACAGTCGCTTTCTTCCTACGCAATCCAACAGAAGCTTTCAACGCACACATCGACGCGCCTGTTGAGGCAGAACTGGTCAAGTTGCAAGCCGAAGTCGAAGCAGTGATCGAGAGGGAAGAAGCGCCTTCAACGGCGGAAAAACAGGCCCTTCATACGGCTTCGCCAACAGCCAGTGCCTAAGTCTATTGAAAGGAAAAGGTTCATTCACTTACCCTCGAAAGGCGCATTAATGGCGATGATGGGAAGAATGTCAAGACCTCAACACGTCGTGAACGGCGTGTTGTGTTGTGCTGATTAAGGAAGGTCGAGCGAAACCACCCCCCGTCACCGAGGACCGCTGCCGGAGTCATATGTAGCCTCGTCTACATGTACCATAGTAGTAGGACTTGTATGCCACCAATTGAATATTTTCACTACGAGGACAAAGTTCACAACATTATTAGAGCTGAGTCTTTCATATTGAGTCGCCAAACATTACCCCTAAGAGGAGAGCGACAGTGGCCGGTAGCCCGAAGGCACCTTCGGAATATGTACATGGTGACAACGAACGGGGTCTTCGTCCAAGGACCGATCTCTTTCGTTTATCCTAGATCCTCGCCGATGCAGATACAGTAATTCTCCGCCCTGTAAAGAGACACTTCCTGAGATGTGGTGGGAACACGATTCCGAAGAAAGGATTTCTAAAAGTTTCCTGTACCATAACCAACGCCTAAGCCTTTCGCCTCTTCTTCTCACCACCGATCCGAGCTGCTGGCATGTCTCGAGCGGGACTGGGGCTGACAAAGCTGACATGTTTCTCTTCCCGGTCCTCGCCCTGTCGACGGATGGCCGAAGGTCTTCGGACATGGGAAGAAGGCCGAGCTGGTTGAGCGCAATTCGGCTGGAAATCGGGCCCTCGCAAGACGCTTCGCGCATCGTCGTCGTCTCCTTGTACTTCAAAGTCGACTTCTCCGACATCCTGCTCATCAGACACGTTGGTGCTGGTGGGGGAATGCGCCTCGTACTCCTCGTCGTCGTCCACGAGACTGGGCGCTTGGTTGGTTTCGCTTGTTGGAGACGGATCAGAAGGTTGAAGATGGGTGGGAGGTGTTTGGTTCATGGGAAGCGTCATTCCCCGAGGCCGATGTTGGACGAATGTGTCGTTAGCACCGTCATATCGCGCAATTCCTGCGTCTCCTCCATCTGCTCCTGCTCGGCGCAAGGGAGTCGGTGATCTCAACATACTCGTACTGAGCAAAGGTGAAGACATGGGAGACTTGGTCGGTTTGGGAGGCTGTTTGGTACCTGCCACCTGTGGATGTCGCCCATGAGCGGTGGTGTGCATCGGAATGTCCACATCCGTCTCGTCGTCCTCGGAATCGGATTCAGGCATTTCCATTTTGATCTTTGCGTCCGACACCATCTCCTGTAGATCAATTCCGAGCCCTTTGCTTTTCACGAGCTCGGAGAGATTCGGGGTCAGGAGAGAGCCTTTGAAATCAGGTGACGCCTTTGACTTGACGGTGACTGCTGTTGCTGGCTTCGAAGAAGTGATTTGAGAGGCGGTCCGAGGAGGACCTGGTTGCATAAGTTTGGCTGAACGAATAAGAGGGTGGACGTTTCCGCCCGTCGGTGTTTGAACTGGTTCGACTCCAATCATCGCTCCAGACTCGTCAACTTCCACCACTTCACCACAGGCATCAGCCGCTGCATCGTGGCTTGCGAAACTCCTTCCGTGCCCAATACGGCAATGGTTGATGAACCCTTGAGCGCTTCCAAAGTCGAACCGGCCACAGTCAGGGCAGACAAGTTTCACACTTGCCCCGTCGGATTTTCTCTTGACAATCATCGGACCTGTAGCCTTTTCCTTCGGCTGGCCATATCCAGCGGGCAAAGCTTGGAGATTCCCACCGCGCTGAGCACGCGACTGGCTGGAATTGAGGGGTTCCGCAAAGCTCCCTCTGGTAGATGATCTCGACTTCATGGGAGACTTGCCGGCCGCAACAGTGTTGATGGGCTCGGGCTCGCCGCCGTCAAAGCGGGCGTCTGGAAGCAGCCACTTCGCATAATGTCGAGAGTAAGGGCCAGAAACAACACCCCATGGTGCAGGAGACTGAGGGAGAGGAGTGGGAAATGATGTTCGAAGAGCAGCTCCAGTACCGGCACTGACAGCCAGGGAAAGCTGTTGAGTGCCTGGAAAGGGTATCTCCTTGCATCGGCGGAGTTGCTCCAGGGACGCTTGACATTTTGCCATTTCCTGCTCGATAAGTCGAAGTTCTTTGTGCTTCAGGAGGATTTCCAGGCCAAGTTGAGTCTGAATGACATTCTTGATAGATTGAACCCGTGCGGCACTGGCATCTTCAACAGGAGTGGGCGTGTCCTGCATTTCGCATTCTTCGATTTTCAAATCGGGGGGTGACGGTAAAAAGGAGGGCGGACCGTTTGTTGTAGCAGAGGGGGCGGCGACAACGCCTGGGGAAGGGCCGTTTGGTGAAGTGAGAGGCTGGCACGTGTGCTGTTGCTGCTTATCAACCACTTTCACCCGCTTCTTCTCTGTCTGGCTTTCATGCTCGGCCGCCAGCTTTCGTTTGTTAGAGGTAGGCATTGTCAAACTGCCTGAACCAGGCGAATCTTGTTTTGAGACAAACGTTCTCATTTCTGGGGAGTTGACTTTGTCACAGCCAGTCCAGGACAAGAGGCGCAACATGTTTGGTTGCACCTCTAGGCGACGCGACGAAATATCGGCGTGCCCCAGTTGTTCATCTGGACCGCTCAGTCACCAAAGGCCAATGTTTCCGCCGCCAGCCATGCGGTGCTATGACCGAATAGGTCTGTTCTCAATATCTCCCTCTTTCCCGGTCAAAGAGCAGGAATGGCGATCCCGTCTATGTCTGTTCTCGAGAGAACCCAGAAGCCACCAATTCCAAGGATTGTTTGAATACAAGGTTGTGCCCAAAAGCGTGCACAAGCGTTGATTGTTGATCGTGATACAAATATATGTCGCGGGTCGGGGTCGGGCCGCCTTCGTTGCCGATTACAAGGACTATACGGGGTATCAAAAGTGGCGCACAGCGCTGGAGGATAAGAAGCAGCGAAAGCGAGGGCAACAGGTCGTCAGGGCGTGGAGCGAGATGTCGTTATGGAAAGGAGCAGAGGACAGATGGCCGATGTTGGGCGTTGTCGTCGAATGAATGACGCAGAAGACGGAATTATCGGCAGTGCGTGACAGCGGCCAAGTGGGAGAAGAGACGCTCGAAGCCGGACAGATATACAGAGTCGAATAAGTCGAATTAAAAGAAGATGGTTGGCATGAGAAAGTTAAGATCAAGGGGAAGGAGAAAGTCGTGTCGATGTCGATGTCGGCCCAAAAGGGGAGGCAGTGAGGCGACGTGGTGCGAGAGGACAAGGAAGTGCAGGAGGGTTGAAGGGGAAGCAGGAGACGGCGCAGTGCAGGTCGCAGGGAAAGAGGCGGACGGCGCAGAAAGCGAGAGCAAGGGAGAGAAGGAGCGAGGAGCGAGCAGCGAGCGAGGGACGAGGGAGGGAGCAGGAAGGGGCGAAGGAAGGACGGCCGGGCGTCGCGGCGCCGGGGTCGGGTCTCAAAGGTGCGCGGGAAATGGTGAGCACTGGGCGGGCGCATCGCTGATGTGCCTCAACGGGCAGACGGCGCACGGTGAGTGGTCTAAAGTTCTCCACTTGTTGGGCCGACTATTCTCTGCTATCTCCCGCTCTCTGCCAATTGAATGCCCGGTCCAAAGCCAAGGCTGCTTTAGATGGAGAACTAAGCCTTCCAGGGCTGGGCAGGCGCGAGTAGCGAAGCACGTGCTCCAATCTTCAGCAGGCTGTCCGTGGGCAGTGCGGACGAAGCGCATCCACAATGCGACATCCCCGTTCCGACTGCTGCCTGATTAGTCGAGGTCACCTGATCTCCTCCTTCATTGCGTGATAAGGCAGCCGGAAGTGTCATCCGTCAAGTCAGGTAGAGTACGTACCAGTATGAATCACGTGTTGCTTCATAAACCTTTCTCCCCCATCAGGGCACTCTACTTCCTTGTAGCCTCTTGAACCCAGCGAGCTTATAGTATGCATATGTGAGCTTTTTCTGTTTCTCGGCGGCCCAGTCGCTCTCAAGATAATAGAAGGTGTCTTGGGACGAGAGTACGACGGCCCGGCCTCCGAACATAGGGCGCCTTATAACACTTGGCCAGGCAACTGCTGAGTATTTGCACCTGTCCTGCCTGACACCAGACATCTGAAAGTGACCTTCGTCTCAGATTCCCCTTTGCTCAGACCAGTTCAAACAAAGGAAACTGGCTTAGGCCCGTTCCTAGCATCATCTTATTTTTGGCACGTTGGACACTCTCTTGCATGGCAAAGAGCCTCTGGTCTCGTCGAATCGGATCTTGCCCTGGCTTCGTTCTAGCCACCCCTCGGAGATATTGCCTTCGCTAGAATATGAGCAGCTAGTGGACGAGGTCGTTAGGCTCTTGCAGTTCGCTTGGATCCGGAGTCGCGACGAGGTGTTCAGGCATTCGTTACCGAGGGAGCAAGGAAGCGGTCCTGCTTGATTCGAAGGTCTAGGTACCAACGCGGCCGCCAGTCATGAGGAGGACTTCTGTCCACCAGTCTCGACCCTCTTTGCGCGCACCGAGTCGGACAAGGCAACCCTGTCTTTGTAGCTGACAAGTAGCAGCATTGGCCCTGCAGGAGGATCCAAAAATACGACGACTTTTCTGGACAACATTTGGTGGTCGTCTCGACTTCTCAACACTGAAGAGCAGGAGTACATCACACTCCCCTTGCGCCGGCTGTACGGCAGATCGTCTTCATCTTTTCACCCTCGATACACGTGGTCTCTCTCTTTCCAACATGATCTGCTCGAGCGCTTGAAGCCTCCCAGACAATTCCTCGAGTCGTTGGTAGAAGGAGAAGAAGTTGGATGGTCGTCGCCACTGGCGTCAGATTAGCGTTTACAGCACCGCCACGCAGCCACATATCGAGCCAATCAGCGCCGCTTACGCCACAGCTTCCCTCTTTCCCTGCATCTGATCGTCTCGTCTGGCCTCTTTTCCTCCTCTCTTCTTCCCATCTCCCTCCCATCTTCCCCCCGACTCCCTGTTCGAATGCCTTCTCAAGCCACCACTCATGTCTCGAAGATGGCCTCCTGTCCCTGTGAACTTGGTGTCGAGCGCCTCTGCCAAGACGTTCCCCAGATGTGTTTGATGCTACTGACCAGCCATACCGGGAGATCGGGTCCAGAACCTTAGGGATCGTCCATCGCAGGCTTCCCTACTTGTTTGCTTCCCTGCTCACACTGCAGTAGATGCAGCATCCCATCCCACCATGCCGCGTAGTCCTCGAAGACCCTGTCGGGCCTGGGCGTTTACAAATGGATCGCCGCGTGAGCGAGCGGCAGCGACAGGTCAATATCTACCGTGAGTGCTGGTGTTGAGGAAGTGATTCTCCCTTTCCTTTTCTTGAATACGCTGTGCATCAAACTTTTCCTTCGAAACATCTGGTATCAGTGATTCCGGCAATGCATATCTGGATCGGGCAGTTTTCATAGCCTCGAGGCGGTCGTCGACTGGTCCACAGCACATTCGATTGTGTTAATAAATCTCAGGGAGACCCATCCATTTGGAAGAGTCAAGATAGAAGATGAAAATCACCAGGTATTGGGTGCTTGCACCTGCACTCCTCGCATCTGTTGCGGCTCAACAAACCATCGATCCATTGTCCCTCTTTGTCTCAGAGGCATTCTCGGTCTACACACAGATCACGTCGATCCTAGCCTCTGCTGCATCAGAAGCTTCAGCGGCGGCGGCAGCTTCGGCCTCCAGTACCTTGACCTCATCGACTGTCGAAGCATCAGCCACGTCCTCCAACTCAGAATCAACCAGCACTCCGGAGACATCATCGTCTTCACCGAGTACATCTTCCGACCCAATTACGACCAAGACCTCGACGACCTCAGACTCGTCAAGCTCTTCCTCCACAACCTCCCTTGTCACCAGCGAAACGTCGTC
Source organism: Exophiala alcalophila (assembly GCA_001599775.1). NCBI lineage: Eukaryota > Fungi > Ascomycota > Eurotiomycetes > Chaetothyriales > Herpotrichiellaceae > Exophiala > Exophiala alcalophila. The sequence goes on along the minus strand of BCHY01000005.1, from coordinate 2,052,258 downwards.
TAGCCCCTTGGCGCAGTCTCCAACCCTCACATATTCTCGTACGTTGTCACCAGCAGTTCTAGGAACATCGTCGGTGCTGGGATCCACAGCTGAAACTGGGACCAACAGCCCATCGCCTTCAAGGTCCAGCCATGATTCAAACCTCCCGATCATCCTAGGATGTGTTCTAGGGGGTCTTGCCTTTGGCCTGTTCATTCTGGCCCTGATGCTATGCTGCAAGCGTCGTCGACGCGGTCAATCCCCACGCCATCGGGCCCTGTCCCCCGGCGATGACGAAGTCGACGGCTGGAGGGCGCATCGAGCATCGGGCTTATTCGGAAATCGAGAATCGCCTCACCACGGTCTCGGACTAGTTGGAGCAGCTCCTCTTATGTCCGAGCATCCAGCCTTCCGCAGTCACGAAGAGCATGAGAACCCTTTCGTCCCCGTCCCTCCACCACCCAGGCGAACACCGATCGCCTCCGGAGCCCTGAAGAATGAGGACACCGCGATGCAGAATGAAGACCCATTTGCATTGACAAAAGAAGTCAGCCGAGCCTCCAGCGTATACAGCAGTTCGTCTGATGAGGACTCGGGTTACAAGGGTGCTGTAGCAGCAGGGCTTATCGGAGCTGCCGCAGGGGCCGGCCTCATGCATCACCACAACAAGCATAAAGACGAAAGCAATCTGCAGACAGACGCAGATGAAAAGCCCATTACTGAGCCCCCTGGCCGATTACGGGTCTCGAGAAAGCCAGTCCCCGTCAATCACGTCAACAACAGCGAGCCCTGGCCATATTATCCAGTGTCGCCCATCGATCCACCCAACGAGACGGCGGCACTGACCAAAACGCCTCCGCGGGTAAGCAGCGAAAGCCGCCGCAGCTTCAGTCGCGACGCAGCGAGAGCCAACGCGGCTTTCGATCAAGAGTACACACCACCACCAGACGTTCCACCCGTACAGGGACACGATCGCCCACATGGCCATGGGCTCGCTGCAGGCGCTACAGGGCTCGCCGCCGGGGCAATTGGCAGTGCTGCGCTGGCACATCATGCTCAGAATCGACGTCGCTCGAGGAGCAGCAGCAGCAGTGGCGGCGGCGGGCGCGGTCAACTTCGCCGACACAGTCAACCAGCGACCATGCGTCAAGGCGAAGGATCGGACCATTCGAGCTCGTCATCCTCGGGGACATCCAGGGAAAGCTACGTGAACAGCAACAGTGACACACTGGTGTCCCAAGGACACGGGGCAAACCTGCCGTCCTCCTCTGCCATGGCCATGGCCACGCCTGGGCAACCCGGCGAGTACGAGATCCCGATCGCTCCAGCGACACGGTCGCGACGCAATAGTGCCCTAGGCACGGGGGCCCCGGCGTCAGCAGTGCTCAGCTACGTGAACCGACCGCCGATCCCGTCGCCGCTATCCAGCGAAGTCCTGCGCGACCGGAGTTCATCGCCTCCCGTACTTCGCGCACAGCGTCGTCGGAGCGGTCCGTCGGCGGCTATGCCAATGCCGCCGCCACCCCGACTACCACCCGCGGCAGCAGCAACGCAGTATTTCCCTACCTTCCATGACGCCGGTGAACCCTACGGCCACCCTCAAGACCCGGGCTACGGGTATAGAGACGACGAGGACAGCATGAGCGGGAGCGGGCGCTTCTATTCCTCCATACAGGCCGGCGACAACGGGGACGACGCAGCGCCGCAAGTCTACACGCAGAAAGGCATCGTCGGCGACAACGGGTACCCACACATGGGCATCCCGCGCCGCAAGAGCGGCGGCGAGTACGACTTCGGCGCCACCGGCCCGCTGGGCCCGCAGACCCTGCCTGTTGTCACCTCCCCCGTCGGCGCAGGGGAACAACAGCTACCGCCGCACTCTCGAACGCCGACCATGGGCAGCGACGACTCATCCTGGCGTCTGAGCCAAGGCATGCCTGGCGGCTGGCAGCGCGAATACAGCCCCAGCCCGCGGAACAGTGAGGACTACTTCTCAGGCTCTGGGTCGGCGGCTGGTCATCAGGCCCCGCGGAGGCTGAGGGCGAGCGATTTCGCTGCCGGAGGAGGAAATGAGACGGCTGCTGTCGACGGACGGGGCGGTGTTGGTGTTGGTCAGGCTCTTTGACCGTGATGGTGATGGTGACGGGAAATCTCCCGGCTTCTGTCATTCCCCCCTTTTCCTTTTTCGCTTCTTCCTCTCTTTCATGGTATGATATGATATGATGTGTTATGCAAGGCTGAGCCATGATGATATGATGTGATGATGCGAATCTGATGCAGTGATGCGATGCGCGGCAAAAAGGAGAACAAATGCAATTCTAAAAAAAACCCCCCCCTTCTGACCGGCGATCGACGCCATGTTTGCTTACACACATATGCACATATACCCCCTTCCCCTTGGGTTTTCTCCCCCCACACACTCATGAGATATTCTTTTGATGTCAGAGTTGGTGTTAGTCTCGGCGTTGGAGCGCAAGGGATCGAAAACGGAAGGGATTGAAAACGGGAATCATGAGGCGTGCTTATATCCTTCAGTTTCATAGTCTATTGATAGTAAATTTCTTACTTCAAAAGGATGCATGGCTAGCAGGTGGGCGTGCTTGGTCTTTGCTCAGAATTTGGTCAGTAAGAAGCAATCGAGCCTTGAAATGAAACGAAACGAATCAAAGTGATTGAACCAGAGAATAAGCTGAGGGTCGGGACGTGTCAATGGGTCAAATTGACCTTCAGTAGAATTTTTAAATGCCCCGATATTGGATGCAAGATAACTGGCAGCGTTGCTGCGCACGAAGACACGCAGCCGGAGAGACGAGAACCGCCTTGTCTCCCATTGCCTCCATGTGTCTGTAATATGAAATGCAAATCTCGAAAAGTTCACCGTGCCACCTAACCGGGGGACTTTGTGCTGGTCCCGGAACCACCCCTTTGTATGTTCAATTCGTAAAGACCGCCATCTGTCCAGGCCCTCCCATACCGGATATCTACCCATGCCTGTGTATGCCTGGGGTAGGGCAATCCAAACGCCGTGAATTATGCTCAGAGCATTCCAACCTCTGATGATGGTGATGATGATGATGATGATGATGCAGAACTCCTGTCAATGCTCCCATTATGCTTAGTTCAATAGCTTCACCATGTCCGCAGGTATTCTTCCTGATGGAGAGACGGTTTCCGAGTTGCGCCACTCTTCGTGTACTGACCGAGGTGACTCCGGGACAGGACTGACTTCGATACTCGAGTATTCGGATTTCAGGACCGGAACAAATGTCTCGTTGGAGTCTCGCCGCGGGGACAATGGTTCGGGCAAGGACTTTTTGACAGCCGGAGCCGAGGCAATTCCTTTTGTGATCTGTCCGGTGATGATTCCCTGCGCACGAGGCTTTGTTGATGCCCGATTTTTGGTAACTTTTGATTTCCTGTTGAGAGAAGTTTTGGATGTGCGGGCTTTGCCCTTGTTCTCTTTCCCACCCAGGACGTCCGCGATGGTCTTTCCCGTACTAGCAGCATTCTTGATAGCGACTTCCCGGCTCCGCTCTGTGACGTTGAGTTTGATGCGAACAGGTGAGGGTGTGGTAGAAGACAGCTTCTCCTTGGACGCTTTGACGGCGGGGTCGCCATTTTGACTTCGAGGAGGAGTCATGGCGGCAAAGTCTGGGGACGAGAGAAGTCGCTGAGCTGCATTCTGGCTCTTCGTAGGAGACGGAGGAATGACAACTTCGACCTCTCCTTGTCTGCATTGAACCTTCTCGAGATCGGCTTGAGTGTAGTTCTCGGCGATTTCGGGACTGTCATCATCCCATTCCTTCAATCCGGCCAAGCGTGCAACTTCGTCGCATTCTCCTTTGACGATGAGATCCCAGCAGTCTTCCAAATCCTTGCCAGTGGGAACAGGATCTTGATTGATCCAAATGGTGGTGCCTTCTCGCCGGTGTCTCACGATCTGGCACATTTCATGCACGATCCTTCGCACGGCAGGAATTTTCATGCTGGTCCCAACCACGATGACGGCGTCGGGTCTCGTTCGAAAATCTGCCGTGGTGACGGCGCCGATGGCTTCATCGTCCGGGTTGTGTTCGTTGTACAAGACGATTCTCGGGCGCAATCTGCCAACCCCGTGACTTCGCTTGCCTGCGTGCGCCGTCCGTAGCGCATCGGCCGCGACACACTGCGGACACAGCGGAGGAGTCGCCCCGTCGAAAAGATGCGCTTCGAAATCCGAAATGTGTCGACACTTCTGGCACATCATTTTCTCGAGGCCGCCGTGCAACTGGATGGTTTTGGGCCATGGGGCTTTGTGATTCAGAGGCACCTGGGTTTCCAAAGGCGGAAGAGAGGTTTCCAGACCATCGACGTTCTGCGTGTACAGTCGCAGGAGCCGGCCCTCGACCGCCAGGCGAGCGAGGAAGTGATGGAAGACGGACGGCTTGGCATTGGCAGCCATCTTGGAGAGTTTGCGGACCATGTCATGGAAACTGGAGGTCGAGTGGTCATCCTTGTAGACAGAGGCATCGAAAAGCATTTTGCCCGAGCTCTTCAATTTGTGTTCGCCTCTAAGGCTCCTGAAGAGGCCATGCGACGACCGGAAATCGGGAATTCCTGCCGAGACCGAGATACCAGCTCCCGCAATAACGACAATCTTCCTTCTGTTGCGCAATGCCTTCAGTAGCGTATCTAAAGCTTCAGAGCGGTCATACTCGGACTGCGCAGTGTCCGATGTGAGGTCGATGTGTTGAGTGGTGCGCACTTTCGGCTCCAACTTTCGGCGTTTCCGGGCAGGGGGCATTTCGTCGCCGGCATGTTGTGAGGGCGGCGGAGTCAGATTCTGCCAGCCGGGAGGGAGAACAGGCGAATTGGGAGGAGAACTGAGCGGCGAGCTGGGAGGAGATGTCAGGGGTGAGGAAAGGTCGGAAAGGTCGTCGGGAGTCATGGCTGTTGTGTGGTGTGGTGGAAACGAGTGATTTATCGCATGGTATCGATTTGTTGATGGAGAGAAGGCGCAGCCCTCGTCGAGGCTTGTGTACAAACGAGACCAGAGACCAGAGAAAGGTGGTGATGCTAACGGGAGGAAGGGAGTGAAGGTCGAGGGTGATGCGATAGAGGTAGGTGGTGTTGCAGTGGTAAAGGAATTGAAAACAAAGAACAAAGAGTGAGGAAAGAATGAGGTGCTGATGAGTAGTAGCGGGATGGATGAGGCTGCTGCGCGGCAGGATTTGGCATGGAGAGTTGACAGCAGACTCGAGGGCGAACGCTGCTGGCGGGCGTCAGCGGCGGCGCATCAGCGTTCACTGTTTGGAGACAACAACGAGGCATCTGGCATCCGCGCCCCAAGGCCCCAAGTCCCGGCCGACAATGGGGCGTCCAGGCTAGTGCGACGGCGGGATGAATGCAGCCAGACAATCATAATGGGCGATGAATTTAGCACCAGCCACGAGAGTAGGCGACTCAGAGGAGGACGAGTGAGAATGCCGCCCTGTTTTGGGCTGAATGGAGCCACACTGCGCCAGTACGGGTACACCACGAGACTCGGGTCGACCAGTGCGTGCCCTGCTACTGTACGAACGGCCCGAGAGTTGGGGGGGGGGGGGGGGGCTCCAGGCGCCTCAGGTGCCCAACCAGCAGTTTCAGGCGCAGGCTCAAACACCACCTGCACTGCACACAGGGCAATCAAGCAGACCATCAAACAAACCATCTCCATCGCCATCGCCATCAATATGGGAATTGGTATCAATGAGAGGATGCATCACATTCTCCTTCATTCTGCATTGTCTTCAGGTGACTTCTGCTTCTCACAAACCAGATCCATCGATCGATCTCCCTTCCTCGTGATGACCTGACAATCCTTGCCCGACTTGCTGTTACCCCGGCTACGAGGCCTGTCACTCACTCTGCGACGAACCGTGCGTCTCCCTCTCCTCCGGCTCCCTTCTTCTCCCGAGTCCCCACGAGCGCAAGCCACGAACGAGCCTGCGCCCCATCGCCCCTTCCCTCCGGTACTAGTGCCTGTGGCTGGTGACGCCTCACTGATGAAGCATGACCTCTCGCTTCACTTGCCCTCTTTGTGATTCACCGAAGATGGCCTGTCGCCGGTTCAGCCTTTCGATCGACCTGATCGCCGTCTCCTGCTTCACATCCTCCTCACACCTGCGTGCGACATTAAACATTAAGGCGGGCGTGTGCTGTTTATTTTTTTCACGAGGGCATAATTTTCTGTCCTTCTATTCACAGCGCGGCGCGTGTCTCTATTCCCCAGGACGGCACACGATCAGCCCTGTTAACCCTTGGTTAAGAATTCTCGTCAAGGTCAACAGGAATTGCAATGGCGAGCCTGCCGATTCTCGCAGCCCTGGATTCGGACGACTCATAGGCTGAGGTTATCGATCTGCAGAACGAACGCATACTGTTAATGTTGGCACAAATCGAGAATATGGAACACGCCGACTTTGACACCGACTCATTCTTTGACCCCAACCCCTTGCAACAACACATCCAGCAGATCGAAGGGGCGGGCAATCTGACCTCGGTCCCAAACATCGCAGTCCCTCGAAACGCCGTCGTGGTTCAACAAGTTAGTCGTCGATGGTATTCCGGCTGTGTGGAGAGGCTCGCCTGGTCAAAGTTCGGGCATCTGACCAGCATCTCCAACGATGGATCAACCGTCCACGTCGAGTGTCTCCGCTACAATCATGGCTCCAAGACCTGGGAGCTTCGCGGAAGGCACAGACTGACCACCGTCTTTGAAGATGCTACCAGTCTCGCTTGGAGCTCCACCGGGACAGAATTGGCCGTGGTGGATGTCAAGGGAAGAATATGGATCTATCACAGTTCTCATGCTGCTACCAACCGCCTGAATCTGGCTCGTCAAGGCGCCCTCGACGAAGGAAACGAGTTCTTGCAACCTGTCGGCATCATGTGGTTGAACCAGGACAGGCAGGACAGACCGCGAAATGCCATCGCGTCTGCGACCAAAATCGGTGATCGCTGGCAGCATGCCAACGTGAGGGCGAGACCCCTCGGACCACACTGGCATCGTGCTGTCGCTCTAGTCCACCGCAACGGCTCTCTGACGCTTTGCTTTCAAAAGGGCGACGGCCGATACTCTAAAGTCACCAAGCAGCTCACTCCCGAGGATGACGTCCTATACACGCATGCTGCCCTGGCTCCCACCCTCGAAGGCAAACTGCTGATTGCTCTCCACTCCTTTGATGCCCTTATCTCGGCATACTTCGTTTCCATAGATTGGACAGAGGTCAAGAGCTCCGTTGATGGTGTGCCGGTCTTGACCATCGAACCGGTCCCGAGCAAAGTCTCGTCACGCCCCTCTGTCTCCCCGACATTGCCTGACGTCTACGATCCAACTTCCTGGTCTCTCACCCATCTGGAAATCGCGCAGACCTCCGACGTGGAAAAGGCAGTTCAACTCCCGCCTACTATCGTGGCCATCTCGTCTGGAGTCAACAGAACAGTTGCAATTTCCGAAGCCGGCTTTTTGGTCTCCAGTATGATCAAAAGGTGGACAGTAAGTGCAGTCGACCAAAAGTTGCATCCCCTTTTTGCCGCATTGCCTTCCACCGGCTCAGGCTCATCCGCTTCAAAAGCCATTTACACCTTGCAACAACAATTACCAGACAAAGAGGAACAAGTTCTTACGAGCGTTCATCGTGTCGATGGTTTGCAAGTACTAGTCGTCACTACCCCGGAAAGTCGCACCGAGTTCCTCAATGCGGACGACATGTCCTCGCTGTCCTATGCTCCCTCCCCAACGGAGACGGCAATCATGTCGCAATCGGGGTTCGCCTTTCCCTACGCTCACCAAACCCTCTCCCCCGTCTTCTCTTGCAGCGCGTGCGTGAGAGCGGACTTTGACCTGGAAGGCAAAATTCAAGTGGCTGCAATGGGTTATCAACTGAGCCACGACCTGTCGCAACCGACACCCGATCAGAGCCTTGATGGTGCCATCGCGGCTTTGGATCTCACCTTTGCTCGAGCCTGCTGGGGAAATGCGACAATAGACGATGTCATCATGTGCGCGTCGGGAAGTATCCCGGCACAGGCAATTCCAGACGTACTCTTGTGCATGTATCGCGCCATGTTTCGCGATACCGAGTTTGTGAGCGAAAAAGCCCAAGGCTCTGAACTAGAACGAATGTTCCACAAACAAATCATGGGGAAAGTCATGGCTTATCACGCAGGGCTCACTGCTAACTGCGCCGATCTTCCATCCATTGCATCTACGGAGGGGAGGCTTGGCTGGTCTCTCAGCGCACAATGGGCCTGGATGGTGAACAACGTGCGTCACACAGCCACTCTACTGTTCATGAATCTACGGGATGTGCAAAACGTCAACCTGGTAATGAGCCAGGATTTCACAGATGTGTTGTGCGCAAATATCCGCTGGGGTTTATCCGTCCTTCGCTTCATCTTCAGCACAATCCTCGAACTGGGAGATCGCGAGACCAACCCGGAAATGTTCGACAACAAGGACCGCGGTCGAATGGGGGACACTCGAGGCGACGGCAGCCAAGGCCTTGTCGCACTCCTTCTGAACTGCCATGCCTCACGTATCTTCCTCATTGCCTTTGTGAGAGGAGTGAGGGCATATGCAAAAAACACCGAACCGAAGTCGAGTCACCAGGTGCAAGTCTTGCAATGCATCCAACAACAGACCGCAGGCAAAGGGATATCGTTCCCGGCCATCGAGGCGCTTCTCGAATACCGGTGGTACTCTCACGGAGATGTCGAAGGGGATACCGCTGCAACCGCCTCCAGGCAGCTCGAGATGATGGCCAAGGGAGTTGTTCATGAAGCGTATCAAGGGACGCTCAAGAACTTGGTCCATACTCTCTTCAACAGCAGCCAGGGTCTTCGAGCGAAGATGCTGATCGACCGACTGAAGCTGTTCACTGATCTAGTTGATCCTGAGTACCTGATCTTCATCCAGGAGGTACTTGGACGACCGATCGATGTCGCGAAACAGCAAGCCACGGTTGTGTATGATGTTCACCGAAAAAGGCCAATCTCTGGAGGGGTTCTGGAAGCCAATGGTTCGGGCGAGCTGGTCATCAGGAGATGCGTACGATGTGGAGGATGCAGCGAGGATGTCAACGGACCCCCTCGAGACTGGCCCAGGCAGGTCGCTCTCATCTTGGCACGCTGTACCTGTGATGGGAGTTGGCTCATTGAGCCTTGGAATCCGAGTTGAGCGTCTTGCGGATCATGATGACGGCAACAGCGATAAAATGCCTCGTTGGATGATCTCCCAGGCAGGTTATGACCATCCGTCTGGACACTCTTGGTAGGCTGGATCCTGCTTCTAATTACAAGCACACGGTTTTGGGGACCCGCAACTGGATAGATCACCCCAGACGGGCGAGACAGGTATCTCACACCTCATAGCAAACGTGGGGGTTTAGGGAGAGCCACGTAGATAGAGGAAGTGCCTTGCAGAAGAAGCCTAAACAAAGTGTTTTGGTGAACGTTTGGTATTTCATTTTTTTCGTCCCGCCTTTGAATTCATGGGAAGACGAGAAACCTTTTTTTCCCACGCCCATGTAGTCAAGATTTCTAAGCCGCAGACGGCGCAAGCCGAAATTCAGGAAGCTCCTTGAACGCAGTCCCCAAGCATCAGACGAGGACCACTCAGCTCAACTCACTCCCCCGGCAAACCACCACTGCGCTGACATTTAGCACGCCGGGCTTTTTTCCTTGCCCCATTTCCCCGTTTGACAGAGCCATGCAAAATGTACGCTGCTTGATCACTCCTTGAGACTCGTCACCATCACCCAATCTCATGTGTTTTTTCTCCATCCATCCACCACTTCGAATGTCAACTCACAACACCTCCATCTCCCCTCCACCAATCGCTCGCTTACTCGGCCTTGACGGCGTACTTGCGCTGGGGGAAGTGAGTCTGCCTCTTCTTCTGCTTCTCGGTGATGCGGGAGGCGTCCTTCTTCGACAGGCGGCGACGGATGGCGCGCGTCTGCTTCGCGCGGAGGTCGAGCGGGAGGTACTTCTTCTTTGCGTAGAAGAGGCGCAGCTGGTGGCGCTGGTTGGCGTTGATCACCGTCAGGGTACGGGCGATGGATTTGCGGAGATCGTGTCTATTGAAAGCAAACTCCTTGTTAGTCGTGTGCTCTTCTTCATCATCCCATGGCTAGATTCATTCTGCCTTCCAGCTCGCTTTGAATTTTTTCTTTCCCTTCTTCTTCCTCCCTTTTCTTACTCGAGGGGTGGGTGGGTAGAGACGTACATTCTGGTGAGTTTCGACGAGGCGCCGCCGGCGATCTTCTGGACGCGCAGCTGGCCCAGCTCCGTCTTGAGGGTGTCGAGTTGCTTCGCGAGGTCGTCTTTGCTCTTGCCCCAGAGCTGGCCGGGCTTGACTCGTGCGTTGGTCGACTGCGGAAAGGTTTCACAATGTTAGTCTATCATTTCTCCATCTCTCGGTCGGATAATATAGTTCGTCTTGTCTGGAAACAGATGAGTGAGGCAAGGGGGGAGGAGGCGTACCATCTTGGTTGTTGATTCACCTTGTCGATGTCGGGTGTGTTGGTGAGGGATCGATGGAAAGAGAATTGGGTGTGCGGTCGTCGAAAAAGGTCGGTGTCATGGCTTTGCTGCGACTGCGAATTTTGACGACGATTGTGGGCGGCTGCCAAGATTCTCTCACACGTGACTGGATTTCCTGCGGCCAGTAGCCGCCGAGACCGCTTTGGGCTTGGCGGCCGCCCAACTCGGTCTAACTCTCTCCATGATGCCATGCGCCTGGTGTTAGAGCCTCGTCGGGCGACGTAAGGGTCTTGTGTTTTATGGGAGATGCCTGCCACGTACTCCAAGTTATCCCTTACCAATTGCGGTGCATTGAGCGGCATGGACTTGGTGTTTGAAATCGCATCGAGTCTATAGTTCTGCCAGGACTACTTCAGGCTCCCTTTTTGCTCCCTTTCCATCGATTCCCCCGATGGCGTCGGGGACGGGATGGGCGCAGTTGCGTCAACAGATCCGTACTCATGAGAGTCAGGTATGCAGATGCCACGAACCCGAGAGTGCACTTCGTTCTGACCGCATACTGCTAGACGGAAGCTCTCTTCCACACATACTCACAATTTGCCGCGACTGCCAATCTCCCTCCGAAACCTTCAGACGAAGAAGAAAGAAATGAAACCGAGATTCGAGAGTTGCTGGAAAAGGTGGGAATTACAACGACTTTCTAGGATTCGGTCAATTATTCTGACGCATGCCCATAGCGCGACGCTCTGATATCCCAGCTCTCTCGCCTTCTCGACTCCGAAAGCGCCCTTAACACCTCCACGCTGAAACAAAACAACCTGTCACGCCATCGAGAGATCCTGAGCGAACACCGCCAGGAACTCCGGCGCCTGAAGGGCTCCATCTCCGAGGCTCGTGACAGACAACACCTCCTTGCCAACGTCCGCTCCGACATCGACGCCTTTCGAACGTCCAACCCTGCCGAGGCCGAAGCGGAATACATGCTGCAAGAAAGAGGTCGTCTGGACCAGAGTCACAACGTGATAGATGGGGTGCTGTCACAAGCATACGCGATCAATGAGAATTTCGGCATCCAACGAGAGACGCTATCCAGTATCAATCGACGGATCACCAGTGCGGCGGCCCAGATTCCGGGCGTCAACGGATTGATTCAAAGGATTGGATCGAAACGGCGGAGGGACGGAATCATCCTCGGAAGCTTCATCGCTTTTTGTTTCCTGATGCTCATGTACTTCAGCTGATGGGCAGGGCTCAGAAGGGTTCAGCCTCGACTTTGTCGGAAGAAGTCACACATCAACCTGAGAGGATCCAAGCGTGAAGCCAGGCGTGGACCAGGTCATTTGCAGAAGTTCAATCTTGCGACACAGCACCGAATCGAGGTATACGGTCTAAGCATTGAAGAACGGATTGTCTCCGCAAAGAGAGACTACACTCTCCGACATCAGTCTCGTCTCAAGATCGATCGAAAACAAATCCACGGCTTTGGATGGATGTGTGCACAACAACATTGCTCGAAAGAAACGCGCCTGGCTTCACCCTCCGGGCGCAACTTACCGTCCTGCGGCGCTCGTGGCAGGACACAGTCGGATGGCGAGGACCGGGGCTGACGATATGGCCAACGTTGCCGCGTGCCTAACCGTGATGACACGATCAAGATGACCGGGACCCATTGTTGCTCCCTACAGGCCATTTACCTTCATGGACGGCATTATAGCAGACCAGCGCCCGTTGAGTTAGCACCACAGCATCTACGGATCTGGGACTTGAGACATGGAGTATGCATGCAAGGCTGACCGGCGTCTTGGAGAATGGATCGGCGTGGCCTCTCTTCGAGGTAATGTTGGCAATCGATAGCATTGATGACTTGATGTGCAGGCGATCCATCTATGTATATTCATCTTTTTGCTTTCCCAGCGTATTGGGTGCTCATTGTCGAGACGTGTTGACGCGTCTGGCGTGTGAGATATACGCTGCTCATTCTTTTCCGGTTGGTAGCCCAGTATCTATCTTCCACGGTCTGTTTTCTCTCTGGCCTGTGATCGAGGGCATGAAGAAGATCGAGAGGAGCGCTGATGCTTTTCGTATCACCTAAATCCTATGCGGGCTTGATCAAACGATGTCAACCGAAGATCTTTTTTCCGTCTTTGAGATCAGTGAGCACTCTGAAGTCTACACCTCGCAACGAGAAGTAGGTAAATCAAGGAACCCCATTGTTTGAGGTTATCCTACCTTAAGGTACAAAAGGACCAAGCATCCTTGTAGAAACTCAACCTTCTGGAAGGGATACTCAGGATGATTAATTTCTGGGAGGCTGGGGGGAAGGTGGCGCGAATACGCCAGAAGGACCCTGAGTGAGTCCCGACAGCGGTGATCCCCTTGTTCCTTCTGTTGGACTTCGACGGGCTTCGTTACGTGCACAGTGCATGGCCATCCAAATCACGGATAGATCGGCTTTGCCCCTCCACAGTTGAATTGCTAGGTACATACGACTAGTCGTACTACTGGTACCTGGAAAGCTGTTGTCTAAGGTAACGCCTACCAACGTGCAACGCCAATGAACTGGCAGAAGCATCTTCCTATTCTGGTGTGCTTCGCGACGGACGTTGGCGTCTGTTCAACTCGTATGTTTGAACGAGTACGCCCTCTCCGTACAGTTCCAGGGGTTGGTTGCTGTGCATGTTTCGCTCGGTTCAGCTCACTCTCGCTCTCGTTGACGCCACGTCAAAACTCCGGGGCTGGCTGGAGCTGGACATGGAAAGTTACCTGGAACTTTAGGGTTCGTACTCGGTACTTGACAACGCAACGCAACTGCAACGCAAGGGGGGACGGACGCGTCTGTGATCTATAAACGGCATCCCGTACTAGGAGGTATGTAGTGTTATCCCCGTCGTCGTCCCCCCTTTCCTGCAGTTAAGTGACGACTTTATCCACCATACTAGAACTTGGGTCCCCGACTCCCCGACTCCCGACTCTCAGGCTTCAGGCCAGCTGCCCCGCCAAGGAATTTCTAGGATACCAAGCATTTATGCTTAAGTCTTGGTGGTCTTGGTATTTTCTTGGTCCAACCTTACGCGAGCGACGACAAGCCTTTTTCCGTTTTTTCTTCCCTTGCTCCTCCTCGTTTTCTTTCTGGGCGTTCTCGCTTCTGCTGTAAAGTTCTGGCCATAATTCCCTCGCTCGAGTCTCGCATGTGCCGGAACCACAATGTGTGGCCTTTTTCTTTGCCCATCTTCCTTGGGTGTTTCTGGGTTTTCTGTCCTGTGCGCATACATACTTTTCGCTCATTCTTGGCCTTTTGATGGCACAGGGCCCTTTGGGTTTTTCCCTTTGGCAAGCTTCTTGGAGTCCCGCCTCTATTGCCTTCTGGAACACCATCGACCCTGAGGCTCTGGATCTGGCGCACAAACACTCACGCTCGCTCGTTCGCTTCCATCCCATTTCCTTGCTGGGCGCGGGGCGCTGTGTTTTCTATTTCTATTGCTGTTGTTTGCCCCAACGAGGCAGGGGCGATCTCAGTGCTGTATCAACAGAGAACACGGCCACATGTTCCTTGTCTGTCCATTCCGTCTGGGAGGTGCGACGGCGAATCCGGAAGTCCGGGTATGAATAGTGGTTCCATGTCCATGTCCATGTCCATGGCACGGACACGGACCCTGCACGCCTTTGCCCATGCACCCCCCCGCCCCATCACATCCAACTCCCTATCTGCCTGCTCTGGACCTCGTGGAAACTGGCACTGTCTGCTTGACTTGTGTGGCGGGGACTTGCCGCGACTCGGGAGTAATCATGGGTCCTCCAAGCTCCCACTGTCAATACCGAGTTTCATGCCTGCCTACTCGTATGACATCCACATATTCTGTCCGTTGCTTGGTCAGATATCTCTCTCTCCGCTCCTCTCAGACACATCCAAATCGCAACGAGTATCACTGCCTACGACCGAATCTCAACCAGCGATATTGGCCGACGTCAGGTGTCAGCACTGAGCAGGCGCCAGGGCGCAACGGCGGGCTAAACTTTCCGGCTGAACGGCGGGTTTTTCCCACGAGAATAATATTGAACAGAAGGACCAAAGAGAGTCTTGTCTAGGTGGAGGACGAGCTGTAAGATGTAAACTGTGTTCGATAATAGATGGCCGTGCAAGCGGATGAGGCCGGTGCAGGTGAGTTATTTTGTTTTGGAACATGTCATACTTGATACCCACCAGCTTCAAGGTCTCCATACCTAGGTCTAGGTACCTACGAGTATGTTCTCGGGAGCCCGGCAGTGGCAGATAGCACGACCTACCAGGTACTACTACTAGTAATTAGTACTAATACTAATTAATACCTGTCCTTGTCACTTGATAGCTGATCTTACTCGTAGAGTACTAGATGTGCTACCTTATTTTGTCAATGCAACAGTTTGGCATTTTCTTCGCCTTCGCCGTCGCCCAGAGGACAAGAACGCGGTGCAACCAACCTTTTTCTCGCCCAGTCTTCCCAATTCACTCTGTGCTCCGCGCGCGCCTTTGTCATCATTATTATTGTGTCAACTCGCAGACAGCGCCAGAAACAATTGCCGGCAAGTGCCCTCTGTCTCTTCTGTCCCGTCCTTCCGCCTTGGACCGTCAGGGCGTCGGCCTAGACTCGCCGCAACTGTTGGGTTACCACCTCACTCCTGCTCTGTACCTTACGTACAAGTTGTATGACTCTTCTGCCGATTGTCGCGGTCGCCGGCTTTGCGCTTCCGCGTGCGATTGCGATCGATCTCTCGCTCGCTACTAGTAAGCTAGAAGCTACCCACCTCTTCTCGCCTGGACTTGTGCGTTCCCGGCAAGACGGCGAGGCACATGGAGATCTGCACTCAGTCCTGGCTGGTCTCGAGCCACTCTGAGGGCGATTGTCGGCTATTGGATTGGATCGGGACCTTCTGCCTGCGTTCTTCCTTATTCCTTGCACTCCTACCTATGTATGTAATGTAATATGGTGAGGGGAGGTGATGGGAGGGTGATGTGATGTGATGAAGTAAGTGAGTGTCCTCTGCTACTCTGTACCGTGCTGCCAATGCCATCCCATCCTTCCCCTTCCTCTTCCTACTCCAGTCTCCCTCCGACATCCGGCTTTCCCTGTGCTGTGCTCCCTTTCTCGTACTCGTACGCCAACGCCACTCCCATCAGTTCCCACCGATCCCCGTTCGAGGTTTAATCCAGACAAGACGTGAGGGGCGACCGATGGCTGAAGTCTTGACTCTTAATTCTCTTGTGCTAAGGTTCTCTCTCGACCGACCGACCGACCGACGAACCCTTGACCCTCCCTCGCTCTTTCTTTTCTTGGTCGCTCGATTCGCGTGCGTGCGTGCGTGCTCGCTCCTCTTGGTTCACGACTGCCAGTGATCGGTGAGAGGTTTTTCCCACCCTTCCCATTCCCATCCCATTCCCATTCCCCTTCCCGCCCTTTCTCTTACCCTTTCGCCTTTTGTTACCCACTCCCCGAGTCCCCATTTCCCATCCCATCCCATCCTATCCCTTCCCTTCCGCCTTTCCCTGTTGCCCTGGGCCCCGGCCCTGCGTCTTTGCCCTCTTTCCACTCGCCGACTTCCCTGGCGTCAATGCTTTACGTCGGCCCAAATCTAAATACCTTTCTTTGTTACATTTTGCCCTGCTTCCGCCCCTCCCCTCCAAACTCCCCTCCCCCCCGGCGCCCGTGTGGTGGTGTGCGATGGGTGATGACCTGCTTGGAAGGTCGAGCTCTCGTCATTAAAATGGTCCCTTGTTCGCTCGGTCCGCTTTCTGTAGATCCTCCCTACCTTACTCTAGTTATTATATTATACTCTGTACCTCGTACTACATTTTGAGCCGTCCGCTCGCTCGCTTTCAAACCCTCTGATCCCGACCGACATCCCGGGAATCGGTATTGGACCCGCCAGACCACCACCACCACCGTCACCATCACCACTACTTACTGTTTAGTAGTACTACTGCACAGAGGACGCTGACTCCGTCCTTCTTCTACTACTCAACAACTGCTGCTTCTCTACCCAACATACATATCATCTTTTAATCCTCCCAGCTCGCCCTTCTCACCTCTTTCTTCTACCACGGACAACTTTTCAGGTCTCAACGGAATCACCAACATTTAATCTAATTCGCTTGTCTTAACAGTGGGAGCGCAAGTCTCGGTAGTGCCTTCTGTGTTTTGCGCTGGTCCGCCTACTATCAACCAAATTTCGCCAAAGTCTGGAGCAAACGAAGACAAAGAACCCGAAGAGTGATCTGATCGATTGAACACCTGCTTGCTGGGAACGTACAGAAAACATCCAACAGCCGTTCTCAGACTTAGATCCCGAGATTCTCACGAAACCGAACAAAGAGGGCCGGCCACGCAGAGGCACGCAGGAGCGGCGAGGATATTGCGATTGATTGCGACCGGGAAGAAATTGGTTTGTTTTGCAAGCATCATCGTTTGTCCGGACAGCAAACTCATTGTTTGTTTTCGCGGCCATCGATCTGTTGGGGTGAGAGAGGGAGGAATGGACCCGCTGCTCCCATATCAGGCCCAGCTTCGCATCAGAAGAGACCACCACCACCAGTAACGACAACTTCTTGAGATCAATCTCCCAGGAGTCCAGCGTTCAGTTTCCTCCGAATTACGACAGGACAGGATAAGCGACGACACAATCGCCAAAACCCTATCCAAAACACACCTTATAATTCCTTTCTCCCTTTCCAGCGGGAAAACCGACCCATTGACCACCCTCCAAAACCCTTCCAAAAACCCTTCAACCATGTGCATATACTACACATACCATTGGAGTTGCTGTCCCGGAACCGCCCGGCCAGCCCCATACTACGTGCACGAGACGTGCGACAAGGCGACGGGACCGAAATCCGTCAAACTCCCTGGCGCGGGCGTCAAGGTGATCGATCTGCGGAAAAAGTGCAAGATTCAGCACGAGATTCTCGACGGCGCAGAGGCCGATGAGCCGTGTCCAAAGTGCGGGTGAGTTCTTTCTTGATTAGAACGACCATTGCGTGACTTTATCTTTTCTGACCGATTTATAGGATGAAACCCGAAAATTGTGACCAGTAACGACGTTTTAACGACAAAAATGTGGTGATTATGTACGGACTTTGTTATCTCCCCCTGATCATGTACCCATTGGGATCAGGCAGCGACTGGATTGGGCATCGCATGCGATTTGGCACTGGCGTCGGCGGGGTCCTTGGATTTGTTGATGTTGATGTTGTTGGAGGAGTTGACTGTACCGCGCTGTCGGGCAATTGTGGAGCTGGAAGACGATGTAGTCCCAGTCCCAGTCCGTAGAGACTCTTCCTCTTGAATGAGTCGCTGCACAGCGGCATTCAACCCGTCTACCTCCCCTTCCCACGCGTGTCCGCTACCCGCCCACCGGATCTTGCAGCTCGAGTCCACCAGATACACGTAGCCGACCTGCGCGTTGAGCATGCCCATCGCATCACGAACGTCGTCCGTCAGTCCGCGCCGGATGTCGCGCGGCAGCTTGATCATGAAGTACCGGCTCCACCGGTCTTCCGGGATCGTCTTGCGAAGGCGAGCACTGAATATTTTGACGAGCATGGCTCGCATCCAGTCACCCTGGACGTTGACGTCGACGCGCTGTAGATGGCCGCCACTTTCCCCAATCATCTGGTTCAATGCCGGGTTGTTGGCGGCCCCGAAGAACGTGTCGACTTGCTCCTCTGCCCAGTGGCCCGCTTGCATGCCGATGAGCGAGATCTTGCCCAGCATCACCGGGGTGAGATCCCTCCCGCCGTCGGGACCATCGCCCTCCTTCGCCAACGTCTGGCCCCAGATGTTGGGAAAGTAGAGCGCCTTGTCACGCCGGAACAGCCTCTTGTTTGACACGAAGCTCTTGCCCTTCCAGTGGTCCACCCGACGCCATTCCTGGAAATAGGGTCGGAAGAAGGACCGCAGGTACACGCGCCGCCTTTCCAATGCCTTGTCGTAGCTGGTAAATTCTGCCGTTCTCTCTTGAATGGTCCGCCGGTCAACGGGGCTGTTCTGCCCCGGACGAGGAGGGTAGTCGAGACCCAGAGGCCGTGCGAGCACCGACGGCGTGAATTTCTCCCCAGTGACACCGCGCGGGATCGGGATTCGCGAGATGGCAGACAAGTTCTCCGGATTGCGGTCTAGTCCCACATGCAACGGGATGGATGGTTTGGAGATCTCAGGTATCGTCTTCTTCTCGGGCGCAGGCAAGTTCGAGGTCGAGGCATGTCGGACGCGAATGGGGGTCGGGGACAATCTGACTGCCCGGTACAGGCATCGGCTGTGAGGGCGTAACGTAAGAGACACGATGAGACCGAGGAGATCTTCTCGTGCCATAGTGATACGATCTGGGCTCCTATGAGAAGCACGGAGACAGTGGGAAATGCCTCTTTGTTTTTTTTAGGAGCTTGTAACTCCTCTCAGAGGACAGAGTCGGAGTAGGAGTTGGAGTACAGAGCATACGTACCTATGTAAAGACTTGGCATCACATGATCTCGCGCCACGATCGTACTCGTCCGCACGCGTCGACCCGTGTCACACCGTGAATGGTTCAATGGACCAAGAGAAAAAGAACGAAGACGTGTCTCTGGCTCTTATCTCACAGTCACTGCACCGACCAGCTCGTGCCACGACCCCCGCTTCCCTCTCACGAATGACTTGTGCTTCACTCAATTTGAAACTTGTTAGTCGTGCGGTGACGGGATTGGGTTTTGTTGCTTGCATTCATGTGCAACAATGCCTCTTTCACATGCCCTTCATCTTTCTACCACACTCTCCTCCTCAGTTTCCAGCCCTCAATTCTCCGTCGGCCACATTCATAGATGCTATGTATCCAGATCATGTCGTCCGCACAAGAGAAAGCGGAAAAGGATCGCTTCTTCAGAGACTTGTATCGCCTAGACGAGCTTGCCAGTGATGGCAACGACGGTGACGACGAAGACGAAGTGCAAGTGATATCTCCCCCGGAACAAGTCGAACGCCCTGCCCCGAAACGGCACAGAGATCCCGGACAGATCCACCGGCCCAGTGATGGTGTCGACAGAAACCAAGATCGGCGGAAGAGAAAGTCAGCGCAGCCTCACTCAAAGTCCACCCTGCAACCGCAGCGAGCGGCATCTGACTTGGGGCATTCACGTCCGTCCAGCATTGCAGTTGAATCATCAGCCAAGCATGCGCCACCCAGATTGAAGCGATATATGACTGACCTGTCAAACCTTGATCGGCGCGTTCGAGGACAGGAATCATTCAAACTGAAGCCGCTTCCTGCCTCATTGAAGAAATCCATGGTGCCGATCCCTCAGGAGAAACAAATTTTCCGGGGCTTTGTCTTCTTTCTTGTCCCCAATCGGGATGATGACCCAACGCGTCGATTTCGCATCCACAAAGCCATCCATCAGGGCGCAGTTTGGACCCACGAATGGTGCGAGCAAGTCACACATGTCATTGTCGATGAGGGTCTAGATGCGAAAGAGTGTGCGAAGGCATTCCTTGGAAGGGAGATCCCGGTAAGTATCCCTCTGACTCTCCCGTTGATCAAGTCGCTGATGTCTTCTGCAGAAAGGTGCTCTCCTCGTCACCCACCGATGGCTTTGGGAGAGTTTCGGGTCTTCAGAACCTCGCGACACCGATCGAAGTCGTTTCCAGGTTCCAGGGGCGGAAGCATTGCGAGAGGCAGCCAGCAATTTGATTCTGAATAATGTGCACAGCAGAGAAAGAAATTGTGATGCGGAGAGCGACACGCTGCTTCCGAAGCCCAAACGCAAAGACCGAGACGCCATGTCGAGACCGGTGACTGAGGCCAAAGCCCAATCCCCAGATGATGAGGAAACCGAGTCAGAAGATGATCTAGACCTTGCCATGAAGGATGTACTAAATCATCACGACCTGCCCTCGGACCTGGCTTCAGACGAGACCGGACAATCTTGCGATGGCGAATCTCTCACGGATGTCGTTTCGATCACATCTCGTGTGCAAGACAAGATCCACAACGAAAATGCAGGATTTCTCTGCATGGAAAAGCATGATGGCAAATCGACAGATGACCACCCCAATGCACGGATCATTGAGAAACTACAAGAGATGGCAACCTACCACGATCAGACCGGTGATCATCAACAGGGAGACCATTTCCGGACAACGGCATATCGGAAAGCCATCGGGATCCTTCGTAAACACAGGCAGCCGATCCGAACAAAGAAAGAGGCCCTGAAAATCTCTGGCATTGGCGAGAGCATCGCGGCAAAGATCGAAGAGATTGTCTCAACGGGACAGCTGCGTCGACTGGAGTACGCCCAAAACGAACCGAGAGAACAGCTGCTTCGGCTGTTCCAGGGCATATATGGAGTCGGGCATTCAACCGCTTCAAAATGGATCGCTCAGGGGTATCGGACCCTTGAAGATCTTTCCCAGAAAGCACACTTGACCACGAATCAGCGCGTTGGCATCGAGCACTATCAAGATTTCCAGCAACGGATCCCTCGAAACGAGGTGGCTCAACACGGTGCCATTGTGGAAAAGGAGCTCAAGGCTGCGGACTCCAAGTTCCAGCTGATTATTGGAGGGTCGTACAGAAGAGGGCGACCGGACTCTGGGGATATCGATTGCATTATCACCCTTGACAATGCAAAGATCGGGCAAATCCGTACTGTGATGATGGAAACGGTGATCCCGAACCTGATGGCTCAAGGCTTCCTAAAAGTGGCGCTTGCAAGTGGGCACTCGCCTGACGATGACTCTTCGAAATGGCACGGCGCCTCTGTATTGCCTGGATCCAATGTCTGGCGTCGGATCGATTTTCTTTTTGTACCGTGGGCAGAGCTCGGAGCAGCGCTATTGTATTTCACTGGCAATGATATCTTCAATCGGAGCATGAGATTGTTAGCAAGTCGGAAGCAAATGAGGCTGAACCAGCGCGGGCTGTACGCGGACGTGATCAGGGGGCCAGGACGACAGCGGATCACGGAAGGGAGGTTGCTGGAAGGCCACGATGAGAAACGCATCTTTGAGATTCTGGGGGTGCCATATCGGTCGCCGCAGGATCGAAATGCATGACGGACAGGATTGAGAGATGAGCGACGCCAGCATGCTTGGATAGCAGCTTCTTTGTACATGAAGACACGAAGTGACGAGGACATGAAGCACAATTGACGAAGAAATGAAAACAAATCGACGAGCCTGAGGTACCCAATACAATAGCACAACCTTATCGGTACTATCCCCTGAGCACAACAAAGCCGCCGGTGTCCGACAGCATCCTGTGAGCGGATGTGCGGGTCACGGGTACCAACGCCGGCCCCCGGGGCGGTGGGAGATGCTTGGCGCGGCCGGGCCCGAGAACCAATCAGCGATGCAGGCAAAAACTATGAATGTGCGACACCGCCATATTCTGCAGGCAGAATCTCCAAAGATTCCTCAAACAAACCTCATACACCTCACTCGCGACAATCCGCGCCGCATCCTGTACGTCGATTTCCTATCGCGACATCCATATTAGAGGGTCCATACTGACTGTTGATGGCTACAGATTCACCATGGGACGACGCCCTAACCCGCTGATGTCGGAGTTCTTCGACCGCGGCCCAAAAATCGGCGACTCCTCCAACCGCTATGAGCACACTTGCAAGAGATGCGGCGAGCAGTTCCCCCGGGGTCGAAGCGAGACCATGGTTCTGCATTTGACCAAGAGATGCACTTCTTTGACTCGGATTGAACGCACCAAGATCGTCTTGCGCATGCACGACCTTGCCAACGCTGATGTTCACCCGAACGTCGATGAGAGCCTGGCTCAAGATGCTGCGGATGCACAGGATGAGACAACAGCCCCGATGAGGCAACTCGCGACAGCACCTGGCCCAAATGGACAGCATACCTTCAATGGTCTCAATGTTCTGGCTGAAGCCTCTCGCCAGGTTGGAACCAATGTCTCGACCAACAGCAACGCTGGCGCTGGCGCTGGCGCAATCTCTCCAGAGCGCAGCCAGGTCGGCAATGGCCAACTCCAGACCCAGGTCCAAGATGGCTTGGCCATGCCTCTTGATCCGCAGCTTGACGCTCAAACATTCGCTGCGCATCTGTTGAATGTCGATGGAATTGGAGTTCAAACAAACGGTATGTATTCTTTCCAGTCAACCCTACCGACATCTGCTGATACCGACGCTGTTAGGCTTCCCAAGCACCAGTGCACCAAATTTGCCCTCAATGTATCCTCAAATTGGATCTGGAGCACCAATGACCCAAGATGATCTCGTTGGACTTCCCCTGTCGAGCACTCATTCAAACGACCTTTCGTCGATTGCTGCCACAGCGAATGCCACACTCGCGGACGACATGATGCAGGGAACCCTGAACCCATCTTCTGCCGATACTCTTGACGATTTCCGTCAACCTCTTCACCTGCAAGGACAAGCCTCGATTTCCTGGCCATCAATGACTGGTACGCAGAGTCTTGACCAATCCACACTGCAATCAAACATGTCCGTGGATGAAACATCTTCTCTCGCCCATCCAAGCACTGATCCAAGTCGAAACACAGGAACTATCCTAGCCCACCCTCTTCGCCCTATCGCTATTCATCCCAACAGTCGCCCCGCGCAACTTATTACGGATATCAATACCCAGCCTGGTCAGCCTGGTCAGAAGCCCAAGGCTCGGCGCAATTTTGATCAAGCACGCCGCGAAGAAGTGCGCAAAGTCCGGAAGATTGGCGCCTGTGACCGCTGTCGCGCGCTGAAGAAGCCCTGTTCTTTAGGGACCCCTTGCCGGACCTGTGCAGCAGTTGGAGCTCCTCGCACATGGAGGGATGACTGTGTCCGATCCAAGAAGCAGACTAAATAGAGTCATGATGCTTCAGAACTGGATGCAGAGCACTGAGTGTTGAGCGAGGAACGATGAGTAACGAGCAACGAGCAACGAGCTAGGAACGATGAGGAATGATCAGTGATCAGTGATCAACTATCAATGAGCTATGAGCTATGAGCCTTGAGATACCCCAAATGTGCACAGCAGAAGCGGACGAAAGAAGGAGAAAGGAATCATGTACCGATTCTAGCACGTCGATGTCCTCTTTGTCGACAGTCTGGGATGAATACTGGCAGGATGGAATAGGTGGCAGGTTGCGCCTTCCGCTTGGGTCATTTTGTACCAGGACAAACAGGGGCATCGTCTGTAGTTAGATTCCATCAACACGAGCTGTGCATGCATGATTCAAACCTGCAAACCTTCCCATCTTGTACATGTCAACCAGTGCCACCGGCTGAAACATTGACGACTACCACTAATAATGAGATCGCTCAACACAGTGACGTGAAACTGAAACAGCGTACCAGCGACCACCGATCACCGACCGCGCTCGCCCGTCGACCGGGCATCTGAACCGAGAAGTGCGATCGATCAGGCACACGCAGCGCAGCGCAGTGTTGCACAAGATCTGTCCTCCATGCCTACCGTCGACCTTCAAATCCTTTTCCTGCCTTCCTGCCTTCCGGCCGCCCACCCGCCCGCCGTGGGACGAACCTCATACCCGGGAATGTGACAGCGAGGCCCAATCAGCAGCACATTGGCAAATTGCCCCTGTCAGTGGAATGGCGAGCAAGAGGAAGCAGGGCAACACAAAGAGAAGAGGCGAGGTTGTTTTGGGAGGTACAAGATGGCACTGGGCGGGATTTTCATTGAAGAGCTCTCACCGCCACAGATAAGAGGGCAGCAATCCACACCACCTCGCCGATCTTGCAGAACCAAATGCAAGTCACTAGGGCAAGAATTCCTGCGAGCGCGGCTCGTCTCGGTCCCCGGGAGGTGTCACAGCCACGGGGGCGTTGGTCGCACCCACCGACACACAAGACACACGGACACACACGGTGACACGCATTCCTCAGGACCAGACGGGGGCTGCCCCGGCCCCGGGGTGCCCGGGCCCCCCTCGAGTCTGGGGTCGAGCTGCTCTGGGACGCGTCTGGCGTTTGGCGCAGGTGGGAGCAAGAACCGGGATACCCTGGGACTTGGAGACATGGAGCCTAGGAGGCCCGGGGAGCGGTGGCTGTCGATCTCTGTGGCCTTTGCTTTGACGCCTGGTGCGTCTATCCATGATCCAGCATCTTGCATCCCGCTGCCGCTGCGTTGAGTGCGGGTGGATCACAAGTCTCCAAGGCCGGCTCAACCAAGCATCATTTGACATTCACGGCATCACTCACTATTCGTACGTACTACTGACGGAGTCGGGGCGCTGAGTTTGGACACACCCGTGCTCAGGAGTGGGATTTGGGATTCGAACAAATCTGATCTCGATCTGCGAAGCCACCATTCAATATTCCCCTCGGGCCTGAGAGCCTGGTGAGCCTGATTCAACCTGTCCACAACAATGGGGTCAGGCTCACCGGGCAGCCGGAGAGGCAAAGATGTGTCTAGCCTTGACGATGGACTCTTGAGGAGGACACCCTCGCCATCAGCGGGCACCCGAGGCAACCATTCCTCATTCTTCCCTCAACACCCTCCCCCAGCCTGGAGCGGGCCGAAGAAGCTCCAGGACGCTCAGCCGGTCCGTCGTCAATGAGCTGAGAGTCTGTCGGGCGCCAGCGCGTGAATGGCGAATCTTCTCAGCCATCCAAACTCGTCCAACTAGGCACCCCCGGGGTCCAATCAAGCCAAGTCTCCGGGGGCCCTGGCCCCTCGGAGAGGCGTGCATGAGGCATGTGCACTGTGCAGCAGTGACCCTCGAGCCTCGACACTGGAGAGTCGAGAGTCAAGGCTGTCACGGTCTCACAGACATCACGATTGATTCACCACCCCAATCGGGAGAGCCAATTATGCTGGGCTTGCATCCAATCCACCTGAGCAAATGGGCAGACAATACGAGGACGAGATGATACGTATTCTCCCGTCCGGATTGCACCAGGCTACAGGACAGTAGCCATGATCCCATCTGGAAGCGTGAGCACTTCGGATCAACAGGGTACGACCCCGAGCATGCAATGCACGTCCATGGGACAGGCGAGCTGCGTTCTGCGTTCCAACCTCTGACACACACTGAGTCCGTCGATCCGATCTCGCGTACGGAGTACATACCTGCGTGCGTATTTCCCTTCTTCGTGGGCATGATCATGAGTGTCTGGCTCGCGGCATGGCAACCTTGGGGGCCGGTGCGTGGAGGGACAGTGGTGGCGCCTCGGGCTCATCAGGCTCATCAGGCTCACCAGGCTCACCAGGCTCACTACGCCCCGGCGGGCCTCGACGCCGCGACAACCCAATCGAGAGATGCAGAGTGAGACGAGGCTATACCGCTATGATACAGTGGGATTAGAACCAAGCGAACCCTTTGCAGACCGGAGCATCCGAAACTGGGATCGCGATTCGCAACTTGCTCGGCTCGTCACCGAGATGCGTGGAGGACAAACGGACACGCAAGTCACAACCCAGGCCGGGCATGGTTTTTAGCATGTTGGGGAACCGTGAACATCAGTCAACTTGATCCTATTTCTGGGGGGCGCGGCAAGAGATATACGTATCATCTGGGCGGATCGTGGCCGTTGAATACGACAAAGGACGCAGCCTCGCAGCAGTTTTGGGCCGTTCGCAGGGATCTGTCAACTTCAGTCTTCAAGGGACCAGGCCAGGCAAAGGGTCGAGGAGAGTGTCCGTGAGACATCGCCGGCCTTGAGACCCCCGCCCGGCGTTCTGGAAATTTGCGAAGACTACAACGGATCCTCTGCCCCTCATGCTGATTCCACATGAACAAGGCCGCAAAGGCCGGGTCGGCCCCTCTCTCGCCTTCGTATCGCATCAGGTATAGAAGATGCAAGGTGTAGTTCACGCTGTCAGCGGCGCCAGCCACGGTCCCCATGGGCGCCGCGAGTTGGGCAGCATGATCGCTTTAGGATCAACTATTCGAACTTCGAAGTGGCCTCAGGCTGGAAAAGAAAGCCTGGAGGCCCTTGATCTGCTAAGAGTCAAGGACATACGGTCCAACTCCATGGGCGGATGAATGACCCGCTTCGCTTGATGGCGCGATACGACGAGAGGGTCTGAGACGACAAAGAGTACGACGACTTTGCGAGGTCACGAATCACGGACCCGAGTGACCGACCATTTCTATAATAATACTTGGATGAACAACGACTGACCACTACTGACCAGTTGGCGAGCAGGCGCGGGCAAGGACCGCGTCGGAACCAGAGCCGAAGAGGAAAGGGCGAGATGATGGTCAGAGTGGATTCAGGAATCCGCACAATGACAGGTGGATGACTGCATGGATGGTGACTCGCCTGCCGCAAAGGCTGGATGCTGAATGGCCATCACCACCGAACTTGAAGGTCATGCGAATTGCTCGATGCTTGGAGCCAATCGTATCAGCTGACAGAGTCTAGAGATGGTCATTCGCCGTGCCAGTCTGCAGATACCTGCGGCAGGCTCCAGCGACGGCAGAGCACGGCTGAGCCTGATGAGCCTAGAGGACCTACGAGTAGCACTCAATCGCGATGAGCGCATCTTTTTTGACCAGGAAGAGAACGAGCGGATGGGCCACAAGCCATGGATGAGGTGGATGAGATGGGTGATGAGCCATGGATACGCAATTCCGCCACCGCAAGTCAGTTGAGGCTAGTCGAGGCCTGAGATGCAGGCTGCATGCTGCATGCTGCAGGATCCATGATCCATGCTCCATCAGCCATCAGACCTCATGCCTTGCCTCATGCCAGATGACCTGGGAGAGCGACAGGCGACAAGCGAGCAGCAAGAAACCAGAGAGAGTGGCAAAGCTGAAGGAATGGTTGCGAGCCACTACTAGTACCTTATGTACGGCGGCCTGTGATCACGAGACCGAAGATAGGAGAGGAGGCACCTACTGTAAGCTAAGATTGATGGAAAATCTGAAAAGGTGAGCGAGGCCTGTTGCTGGTGATGGTGATGGCGATGGCGAGTGAGCCTGGTCCTGTGGCCCGGCTCTCTAAGCTCCTCGGCCTCACCCTGCATACTACCTGAACTTCCATCATTCTCGTCGACTCCAGGTAATATAGCTGTACAGTATCTTGTCTGCCCTAGCCATCATCGCACGCTGAAATCGAAGCGCGCTCAAGATGTCCCAGAGTGTTGACGTTGTATACCTGACCTTGCTCCGTGCGGCAGGGCGGACTGAGTGCGATCAGCGCCCCCGTACTCTCGGCGCTTCAGGCTCTCTCGGCACCCCTGTTCCCTGTCCAGAGTCCACCGCCCGGGCCCTACTGCACTGCTGCCACTGGCCACTGGCAGTGAGTGCTTGGACTTGGACGCGTCTTGGGGCTCCAGCCTCTGCCGCTTAACCCGTCTCGCTGCTGCTTGCATTACTCGTTAAGGGGGAATAATGAATGAATGATTCATCGTCACTGCGGACAGAGCTGGAGTCGAGAATCGAGATACGAGCAGAGCACTATTACTAGTAGCAGTATCTACGGAACTACGACGTTGCAGGGACATTGTTCTGATATCTCGTCTTACGCCCCCTCCATGATCCGACTTGTATCCTATCCCCGCCTCGCGCCGCCGTCCACTACCTATCTGAATTGAGTCGATGCGACTGTCTGGTCTCGTCTCGTCTCCGGCGTGTGCCGACTACTTGTCGTCGATCCGCCCACTCACACCCGCAGCATTCACACCCTCAACCTCTCCCTCCCCTCGTTGCTCTGCGCCTCGCGCGCCTACGCCCGCGCCCGCGCCCGTTCATCCCACCTGCGAGGCTCAACGCGACAGGAAACAAACTTCCTGCCTATAAGATACGTCGCAAGCCGATCAGTGCCCATCAGTGGTCCGCTTCTCTGGCCTTCCTGACCCTCCGCCAGCACCATCTCATCGGCTCGAGCCTCTTCCAGCCTCCAGGCTTCGACCTGCCGGAAATACGGGGCCTCCCTCACACTCACACAGTACTCCGTACTCTAGTGGAAGATCCACAGGGCTGCCCGCCGTGCTTCCCAGCTTGCCTACCTAGACCTACCTACCTTACCTTAGGGTCCAGCTCGGCAGCA
This sequence comes from Exophiala alcalophila, assembly GCA_001599775.1. Taxonomy (NCBI): domain Eukaryota; kingdom Fungi; phylum Ascomycota; class Eurotiomycetes; order Chaetothyriales; family Herpotrichiellaceae; genus Exophiala; species Exophiala alcalophila. The sequence goes on along the minus strand of BCHY01000005.1, from coordinate 2,023,781 downwards.
CCCCTCTAGGCTCTACTTGGACGCCTCTGCCTTAACTAGGCAGTACTACTACTCCGGGCTCCTCAGCCTCCAAACGATCAACGCCGTTGTCGAGTTCCACTCAGGTGGTTCCGACTCTCCCTTCAAGTTCCTAGGCGTACGAAGACGGATACTCTGCTCCTTAAAGTATTATTGATGACTTCTACAGTCTGCAGTACGGCTTACAACTTACAACCGACCTCGCCTCTGCCACTACTAGGCTCAGAGTATCGTCTCCTGCTTGGCCCAGCACAGTCCCCAGGCTCTCGTGGCACATTCTTCAGACCTGAGAACAGACGCCTATCGATCCACAATTGGCTCAAGTCTGTATCATCAGTAATTGTCGTCATCCTTCCCCGGCGTTTCATCTCGCATCGACAATCCCCATCGCCTCTCGAGTTCTCGAGAAGGTATATTCTCACCTCTCGCTTCTCCATCACGGTCATCCTTTCCCTGGCCCGTCTGTACTCCGTACTGTAATCACTCTGGTACTGATCAGCATCATCATCATCATCATCATCATCATCATCACCGCAGTCTATCGCCTCCGTAATAGACTGCCCTGACTCCGCGTCCCGGTTCCGCCGCCAGCCGTCTTGCACCTCCACCTGCGCTTGCATCGCTGGTGGGCACCTCGGCTAAAGCTCTCCGTCCCTCCCTCGCTCCTCACGGACCAAGCACACAGAAGGAAGAAAGAGGGCGTGTTTCGACAGGCAGCGCGCGGCGCAGAGAACGGAAAGAGAGGGAAGAAAAGAGCCGAACAGGGCCTTGATTGACTGCATGCGCCACCTGCCCGCTAAAGTTGAACAGGCCTGACTGCTCGCTCACACATCACATCCTCGATCATCCGTGCATATTTGTGCAGGCTGGGCTTGGGCTTGGGCTTGGACTGGCGGGCGCACCGGGCTTGGGTCTTTTCAACCACACCCTAGGCTGACCAACCGAACACTCCCCGCGACCGCAACCGTCAGACACCGAGCCGGCACTTTCTGCGCCTCTGCGGTCTTTTGCAGCTGCAGAGTCTGCTGCAAGTGCAACCCCCCCCAGCTCCAGCATCCAGCTTCCCAGCTGCCAGCTCCAACCGCCAACCGCCAAACACTGGACAGCCAGCTCCCTGGCAGTCCCTGCACAGCTGCGCCGCGCCTTGCTTCTCTCCACCCAAACACACTTTCTCCTCCTGCCACCTGCCACTCACTTACCTACTTCCTCGTAGTGTCAACTCAACCAGTGGCCCGTACCCTCGTCATTCCTCCTCGCTACTGCTGCATGTCTACTTCACACTACTACACCCTCCTCCCTCAACCTGTCGCCGTCGCCATCGCCGTCGTCGTCGCACCTCAAGATTCCTGTCGTCGCACAGCGCCAAAAGGGGCCGGCGCAAGCTGAGCAACTTATCAGACGCAGGCACCCTCCTCGCGCTCAGGTCGGGTCACCCAGCTCCTGTGCTGCCTGGCAGCTCCCTGGTGTGCGGATGCGAAAGGCCCTGCGCTGCGCATCACCACCACCACCACCACCACCACCACCACCACCACCCCTCTGAGTTCCTTCCAGACTTGAAATGTCCATTTATCCACCTGCTCGTCAGCCTACAAATGCTCTGAATGGTGTCGGCGACATGAACGATGGTTCGGGCACCATCAATCCTGCGGCTTTGAACGCTAGTGGTATGCTTCCTTTTATTGGTTTGCATTTTGCCTGCCTGCCCGCTCCCTCCCCCGGCCATCGCGCCTCTGTCCATCTGTCCTCGATCCATTGGCGCAGCCGATGCTTCAGCGGACGGATTGTCGTTTTTTTTTCCCTCCAAGTGGTCGTCGCACGCCGGCCTGTCGCTAACAACTGCACCAGGAGGATTGATACACGGATCGGCTGAATCGGGTCCCCGCGGCATCAAGCGCAGTCGCTCCCCAGAACAATATGGCGATTATCATCAGGGAGACGACGACGGTGAGTCGAGCGCAGGCTTCAATGGCAAGGAAACAGAGTTTGCTGACGCGTTTTCCCAGGCCCGCGCAAACGAGGTCGACCCTCCAAAACACCGCGGACTTCCGGCGACTTCACCTCCAATGCCGAATCTCTTCCCACCCCATCCAGCCAGACCTCGCCGGAACTGACCCAAACACCCAAAACACACGGCGGATCCCAACACCCTGCCGCGGTGGCGGTAACGCCGGGACAAGCTTCCCCGCCGCGCACCATCAAGTCCACGTTAAAGGCGCTCCCCACCGTTAGGGACCATACCAGTGACGTGCTGCAACCGGAAGGTGACGAATATGTTCCGCGTGAATACGACGAGGCCGGCGAGAAAAAGGTGGACAATTTGGGCTACTTGCAAGGCGGCCGAGAGTACAAGATCCGAACCTTCACCCTACCCGGTCGCGGCCAGAAATTGTTCATGCTAGCGACCGAATGTGCGCGGCAACTCCAGTATCGCGACTCGTACCTCTTGTTCAACAAGAATCGCTCTCTCTTCAAGATCATTGCGAGCGTCAAGGAAAAAGAGGAGCTGGTCAACCACGAGATTCTGCCATACTCGTACCGCTCTCGCCAGATCGCCGTCGTCACCGCCCGGTCCATGTTTCGTCAGTTTGGCAGCCGCGTCATCAAAGAGGGTCGGAGAGTCCGAGATGATTATTGGGAAGCCAAAGCTATCAAGCAAGGCTTTACCGAACAGGATGCTGCCGGTGAGAAAAGACCGGGAGCCGCCCGCGCCAGAGAAGCGGCCGCGCAAGACCAGCTGAACGCTCGTGCCGCGGTCGCCGCCAATTACGGCGATATCGTTTACAGCAACGGGCCGGGCTATGGGGCGGTGCAACCGCCTGCACTGCATTCGGGAATTGCGTCGACCATGGCTCAAATGTCGGCCTTCGACCCCGCCTACGATTCCAGATTCAAGGACATTGCGCGACCGAGATACGATATCACTGGGCCGCCGTATCAAGATCTGACGCGCTCGAGTTCTGACGCCGACTTGACCACACAAGCAGGCCACGCCGCGGATTTCAGCAAGAACGTCAACCAGCAAAATCGTTACCGTCGTGGGCTGATCGAGGAATACTGGCGCAGACCTCACGAGCCCCCGGTCTCAACCCCTCCTCCTGCAGAAGCGGACGTGCCAGCGACCAGCCATCCCTTTTCGTCGCCGCGTTTCAACACGGCGGACGTGCCGTCGAGTCAAGCGACCCCCCTGTCGCATCCGGCTCAGGCTTCTCAGCCGTCCATGAACCCGCCCTCGTTCCCTCATCAACAGCCGCCGATTCAATCACCTGTCCGACAACCGAATCTGCAGCAACCATTTCCTCGTGAGCCTTCGCAATATACCCCTCAGCACCCTCCGTTCCAGAGATCTTCGTCCAATCTGTCGATTTCGCAATCATCGTCCCAACAGCCGCAAATGCCCTTCAGTGGCGGCACCTTTTCGCCTCATAGTATTGGCCAGCAGCAACAACAACAACCGCCGCAGTCGCAACAGCAGCAGCAACAGCAGAGCTGGGGTGCTCCTCCACCGCAGCCTCATCAATCTCCCGCTCTTCATCGCATGACAACTCCTCAGTTTTCGCCCAGTCTCTCTCAAGGTCAGATCCCATCCCCTCTGCCTGGGCCAACACATCCCAGCCCGTCCCCGCATCAGCAGCAAATGCAGCCGCCTCAGATGCCCATGCTCCATCACCAAGGCAGCTCCGGTGGCATCGGTGGTCAGCAGCTCTATGGGCCCGGGGCCGGACTACAGGCCATGAACGCTGCCGGGTACGGCGCCTTGGGTATGGGGCAGCGAGGTATGTACGGAATGAGTGGTCAAGGCCAATTCATGCAGCCCAACCCTCAGCATGGGCAAGGTTGGCCTGGTCCTCCGGGACAAGGCCAAGGTGGTGGACAATGGAACCAGGGATTCCAGTGAAGAAACCAGACTTTCGGGACGGGCTTTTTCCATTTTCCATGTTCCATGTTCCATCAGCAACACAGGGGGGATGTCGGGGTGACATTTTCATGGCTTGTATAGTTGGAATTCTCATCGACCGCCTGGATCACAGGACAGCACAGGGCAAAGGCATATACAGTCACCCAGGGTGTTTTTTCTTCTTCTGCATGGGAAGGACGGGGTGGTTGATGCATAGCGACACGGACGGACGAGGACGCTGTATGGTATCAACCAGGCCTCGGGTTGGAGAGGAGCACAGTGACTGCGTTGAACGGGGCCACGGCACATTGAAACAGGCAGGTTGCAAGGGATGGAGGAGATGTTTTTCATTTTGGGTCTTTTCTAAGGGCGTCGTCAAGGGATTCTTGGGTTTCGTTTCTTTGTTGAGTGTTTGGTTTTGGTCGTGCATCAACATCATCGTCGTCGTCGTCGTTATCGTTATCCATCACTATCGTCACCACGAGCTTTTGGTTGTCAATCTTGGATGAGGTTTCTGATGGGATTATGGATCATGGATCTGGATCTGGATCTGGATCAGGAGCAAGGGATTTTGCGCATTTCGCTCTGCTTGTTTCTCCCTGCTAACAGTGTTGTCTCCATTCTTTCGAATGTATAATAATTGCGTTACGCAGGATTCCCCCTTTGAACTCTTCTTTTCAGATTTTTCTCTCCCTAAACTCCAGTTCCCTTCGTTGGTCGTCAAACGAAACATCTCGCGAGAAGCGTCCATGTCACGTGGCAGTCTAAACTCTGTCATCACGTGACTCGGTAGTGACCTGCGATCTTCTGTGTCTCAGTACAACATCGTCGTCAGTACTGTCTTTCTCGAAATCACACGCTTCAATGATTCTTTCGAATGAACCCTGCGGCGTCCTTCCTAATAATAGTCGGTCGGTCTGTCGGTCGCCCAGCGGAGCGAATGACAGAAAACATGCACAATTGCCACATGGCAGCAAACAAGCGAGTGAGGGATTTCGACACTCGACGGTTCGGCAGTTAGTTCTCGCCCGGCGGACCCGCGTTCAGGGCTCTCTCTCATCAGTCAGCCCTCAACTCGTTGGGCGATAGATACCAGGTACGTCCTCGTAGGTACCCTCTGGCACTGCGGCGTGCCATCTGCACTCGCTTGGAAGAGCCGGGACATCTTGCCGGGGGGCACGGTTCGAACGTGGGGTCGCGACTCACACCAAGACTCGATTCAATCTCCAATCCATCTGCTCTAGCATCTGCCGACGAACCCAGCCCCACGTCTCGAAGCCTGAAGGGCCCGGCACATGGCTGTTTACTGCCCAAAGCCTTGCCTGGTCGAAGAATTCTTTCTTTTTTAACTCAAACAGGAGCCCGATTTGACGGAGAGGGCTCAAGAAACTCTCGATTTGCTCTCCCCTATCCTACCGGGTTGATAACTCGTCCAGTCCTTTTGCTGGTTGCGCGGAGGAAGGAAAATAGATCCTCCCCCATCCGCAGCCTCGGGCCACTTCGCCAGCCATCTACGTACAGTTTTGGGGACTTCAGGCCTCTGGTCCCATCCACGAATCGCATCTCACTTTCGTCTTTCTCACCCATAGCCCAGGTATCGGATCAGCCCTCGCTTAGGACATTTTAGGCCAAGTCCAATCCTGGTGGCTTTGCTCGGCGCATATAGCCTTGCCTCTACACGGCCTGGTCTTTTTGGATTTTGAGATCTACGAGAACGGAATACAGAGATGGGGGTGCCTTCGGGAGAGATCAGGGAGAAATCCTACGCTCAGGCGAAGGTCCCTCTCAAGGTGATCATAGTAGGGTAAGCAAGCCATCTCCTAGTGTCCTTGTCCCGGTCGAGGAGGATGAAGAGAAACTCAACCTTTTGATGTACCTAGGGCTGGCATCGGAGGTCTGGCTGCAGCATTGGCCCTGGGCATACGAGGTCACCATGTCCATGTCATCGAATTCGCGCCATCAATCCAGGAAGTGGGTGCAGGGATCCAAGTGGCGCCTAACATGCTTCGACTCCTGGATCGATGGGGAGTAGGCGTCAAGGTCCGCCAGACGGGTGTCGCGTTGGGTGCCATTCACATCCGGCGATGGCAGGGCGGCTCACTCTTGGGTAGCGTGCCCATCAACCAGCAGCACGGCGAACAATTTGTCGTCCATCGCGCGGATCTGCAGAATGCCCTGCTGGAGAAGGCCCTGGCCCTCCCCAACGTGAGGTTACAGGTCAACACCAAGGTCGAGAATGTCCAATTCAGTCCTGCAGCCGTGGAGCTCAGCGACGGGTCTGTGGTGCACGGCGACGTCGTCCTCGCCGCCGACGGGATCAAGTCTGGGATTCGCGGCAAGATTCTAGGCGACGACAGCGACGTCGCGGTCCCGACAGGCGACGCGGTGTTTCGCGTCGTGCTCACCCGCGACATCATGCAGAGAGACCCAGATCTCGTCCCCTTCATCGAGGAGAAGAAGGCCATCCGCTGGGTCGGCCCCGGCCGACACATCATCGCCTACCCTGTGCGCAACCACGAGGTGTATAACATGGCGCTCGCGCACCCTGATCGGGGCCGCGTGGACGAGGGTTGGACCACGGTCTCGTCCAAGAAGAATCTCCTCTCCGAGTATGAAGGATGGGACCCCAAGCTGGTCAAGATGTTGAACCTTGTGCCCGAGGGGAATGTGCTGGAATGGAAGTTGTGCATGCATATGCCGCTGTCGCGGTGGGTTCAGGGCTCGTGTGCCTTGATTGGAGATGCGTGCCATCCCATGTTACCCTACGTTGCCCAAGGCGCCGCTCAAGCAGTCGAAGACGCCGCCTCACTGGGCGTTTTGCTCTCGTCAATCTCCTCAAAAGACGACGTCCCCCTCGCCCTCAAGGCCTACGAGACCTCTCAAAAGGCTCGCGCCGAACACATCCAGCAGTCGTGTTTGACCACCCGCGTCGCGCTGCATCTCCCTGACGGACCGGAGCAGAAGGCTCGCGATCTGAAGTTCGGCGCACTGTCGAGTGGCGGCGACAATGATGACAAATGGGGGGATCCTGAGATGCAGAAGTTCCTTTGGGCTTGGGATGCGGAGGCGAAGGCGGAGGAGGTCTGGACTGGTGAGTACCTACCTAACTGAGGATTTGACCTTGACCGTGTTCGGAGAGCCGTATAGGCAAGCTAATGTGTCGTTAACGCTGTTAGGTATGACGAGGGTAGGATCTGCGATGGCGCAGAGTCGGCTCTGATGAATAGGAGGGAAGGAAGAAGAGACGAGAGGAGAGTCGCCTGAGATTGAGATGTCCGCAGTCTGATGTCAACTTAGAAGGAGACTCCATCTGAGGCAGCACCCACTCTGTGTCTGAGTGGGATCCTTGTGGCGGACAGCAGCCACCAGCCCCTGGATATGTCTTGTGCGCCTCATTCATGTCCTTGTTGGCTGGGTGCGTGCATTGCACGTTGCTGGATCCGAGAACCCGAAATCCCCGCCATCCTCTGCCACGAGGTGTGTGCATCCAGCATGCAGCGAGCGGCCCATGGTTCAATCTGGAGGGCTACCGACTCGCCATCAATTGCCAGGAACTCATCATTATGCACTCCTTGGGACCGACGGGGCTCCGAGCAGAGGATGCCAGCCAGGAGGGTGGATTTGGCCCCACAGCCGAGGCGGCACCGTCAAGAGGAGGGAAGAGACAGTAAAGCCTCTCACTGATCAAGCCCCGTCCTTCCCCGGATTTAGACGGAGTGCAAGAGTCTCCCGGTTCTTGCGGGATTCGACGAATTCAAGATCTATTACATTCACGCCCGAGCAACTCGGAATGATCAGAGCGAGATGAGCCTTGGTTGCACGCACACCGGCGGCTTATTTATACACATACACATACACCCATACACGAAGGACATACAGTACAAATACATATACTATATCTACCTGAGGTACACCGATTAAGGACCTGAGGCATTTTAGTGCCACCACCACACGACGGTGGAGGTTTAATCACATCGAGGAAAATTCCCATTTTTGAAATATCCTGGGGCCGCCGGGGTTTAGAGGGTCTGACGCCCTCCACCTGACACCTGGACTTCCAGACTTGAGCCCGCTTGGGCCTCTCAGCACCGCCAATGTCCAGTCTCCAGTGTCCAGTCTTTTAACGGGGATGGAGACGGAGACGGGGAAGAAGGCCCTTGAGGGCTTGGGCGAAATGCTTGTGAAGAGTCAAGAGTTTTGCACAAGCACAAGCACTTTTCACCAAGACAGCTGAACCCCTTGTCTTGACCTGTCTCTTTATTTCAAGGGTAAGGGAAGAGCTGACATTCTATCTCGAGCTCCATTTGAGGTTTTGCTTTGCTTTGCAACACTCTATGTGAAGCCTCACCTGAATCAGGGTGCATCGAGTCACTACAGTACTCCGTACAGTTCGAACATAAAAGCGACCACAGTGAAGAAATGGGCGAAACCTCGGTTGCTCACTTTATGCAGCTGTGGCAACGACGCATACACGCATACAAAAGAATGCCCGATGCTAGCATCTCTGGGATGCTGGACCGACTCGGTGTCTATCGAACGGGCCCTGGCCAGACGGCCGAATGGCCAGATGAATAGACAGCATGGAGACCAGGCAAGGGAAGAAGCGTACCGATTTCACTGGCCAGGCTGTGACGCTTCATCTCGTCCACCTTTTCAGTCTGGATCAGCCCCATGTTTTTTCTCATGCTGGAGACCCCGCCTCGTCGCTGTCGCCCCACAGGAGAAGAAGGAGATCAGGGCCATGGATGATGGGTCAGGGACTCATGAACCACGTTCTCTCCAGGGTCTAGTCCAGTCTCTTCCTGCTAGGACCAGACGGCCTCTTCACCCGCTCCGCGCAACTATTGTGGTGGCTCCAGGATACAGCGGGACAACTTGCAAGCAAGGAGGTGCTCTCGAGCGCAAGTTTCGTCTGCAAGTGCCACCACCACAGCGACGATCGGCGGGCGGCGTATTTACTCTCCATCCTTTATTTATCATGTCCCATCATCCCCTCCCCGGTGTCCATCCGTGATCGTTTGCGTCAACCACTCTCTTCAACTTCAATTCTCTCATCGCCATCCTCCTCCCTTCCCACAGGACAGCATCAATCCGTGGACGACAGCGCCACAGTCTTTCATAAATCATGGCGACCGCTCATGAACATGGGGCTCACCCTCCACACTTGAAACACAGGTACGTCCAATCGCTCTCTTTCCGCCCCGGATTTTGTTTACGATGTGGATACGGGCCATCGCTGACATGGAGGGTAGCCACGCTCATGAAGAGGATATTCCTGGAACGGTCAACTTGCAAGCTCAAGGTACGTTTTTGTGTGTGTCTTGGAGGACTAAAAAATTATGTATAAAGAATATACTGGCCCGAAAGCAAGAAAGAGGAGAAAAAATAGAAGAACTGCCCACCCACTCTCTACATACACCAAAAACACCACACTCCCTTGTCCCATGACCAAAATACTAACAATGAATCCACCGAAACAGAGGGCGATGACACAGGCTACGGCCAGGCCCTATTCCCCGTCCCGGCCGACGACCCAAACGATCCCCTCCAATGGCCCAACTACAAGAAGACGATGATCCTGATCATCTGCGCCGCATACTCGTTCCTGGGCAATTCCTCCCTGCTGGGTCCCTCGGTTTATATCGGGATCTTTGCTGAGTCTTTTGGCATTTCGCCTGCTACTGCTTCGGGATTGATTTCTTATCCGAATTTGGCTTATGGGTTTGGTATGTCGCTCTATCGCCATCTTTGGGCCATTGATTCGGGGGGCTGACTTTCCGGGATACGGACAGGCTCTCTGGTGCTGGTTCCTGCGTATCTCAAGTTCGGACGGCGACCGGTTATGCTTTCATCCATCATCTTTGTGAGGTTTCCCTCCCTCCTCTTGCACAGGCTCAACATTATCCCTGAGATGTTCTCGTCCTAATACTGTGTGTGCATAGTTCGCCGTCGGACTGATCGGAGCTTCTCAATGCAACTCCTACGCCACCTTGATGGTCTGCAGAGTCATTGCGGCCTTTGGCTCCGGCGTCTGCGAGGCACTCCCCGTGCAATTGGTCAACGACATCTTCTTCCTGCACGAACGTGGCGGACGTCTCGGCTACTACACCGTCGCGCTGTGCCTGGGTGCCACGGGCCCGCTATACGCGGGATACATGCTCTCCGGCGGGAATTCGTGGAGATTGTTCTTCTATGTGGAGTTCGCTTTCGCCTGTGTCTTGTTCATCCTGGCTTTCTTCTTCGTCGAAGAGACTTGGTACAAACGCGATGAGATGAAAGCACGCCTCGCCAACGGTGGTGTCGGTGTCGGCAGCAACAGCAACAACAGCAACGGCGAAGATCCCATGACCGAGAAGGGCATCGACACCGATCTGCGCGAGGTCGCCAGCGCCCCTCCACCGCGAAAGTCGTTCGTGTCCACGCTCAAACCGTGGGGCGTGTACGACAGGGAGGCGCCTTTCTTCATGACCTCGCTTCGGTCCTTTACCTATTTCCTCGTCCCTTCTGTCTTCTGGGTCGTGGCTACATACGGTATCTACATCGGTCTGGGCGCGTTGGCCTTCAACTACACGTTCCCGGCCATCATTGTCGCACCGCCTTATAATTGGAGCCCGGTAAGTGGAAAGATTCCCCTGTTCCAATGAATGTCATCCCGGAAACTGACTCATGAGGAAAACCAACAGACCAACTCCGGCTTAATCGCAGTGGGCAACGCAGTCGGATACCTCCTCGCCGTCCCCTTCACCACCTCCTCCGACCGCCTAGCAGCATACCTGACAAAGCGCAACAACGGGATCCGCGAGGCCGAAATGCGTCTGGGCGTCCTCCTCCCCGCGATGCTGATCGGGCCCGCCTCCCTGATCGTCTACGGCTACACGGCCGAGCGCCAACTCCACTGGTTCGGCTACTTCGCGGGCGTGGCCATGTGCAACTGGTCCGCCTACTTCTACTTCACATTCACGCTCGCCTACGCCGTCGACAGCTACACGGTCAACCTGTCCGAGATGCTGATCGCCATGAACCTGGGCAAGCAGGCGATCTCGTTCGGGTTCGGATTCAAGATCCTCGACTGGATCTTGCAGAGTGGCTATGTCACTATCATTGCTGGTGTGTTCTGTGGTGTGTTGGCGGCGAATAACCTCTTTGTGTTGGTGTTTATCTTCTTTGGGAAGAAGATTCGTATCGCGACTAGTAAGACTTGGTTGGCGAGGATGCATCGCAAGACTCAGGTTGTGGGTGAGTCGCATTGATTGCTTGAGGTTGTGTTTGGGATATATTCATATCATATCGATTCCTTGAGTTGGTCGAGAGAAAGGAGGCACATTTTTGATTTATGTGGGAGAGTATCTATATGAGGAAGTAAGTAAGTACATAGTAAGTAATGAAAGATGACCATCCTTCACATACCTTAGTACCTTAGGTTACACATATGTCTTCACTTGTGACTTGAATGGCCTCACCCCAGCAACGGTGACACTGTCGTCGCAGCCACCTCAGTCAAAACCCGGTTCTTGTTTGTCCTGTGCTCGTTCCTTCCCTTCACCTCGACGGAGTCAGATCACTGATCATCACTGCCTGATCTTCGATCTTTTCCTCTCCCTGTTGCTCGGTTACTCACCTTTGACAATCGTTCGATCTCATCGCTCACCTGATCCTTCTGGAGTCAATTGAGCGGCACCGCGCCAGACTACGTCGCCATGGCATCCAAAGTCGGCCGCGTCCCGGCTGTCTTCCTCATCTTCACCATCGCCGTCTTGCTCCTATCCAAGCTCACGTGGTGCGTATCCGGAATTCCCACCAACGCGACAATCCCCGACGATGACGACAAGCAAGTCAACATCTGTGCCTGGACTGACTCGATGCCCATTTTGTACCACGAGTACCGCGACAATGTGTGTCCGCCGACGTGCAACATGCAGCCTGATAGTATCAACTGTGAGGACCATTTTGATAGCGTTTTCGCGTTGCATGGGTATTGGCCTTGTGCCAGTTTCTGTCAGATGCGAACCAATTTTTATTATGGTCCGGAGCAGCCTCATCTTCGAGTGCCTATGTGAGTAGAGCCTTACCTTTTCTTTGCGAGTACAGCCTCGCTCTTCTTTGCCAGGTGCCGATGACTGTATTGCTTGCACTGACATCTGTCTCGTAGGTGTCGGCCAGGATTCACCTGCACGATAGCGGAATCTGTGCATCAAGGATACAGCGTCAAGGCAAAAGCCAACTTCAACTTCAAGCTCTCGGCTGTCACGTTTGGGGTGACGGGAGGATACAGCGGCAAGACCGGTAAGAGCCAGTCGTACAAGTTCACGAAACACATGGGCGACAGTCAGTGTGGATACATGACCTTCATCCCCTTCTTCCGCGAGTCATGCGGAAGCTACACCGAAGGTAAACAGTGGGAATATGATGCGCCGTGTGTGGAACTTTCGACGACGGCCAACGCGTGCGTGAATCAGCCGGTTCGGTTCACCTCGCAAGACGCCATTACCGATTGGGACACCATCCGGGGCATTGTCACTATGGTCTACGTCGACTGTGTGACGCTGGCGCCGCTTCCGGATAGTCAACAGGACCCGGCATGGATTCAAGATGGGGTGCGATTGCCTCGAGATGTGGCGCTGGGGCAAGCGTATGAGAACCTGTGGAAAGCGCAGGCCCTGGCAAACCTGACTGCTCTTTCGAGCACGTCCTATTGCACTGGCACCAGCACGGCCAAAGCGACGGACTGTCTGGATCTGATTGCTCAAGTGTTGGACAGTGGTGATCAGATGGTTGCGACCACGGGAGCGAAGGCAGGAACAGAGCTTTCTCTTGGGGTGAGTTGGCTTGGATGCCCCTTTTTCTCTCTTTTCTGTGGCTGTGACTGACGATCCATATCTCATGACTGCAGGTTCTGGGCTCTTGCACTGTGCACTTCCGATACGAGCAAGACTGGGAGGATGACTGCCAGGTGTCGTACCTGGAGGTTGCGGCGGCGTTGCAGGGGATTCACGACCTTTGCCAGAACTCGAAGGGCAATCTTGCAGGGATGCATTGGGTGAGAGATGTCGACAGTGGATGCGACTCGACTGTCAAGTTTGAGCATTTCATCGGATTGCAGTGAAGAGAGACTCTTTCAGTTCCGAGGCAAAACTCACAGAAAGAACTGTCGTTCATGACTTAGTATCTTGTCCGAAAACTGGGTGAGCAGGTGAGCAAAAAGCATAGACAAACATAGACAAAGGTAGACGAGTTCCCCAGCCGGCTTCTCGAACTGACTGACTCTCGAGATGGTTTACTCCACAAGAAGAAGTAAACTTTATCCCGGAAAATCCCCATTTCCTCTTTCCTGGTGCCCTGCATCTGGGTCTTGTAGTTTTCATCATTGATGTCGAGCGCGTGTATACGTAAGAGCGAAGAGGGGGACAAGAAGTTCTAGAGGCGAGTGACCCTAACTGGACTTCCAAGGGGCCCAAGGGAATGGGATGTAGCTGTTCAAGTAGAACGGTCGGTGAAGGTGAAATCTGAGGCGTGAATGTAAAGATGTGTCGTCGGTTAACTGCGGTCAAGTCAAGTCGGGTCGGTGATTCTTCTTTCACCGGCTCTTGAGGCAGGCGCGCCTAGCACCAGGAGAGGCGTAGCGCGGTGCTTCCCCCACCTGAAAGTGTGGAGATGACGATGCTCTCGAGTCTCTGGTTTGGCATGGCAGCTGGGCTGGTGGTCCATGGGCATGGGACCAGCACGGGCGTCGACGTCGGGGACTCTGGGCGCGGAGGGGGGTTTTCCCTGGACTTATTAGTCTGTCAACTGCGGAAGTGTGCACCCACCACCCACAGACAGGAGAGGAAGTAAATGAACAGAAGCAGAGGACGGGGTAGGTAGGCCAAGGGCAAGCAAGGGAAGGCATCTGACCTTGCCACCGTCTTTTACTCGCCCTCGTACCTTCTTTCCTCCTTCCAAGTTCTTAACTAACGCGTCGTCTGCGGATGTCCCCCAGCCTGTGTGATCACGTGTCGCAATGCAACGACTGCTCTTCGACTGGATCTGGATTGAGAGCAAAAGCAGTGATGGTGCGACAAGTAAGTAGGTAAAGGAGCAAGGTGTTAAGCTGTCCGTAAGGTAGTATGCACTCGTAGAGTACCCAAGTTAGTAAGGTACTGGCACTCCGGATCAAAAATGCTGGTTCCCCTCGGCTGTACTTCTTCTCCGGATTCCGGTGGTCGACCGACCCCAGCCTCTACTCGCAGGGCCCCAGGGTGCCTGGCAGGATCGTTCTTTCTCCAAAACTCAGGCCAAGAAATCCGCACTCCTCCCTGTCGCGTCTTTTCACTCGTGACTCCCTAAATTTCGCTCGCCTCCAATTCGTTCGTTGCAGACTGAGAGCTGGTTCCCTCCCCGCCGCCTCCATGAATTCATTATCCGCCTAGAGTACTCCGTACTGACTCCAGACTCCGCGTACTGTCACTGTGCTCTGGGTTCTTTGCTACTGCTACTACCAGCACTCACCGGACTTGCCCCGGTCTGCCTGCCTGCCGCTTTTCCCTTCCTCCTCACTCTCATCCTCATCGTCGTTCTCGTCTGTATCCTCATCCTCCCACATCGCTCTCGTCCTCAGTACGCCAACTCATTCAACGCACTATCCGCCATCCTCCATCAGACAAAACCCTCCCGCCTCGGAAAGCACCCCCTGGCAGCGCGCTTCTGGAACCTCTCCTCAATCCCGACCCTCACTTCTTCACATTGGCATTTGGCAGCTTAACCCGGCATCTGCTTTTCTGTCGCAAACGACGTCTTTCCTCTTTCCTCCCTCCTCCACCTCTCCCACATTTTCTTCATTCAATCCCTCCCACTTCTCGTCTATCTCCCTCCTCCACAATCTCCAATCCGTCCGATACCACCACATACCAACCGCGGCTCGGTCGTCCGCCGTCGCTAAGGTACCTACCTAATTTCGAAAGACCATGGTCTTACGACAGTGCACCGTCTGTGGTCGTCGCTTCACAAAGACCGAGCACTTCAAGCGCCATGAGCGATCTCGTGCGTCAAGACCCTGCCTGGTCCTACCCCGCCTCATCTCTCGTTCTTGACTAACATCGGTCCTCTAGATACTCGAGAACGACCCTATCCCTGTACGATCTGTGACAAGGCTTTCTCGCGCAGGTATGTTCATCTCGTCTTCTCCATGTTATCATTGCTGATCCATCTCTAGTGATGTCCTCTTCCGGCATATGAAATGCCATGCCCAGAAGAGCGACAAAGCCACGCCCGCCAATGCTTCAAGTAGAAGAAACACCATCTCCGAAGGCGTCGCCCCTCCGCCTTCCCAGAATGAATACGATACCAATTCCCCTTCCGCCCTGGTAAATGGCAGCCACTCCGGCATCCCCCTGATGCAGATTCTTTCTCCTAGCAACTACCTCCCTCAGGCGGGAACCGAATCCTCACAGCCGCCGCGACATGCTTCCCTCGATGTCTCTAACCCCTTTCTCGACCAGTCCTCGAATCAAGCTCAATCTCTCGGCATGCAGCTCTCGGGCTCCTCCTGGACCGTTCAATCCCCCATCACCAACCTGAACAACAAGACCTCGCAGTCCTCGCAGACCCAAAAGGCCTCACCGTCACAGAACAGCGGAGAGATCTCGACCTTTGAAACCTCGGTCACCACGCCCGGGAACCATGGCCAGACGCCCCGATCCGAGATCGCCCCGAATCAGTTCCCCGACAGCCATATCGAATGGCTCCCGCCGACCGACAATGCTGGCCAAAGCAATTTCCACGATCCTTTCCAGATGTGGCTGTTCCCATCGCTGGGCGACCTGGACCAGTCTCCGGATTTCTTGCAAACCTACGGCCTTCCGGATCCGTCCCAGCAGTTTCAGGACCAGAAGGACTTGAGGACGTACAATGCCGTCGACCGAACCAAAACCATTGCAAAGGTGCCCCCAGAGCGCTTCTCCCGCGTTCAGCGTTGCTGGGGTCCGCGGCCGGGTCGGGTGCACCGCATCATGCCTGTACTGTGGAAGGAGGTCGCCTCTTCGCCCATGGATAACCTCTTCTCTGAGTCGCCAGTTGCGAGCGAAGACTTTCGCACGACGTCGAATTGGGGGCTGGATATGGATTGTCGGGTTCGCCTGAGAGACGCCTTTCGGACGCCTGCTCCGTCTACGTACCAATCCCCTCGAATGCAACCTGTCCTCGACCCCATCCTGGCTCAACAGGCCAACGAAGATTTCCCCCCAGCCGAGATCCTCGACATCGCCCTTGGACTCTTCTTTCGCCGATTCCACCCCACAGTTCCGTTCATCCACACCGCCACATTTTCCGTTCGCAACACCCCTTCCCCCATGCTCTTCGCCATCTGTCTTATTGGCCTGAGTATCCTGGGCACGACGGGCGCCACGCGCTTCGTATCGAGGATGTTTCCCAGTTTCCTGCAGCGCGTTTGCAATGATCTATCGGCTTGCGCGGGCAGTTCGGCCTCACCCACACAGCAACTCGTGATTTTCGCGACCGGCTTGCTCACGTTGAATTTGTCCGTCCTCACTGGCGACCGGGATTCATTCAACCAGAGCCAGATGCTGTATGTCAGTTTGATGGCCATGGTGCAGCAGCACGGACTGTTTGCGGCGGGCGAAGGGCAGTCTCTGGATGCGCTGTTGTCCGACATGTCTGAGTCGGACGATCGCTGGAAGGCGTGGAGTCGCATCGAATCCGCCAAGCGGTTGATCCTGGGTCTGCTTCTCACCGACTCGTGGTATTCGAATCTTCAGTCCAAGGCCCCCATTATCAGGTCAGAATCCGTCTGTGTGGTGGCGCCTTGCGATGAGGCGCTATTCCAGGCCAAATCCGCCACCCAGTGGCAGTCTCTTCTGCTCAGCGGCAAGAGCCCGAGTGCACCGAGTTTCCGAATCGAAGACCTCCATAAGATCGACATGGAACCCATCGGCCAGCTCGGCTACCTCGGGAGATCCTCTCTGTTGGCTCTCCTCCAGATCCAGGTGCTCGAGGCATACCAGCGTCTGATGCCTCCTGATCAATTGACCATCGGCTCGTTCATCCCCTGGCATGTCTACACCGGCGATGCGCGTGCCATGACACTCGTTCCGGCCCTCCTGGCCGCGTCTCGGACGGCGGGTCCTCTGTCGAAAATCGACGACACCAATTGCACCGTTCTCTGGCACAGTTTGTCTATCATGCTCCTGGCGGATTTCCGCATGTTCGAGCTGGCCGCAGGTCGCCATGGCGCGGCCCCAGCCACGGGTGCACTCGAAACCATCTCGCAATGGAGCCAGACTCAAGCAGCGCGTCGGGCATGTGTCCACGCGGCCCAGACCTTCAAGCTCATGTCGGAACGCCGCGTGTCGGACAACGTGACCGTACACAGCGTGACGGCGCTCTTCTCCTCCGCCCTCGTGCTGGGTCTGTACCTCTTCATGGTCTCCCCCGGGTCGACCCGCCAAGGCACCGCGCCCATCGAACTGGTGGAATGCGAGCCGGACTGGGCCGAGCTGGGCGACATGGGTTTCAAGGACGAGAGTCTCGACCCGTCCTCGTCGGCGGCCGAGCGCTCCCTCACCGCGAACCGCGAGGACGAACAACACTTCTCGCTTATCTACCAGTTCGTCAAGCACGGTGGCTCCGTCTCGCTTTCGGGCGTGTCGGTCTCCGGCGGCTACGAGAGTGCGAGACGGGTCCTCCTCGACTTTGCTAACTTGATGGATGGTATCTCTGGTCGGAGGTTGCGCACTTTCACCCAGGTTTTGCATATCATGAGCGATGACTTGATGAATGTCGATCCTGCGTTGTGAGCCAGGGGAGTCAAGGAGTGGGGAATTTGTATGGATGGCACTGGCTACATAGGTGGTTTCATTGATGCTTTGCACGTCTGTGTCTTGTTCGGAAACGATTGATATCCATGGCATTGCACATTGCACGGTGGGATGGCGATGGCGGCTGGCCAAAATGGGTCGTTGTACTGATTGATTGGGTGGACTCGAGTCAAAAGTCAGGCTCTCAGAGGATACGATGTGATGTGATGAGATGACCCAAAGGGAAAAAAAGGAACATGTGTGTTCTACATAATGCTATAATGTTATGTATATGAACCCCCCCTCGCCTGGACGAGATCGGACGGACCTGGGATAAGATTACGATCCATCTACCCGCGTCTTTTCTGATCGTTGCATACTGTAGAGTCTTACTCTGCCTGGAGTATTCGAGGTCTCTTGGTATTTACCATAATCACAAAAGGAAGGACGATGGAGAGATGCTTTCCCAAACTGCTCCGGGAATGCCCCCTCCTTTACCACCCAGCAGGTAAGGGTGGGAAAAGGGTACGTGCCCCGGGGATGTGACGTCGCGCAAGGCTCGCCCTCTAAGGGGCCCAGCGCGCATCGCCCGGGCCGGTCCGCCCATAGAGTACAAACCGCCACAATTCAAGCACTGTGCCAGTGCGTGTGTGATACATAGGATCTTGTTTTCTCCATCGACATGCCTGATTCATCCATCACTATCGCTATCGCTGGAAAAGATATCGCCGGGCCAGAGAGAGAAGAGGAGAGAGAGGTTGGCAATACCATCTCATCTCATCTCCTCTCCGGAAAGGTAGGGAAAGGAAGGTAAAGAGAGGGTCTGATATATATACATATTTATCTATGAAGAGAAGTTTTCAGCATCTCATTCTCTTGATCCTCTAAAACATTGGAACGAACAAATTCATTGTCGTTGATAATGATTCATTCATTTCTCCTTGCATCCATCCCTTCTTCTATGGTATCATCTATCACCTAATCAACACCTGAATATACAAATGGCTCGTACCATTCATTGGGGACCACGTCATGTCCATCAAAGGTCACAGGTCAAAGGTCGAAATCATCATTCCAACCCAGCCGATCGTAAAGGTCCACGCCGTCATCCTCCACCACATCATTCAACTGTGCCTTGTTCTTCGGCAGTCCCGCCGCCGCCGCTCTCACTCCTTGACTACCCCTCGCGTCCTCATTCAGACCAATGTCATCAAAGCCAACGTCGAATGCTCGTCCTTTGCCGCCCATGGCCCTGTCCATCATCCGACCTGCCTGTTCCGGGATCTCGGGCGCGTCTCGGAATGCTTCGTCGAGTGGGATTTCGGACCTCTTCAGGGGCGTGAAGAGCACGGGGCGACGGGACCGCGTCATGCACAGCCTCTGCGCGCTGCTGTATCCCTGGGCACGGAGTTGTGATGAGGACAGGTTCAAGTCCGATGATAGATGGTCTGTCTCTGTCTGAGGCGGTGTCCGTTTCGGAGCAGGAGTTGCCGCTATGGTGTTCGGATCAAACCCTAGAGAGGGGACCATCGCAGGCAGGTCCAGCGGGTTTGAGGTTTTCCGATCGAGTCCGCGAGATGGTGTCTCATGGATGCTGGAGAGGACCGCTCGTTTCGTGGCCGATGACCTGGGGATACTGGCGGAATCAGGAATGCCAGGACGAGAACGAGGCTTCATCGTCGACGAAGGAACAAATGTCGTATCGCGTTCCTGAAATAGTGATCTCGGCATCGGGGGCAGTTCAGGTTCGGGCTGTTCCTTGAATCGGCGAGCACGAGGTGTTGCAGAGATCTGGATCATCTTCTCCTTTCGTCTCTCCACCTCATCCATGAATGATCCAGCCACTGTGGTTCGGTTGGGGCGCTTGAGCGCATCGATTGCGGCTTCCAGTTCGTGCTTCTGCTGGGAAAGGCGGTCCAATTTGCGTCGTTTGGCTTCGTGCGCTTTGGAGTCGGCCACCAGGTCGATTTCTCGGTTACTAAAGCTCACGGATTTGGATAGCATCCCTCCTCGCGACATGGGACGTTCGGAAGGCTCTCTCTTCAGAGTTGGAACGATGGGATTCATCGGGCCACTGGACGTCCGAGCCAGAGCCGGGGGCGACACGTGTCGATGGAAGTGGTCCTCGCTCAAGACATGTTCCAAGGTCCGTTTTGTGAGGGGTTGGCCAGGTTTCGACTTTGGAATGTTCGTCGAGGAGGATGTTCTTGAAAGGCTCGGTCCTCGATGTTGACTGGGTCTCTTTGGTGAGATCTCAGGGCCGCCGAGCTTCCGGGAGACCGACTTGATTTGTTCCGGCAGTTTGGCGGAGTAGAAGGGGAGGAGGACATCTTTGCAGAAGTCACGCAAGGAGTCGTTCGAATTTCTCGACATGTCGGTTCTCTTGGCCTTTTCCGTCGTAGTGAGTTCATCCACGCTCACTGTGTGCCAGATGCACAATCGATCGACGATCGTGTCAATCTCGCCAGAAAGATCCCGCTTCTTCTTGCATGGTTTCTGTGGCGTCGTCGCCAAAACTGCAGCAGCGTCGTCTTCGACTGACTCGACTTTGATATCCGGATCACTGGGACTGGGCTTTTCAGATAGTCTGGAGACTGCGATCTCCAACAACATAACTTCCAACAGAAGCAACAATTGCATCCTGGTTTCTCGCATGCGCAAGTCTGCGAGCTCCCTGCGTATTTCTTTCTCCTGGTCGGAAGGAGCGATCGTCGACTTTAACTCTCGACCTCGCCACCACTTCGCAATGAATTCCTCTTCTTCCGACCATAAGCCATCTTTACCCAACTTGACTTTCCTCTTTCGAGATTTCTTCTTCGGGTTGTCTTCCCCTTCTTGCTCTACCGGTAATCCCTGTATCACCTTGGACAATGACTCCTTATACTTCAAGTCAATTTTCTTCGTGGGGAGAATCGTTTGCTCATAGAACTCGGACAGCTCGGTGATTGATTTGGGCGGACATTCGGCGGACCGCACATGTGCTCGAGCTCGACTTAAGGGACCCTTGACGTAGAAGGCCAATGATGTTTTGGACGTGTATAGATTTTCAAAATATTGCGTTCGAAGGCGGCCAGAGGCAATTGGATTCTCCTCCACAGCGGTGCTTGCTTCGGGTAGGGTGTCGGGTGCAAAGACTGCTTGGTCAAGGGCTGCGGCGATCTCAACCAAATCCTGCGATCCAGGCTGTGGGATTGCAGTAATGGGTAATGGTTCTGTAACCAGAGAAGGGGCAATTGTGGGCTGTTGATCGGTGGTTGGAGACATTATCCCTACCATGTCCTGGCCTGCTATAGACTCTTTGGTGCTCAAGATGGACATTCTTGCCAGTGCCCCGCGTCGGTTTGTCGGTCGCCTCGGGCTCTTCGGCGTAGGCAGCGCAGTGGAACTCGACCCTGAAGCCGTTCGCTCATGTCCCTGAAAGACTCTGTCCTGCTTCTTCAAGAGATCATCCACTGTTACCTCCGCGACTCTCCCGACCGCAGCATCCAGACACCATTTTTCCGGCACCCAGGTGTGGAGGGCGCACGTCACGAACACATTCGGCGCCACCTGCTCGATTGCATAGAGTCCACCGTTCGGCACCTTGCGAACTACCAGCGCTCGCTGTTCCCATTCTTCGACGGACGCGATGTTCGCCTCGAGGAGTGGGGCCGGTAGGGATGCAGAATGTGTATTCAGCCACGCCAGGGGCAGACACGCGCGGGCGACCAGTGTCACGGGAAGGAAGGTCCAGGTGAGGCCGTTCGAGGGTAGAAATCGCGCCGTGAAGATCTCAGAATGGGCTGTCGTTGTTGCATCTTCTTCACCCTCGCTTTTGCGTTTGCGACTCGTTCCAGACGCGGCGTTCAGGGCGCTACCGCTTGTTGGAGTAAGGATGGGTCTTTGAGCATCCGGTGGTGATGGTGACTGCATGGCGAGCCATCACGAATGGAATGGAATGAGGTAGAGGAATTCGATGCGGTAACGATGTTGTGCAAGCGTGGAGTGTTTGAAAGTGGGATTTCGCACGCGACGAGCGAGACGTTGATAGTTTTGACGTCACGCGTTGAGACAAGGCTGAGAGTCAGCCTTATCTTGGCATTTGCGTTCATCCTCTGTCTGACCTGCCAAATTCCAGGACGTCTTCACTTGATCTATGAGTCGTCTCGTCAAAAACTGATATGTATGAACCATGGGTGCCAGGTATTATTCCACTGCAGCCACTATGTCTGGCTATCGGCTTGGCCAACTCCGCCTCTGAATGCTCTACCGCTGCTCTGTACATTTGAATACTGCGACTGAAACCCCCAAATTCCCCTAACGCCCCCAAAAACATGATACTCTGTTCATCCCAGTACCACCGCCAGTACAACAATCAAGAGCACAATGGCCATGATAACCAACAAACAGCAGGCCTTGTTTCGGGCAGCCTTCTGGTATCGACTGGCACTCCGTAATTCCGTATCGGCTCCGCGAGTATCGGTCAAGACATTTTCGACATTGACATCGATGGCATCAATCATGTCGCCTTGATCTCGAACAAGGTGTGCGACGTCCCGGAAAAGTTCGTTCAATTCTCCCACGGATTGCTCGATCTGTCGAATTTCGCCCTCTCTTTCAATGATCAGGTTTTCTTGAAAATCAACCTCGTCTTGCTGAGCCAGTCGAGGTTCCTCCAGAGACTGTAATTGTTGTTGCCCTTCTCCCGAGGGCGATTGGGCTGAGGCGGCTTCTTCCAGCGCGGCCTTTGACGCTCGTTCTTTCTCGATTGCGCGCCTTTGCACAACCTGGAACTCGGAGAGGGCGGAGGCGAATTCTCGTGAGATCTTCTGATTTGTGTATCTTTGCGTGGGCTGCTGGAGATTAGTGGCTGGACTCACTTTATGGTAGAGATACTGACATTAAGGTCTGACCAGGCTTGCGCCCTCTTGACACCATCACCTATCTCCTTGAAACCCTCCCGGGTTTCTTCTAGCAGATCATGTAGCCTCTCGCGGCCTCTCTCAGTGTCTCGCTTCGAGAGCTGGTTGGATAGCCGGGAGATGTTGGAGGTCAATTCGAAGAGTCTGGTCGATAGCGCTTCTGTAAACTTGTCGAACTCAGGGTCGTCTCTGTACTGAGGGTCATCTTGCCGACGGGTAGTCGTCGGTTGCGACTCGAGTGACGACAGGCGATCGAAGGACATTGCGATCCTCACGAATGCAATAATCGGGTGGAAGGGTGTCGCGACAACTCAGAGACTCGACTGCAGGGACCTTCGAGCACTGCGCGGGAGGTCTGAGGTGGTTGTACAGTCGGAGAATGATGGAAGCCTGGGAGGAAGCAGGATGATGATCGATCTCGGCGGCGATTGCGCAGCGGCACCGGCACCAGCCTCCTCCGCATCACGTGGACTGGCGAGCGCCTCAAGCGCAGTTGGAGACGAAAACACGCGCAGCCAATTTTGTTTACTATGTGAATGTGAGAGTACTCACTTACTCCTACACAGCACCCACCTCACACCAACCTGCGCTCGACTCCCTTTGTTCCTCCACAACTTGCGGTTGACGCTGGACGATGACTGCTTGTTGACTATGAAACCCTGTCCTTAACCTCAAGTCACTGCAGATATGGCAACTCTCGCCTCCCCTCCGTCGCTCAAAAGCCCTCCTCCGCGACCCTACCGCAGATTCTTAACCACCGCTCTGCACAAGAGATTTGTTCATGCGGCATCAATATCCCTTCTGGCCAGTCTCAACACTGCTTTCTGGCTCGGGTCGAAGAAGGGTATGAACTAGCATCTTTCCTCTTCTATGACGGAACTGACGACGTGCAGACTTCTTCTGGTCATGGTTCCCTTTCGGCCCAGCCGGCCTCAAGGCCCTCCTCTTCTTTATGTCAAGTCTGTTCATCTTCATCCTGCAGATAGCGACCCTGAAAATCGGCCGACAGACGGCTACTTCGCCTTTTGGATCTCTGAGAGCCAACTTTTTGAGCGGAACAGCTTTTCAGACCATGTTCTGGTGCCTGGTTTCAGGATGGTGGTTCACTGAAGCTTTCATCTGGTCATCGCCCGACCTTGGTTGGATTACGAGAGGGAATCACAAAACTCCAGATATCCTGAACGAACGACCAATTTTCTTTCGACTCTATGCTTTGGTCCTGGCCCTGGCATACTCTGCTGTTCATCTTTATCGAGGCAACTCGACACTCTTCATTCCGGTCTCCAAGCGACCCGAAACCCTGACATCCGAGGCGAAAGATGCAAGTACACACCCTCTAGAACCGATACAGATGCGATTGCAGCGGAGAACCGTTGCAGTGGCGGCGGAAAGTGCGATCATTGCAGGTGCTATGATTGTCATTACTCCCTTCATCAATGGCCTTGGGTTGCGAAGGACGTTCTGGCAAATCCATCTCTTGCTTGCAAAACCATTTTTCAATCTGTCAAGAGCAAATGCTCGTCCCATTGGATATCCACCTTTGGGACCGACCTATCTTCTCCGGTGCTTTCTCGCCGGATTCCTCATGGTCCTGACGTGGGAATTGACCTCGGTCCTCTTCATCACTTATCTCAACCAGCAGCCGACCAAAAATGGTATGCCCCTTTCGACTGCCAGCAAGGATCCGAACGGGACACTCCTCAACGGTCTCAGGGCGAAGAGGGATGTAGTCAAGACGTTTGCTTTTTGGGAGCTGGCCATCATTGCTCAAAAGCATAGGGATCGAAGAAGGGCGATCTTCGAAGACATTGAGCGCCCAACCGGGCCAATGTGGAGTCAGATGGTGGAAGCTGGGTTGAAGGTTCTTCGCGAGATTGACACCCGCATCACCGGGCCATTGCCGACGGCACCGCAGGCTGCCCAGGTACAAGGGGTCAAATCTTTGCCTAATATTGTTCCCGAAGCGCAGACTCAGTCGATCTTTCAGAAACAGTCTAAGGCTACGATGAGGGAGACGCTTGTCGGGAGCCCGTTACGCCAACTCGGCAGCAGCAAAAACCCATGGCATCCACCAGTCGAGCAGACCGCAAAAGCCGTGGAAACAAAATTCTTGGAATACGCAAAGCGTCCTGGCGACAAACAGGCACATTCTCAAAGTTTACTGGAGCAATGGACCACTTCACTGCAGCAAAGTCCGGTCGGATGGTTCTTTTCCTCGACGACCGCAGCAAAGATCAATGCAGCCGTGCTGGGCTCACCGTATGGCAATCCTGCAGTGATCGTTGATGTGATTGATTCCATAACAAAGATGCAAATCGCCAGCCTTGCGGAAGACACGTATGGAAAAGCGACTCCAACTGTTCCAGAAACCGTGAGGACGTTTACAAAAACTTTGACACTCATCGAAGGTTTGATCTCAACGAAGGTCAACGGCTCAAATGGCGGTATCGAGGAAGTCGAGATTATCACGGAGAGACTACGATCTAGCTTGAAAGAGCTTCTCTCCGCATTCCAGTTGTATCTGATCGACCAAGGTCTTGGGATCGCCGACCTGAACCAGGCGAAGAAAGCGATTGAAATCCCAAAGCCAGTTGTGGAAGTGCAAGAAAAGGAGGCCGAACAACCCATTCGCCGACAGCTCTTCTCGAACAGCAGCCAAAAGAAGAAGTCCTCGAACCCGAGACGCGTACCGGCGTCCGAGGAATTTGGGGCGCGCACATTAGAGCCGTCTCGACAACCATCAGACGCCTCAAAAGCAAGACCTTCGACTGCAGCTAATGGACAGCTATTTAGCAGGCGGGAGATGGAACAGGTTAGATAAGACAATTGTGTAATGAAAAATCAATTTTCATGTCATCATCCACAGCCCTCGACGGGTCCTATGAAGCTATGAGATCGCTGGATGACCAGACTTTCACCTCTGGCGCGTCTTTCTTGCCCTGGGTTTCTTGCTGGCTGTCCCAAAAGACACCATCGGCCCCCGGCGGTCGACCTTCACCATTTACATCGTACGTATTGTCCGCTGCTGGGATCTCGGTCTTCGGTACCAGAGGCTGCCATACCTCGATCTTGGCTCGAGAGCACTGCTCGCAGAGTTCGGTCAACACCTCGTCGACCTTTGCAGCCTGATCTCGCATGCCTCGTCTCAGCAGCCCACTGACCAACCGAGCGACCTCGTCATGCAAACCGTTGACCCTCTCGATCAACCGCCCCACGCTCGCGACCAGGTATTCCTCCTCGTAGACGCTGCCCTTCTTGCCACGGGCGCGCTTCCTCTCCTCGCGCCGCTTGGTCTTGGACGTCTTGCGCGACACGTTGGACGCCACCGTGCCGCCGAACTTGCTCGCGTCCGACCCGTACCGCGTGAATAGGCTCTGCCCGCCGACCGTGCTCGTGTCCGTCGGTGCCAGAGACACGTTGTCGGGAATGTCGACACCAGCTTCCGCGGCGAGGCTCGCGTCGCCGCCATAGAAGGCCAGTGGGTCTTCGGCTTTCTTCTTGCGCAGCTCCGCGACCCGGGGTACCTGCGCGTTCAGCTGGGCCTTGCAGTCCGCGGCGAGTTCGAGGATCTCGCCGAATTTTTCCGTCAGGCCGGAGTCGACGATCTGCGTCCTCTCGGCGGAGAGGTTCTTCATCGCGAGGAGGCGCGTCGCGTCCGCGAAGTATGAGCCCTTGCAGAGCAGTTTGGCTGCACCGGGGACGTCGTCGAGGTAGTCTACGTGGATGGTCGCCGCGGAGCGGTAGTCACGCAGCTCGTCGGCGCAGGTGGATGCGAGGGAGCTGGCGAGGCTGCGAAGGCGATCTGCCTCCAGCGGGACGAGAGAGGCGCATGTCAACGACTCTCTCCAGCGATGAGCAAGTGCGTACAGCGGGTATGCCGACTCGAAGTCTCCAAGGGACTCGAACAGCGTCGCGGCGGAGGAGTGCCGGGACTGGTTCGACAGGTGTTCCGCGTACAGGCGTGTCGTGCTCGCCAAGTGCACGGCGTCGTATTTATACAGGTCCATCGCCGCGGTGTACAGGCCGTGCTTGACGGTGTATGTCTGGACCTCGTCGTGGGCCTCGAGCGCGTGTAATGACACCAATGCCCTCGCGTACTTCTTGAGGTGGTCGTCGATCTGGAACCGCCTCCGCAGCACAGGCAGATCTTGCAGAGATTGCAGGAACGGCATGTACTCACGCGGGTCTCGCTGGGCGTTCTGCGCCACGAGCAGAGTCAGTTCGAGGTCGTACAGGCCCAGAGCGGCGGAGAACAGCCTGTTCACATCGGTCAAGAAGCAGAGATGCGAGACAGCGATATCCGCTTCTGCCTGTGATGTCTGGCGCAGCGACGAGACGAGTGTCAATGCAGATATGAGGTCTGGTGGACGTTTTGAGACATGTGCAGTGATGCTGTTCTGAAGGTACGTCGAGGGCTTGGATTCGAGGGCTGTGAGAAATGCGTCGGCTATCTTGTTTACCTTCCCACTGGGTTGGGACATGTCCTGTTGAGACTGGGGCTGGGCATTCAACGTGTCGCGATATAGAGTCTGCGTCACGTCCTCGACTTTGAGTTTGGACAGGAATTCGTCCACCCGGCTAGGTTTTTTAAGCTGATCGATAAATGTCTCGACGTTGGCTAGGAATGTGTCCGGATCGTAGTCGTGCATGATGTTCACGTCGACCTGGTGAGTCTGACATGCCAGGAACGCGGCGAGATATTCCTGTTGCTTGAGATGCTGGCGGATGCCAGACAGAACCAACAAACGTGGGTAGATGGTCTCAAGGTTTCCGCGTGGCATCTGTAAGATCACAGCATATGTCGATGGGATGACTGTGACAATTCTTGCGCCGCGTTCCACGCTTCGACATCGTTCGTCGACCTCGGGCGTATCACCAGGGACTTGCATTGCAGAAGGCTCTGTGAGATGCACAAATTTCATGAGATGCGAAGATGTGGTCACAATGATGTGTGCTGAGGTCAGGATGTATGATGTAACTTCGCGGATGAGGAGAATGTCGTTGACATAGAGATTCCCTTTGGCTGTAAGGGAGACTTTGCGGTACTCTGGGGCGAGAGCATTGGTCTCCCCATTCAGGTGGAGAGCCTCGTTGTTCGAGAGGGTGAAGAAGGAAGTGTTTGCATGGCTACTATTCCATGCCGTCGAATCAGCATCAGCCGTGCCAGAGAGGAGACTGGTGACGTTCCGAGTCGGATCAATACAAAAGGTAGATCCGTCGAAGATATCTGCGAGCAGGTTTTCTGTACCACCAGGGATTGCGAGAGGTTCCAAATTGTCGATCTCGGGGTTCTCATTCCATCGCCCCTTCTGGCACCTCGCCTCAAGATTGGACTGGGGCGGGGCTAGGATAAGAATTTCGTCTTCCTGGAGAACAATCTGGGTAGATCTGAGATGATCCCCCGATAGAAAGGGTAATGTGCGACGCTCGATTGCCGGAGTGAATTTGAGATCTCTCTTGATTGTGGAACGCGTGGTCCACCGGCAGAGTTCAAGAGTGTCCGTTGTAAGAACTGCAATCTTCTGCCCGTCCTGGCTGACAGCACAATCGACAATGTTGTGGTCGAAGGAAATCTCGCAGAACGACATAGGAGGAGGCACGCCGGCCTGCTTGAATGGAGTGAGCTTCAATAGTTTGCCATCGATGACCCCGACAATTCCGTGGTCGTTGGGCATAATCACGCTGCCTCTCGACACTCCAGTAGAGAATGTCAGATCAAGGAGGCATTCAGCAGTCGCGAAGGAATTTCTCAGGGGTATCTCCGGGTGCCATCTCAACGGAGCATTGACCAATGAAGCACGGAGAAGAACCTCTTGCTTCAGGTAATAATGATAGTTTCCGGTCGTCCAGAATTGTACTCTGTCGGCAAATGAGATTGCAAGGACCGTTGAGTCCGCGTTCCAGGAGAGAGAGGTGCGAGAAGCCCAATCGTTCATCTGTTCCTCGGTCGTCCTGAGATCGAATTGGCCATGGCGGAGACCATTTCTCTCGAAGAAAATCACCTCCATATTCTTTTCAGACCGCTTGATGCCAGCGATGAGATTGCCTGATGGTCTCCAGCTGAGAGCCGATTCCATACCATCTACTGGCTCGCTTGCACTATCGAGCACAGCCTCGCGAGTAAAAACCCTGATTACTCGACGGTGACCAGGGACCATGCTGTTGATAGCAACATATTGTCCGTCGCCTCGCCAGCTCATGGTGACTTTTCCATCCTCGAAGGGGCTCGGCTTTCCTTCGTCAACTGTTTCTGGAACCGTGGGATCTCGCATTGCTCTGACCCGTTTTCCTTGGAACTGAGTTTCTCTCTTACCCCATCCGACGGAGACCTGCTTGGAGATTTTCAAATCCTCGGGCGACAGAGTGGCTTCATTGAGAGGTTCAAACGTCCTGCTCATCAGCACCAGGGTATCTGCGCGGGTGACAACCGCGAGTAGCTCCTCATCCGGAGCCCACGCAGCAGCACTGATCCCCACGTCAACCGAGCCGACAATCTCGATCTTCTCCTGGTCCGGCGTGGGGTCTTCGCGAACAACAACGACATCTCCGCCAGCAAGGACCAGGCAGGCGGTTGCAGTATCAGAAAAGTACTGAAGCAGCAAGATTTCGTCGCATTCGAGATCGGGAAGAGGACACGGAGCATCCCATGACGTTATGTTTTCAAGTAGATCGCCTTGAGACCGCTTGCTGCTTCTCCTTTTGAGTTCAATGACTGGCTGTGTGGCGGTAGGGCCGAAGGCACAAATGACGGTGTTGGTGGCCGTGTCCCATGCAGTTGCAGTCAACGGCAGATCAGACTCGAGCCGGGTTTCACGATACCCGGTTGTCTTGAGATTTCTCATCTCGGAAGACAGTCGAGAGACGAGCTTCACGAAACCGCACGCCGGAGTGGTTGGAGGCGAGAACTATTGCGATTCAACAAGTAAATTTCATGCATATCAAAGACATAAATTTACGAAAGTAGACGACGCCGCTTTTGGCAGGGTCTGACGAACCTGCGCCAAGACTCGTAGAATCACGAGCCAACTATGCAACCCAGTGCGGCTAGAATCTTTTGTCAATATAGCAGCAGCACTCTTCACGACGTCTTTTCTCCGTACTGCAACGATGGGATTCATTGATGACAACAACGCACGCACAGCACGACAGACATCATCGATTCAAATCCATGAATTCGAAATGAGTCCCTTGCAGTGGTCCATCGTGCTCGCCCTCTGCATAGTTAGTAAGGTTGCTCTTTTCAGAAAACAGCGAGTGGGATTGAGGCAAATATAGATGCAAAAGCGGTAATGAATGGTGCCAAAACACCGGCCGTGGAATCACTAGTAGTAGAAACGACCTATAAAGCAATAGAGGATACATGGCTAAAGAGGAAGCGATGTATCAAGGATGTCCCACGGCCTCCAAAACGAATCAAAGCCTGGCTGGATAAGAGACAGAGGGAAAGTTGCATCCGCCGTCATAGCCAATCCTTGGATGTTGCTGAAAGGCTCGACGCTGTTCATTGGGGGGAGTTTCTGGCCTGTGATGATGCTTTAGGAGAAGGCAGAGGCCACCGCAAGAGTCTGGAGAGTATCGAATTGATCAATCACGAGACCCGTCCTTGGAACGTTGGTGCGATGGAATCATCGGGTATATCTGAGAGCGAGGAAAGGCCCGAGTGCAGCCTGTGGAAGCAGAGTGGGATTTCATCGATCGGAGAAACAGTGTTTTTCAACGTGATTGTATCTGAAGCTCTGTACAAATGTCGGGATTGAGGGCGCCTCCTTGGTCCACCCCGATGGTGACTCCTTAATGTTCCTCCCAAACCACTTCCGTTTATGCCTTGTAAGTGTGCCAGACTAAAAATGTGTCAGTACTTCTTCTTTCGAAATCGCGGTGAGCTGCGTTACCGGCCATGCCAAAGGGAATTGCGAATCCGGTCGCTGCGACTGGTCAGTCTTGTTTCGTTTAAATACCGCGCAGATCTCATACTCATGAATCCCCAATATCGCAGCCAGAAGAACCGCGTCTTTGGGTTGAACGGCAAGTTTGATCTCGGGCCCTCCGGGTAGTGGTAAGGGCTGTCTAGTCGACGAGCAGAGGAAGTGAAGCCGCGGCGTGCGACGGTTTGGGCGGCCATCCTGGCGCGGAGGAGAGTTTGAGCGTTCATCTGTACGGTTAGTATGTTGACGAAAACATCTTCGAGGAGATCACACCTTTATTCGTGCGTCGCTCAACGGTTTGTAGCGTTCAGGAGGGATGTGTAGACAAGCAGTGAAGTCAGTCCACTTTCGTCTTCATTGAAGCTGCAAGCTCGAGGTCTTGGCATTATTCGGCGCAGTTTCCTCCTGCGGAAATTCTTTCCAGCGCCTCGTCGCAAAAGTTTCTCCCGAGTCCAACACCGCCAACAATTCGACCATCCCTGCTCTTGACCTGCCGTGCATTCTTGAGAATCTCTCAAAATGGACGAACTGTTCGATGTGTTCGAGGACAACGGGCAGGCTGCTCCAGCCCCCGTTGCAAGTGCAAATCAGTCAGGAAAGAGAGAGAGAAGGCGACCAAAACGACAAGCCAACGGCGAAGTGAAGGCAAGAGACGGCGAGGAAACAAACACAGCGTCGAGTGATGCAGCTACACCCGCCAATGCAGATGCAGACTCTGACAAGGAGATGGTGGATGGAGATGGCCCCGACGTCAAACGCATGCGCATGGAAGATGAACCCGAACCTGTTGTCACAGACACTTTCGAGACTGAGCAGTCCCGAGAAGTCGCAGCCTCGGCTGGGTTGCTGGCCACGAAGGAGGAAGAGAGGGTGATCCTTTCACATCAGGTCCGTCATCAAGTCGCCCTTCCGCCCGATTATGACTATGTCCCTATATCGGAACACAAGCCTCCGGCCGAACCTGCGAGGACATGGAAATTCCAGCTTGATCCCTTCCAGCAAGTGTCTATTGCCTCCATTGAGCGCAATGAAAGTGTCCTGGTATCCGCGCACACCAGCGCAGGCAAAACGGTGGTGGCTGAATATGCAATTGCGCAATGCCTGAAGAACAACCAGCGAGTCATCTACACGAGTCCTATCAAGGCGTTGAGTAACCAAAAGTACCGAGAATTCCAGGCGGACTTCGGTGATGTTGGTCTGATGACGGGAGATGTCACCATCAACCCTACGGCAACATGCCTGGTCATGACCACTGAGATTCTGCGGTCGATGCTCTATCGTGGTTCTGAGATCATGCGAGAAGTTGGATGGGTCGTCTTTGACGAGATTCATTATCTACGAGACAAAACGCGAGGTGTAGTCTGGGAAGAGACCATTATTCTGCTCCCTGACAAGGTTCGCTACGTCTTCTTATCGGCAACCATCCCCAATGCCATGCAGTTCGCCGAATGGATCACCAAGACACACAACCAGCCATGTCACGTCGTGTACACCGATTTCCGACCTACGCCTCTGCAACAATACTTTTTCCCTGCTGGAGCGGACGGTATTCATCTGATCGTTGACGAGAAAGGCGTTTTCCGAGAAGACAATTTCCAAAAGGCGATGAGCTCCATTGCCGAGAAACAAGGCGATGACCCTGCTAATGCCATGGCTCGCCGGAAAGGCAAAGGAAAAGACAAGAAGCTGAATAAAGGAGGTACCAAGGGCCCGTCCGATATCTACAAGATTGTCCGCATGATCATGACGAAAAACTACAACCCCGTGATTGTCTTCAGTTTCAGCAAGAGAGATTGCGAGGCGTACGCCATTCAGATGAGCACCATGTCATTCAACGACGACTCGGAAAAGGCAATGGTCTCGAAAGTTTTCGACAGTGCGTTGGAGATGCTTTCACCCGAGGACAAGAATCTCCCGCAGATCCAACACTTGTTGCCTTTATTGAGACGAGGCATCGGCATCCATCATTCCGGCTTGCTCCCCATTCTCAAGGAGACGATTGAGATCTTGTTCCAAGAAGGGTTGATCAAAGTCTTGTTTGCCACAGAGACCTTCTCCATTGGACTCAACATGCCGGCCAAAACCGTAGTGTTCACCAGCGTCCGCAAATTCGACGGCATCTCCCAGCGATGGGTCACGCCGTCAGAGTTCATTCAAATGTCGGGGCGAGCTGGGCGTCGCGGGCTTGATGAGCGTGGAATTGTCATCATGATGATCAACGAGCAAATGGAGCCCGGTGTTGCCAAAGAAATCGTCCGTGGCGAACAAGACAAGCTGAATTCCGCTTTCTACCTGGGCTACAACATGATCCTGAACTTGCTCAGAGTCGAAGGCATTTCTCCCGAGTTTATGCTCGAGAGGTGCTTCCACCAGTTTCAGAACACGGCGAGCGTGTCGAGTCTGGAGAAGGAACTGCAACAGCTGGAAGCAGAAAAGTCCGCCATGGTGATCGAAGACGAAAGCTCAATTAAAGCTTACTACGATCTTCGAAAGCAACTCGACGTGTATGCCGAAGACATGCGAATGGTCATCATCCACCCCAACTATTGTCTTCCATTTATGCAACCTGGGCGGTTGGTCGAAATCAAAGACGGCGAACACAACTTCGGGTGGGGCGCTATTATGAATTTCGCCCGACGAGGCCAGGGAAAATCGACCGAAAAGTTATTGCCACAAGAAGAATGGATTCTGGACGTCGCGCTGGAGTGTGCTGAAGGATCTACTCCCGCCACGAAGACATTCCAATCTCTTCCGCCTGGCATTCGGCCTCCTGAACCAGGCGAGAAATCCAAGATTGAGGTGGTGCCGGTCCTCCTCAAATGTGTACAAAAGATCTCACACATCCGCATCTTCCCACCAGCAGATATGAACATCGCGGAGGAGCGGAAGAAAGTGCAGAAGTCTCTAGCGGAAGTCAAGAGACGATTCCCCGACGGCCTGGCCGTTCTGGACCCTATTGAAAACATGAAGATCACCGACAACGCGTTCAAAGAGCTTCTCCGCAAAATCGAAATTATGGAGTCGAGATTGGTCGCCAACCCTCTGCACCATTCTCCTCGCCTTGAGGGACTGTACAATCAATACGCCGACAAGGTCATTGTCAGCAACAAGATACGAGCGCTGAAGAAGC
The DNA here is from genome assembly GCA_001599775.1 of Exophiala alcalophila. NCBI lineage: Eukaryota > Fungi > Ascomycota > Eurotiomycetes > Chaetothyriales > Herpotrichiellaceae > Exophiala > Exophiala alcalophila. The sequence goes on along the minus strand of BCHY01000005.1, from coordinate 1,990,125 downwards.
GAATTCAAGACGCACATGCAATCATGCAACTGGAAGAGCTGAAGTGTCGCAAACGAGTTCTTCGACGACTGCAGTTCATCAACGAGGATGAGGTTGTGCAGTTGAAGGCTCGTGTTGCCTGTGAGATCAGCACCGGGGACGAACTGATGCTTAGTGAGCTGCTGTTCAACCGCTTCTTCAATGACTTGACCCCCGAGCACTGCGCCGCTGTGATGAGCTGCTTCGTCTTCGAGGAGAAGGTCAACGAGCAGCCGGTGTTGTCGGAAGATTTGGCCAGGCCTTTACGTGAGATCCAACGACAAGCCCGAGTGATCGCCAAAGTGTCTGTGGAGTCCAAGTTGGCGATGAACGAGGAAGACTATGTGCAGGGGTTCAAGTGGCAGCTCATGCCGGTCATGCTTGCCTGGGCAAACGGGAAATCTTTTGGCGAGATTTGGTAAGCTGAGAAAAGGTCTGACAAGGTGATAGATACACTGACACAAATGCACAGCAAAATGACCGATGTCTACGAAGGCAGCCTGATCCGAACTTTCCGGCGTCTCGAGGAAGCCTTGCGCCAGATGGCGGAAGCATCCAAAGTTATGGGAAGCGAAGAGCTGGAGAAGAAGTTCGAAGAGGCCCTGAACAAGGTAAGGCGAGATATCGTGGCTGCCCAGTCGCTGTATCTCTAGACCTGGCCTATAGATAGGGCCGACGGGTTTTCTTCATTGTCTTCCAACTCGTGGAGGATTTCATCCGTGTTTCCATAATACCCCTGGTCTGTTTTAGTAACGACCGAAAACGCAACGAGGAGGGGTTCTTGCAGGGTGATTCAGGTTTGATGCTGTGGCCTGAGACGGTCTGCTGCCGTTATTCAAAAAGAGAGCACCTGCTGGACTGCGTCTCGATGACGAGCGGGATGGCGATAGGAGGATCGGAGCGTTGCCATCGTCCCGAATTCCGACTTCTCTTTGCCTGGCAGTCGGCAATCAGGGAAGTTGGATATGGAACGGATGCGGGTCTCGACTCTCGACTCTCGACTCTCGACTCTCGACTCTCGACTCTCGACTCTCGACTCCCGAGCTGATTGTTCGGATTGTACGGAGTATGCATACCTTACCTTAGCTAAGGTACATAGGTACATACATGTTCGTACGTGGGCGTAGACTGCAGACCCAGCGACCATACCGACCGCGTCGGGGCCAGTTCAGATAGCATCATCGCAGGTAGTCGATCAATGCTTCTTTGTTGGCGGCCCAGACAACGACAGCGGCTTTGTGGATCGGGCAGCGACTGAGGACAGTGAGGAGTCGGGGACTGGCTTGGTGGTGAATCAAGGGCTGCGGGCTCCCTAGGCTACTTCTGCGGGCCACTGCTGCGGGCGGCGGGCGAGGTGCAGCAGGCTGCCCAGGCCGAACAAATCAGCGGCGTCGAGGCTGCAGTCACGAGCGGCATGTGGCGTTTGGCGTCTGGCTCCAGCTTTTGCTGTGCTCCGTGCTTCGTCTACTCACGTTCTTCCTCTCCACCCACACTTCACCACTACTAGTAGTAACTGCTTCCACTACACGGCCACTACTGCTACCACACCACCACTCAAACCCAGGCTGCGGTTCGCTCTCATCTCTCCTTCTACACCGCTGCTCTCGGCCCTCCGTCTTGTACATGATCCAACAACGAGGCTTCGTCTGCTCCTCTTATCGACCTCGTCGATTCCACCATTTTGTCTCGGCCGTCCGCCTACCGACTGCCTTTTCCCTGCGTGTCGAGTCGAAACAAAACAAACCTTCACCGGCCAGGTTCACCAGGTCTCTCCTCAGCCACGATGAACAGCCTGGCCACGCCGCCCATTCCTCCTCATTTCCACGAACATTCTCGTCTCTCTCCCAATCGATCAAGTGAGTCAGTCCCTCGGGTTGAAGTATTTTTGCCGTGCGTGTTGTGCTAATCGCCACCCGTAGTGTCTGGCAACGCTCCCTCGACCCGAAAACGAAAAGCCTCGCCTTCTCCTGATCGAGATGATGAGATGTCCACATCGCCTGCCATCTCCAACGCCCGTCTACCCACGGCTCTGACTCCAACGTCCAGAAAGCGGGCTCGTCCGAACCTGAGCGGCAGACCGTTGTCGGTGGAACGTCTGCTGGAAACATTAGATAAAGACTCCTTGACATCGGTCTTGAAGACACTCTGCGATCGGAATCCGGCTCTTCGTGACGAAATCGCCCACGTCAGCCCCCGACCCAGCATTCAGAGTACACTACAAGTTTTACGACAATATCATGGCCGACTGATGGCCTCATTCCCCCTCGATCCGAATCCCCGGTCCGACTACTCATACGATCGAGTTCGACCACAATGGCAAGAATTGTTGGACGCTCTCGCAGATTTCACTCCACATTTCTTGCCCCCGAATGAATTGCAATCATCAACCTCCTTGGAATATCTCAACGGCGTGACCCAGATCATCCACGATCTCCCAGAATGGGACAATGCCCAGCACAATCTCGCCAAACAGAATGCCTACGAGGAGATCTCAAGAGCGTGGGCCAGTGTCATCAAAGAGGCTGGGAAACGAGGCGGAGGATTCCAGCTACAATTCAACGGCTGGGAGGAGAAGTTGAGAGCACACAACGAAAAGAGTGCCGGTCGACTGAGGGAGGCTTATGATGCTTTGACGGATTCGCTCGGCTGGCTACGGCAGAATATCCAAAACATGCAACAGCAAAGCATCCGACAGCAACTATTTTCCAACACCTACGGCGCGGAGCAGCCGATGCTTCGAACTGGCAACTGGTAGAGCAACAAAGAAACTTGCTTGGGACGATCGAACGAAGAGGCTCAGCACACAGATGTATCATGCCAAAGAGCATTTCACGTCATTACGAATTTCCTTTGTCACTGGGAGGTGGTGATTATGACCGATCACCTCTGATTTACGACTCGAGACGCCAACGACATTACACACCACGCACTATTCGATTTCTGTTTGGCGTCAACCCCGTTATTGAATTTAAATGAATCAACCTGCGAACATCCATCCCCTCGATCTCGACTTACCTTCAAGCATGCATGGCCGGTGCATGGATGAGTGCGCTAGAAGACGCTGGGGAGAATTGCATGGGCTCCAAGTGGCAATTCCGCGGCCCCGGACCCTGGATCAGGATCAAGCACAGGATGGGTTTGGGTGGATGGATGGTGGATGGTAATGTGAGGGATTTGATTCGACCTTGTCTACATTTTTTGGCGAGACGACCCTTTGATTTTCGACGGGTCAGCGCCACAGGCATGTTTACCATTGTTACTTCTTTGTGCATTTTGTCCTCTCTTCATACCAACGGGCCAAGGCCGGAAAGGGGCAGGCAGGATGGCAAGAACGTCGACTGGGATTTCTGGGATCAAGAGTCCTCCCGGAAGGTCCACGCTACATATTTTCCCTCGTTGTTCTTGTTTTTTCGCCGTGATCATCGTCCTGCCCACCGTGACACACGGTTGTATTGGACGGGAACGGTATTGTGAGACACGAGAACGAGAGGAGTTGGTACAAGCCATAGTAATCGAGTATCAAACCCCGAATGAAACCAGATTTATAGTCCAACAAACACCATCCATCTCTGTTCTTCTCTTCTACTGCTCTACCGTCCGAATTGGACAAAAGTGCTGTACTTAGGCTGTAGCCACTGTCCATGGGCATTGGGCAGGGATGTTGGAAACTGAAAATATGCATAATATTTACAGTTCTTAAATAGTCATTTATTGGTTTTGAAACATCTTGATATACATTATCCATGATTGATTGATTAGAGTCGAGGTGAGGCGGTCGGATCATAGATAAGCTCGTGTGATGCACAGCTGAGCGTCTTTTGAGATATAAAAAAAGGGTAGATGGGTATCATCTCCAGCCCATGAAGCGCTCAGCGCGCATCTTGTAGCCCTCAAAGCTATTCAACTTGGGCCGGACGTCGAGGTAGAAGTTCAGAGTCTGTTGTTGCTGCTGCTGCTGTTTCTGTTGTTGTTTGGGATCGGCCTTCCCCTGGTAAAAGTCAATGACATACTCGACCTGCTGCCCATCGCAGCGCTCGACGACCCAATCGTGCCTGTCAAAGGGCTCGGTGTAGCCCATCAGACTGCGCATGCGCGCCTTGGGGCTGATGGCGCCGGCGCCCAGCCCTCGAAAGGAGAGCAACTTGGGCCCGCCGCAGGACGCGCTGGAGTTGCCTTCCCAGGCCTTGATCTGGGCCCAGGCGCGCTCGTTGACGGCGTTGTGGATCGGGATGATGCTGCTCATCGACGAGGCCAGCTCGGTTGGGTTCGCGGAGGTTTGCTTGCGCATCACTGCGTTAAAGAATTGTGACTCGCTTGGGTAGATCCAGTTGCCCGACGCGGAGGTGCCCGTCTCGGATTCGTTGTTTAGTGGTCTGGACGAGGCGCTGGGCATGTTGGTTGGCAGGGCGCGTGGGATGGACGATACCTCGCGCTCTAGCGAGAGACGCCGCGATGTCCCGGGTGGGCCTTGTGATAAGGGTAATGAAGATGAAGGGGAATCGGTCTGCGAGATCCGGTCGGACGAGCATTCTTCGGAGGAAAGTGCGCTGGCTTTGGGACGTTGTTGCTGTTGCTGTTGCTGTTGTGATGATGGTGATGATGCTGAGGAAGGTACTGGTAACGGGGGATGTGAAGCCGGGAGCGGCGGCTGTGGTTGTGACTGTGATTGTGTATTATCTCCTTGCAACTGTTTCTTCGCCTGCGCCTGTTGAAGCCAGATTGCTCGAGTCTTTGCGTCGACCGGACAAGCGGCTGCCGCATCTGCACTTGCGGCGTACTGGGGAGGAAGCGGATGGGGAGCGATCGGAGAGGAAGAAGGTGATGCAGACGGAGGCGGTTGAGGGGCCGGGACGGGGTCTGCTTTCCACCAGCCCATGTTGGCGAGATGGTCGTGTATCTGCGGAAGAATGTGGTGTTGGTGGTGGTAGTGAAGAGAGAGGAGAAGGACGTCGGAGAAAAAAGTTCCCAGTGATGCGATGATGGAAGACAAGTTCCCGCTCCACTAATAGTAGCAAGGGACCTTAGTAACGACTAAATTAAAGCTGCATATTGGTCGATTTTCTGCAACCCCGTTTTCTTCAATTGCGGTCAAGGAGGTTCGTTCTCTTTACCGCTCTCTCTTCTGATCTGTTCATTTCTACCAACAAAGCTCATCATGTCTGCGCCCTCCCAACTCTACCGGTCGAGCACCACTGCTCCGGTCAACATTGCTGTGATCAAGTAGGTACGCCAGCTGTCTCCCTCGATCGCGGAGGTCTACACCCAACGAACGAGCTTGTCAATGTGAACGCGGCGCTGAAGATTGGGAACAGATACTGGGGCAAACGCGACACGGTGCTGAATCTCCCAACAAACTCCTCTCTATCCGTGACCTTGTCGCAAAAATCCCTACGCACCCACACGACGGCATCTTGTTCCCCATCCTTTTCGGGCCCGGACTCGCTCATTCTCAACGGAGAAGAGGAGGACATTCAGTCGTCGAAACGAACACAGGCGTGCCTCAAGCATCTTCGTGCGCTACGTGAGCAAGTCGAGGCTCAAGATGGCTCGCTGCCCCAATTGTCCAAGATGACGCTGCGGCTGGTATCTTCGAATAACTTCCCTACTGCGGCCGGTCTCGCATCCTCCGCCGCCGGGTTTGCCGCCCTGGTCCGGGCGATCGCCGACCTGTATCAGTTGCCGCAGAGCCCTCAGGAGTTGTCCCTGATCGCCCGGCAAGGGTCTGGGTCTGCATGCCGGAGTCTGATGGGAGGGTACGTCGCGTGGCGGGCCGGGACGCAGGAGGACGGGAGTGACAGTCTGGCTGAAGAGGTGGCACCCGAGGCACATTGGCCGGAGATGAGGGCTCTGGTCCTAGTGGTGAGCGCGGAAAAGAAGGGAGTTCCGTCGACGGCTGGGATGCAGACTACGGTCGAGACGTCGACGCTGGCGCCGGCGAGATTCCAGGAGATTGTACCCCGGCGGATGCGGGAGATGGAAGAGGCGATCCAGAAGAGGGACTTTGAGACGTTTGCGCGGATCACGATGCAGGATTCGAACTCGTTCCACGCGATCTGTCTGGACTCGTGGCCGCCGATCCACTATCTGAACGACGTGTCACGGGCGGCGATGAACGCGGTGGAAACGGCGAACCGCAAGGCTGGGAAGACGATCTGCGCGTACACGTTTGACGCGGGACCAAACGCGGTGATCTACTATCTCGAGGAGCACACGCACCAAGTGGCCGGGGTGATCAAGAACATGCTGCCACGAATCCCCGGGTGGGAGGGAGAGTTTGGGGAGCAGATTCGGCCGAACGAGCTCGGCGGACTGGAGATGAAGACGCTCATGACCCTGAAGGCCGGTGTGAGTCGAGTGATTTGTACCGCGGTGGGAGGAGGCCCGGAGAAGATTGAACAGCACTTGGTCGATGAGCGCGGAGAGGCCGTCAGCGTCGAAGCATGAGTGTTCGCACTTCCGCCGGCCGGTGGAACAGTCTTGTTTGTGCGAGGCTCGAGGAGGGATTGGGATTCACATGCTAGTGAGTCGTGACACGGCCGGGGCATCGATCCTTCCGGTGGAACACATCAGCGGGGCGGATTAGTCGTGCGCCCGTGGCAGGCTGTAGCAAAGATTTCAAACCTTAAGCGCGATGAGAGACTAGTTGCACCCACGGAGTAGATACCATTTTAAAAATGTAGGGAAGTCGGAGGTCACGATTCGAAAGGGACGAACGAGTGTGCTCAGTGTACTGCACCGGGGCGGTGTTGCCTCAAGCGGAGAGAGACCTCGGTAAGATTGAAGACGCAGGGGTGTTTTGCTGAGAGCCGATGCATTACCGCGATGGTGGGTGGGTGAGGCGATGAAATGTAGTAAGGCAGAGGGGGCGGGGAAGCAATACGAGTACGCCAGACGGATTCGATGAGCATGAGCATGAGCATGAGCATGTTGAGTTGGATTATCAATTCGAGAGTCATCCACCTGTACATTGCGAATTGTGCATACATGTGTACCAAGGTACGTACGTACAGTACTCCGCATTACTAAAAGATCCTGTAGGTACTGACTTTTTGTGAGGATGTGAGGATGTCCAAGTTAAGTGCCGCCAATTCACCACCGCGTTTGGGGATCCCCGCGGCCACTGGTCAGTGGCCAGTGCCCTGGAGGCCTTAGGCCAGGGCCCAGGGGGTTACCGCCTAGGGCCCCCTAGTCTGAGGCCCCTAGGCCGCCAGTGGTGTTGTAGACTCGGCTCCCCCCGAAGTTGGGATCCGGGGGCAGGCAGCTGGGACCTGCCACCTGCTCGTGCTCGCTTATGCGCGCCTGAGGTCTCTGTCGAACCTCCATTAGACCTGTAGTACGAGGGAGTGGAATGTACCTTTGTCCCTTTGTCCCTACTGCATCCCCTTCGACCTTGACTCTGGAGTCCTGAGTCTTCGCAACCGAGGAACTTGTAACTCTGGAAAGACTGACGCAGTCTCACCTGATTACTTTGCCACTCTCATAGAAATGGTAGAGTACGGGGTATCCGTGCCTACAGTGCCCCTACCAGATGTTGTCCTTTCCGAGCAGTATGACTCGACACGAATCGACAATCCTGACTCCCATGCCTCCACGAATCACACCACCGCCACCACTGGTCCTCCTCCCCCCCGTATTTTGTCCCGAGTTGTCTGCCCCGGATGTGGGTTAATGCAACTCAAGCACCGACTGACATTGCGCCTTCCTCCTTCAACTAGTAGTACTAGTATTTAAGATATCTATCGTTTCCCTGCCTCATGTCTTTTCCTCCTCATCTCTTCCTCCACGCCTCCTCCTTCCTCCCTCCGCCACTACCCTGACGGAATCGTATCTTTCCATCTTCCCCATCTCCCCACCACACCAGTCACCATGATTGCCGCCGACAATCACTTCGACGTCATCATCGTCGGCGCCGGCATCAGCGGCATCAACTCCGCATACCGTCTTCAGGAGGGCCTCCCCGACTACTCGTATGCCATCTTCGAAGGCCGCTCAGAGATCGGAGGCACCTGGAGTCTTTTCAAGTACCCCGGCATCAGATCCGACTCCGACCTGCACACCTTTGGCTTCGCCTGGGACCCGTGGAAGGATAACCGCGCCATTGCCGATGCCCCTTCTATCCTGAAGTATGTCAAGGGCACCGCCGCCAAACATGGCATCGACCAGCACATCAAGTTCCAGCATCAGGTGGTCGCCATGAACTGGTCCACCGAGAACCAACACTGGGAGCTTGATGTCACCGTCGATGGCTCCGAGCGACGAAAATACTACGCCCGTTTCATCTGCCTCGGCACGGGCTACTACGACTACTCGCGCGGTCTCAAGGCCGATATTCCCGGCATCGACAACTTCAAGGGCACCGTGGTCCATCCCCAGTTCTGGCCTGAGGATCTGGACTATACCGATAAGAAAGTCGTCGTCATCGGCAGCGGTGCCACCGCCGTCACTCTCGTCCCGGCCATGGTTGACAAGGCCAAATCCGTGACCATGCTCCAGCGGTCCCCCAGCTATTTCCTGCCCATTCCGGTCGTCCAACCCATCGACAACTTCATCAAGAAGGTCCTGCCCGAGAGCTGGGCATTTGCGCTGATCCGAATCCGCTTCCTCGTTATGAGCTTCCTGTTCTTCCAGTTCTGTCGGATTTTCCCAAATCAGAGCATCAAGACACTCCGGGCAGCGACCGAGAAGGAGCTGCCCGCCAACGTCCCCTTTGATCCTCACTTCGTCCCGCGCTATCGCCCCTGGGAGCAGAGAATGTGCATTACTCCCGGTAAGAGATAACGACTCCTGAGCAAAGAGATCCACTTGACTAACCGATCTGTATAGGAGGTGATTTCTTCGCCGCTCTCCGGACTGGCAAGGCCGACGTCGTGACCGATACGGTCAAGACGATAACGCCCACCAGTATCCAATTGAACTCGGGCGCCTCCCTGGATGCCGACATCATCGTCACCGCCACCGGCCTTAAGATGCAATTTGGTGGTGCCGCCAAACTGAGTGTGGACCATCAGCCGTATAAGATGAACGAGAAGTACATCTGGCGTGGTTGCCAACTTCAAGACCTGCCCAACTTCACCTTTGTCTTTGGCTACACGAACGCCAGCTGGACGTTGGGTGCTGACGCAACTGCACAATTGTGGGTGCGCATCCTCAAGGCAATGAAGAACAAGGGCATGACGAGCATGGTGCCGATAATCAAGCCAGATGATGGCGTGGCGGAAGTCCCCCTCTTGAACCTGGAAAGCAGCTACATCAAGGCGGCCAAGGAAGAGAACTCTCTGCCCAAGGCTGGAGATCGAGGTCCGTGGCTGCCCCGGTCGTTGTACTTCAAGGACCTCTGGCACGCCAAATTCGGCGATATCCAGACCGGCTTGCAGTTCAACCGGATTTCGAACTAGACAAGGGCGTCCAGAGAGCGTACGAGGAGGCGAGGCATATCGTGGAGAGATACCCATACATACCCCTGGTGGGAGCACACTATGTGGCGTGATGAATTACGTTGCCCAGGTTCAGTTACACATGCATATAGTTCAATATGACCACGACCTGGTTGAAGATACCATCTAAGATACTCTACATGATATAGTGCACATGGGATTCGAAATGTATGCATTTGCTCTTGACGAATCAACGTACCGGATAGGCATCAGGCTGTGATTCTCTATGATTGGCTATGATGGAACAGCACATGCAGCGAACTCCGAGTTTGAGGCCTCCTCATTCGTCCATCTCGCTCGTCTCTCTCATTGGCCACAGCCCGACGCCTGAACCGCTTTTCACCTTTTTTTTCTTCCGGCCAAAACTGACAACTGTCAACCGTCTGCATCCATCGCTTCACCATCGCCACTCGAACTCCAGCCTTACTTATTTATCTCATCTCTCACCCTTTCTTCGACTTCCCATCCCGCCCTTTCAAAGGCTCTCACCCTCTCTGATCTCCATATCCCCTTTCCTCTCATACTCATTCACACCTGGCATTCCCGCTCTTTCCCGGGTCCAGTCTCATCCGCATCATCCGATCCGAAAGAATATCAATCCGACGATCCCAGAAACCTTAAACAGGGTCATCGAAAAAGAAAAATCACGGAAAGATGGGTAACGGCGCCAAAGCACAGCAGCGACGTGATCGGTCTGCCAAAGACGGCAAGAAGGAGCCGAGTAGTCAGTTGAAATCGGTAGGTCTCTTTTCTTTGTTTATTTACGCTTGTTGTTCTCTGGTTTGATGATGAGCAATCTGTCAATCTGGGATGATATGTATGTGTTCGATGAGGTTGTGGTCTGAGAGAGCAGAGGGGCGAGGCTGTGAGACCGTGTTGCATGTCCCGCGAAGGCAAGTCCATCGCCAGGCAACGAACAAACGTAGGATGCAAATCCCGTCTCTCAGCACAACAATCGATTCCATGGACCGACGATCCCGGACTACGCCCGCTCATTCAATCCAGCAGCCGGATCCCACTGTTCTCTCTCCACGTCTATCTTAAGCTCTCCTGCCGTTCATCGTTCTCTTCAATACCAGTTCCCAAATCCACGAAAACCGATCGAAAACTAATTCTCTTTTTTCTTCTACCATCCAGAACGCCGCCGCCCAAAGCATCAAATGCAAGATCTGCTTCTCCACGTTTCAGAGCACCGCCGCGCGCAAGGGCCTCGAGGAGCACGCTTCCAACAAGCACAGCAAGAAGTACGAGGAGTGTTTTGTTTGAGTTTGGATTTGTTGCATTGAGGAGTCTGCCCGGTGGTTTTGTTGAAGTTGAAGAATGGGACGGGACGTTGATGGGGACGGGTGGGATTGGCGATCGAGGGAGGGATCGAAGTTGGAAGTCAGACTGGCAAATTGAACGGCGACACGACAGGACAGGAGAAAAGGGAGATCTTAGCGGTGGACGGATGGACATACGACGACTCCGACTCCGACATTTCCCCAGCCTCCGAAATCCGTATCAACAACCAGTATCAAGCATTAAGCATCGAGGTCGAGCGTCAATCACCCAGACCTCCAGCAAGCAAGCGAACAAACAAACAAGCAGCACCAACCCATGACTCAACCACGGCATCAAACCTCCATCGACGCGCCCCTATTTCCATCTCCATCTCATTCATCATCCAGTGGGGTTTATCGCGAAAATCGTCTTCAATTGAAAGCGGGGAGGGTGTTGCATGGTGTCTTCTTTTCCTTTTTGGTCGTGGGGTTTCCTAACCAGTTCCCTTTTCTTTTCTCTCTTTCTTCCACACACATACTTGTGTCGGTAAATAGACGGACTCGGATATAGAATGCTATTCAATTCAACGCAATTCAACGCAATTCAACACATCGATGCTATGATATGCTATGCTAAGGTATGCTATGCTATGCTATGCAATATTAGTATTACAATGGAAATATACTTAACACCTCGGATCGTATCTCTTGCTTCAGGTGATGTATGCAGTCTCAGATATGAAATTATATAAGTTCTAGTACTCATATGTGTGTGGGTAGTAGGTACCTAGGTACGTACGAGTTTATACACCTTTCCCCGATCCAGTACAAGAATACGAACCGCGTAGCGCCCTCCGTTTCTTCGTTCACTTGCGACCGTCACTCCCACTCTCACTCTCACTAATTAATTAAGCCAACCTCGCCTGTACGGGCTTCTGCACCTCCGCCTCAGACTCGGTGTACGACGGGCTTCGATCGTTGTCGTCGTATCTGGGCAACGGAGCATCGTCGTGGTCACCTCTAGTCCTAGCAGCAGCAGCAGCAGCAGCAGCAGCAGCAGCAGCCGCAGCCGCTGCCGCCGCCGTGGCCTCCTCCTCCGCCTCTTCTCTGCCACGTCGACGGCCCATGACCACCATGCACAGAACGTACAGAATGAACATGACGCCCGCGCCGACCGAGTAGGCGATCGTGGCGGCTTGGGTGTGCGACGGGTCTTGGAACCCGGTCGACGACGCGAGGCGGATGCCCAGCCCGCCGTTGACGATTGAGAGGATTAGAAGTGAGCGGCCGAGCCAGAGGTGCACGAAGCCTGAGGATGTGCCTTTTGGTTTCTCTGTGGTGCTGGCGGCGGCGGCGGTGGTGGTGACCGGTTGGGGGGATTTAATGTCGCGTGAAGATGAGGAGGTTGTGGATGTCGACATCGATCGGGATACTGATGCTGCAGCTGCAGCCTGTTGAGCGGCGGCGGCGGCTGCCTCCTCCTGTCGACGCTTGAATGTGCGATGGTGCGCATTGCCCAGAAACGGCTGGAAGGCGGCGAGGATCAAGATGGCGACGCCGATGCCCGTGTGCGGATCATTCCACGCGGAAAACGGGCCGAACGAAATCTGCTGCGCCAGCCAGATGCCCATGCCGGCGGCGACGATGTACAGCAGGTAGCTGGCCAGCTGGCAGAAGACGTGCAGACGGATCGCGAGCCGCGAGTCCTTCCGGCGTGGGATGCGCAGCAGCATCGCGCCCAGCGGCATGAAGAGCACCAGGGCCAGAGAGGCCATGACGGCGTGCGCGATCACCACGTTGTCGATCGTGACGATGGTCGACGCCGACAGGCCCTCCGCCGACGCGGCGTTGCCGTTGTTGTTGTTCCTGTTGCCGCGCCCGCCAGGTCCCCAGCGTCCGTAGCCATAGCCACGACCGTTGCCGTCGTGCGTGCCGTTGCCCGCCCACGGTGGTGGTCCTGTGCCGTCCCAGTCGTCCCAGTCGTCGCGGTCCCCGCGTCCGGCGCCCCAGCCCCATCCCCATGCGAGGGCCTGGCTGGGTGCGAGCCCCGTGAGCAGAAGGAGAGCCGGGAGGAGCGTGTGTTGCATTGTCGCGCCCATGGTGTAGAGTATATGGTATATAGCGGTATAGAGTATTCGTCGAATCCCGGTGGGGAGCTGCTGGACCGGTCAAAGGGGTGTCAACAACGTTACAAGTCACCCTGAAACCCTGGGGAAAGAGAGTGAGAGGGCGACTGGGAGCCCGGTCCTCGTCCTGAAGCGGTACTTATCAACCCCAAAACACAACATCCGACACACAGACGTACTGGTGTTGGAATTAATTGGCGTTGCGGGAAGCGGAAACTCACCGGGAAAGGCCTCGTCGCAGCTGTCAAAGCTGTCAAATCGGTACCTCGATCCTCCGTTCCCCGCCAGCGGAATGAAAAGTATTCGCTGGGCCATGTCCGCTGAGCTCTTCCGTGTCTTGGACTCTTGGATCTAGCAAAAACACAAGACAAATTATGCCTCGCTGATTTGTTCGCTGGTCGCGCTCAGGCGATCGTCGACGGAGCCAAGCGTCCGATATTGCTTTCCTTGAGTAGTGCTGAATCCTGATGCGAGAGGGACGCGTAGTGCCAATGCTCATCAATAGTAGAGTAGAGTAAAGTATTCATGGGCCCTAAGTTATTTAAAGCGCGGACTCGGGGTTAACTTGCGAAATGTCCCACTCCGTGCGCTGTGAACGCTTGTCTCTTGTTCTGGAGGTTGCTTCTTTCATGGAGATAGAATACTCGTGCTTCTTGCGGAATGCAAAGTGATTCGAGGATGTGGACTGTGGAGTGGCTAGCAATAGGATTGAATATCCTTTCTTCATAAACTGACCTGGATGCTGGGTCATGGATTGCTCGAGATTCGACAGCCCTGATGAGGCGCAGTGCATTTCGTGCTCTGTGGTGCTCATACCCAATTGAGATGTTGATGTCAAGGAGGATTCGACACGCATCTTGACCCTTGCCTGCTGCATCTTCGCAGGTGCAGTGGTTGCGCGGCACGGGACAGCAAGAAGATCGTACAGTATCGTGCTCCTTCGAGTATGTACGTGGAGCACGTACTCCTGTGATACTTACCACCAGCTCCTCCGTCATCACATGGGGAAAGATGAAACTGGGCAGTGGACAGAGATGCGACAGTGACACAGAGACTGAGAGACTGTGAGTTGAGTAAAAACGGAGTAACTCGCGGCAGAACCAGATTTCACCCGGCACCGGAGAAACTTTGTGCCGAGATATAGACTTCATGCGACTCAGAGTGCAGTAGGGGTTCAACTCCTATCTGGACGCCCTACTACAACTCATTCTTTATTCGCGTCCTTAATCTGATCGAAAGACGATTGTTAACCTACCTCTTCGACCCTTTGATGCTACTGATGCCTTGGATCGCATAGACGAGACTATCGCCCGGCTCGCTCGTTGTTGAAGCCAGCAGCGGATTCGGGCTCCTCGAACGCCAGCCTCGTGCGGGCCGAGATTGATATCAAAAGACCACCTCGGGTCTATTCACCGCCGCAATGGCCATCAAAGACATTCATGGAGACAAACCTCTCGCCAGTCCAGTGCCGGCTCCTCTGGAAGACGAGTCGACTCCTCCCGCATTGATGCACCGCTCTCTCCTTCACAGACCATACAAAGTCACCTCGGCAGAGGGCATCTACCTGAAGCTGGCGGATGGGCGAGTCGTCATTGACGCCTGTGGCGGCGCAGCGGTCGCTTGCATTGGCCACGGCAACGAAGAAGTCCTTCAGGCCATCACCCAGCAGATGAAGACGGGGGTCAGCTACCTCAGTTCGCTACACTATACCACGGACGCCGCCGAGGACCTGGCGCACCTCCTGATCGACGGGCCCCAGGGTGGTGGCCGGTTCGGGCTCGAGCGGGCATACCTGGTCAACAGTGGCAGCGAGGCGATGGACGCGGCGCTGAAGCTCGCGCGGCAGTACTTCTTCGAGCAGGGCCAGACGCAGAGGACGCAGTTCGTCGCCCGATTCCAGAGCTACCACGGCACGACGGTCGGCGCGATGAACGTCAGTAGCAACCTGCCACGCAAGGTGCCGTACGCGTGCTTCCAACTCGAAAACGTCAGCTGGGTGACGCCCGCGTACGCGTACCAGTACTCCAACTGGCGCGAGGGCGAGACGGAGGAGGCCTTCGCCGCGCGACTGGTCGACGAGCTGGACGCGCACTTCCGCCGCCTGGGCTCAGACAAGGTCATCGCTTTCATCGCGGAGCCCCTCGTCGGCGCCACCAGCGGCTGTACCCCCGCGCCCCGGGGCTACTTCGCCGGGGTGCGACGGGTGTGCGACGAGCACGGCGTGCTGCTCATCCTCGACGAAGTCATGTGCGGCATCGGGCGCACGGGGACCTTCTTCGCCTTCGAGCAGGAGAACGTCGTCCCGGACATCATCACCACGGGCAAGGGCCTGGGCGGCGGCTACACGCCCGCGGCCGCGGTGCTGGTGCACAAGAAGGTCGTCGACGTGCTGCGCCGCGGCACTGCCTCCTTCAACCACGGCCACACTTACCAAGCGCACCCGGTCTGCATGGCCGCGACGCTCGCCGTCCAGCGCATCCTACAGCGCGACAACCTGGTCGCCAACTGCGCCCGCGTCGGCGCCCTGCTGCACTCCCTACTGCGCGACACCCTCGCCCCGTGCCGATATGTCGGCGACATCCGCGGCCGCGGCCTGTTCTGGGGCATCGAGTTCGTGCGCGACAAGGACGCCCGCGAGCCCTTCGACCCGGCCGTCGCATTCGGCCCGCGTTTCCAGGCCACGGCGTTTGACTTTGGCGTCGCTGTCTATCCGGGCGCCGGCACTGTGGATGGCAAGCGAGGCGACCATGCTATCGTCTCTCCGCCCTACAATGTCTCCGATGAGGAGGTGAGGACGATAGTCGCAAAGCTGAAGGACGCCTACGATGCTCTCGAGGCCGAGGTCGATCGCGAGGCCGGCGCCGCGTCTGGTCGTTCCTTGCCAAAGTCGTGGTAGGCAGGTGAGGATGTAGACGGTAGATAGATCTCGGGTAGATCGACACTACATCATCATGCAAGGCGATGGAAGAGAGAACAAAGGTGCTGTGTGCGATAGTAGTAGGATTACTATTAACTCTCTGTTCGATCCAAATCGATAGAAAGCCGCCCCTGTCCCTGTTTTGGCCCCCTGGATCTTTTGGATAAGTCAATCGATCTGGGGGAGGGTTTCTGTTCGTCCCAAATCCCACGCCTGGGACGCCTCTCCGGGAGATATGACATCTCCGGTCTCCCTGATCTCCAGCAGGACTCCTATGGGTGATTTGTATCCCCGACGCAACAAATGCAGATTCCGTAATGTTCAAACCCGTCCCTTTCCCGAAACCGCCGTTTATGCGAGCAAAGTATGAACACCGGCCCCTTGCAAAACCGAAAAAAACTCCAGCTCCGGAATCCTCATACCAGAGCAAAGAAAAATAAATATCTTCGTAATGCATGGACTCGAAGGATAGATCCTCGTGCCTCCTTCTCCTCTTTCTTGCATGGCTGGAGAACGTCTTGCTTCTCGTCTATCGTACTGCCACCTCCGCCTTGCCGTTACTCTGCGGACGAGGCATGTCTCCTAGTTCGCTGCCCGTGCCGCTCTGGCCTCGTTTGCGTCCCGGAAGCAGGTGGAAATGATGCTTGCCCCCTTCTTCCTTGATGGTGCCGACTTCGCCGCTCGAGTCGCCGAATCGGGAAAGGAAGCTCTTCTTCTTGGGCTGTGCCTTGACCTCTTCGTTGAGTTTCACCTCCTCGAAAGCCGCTTCGTCGGTCGCCGGTCGTTCGAAGGTGCTGCTGTTCAGCGTCGAGCGGGTCGGGAAGCGCGAGGCCGGGCGGGAGTCGAGAGATGTGCGCGAGGTGAAGCTGTCGGCTTGAAGGATCGGAGAGCGACCGGAAATATCCTGTGACCATGACAATCGCGTCAGTTATGTTGGATCCTTCTGTTCAACCGTTGGGAGGCAGATACGTACGAATGATCTTCTGTAGGATTCGAAGGACTCGCGGGAAATGGAGAAGGGTTCGTTGTCATTGAAACATTGGCGATGATTCGATGAGCCGCTGGGCGACTTCGCCGACCAGAACGACTGTTTCTCGGTCGGCGAGGGCTAGTAGAGGGTCAGTTGGAGCGTTGAAAAGACGGCATTGGACTTTCGTACAGGAAGATATTCGCCACTGTCGTTGACGGCTGCGACATTGTTAGCCTCGGTGGTCTTGTCGTTGGCGGGGTGTGATAGGCGAGGATCGCATACAACTCAGCTTGAATTCATTGGGCTCGATGCGCTTCTCTTTGATCCCAAGTGCTAATGAAGGCTTGTCTCTCGCGTATGGACTCGACACATTGCCGTCAAAGGATGCGGGTCGCGCATTCTCATCGACGGGTTCCGTGGGGGCGTTGGGCCTCTTGGAGGTGAAAGGCATGCGGAAGGGCGGCATGGCGGGCGACGGCGGCTGTCTCGGGGATGGGGTGGAAATCTATGGAATGGAGTGCATGCACGGGGAAGTGAATTATGAAGAAAGAGGAATGGATGGTTCTCACAAAGAAGATACAGTAGTGGTGACAAAATGCTGGAGGAGGGATGAAAGGGATGGAGGGCAGAGAAAAAGGAAGGCAGAGGCAGAGAGGCAGAGCCGGAGCCGGAGATAGATATTGCCCAACAATCAATGGCACGAGGTGCGAGAGAGTTGTGTACTGTACGGAGGATGCGCTGCTGCTGCTGGATGAGGCTATCGACAACGTGCACTGCAATAATGCCGAATCATACTACTGGGTGCCGCCCACTGCCCGGCGCCTGGTGGTCTTTTCTCGCCCCCAGGAAGCCCGGCGCACCATGCCGGCCGGTGGTTACAGGCTCCTAGGCTCAAAGTCAGCCCACCAGGGTCACCCAACTGGCTCCGCTCGCAGGCGACGCCACCAGGGTACATGTCCGAGTAAGGTAGAGTGGCTGCCAACTGGAGCCTGAGGTTCACTGGCAGCCGGGAAGCCGGGAATTTTGTGGACGGGGGTTCCAACTCCCAAGCCTCAAGGAGTCAAGGGAGCGCCTATCGATGCCCAAACCCCCCGGGGGCCTTGCGGCGGTGGGCCCCGGAAGCCCAATAGACGATGCCCCTACAGCTTTGTCAACTCCAGTCATCTTGCGCCTCTCCTCGCAAACTTGTCTGTCTTGTATTGCGATTGTGTGTCGCAGTCTCGCAGTCTCACCCGCTTCGCATGCAAGGCACGAACGAGCCCAGAGCCGCCGAATGCGCCGGCTGCAAATTTTTTTCATCCACAGAACACCACGACGAAGCTGAATGATTGATGATTCATCCGCGCAAGCCAATTCCCCTTCGGTCTCTTTCCTACGATCTTCCTTCAATAGTCGTCCCGTTTCCTCCACACCCATCTCTTGTTGTTATGCTGTTACTATCCACAGATGACGTCGATCCACTGGACCCTGGATCAACGGGCTCGATCTTGGAAGCTCTTGAGGCTTGGTTTTTCTGGCATGCGACACACGATTCAAACCCAACTGCGCTCGCCCTAGTCTCCCGGTCGACACTGTTGGACAGCGTCATGTCGCGAGATCAACATCATGCAAGTCACATGTCGCTATCCGTCTCTTGTCTTTCTCTGTCTGTCTGTCTGTCCCAACCCGACTGTGTTACTGCGTCGTGGTCATGATGAGAGGTATGTTTGTTGACAGCGTGAAGCTGAAGTCCAGATCGGGATGTGCTTGGAGGACAAAGATGTTGTTCGCCTCCATCAAGACAGCAGGCGGTGGTCGCATTTATTGATCGTCTGGAATGGCAGCGGTGAGAGTCTGTTTCTCTGCGTGTATTGCATGGTGGAATCGGACGACTGCATGATGATATTGAAGGCTCAGATAACTTGGTGGCAGCAAACACTTCGCGCACACCACACTGTGATCACTCGTTGGACTTCATTTCACTTCACCTCTCAAGCCCACAATTCATTCACCTTGTCAGTTGGTCACCCCATTGCAATTTACCTTGATGATTTCGATGTTCATGCCAACGGCCAAACTCACTCTGCAGCCTGCGCCGATGGCAACTGCTGCTTCTAGGCCTTGCTCGCACCTCAAGCAGGCGCTGCCTTCGTCTTCGTCTTCCTCCTCTATGACCACACACACCGCGGCTGGTTCCTTGTCACTCCTGCTCACTCGACTTCCTCTCCAATCCATCTTTAGCAGTTCAGTTCACCGCATCCAAGACTGCTTTATGATTTCCTTTGTGCTTGTCTCCATTGCTCTTCAGAGATGGGGTTGCGCCTCTTCATCTTTCCTTGTTTCTAGCATTCCTGCCCTATGTGCCTCCACTAGCATGGCTTCAGTCTTCCAAGAGGGCCAGGTTTTCTTCCTCGAATGGCCAGCGTGGGCCCGCTTATCGATCGTGAGTCGCGATCACTGCTGGCAGCTTTGACACTGACAGCTTCTCTAGGTCTTAGGTGGCTTGCTTGTCCGTCTTTCCACAGTTGCTTTCCATCTCCCTGCCCTCATCCTGACCTTTTCCAGGCGATCATCGTGGTAGCCGCGTTCTCTGTAAAGTTGAAAAATTGGAGGAAGGCCGTGAAACTGGAAAAGGAAGCTGCCGAAGAACAGGCCGAGAGAGGGGAGATATGTCTGGTCGACGATGCCCTGTCTGACGATATTCCCTTCGGGATCCGCGCTTTGATGGAAGACCCGGAGGTTGAGGGAGTGTGGAATTCTCGGACGATCACTCCCCTCCATTGCGACTCGCCGCTGGAGTCGACTCAGCTGGCGCAATCGACAGTCAACCCAACGATATATCCTTCCACGTCTTCCACGTCTTCCACGTCAATCTATGATGGCCCAGACGTTGGAACGACTTCATCAAATGGTGCGATTGAAAACTGCTTGCTTTGATGATTATGCACTGACGCTGGACAGTTGCTGCATCGTTCCTCCATTCTACCAGGGTGGGCATACCCTCCCCGCCAGCTGAAACATCTTCGTTGCGTCGGAAAGGAAAGTCGCTAGTGATAAGCTATAACGGACCATATATTCGATCAGTGGCTGCCGACACGGCTTCCAGTACGTTAATATCCGACCTTGTGTTCCCGTGTATCACTGAACCTCTGGCGCCGCGGCGGACCTTGCTTACCACGTTACACAGGTGCCGGTCGCTCAGAGCCAGACAAATTGAGAAACTCCCCTTCCAAGTTGCTCCTTCGCCCAACTTCTAGTCGCCCGTCATCTGGGGCCCGGAAATTTGTGATTGGGAACCGACCAAGAAATATCCCGGGACATCACAGAAACCAGGTGCAATCAGATGTCCATCCACTGGAACGGATGGAGGCTCATCGAAAAATTCATGCCGCCGAAAGCGGACAGCTCATTCCCAGGAGCCGTCGACATACCGACTTGCTCTTGACCACTGCACTAGCACCTTCTGCATCAGACAGCGAAGACAGCGATTCCTCTTCCTCCCGTCCATTGTCCTGGCCTCCACGGACGGGCGATATGTATCTGGGCAAACAACTTTCCCACCGAGCCAAGCGAATGGAAGGGCCACGGCCTGTTCCTTTCCGCGCTTTTGTGGAATCACTCCCGGTTTCAAAAGCTCCTCCATCAGCGTGGACGGGAAAGACTCAAGCGAGAGTCGATGCGAAAATGCCTCCGAAAGTCGGGGTGAAGGATGCGGCGCCTTCCAGAGCAAGCGACACCATTTCCAAGAGATCCATGCACTCACCGACTTCGTCCAGCTCAACATCAGCGACAGTCCCAACTTCTCTCACCGATTCGCCTTCCATCCCCAATGTTCGAACTCGAAAGATCAACAACGGCTTTGAAATTCTTCCGGCTGGGACCCTGGAGAAGGGGCCCAAGGTGAAGGAATTTGGAACCTGGCATGAAAACCTGAACACGTCCAAAAAGTCCAAGAGACTACAGAAGCGGGCTCGCTCCGATTCGGAAAGTCGCCGGAGCTCGTTCGAGAGCCACCGACTGAGCGAGGACAGCTTTCGACTGCCCATTTTCTGAGTGGTTGGGGATCTTTGAAAGCACTCTTCATGACGAAACCACGGTTGGAATATGGTACTTGTTTGATTTGGATCGTCGTGAGCTTTGGCCTGTTGAGCCCTGGTCGAAGATCCCGGTCTGGAGCTTTGTGCAAAAGATGGCGTTCGTTCGTGAGACAAGGCGCTTGAAGTGTGTTGGCATACCTGCACAGTCTCTTTGGCGGGTTTGATTAGGATTCTGGGACAAGAAAGGGTTCGGAAACATTACATGAAGTCATTCCTTGCTATTCTAGTTATGCATGCCTTCGGCCCTGGTGCCAGTTCGTTCCCTCCGGGTCTCGTCCGACGATTGGAAAAACACCATCCCATGCCAAGTCAATTCATTATTACTCTATATCCTACGACGTGTCTCACATCTTAATTACTCCACCGCTGTCGGAGAGAGTTGTATCTTCGCATATCTTCGGTGCTCACACTGGGCTTGACCTCGTTCTGAGCGACCAGGAAATCCACGGTCTCAACGGAAGTGTTTTCTGGCGAGGCAGCACATCGCTCCATGGCGGCATAACCGGCATTGCGAAGCATAGCTTCCAGATCCGCGCCGCTGAAGCCTTCGCATTGACGCGCGATGGCCTCGATGGAGTCGTCGAAGACGAACCCAGCCATGCGGGCGCAGAGTTTCCTCAGGATATCGACCCGACCGTTGGCATCCGGGAGACCGACGTACAGGAGGCTATCGAGGCGGCCGGGCCGCAGCATAGCCGGGTCGATGATGTCGGGCCTGTTGGTGGCGGCGACAACGTAGATGCCCTGGCGGCCGTTGCCGACGCCGTCGAGCTCGGTGAGCATGGTGTTGACGACGCGCGCGCTCGCTTCGGACATGGTCCCGTCGCGCCGGGGTACCAGCGCATCCAGCTCGTCGAAGAAGATGATGACCGGCACGCTGGACCGCGCGCGCACGAACACCTGTCGCACCGCGCGCTCTGACTCGCCCACGTACTTGTTCAGGAGTTCGGGGCCCTTGACGCTGATGAAATTCGCGTGGCTTGAGTTCGCGCACGCCTTGGCTAGCAGCGTCTTGCCGCACCCGGGTGGGCCCCAGAGTAAAGTGCCCGATGAGGGTGGAATGCCCAGGTTCACGAAGAGGTCTGGGTTGAGGATCGGCGAGATCACCCGGTTGGTCAGGTGCGAGATATGGTTGCTGAGAGCGCCGATAGAGGCGAACGTCGTGGATGGGATCGTGGCGAACCCTTCTCGCAGGGCGGATGGTTGGATTTGAGGCAGCGCGGCCAGGAAGTCGTCGAACGTGATCAGGGCCTTTGGCGTGTCATTCTCGCCGGCCTTTGCTTTGCGATCCTTGGTGTATTCGATCAGCCTTCGGAGGGAGTTGACTCGGGACGATTGTCCGCTGGTCGAGTCGACGTCCATGGACAGCTTCTCGGACTCGGCTTTCAGAATGGTGAGCCTTCGCTTCATGGCGGTGGTCCCGGCCGTGGCGACGAGATCGTTCAAATCGGCACCCACGAAGCCAGGGGTGCGCTTCGCCAGTATGGTGAAGTCGACCTCGTCCGCCAGATTGACCCCTTTGGTCAACGCCCGCAGGATTTCTTCTCTGATTGGTTCTGTAGGGACACTCATATTGATCTCCTTGTCGAATCGACCTCCTCTTCTCAACGCCGCGTCGAGACTGTCCGGCCGATTCGTCGCCGCGAGGACGATGACCGGTTTTCCGTCTGTCTTTTCCAGATCGAGATCGTCCATGCAGGTTGCGAGTTGCGCAACAATCCGCTTCTCCATCTCTCGCTGCGCAGATTCTCGCTTGGGTGTGATCGCGTCAATCTCATCAATGAATATCAGACAGGGAGCGCATTTCTTGGCCTCGTCAAAGTGGTCCCGCAGCGCCTTTTCACTCTCCCCGGACATCCCAGACACAATACTGGGCGCGGAAATCGCGATGAAGTTGACGCCCAGTTCGGCGGCGAAGGCGTTGGCGATTGTGGTTTTGCCGCAGCCGGGCGGCCCATGGATGAGAATGCCGCGAGGAGGTTGGATGTTGGCCTCTCGATAGTCCTCCGGGGACAACATAGGCATGACAAGTAGGTCTTCCATCTGCTGGATGACTGCGTCCACGCCGCCCAGTGAGTCGAGGGAGACATGTGTCGGAGGAGACTTGTCAATGGTGGGGGCTGCTGCAGCGAGCGGTCTGCGTTTTTTGGCGGGAGGTTCGCCATTCGCGAGGCGACGTTTATTCGGGTTTTCCGAGTCCATGTTCGCTTTGGGGGCTTCTTGGTCTCGTTTCGTGGGTGTGGGCGGTCTCGGAGTCGCCCACATGCCAACAATGCTTCTATTCAAACCATTCGATGCGGGTTTGTCCTCCTTTTCAACGTCCAGAACATCGTCGGAATCAGAGCTGGCGTCTTGCTGGATGGTCTCGAGGACGCGCTCGATGCTGTCTTCCAAGAGCTTTTTCGGTTTGCGATTCAGGCTCGAGTTGGATCGCCGGATTTCGTCATAGATAATAGCAAAGGACAGACGGGGTTGTTCAGAGGCGTCGTACTGGGTTCGCTCGTCGATGATCTTGCGGACGACTTGGTAGACCTGCAATGGCGCTGTCAGAGCACTGGGATTATGGGGAGATGGTGGGAAAAACGCACCTCTTTGTCCAGCGAGTGGCTCAGTCTTTGTCCCCGGTTTCCCCCTCGAGTCATTTTCCCTTCATTGGAAGAAGGGTCCAGAGTGTTGCCGAAGTCCAAAAAATAAGAGAAAAACACTTTCTCTACCAAAAGCGGCGAACGATCTCCAAAAATTCTAGGGTGGAGCAATGCGACAGGCCTTCTAGTCTTAGTCTCGAGTTGCAGATAGTCGATGGAATTGAGAACTTACTCAGAAGTTTAAATCAGATCATGTTCTGTCGGAGGGCTGGATGCACTGCTGATCATACCCTCCATTCTGTTATGTCGAAAATGTTGTTTGAAGTGCTTTTGCCTCTCATTGAGACTGACTGCTCCGATCCGCAGCCTCGCAGCCTTGTCGGTCTACGGCGGAATACTGGCCCACAGTGCAAAAGCCAAGACGTGACTGTGTCGCAGGCTGCGGCAGTGTTAAGGCTCACTGCTCAGCCCGGGGGAACAAGGCACAAGGCGCCAGCCAACCAGGCCAAGGAATAAAGTATCGGCGGATCACGTCCGTTGCCTGCTGGATGCCAACAAGCATGTGGCTTCGTTTGCTTCAAATTCGACTTACTATCAGCCCAACTACTTCCACGACATCAATCAGAGCGCACTCGCCGGACACCTGTCCATCTATCCATCCAGTCATACGATCCTCATCTGAACTCGGACCGTGCGTGGGCTTTACGACCCAAGATCAGCCGCCGCTGATACCCTTCCTCTATCCCCATGCAGACGGCTCGATGATACTCAGTCCAGGCCGGAGGCGCATTGTGCCTGAATGCCCGTCTTGAACCCCTTTCTGCGCGCGCTCTTTCAGAGTAGTGTGCTAGGACATGCGCTCCCCTCCCAGAACTATGTCCTCCTCGTTCCTACCACCGAATCCCTCCTTTACGGCCAGGATCGCGAGACGAACAGGAGATATGTTGACCTGGTCGAAGACGAAGAGTTTCTCGGGAGTCACATCCTCCGAATCGTCCCCAACACCGTGGTGAAGGAAGGGAATGTGCGCGACAGTCGGAGTAAGGCGAAAAACTACTCAACGGTCAATGGAAGGACTGTGATCCTGAAGGAGAACACTGTCTATAGCAACAAGGGGTTCAAGCATTTGAATCAAGCTACTCTGCTGAGCGACCTGTTGTTCTATGCGCCGGAGAATGACATGCAACAATGGCTGGTCTACTACATCACGAAGCCTTTGACAGGCGTGTTCGAAGCACTTCCCATCACACCGGCCGTTATTGGAGAAAGCAGCCCAGGAACATCGGTGGCTGTCGCCACTTCATCGGAGCAACCCCCGCTGAAGAAGAAAGATGTCAAGACTTTTGGCGAGCTTTTAACCAACTTCCCCATGATCCAGCGGCAAATGCAACCAGGACTGGACCGGCTCTTCAACGAATTTGGGAAAGAATTGGGCAAGCCTCTTCCACCGCCCCCCTCGAGGACTTCCACGCAGAGCTCATTAGATGGAACAACCCAGGCTTCCGAAAACGGTTCAATCAAATCTAATGGCTCGGCGAAGCTCCCCTTCAATTCTCCGGCGTACTTCGAGGACGAAGAAGATCTGATGCGGAGGGCTCTCGAGACTGCCATCACTGCTGCGATTGACTTGTTTCAGGGGGTCGACAAGCAACAGCTTTCATATCTGGGCGCCACAACCGACCTAACTGGCCCCGACGTCGAGAAGCTGATAGAAAGATACGTGGTGGAGAATGTCCATGATACTCTCTTATTCCCGCGCCTGTGCTCTTTCCACAAAGCACAAGATCAAGATCTCGATCGCCGAATCCGCCAGATGGATTGTCTGGATGTTTCTCAAGTTGGCATCGCCATCGATGGCCGCAATGGCAAACGCGACCTGATTGGTCGAATACACCGTGGCGTCACAGTTTTTCGGAAGATGGGAGTTGCGGGCAGTCCCCAAGAGATGTTGGATCTGCTGCTTGAAACCCAGAAGGTCGTGTCAGAGCCGCAAGGTATTTCCGATGAAGAAAAACGAGCTGTGGCTGCAATGACGATCAATGCCGACATCCTCGTCTCCCTCATACTCTTGGTCGTCATTCGGTCGTCCGTCCGGCACCTTCACGCCAGATTATCCTACATGCAAAGATTCATCTATATCGATGACGTTGAAAGCGGCGAAATTGGGTACTCATTGAGCACCTTGGAGGCAGTTTTGACCTACCTGTCAAGAGATGCTCGAGGTCTACGAAAGGCGTCAAAACAGAACCAGATGCTTTGGGATGCTGTCAAGCAAGGCAAGATCGATGAAGTTCGTTCAATCTTTGAAGAATCTGCCGTCATCTCGGATGACCTCGTCGAGGAACCTGCAGAAATTCCCCTCTCAAGAGCCTCCACGCAGTCCGCGGAGTCCTGCATCAGGGGAACTCTCTCCCGAACCTCCTCTAGTGAAGGCGGGCTGTCCCACGTTTTTCCTTTCCAATCAAAGGAGAAAAAATTGTCAATCCCGAAACAGAAGAAGAGAGTGCATATAACTGCACGCAGCATGTCAATATCCTCCACGTTTTCCATGTTGTCGAGAACCGCAACCATTGAAACAACTTTGAGTGGAATCGAGGGCGACATCTCTGTGCAAAGTTTGTCACAGACGCAAGACGCCGTAGGCAACTCCGTCCTCATGATGGCGGTCGAGAATCAGCAACCACAATCCCTACGCTATTTGCTGAGCCTGCCAGAGTTTTACGGACCGGAAGAGGTATTGCAAGATGCCACCCAAGAGGGCACTACACTCCTGAGTGCTGCCGTTCAGTTGGCTAATATTGAGCTTGTCGACATCATTCTGGAATATCTTGAGCAAAACACGGACGAGAATAGATTCAGGGAGTATCTGTCCATCAGAGATTCTCGTGGTAGGAGCATGGCGCATTACCTATTCAACACGCCTCAATTGATCAAGCGACTCGCCAATGTTCTTCCATGGCGGCAAAGGGACAAGATCGGCCATACACCTCTTTTTGCAATCTGTCGAACCTACGATCATCCAGACTACAGCAGTATGGTTTCCGAAGCGCTCATAGCTGCAAAGGCAGCTCAGCCAGACGATGGCCCTTTGCGGGTCGAGGACCACACCGATAACAGAGGGAATTCCTTGCTGCATATCGTCAACGATTCCACGATCATGCAGCGAATTTTGCAGCAATGCGAGGTTGATTTGAACGCCATGAATGACAGAAAGTTCACTCCGTTGATGCTGGCCAGCAAATATGGCCGCGTTGATATGGTTCGCATTTTTCTGGGGGACCCGAGAATAGACTGGCATTTACGAGAGTCGCGTGGATTGACTGCTGTCGAATTGGCCAAAGACGACGAGGTTCGAAATCGAATTGATGATTTAACGCTGTTCTCTCCGACGAATCCGGCGGATGCCACTGGGCGCATCACGGCCATCGTTCGATCATTCTTTGTCGAGGATGGATCGACGAGATACATCCTCAAATCAGGTGCGCCAAATCCTGCCGTGTCAAGCACGACCTATACAATCACCACAAGCCGGCGAACTCTGCAAGATTTTGAAAACCTGGCAAAGTGGCTGTCAATGGATTATCCAGCGTCCTACATGCCTACGATCCTGGCATCGAATTTCCGCAGTCCGTTCCAGCTGCATTCGAGACCCTCCCGTGCGGTGCTCTATGATGCCCAGACCCATCTGGATCGCTTTCTAAAGATTCTGATGAAGCACCCGACTTTTTCGACACACGAGATGCTGTGGGAATTCTTCCTAGTTCCTGATATGCTTCAAGAGCAAATGGCGGAACGAGCCAAGCTGAAAGCGGAGCTGGTGCAAGAAAAGATCGTCGATGATTATGATCCCCTGATTGTTAGATCCGATATGCTTGCTGTCGATGGGCTTGTCTCTCACTCCCGTGATATTGTCCGGAAGGTCAACATGAGCACCCGGACGGTGATTCGGAGGGCCCATGCCTATTTCCAAGCCCATACAGATTTGGCCGAGTCACTCAGCCTCTGCGCGGTGGCATTTGCAACCTTGGGGGCTCCCTCCACAGCATTATCCAAGGCACACGTGGATACGTTGCTCAAATTTGCATCGTTGATGCACACCGAGCCTGCCTCTTCACCACTGGCAAATTATGTCCTCAGTCTCAAATCGTTTCAGTCGACAATTGTTGCCGTCCAGTCCGCCCTTCTGAGACCGAGCTCCCTGATCGACAAGATCCTTGCCACCCAGCGCGCCGTCGAGAAGAACAAGTCCAGTCTGGCCAACAACTCCACCCCTAGGAAGGGGATCATGAATATCAACTTCCCCGGAACCGAGGAGAGCCGAATCAAGTCGATCAAGGACACGGAGAAGAAGATCATGCAAGCCGGTGCCCAAGTCGAACAACTGGGTAGGGAATTGAGATACACCCAAGAAATTGTCGTGGACGAATTGGCAGGCTGGACAACGTGGCGCGAGGAGTGGGGCAAGGAGGAAGTGAAGCGTCTTGCGCGGAACATGGTGGTCAAGGAGAAAGAACGGTTGAATTGCATGGAGCGTGCGTTGAGGATGCTGAAAGAAGGTTGAAGTGGTTGTGAGCAGTTCTTCCTTCCAGTTGGGGGGTTCCAAACCCAACTATAAGGGAAGGGACAAGGGGAGGCAGGTAGGGAAATGAAAACAAACGCGAAAAGAGAACAGAAAAGACAGCGAGCAAGACGGCTCGCTCTTTGGATAATGTGTACATTCCGACACTGATTTCGGCTCTGGAAGCCGATACCCGCCCCTTTTCCTTTCATATGTTGTTGTTCCACACGGCCCACGGGGCGAGAAGGACCTCTCACCCCTTCCATAGAACGCTGTCGTTTTCTGACAGTACGGGATACGGAAATGAGAAGACTTTTGAGAACTTCCTATGTTGAGTCCCTTTTCTTTGGTCTGGTCTGATAAAAGGTTTACTACCGCCCATTCTCATTTCAAATAAATACTATCAGTCGTGACTCGTGGCTCTCGTGATCGCACGGTCCTGTTGTGGATTCCCCCCTATTCAATGCCCATGTATCTTTAATATCTCGTGTTTGCAGAATGCATTTCCTCTTCGTGTGGGGTAGGTATATCGTTATCGTTTGCGCTTGCGTTTCCGAGTATTAACCTCCTTCTATACCATCTGGATCTCAAACCGTCATGGCTCCGGGCCCATGTCATTGTGAAATGCCTCTCTCTCTCTCTATCCGTGAGTAACCTTCTTAACAGTCCCATCCTTATCGACGTGGATATTCAACCTTGTGGTCTCTCGTCAGTTTTCCATTGACACCAAAACACATCCCCCATTCTAAGTCCTCTCAGACAGAGGGTGTGTGTGTGTGAGAAAAACTCACCTATCAGGCTTATGATCCATGGTCATCATCCCATCTTCCTCGACGACTCTGTGGTTCGAGGGGAGATCTTTCTTCGCGAAGTTGTTCTCGTCGTGCGAGTCGCCGATCTTCTTGCCCATGAGCTTCGTCATCCAGGATTCCGTGTCGGAAGATGAGAGGCCGGGGACGACGAGAGGCATTGTTTGAGTTTGGTGTGAGTTGTGTTGTGTTGATTTGTTTCTAAGTTGTCGGTTCAAAAAATCGATTTTCTTATTTCGATACTTAGTTGAATTGAATATGATTTCTGAGAAGAGAACCCAAGTGCAGGGCCAGAGATACGGTACTTTATATGCACTGGCATCGCTGGTGCCTGGGTGCCTTGGGTTTGATGGTCTCACGCGACACTGATGACGTCGTTGGAGGTCACTCGGTGAACGTCACTTATTCTCCGCGATTCACGAAATTCACCGGGCGGGTACCTTAAGCGGGCAAAAAAAAGGGGGGATCGTGCTCAGTACTACTGCTCAGCCACCCAAGAGGGACATCTCGATAGGCAGACTACGTACATAAATGTAGGTCATTGAGATCTTTCCAATTCGAGAGAAGAATTATTTTGTATTTTCCCATTGTTCCCCCCCCTTCTCATCTCCGGGGGGAGGAGGCTGGCTGGTCATGTTAGCAGCCGCTCCTCTCCTGCAAAATCCCATTGCATTCCTCTTTCGTCATGTTTTGTGCGTCGATTGAGACAGACACTTGGATTGGTCCAAGAGAAGAAACCGCCATGTAGAAATACATTTGTTCCGTACAAATCCCAGCAACCATCCATCACTCTTCCATAATATTTTCGAGGGGGTATTGAATGTACACATGATTCGGAATCGAGGTGAGTCGGTCGATCCCGGAGGCAACGGATCGTGAAAAAGGGTCCTTCCATGCTGCAGGCTCGCTAAATGCTGGAACACACTTATTCTTTGACCAGTCGCTGGCAGAAGATTCCAGACTAGATATAGTCTCTTGCCGCCTTTTGCAGTTCGATCATCCTCCATCCTCTGGTCTCCGGGTTGTTGACTTCTTCGGGCAGGCGCGTTACTCCAATGGCGTAGGTGACCAATTGAACCTTGTCTTCCATTCCTGCAGCCAACTGCTTCGTCTTTGCGTTTCGATACACGTGGACTTCTTGCGTTCGGCAAGTGATGATGAACACTGGGATGTCACCCGGCTCGAGGAGTCGCGCGTTCAGAATGTCGACGTGTCGGATATCCAGGATGCGCCCATCAGATTTCAGTCCCGCCTTGGTGTATTGTTCCATCAGAGCCGAATAGACCTGGAACTGTGCAGCCGAAAGCCACAGCTTCAATGTCTCAACATCACCTTTGACATAGGCGTCCAAGACTTCGGGAAGAATGTATTCTCGCATATCTCGCAGGAAAGGCTCCATTTGGAATGTCGGGTCCATCTCTCGGAACTTCTTGATAACCATAGCCGTCTCATTTTCGGCGAAGAAACCAGCAACGCGGTCAGAGATGGAGCGTGCTGTTGAAATCAAAGGATTTTCCGACTCCTCATACGTCGTCTTCATGTTGAAGAGACCCTGCATGAGTTTCGAGTTGTCTTTAAACTTGGACCACGACTCTTTCCATGCTGAATCTTTGTGGACGGTGACGTTGGTTCCGGCACTGGCAAACGGTCAGAGACGTTGGTCGATCATGTTTCAGTCTGCATGTACTCACTTTGGATCTTCAACCATGGGCTCAATTGGTCCTTTCCCCAATCGTTCTTCCCTCAGTTTCTGAGCCTCTCTCCGTTTCCGTCGCTCTTCCTTCTCCACCCAGCCTCCATATCTTGAGCTGCTGCCGTCATCGACGGCTTCCGAAATGTCCTTGAAAGCTTTGGTCTCACGGACAGGACGAGTGGCTTTTTCGATCCCACGGCCTGTCGCATTGACACCTTGTCGGACGCCTTGGACAATCTTCGTATCCCAGGCCCATGCTGCGCCTTGTCCAATGGCACTAGCGGTGGTTTTCAATGCTTGAGATGTTCCCTTCGATGCCGCCTCAGAGGCTTCTCGGGCTCTTCTCACAGCATCGGATTCGGTAAATTGCTGAACCGAGCCAGAGAGCTGCTTGGTGGATTCGTTCCATTCCTTGGAGGCCTTGAATTCAGTACGGAGAGTTTCGGTAAAAACCTGCCACGGAGTTTTATCTCCATGTGGTGGAGGAGGTGGTGCGTCGCCCTTTTCCTCCTTTCCATCCTTTTCCGACTTTTCTTCTTTTGTGTCCTTTTCGCCTTCCTTCTGCTCCTTTCCTTCGCCGCTGGCCTCTTGCTTCGATTCCTCGTCCCGGGGTGGGTCTCGGACTTCTTGCTTCGGTTCGTCCTTCGGTTGTGTTTGTTGGAATTGAGGTCGAGAGGTGTGTAGGGATCGGAGGACCGCCGAGTTGGACGGGAAAAGTCGAGGAGAGAAAGAATTAAGATGTACTAAGGGAGCCGGAGAGGTTGATGGTTTGTCGGCGGTCGTTAATCTTCTGTATGCTTCCGTTCTTCCATATTGTGCTGCGCGAAATGTCGCGGCGGGTGCGGCGCCGGTCACATAATGGCGGAGACCGTTTACTGGCGCCCGGCGAGGTACAATCATGCTATGGAGACGATAGCAACAGGAGAGAGGAACTGAGAGAGACAAAGTCGTTGCCGGAAAAATTTGAGGTTGAGCTCGTGTATGTTGAACAGCCTGCGGAGGAAATCAAATGACCTCGGAGGACTTTCCTCTTCTGGCCGCAGACACTTCGCATCTCAATTGAGGAATCTTCAAACTGCTGCTGTTCATCGGCGTCGTCGGGCTTTGGACTGACCACTGCAGCCCACAATGGCGCAATCCAAGGCTCTCACATCCATGTGTCGGTCATGCAGACAATCATTTATCACCCAGTTTCGCCGTGACATCTCGACCTCGGCGAGAAGTCTCCAGCAAGGCAACTTCTCCAAGCGGCTCGGAATTCGGGTCCAAGATGAGAAGAAGCCCGTGGAAGAGGAGAATGCGATGGATACCTTGAACGAAGTCCTGCAGGGCCCATCAAGCGAGCCACAGTCCATGAAGTCGGTCTTCAAAGGCAACCTATTCCAGACCGAGCTCCGAAGCATCGCACAAAGCGCCCAAGCCGAAGCGACAACGAGGCCCAGCAACAGAGTCTCCGCGGACGAGCCATACCATCTGAACGTCTACGCCCACCGACACAACATGCACGTCACCTTTACGGAGCCCTCTCGGAACCCCATCATCTCCCTGTCGTGCGGAAATATCGGCATCCGCAAGTCCCAGCGCAGCGGCTACGACGCCTGCTTCCAGCTGGCCGCCTACACGTTTCGAAAGATGGCGGAGAAGCAGTGGCGCATGGGAGGCAAGAAAATGACCCAGAACCCGTGGAGGACG
Source organism: Exophiala alcalophila (assembly GCA_001599775.1). Lineage (NCBI taxonomy): Eukaryota > Fungi > Ascomycota > Eurotiomycetes > Chaetothyriales > Herpotrichiellaceae > Exophiala > Exophiala alcalophila. Next base: position 1,957,985 of record BCHY01000005.1, on the reverse strand, counting down.
CTCCAGGATATTCGGAAACCGGCATACAGCGGCGGCTCGGGCGCAGGCATCGAGGTCATCCTCCGTGGATTCGGACCCGGCCGAGACGCCTTTGTGAAAGCATTATTGGGCACCGAAGGCAGGCTGATCAAGCCCTTGATCTCGAAGGTCACAGATGGAACGAGGCTGAAGTTTGGGGGCACGCGGAGTCCGCAGGTTAGGAGGCTGGGTTGAGCTTGGGAAGGGGTTTGCCAGCGTGTACAAATATCGATTTTGGTGGGATGGAGAAGAAGGCAATGTGTGTCGGGCCGCCGAGATACTGGCGCTCCTCACAAGCAACTCCTCTGGCCGTTCTGCCTGCTTTTCTTTGGTGGTCTACATATCTGAGAAGACGAAGGGGGCTTTCTGTAGCGAACATGTGCGATCGTGGAGGCCGGCTCACGAGGCGTGCGCAAAAGATATAATACCCAAGAGACAGAGAAAAGAACGAAAAATGGGAATTCTTGAAGAACAGATTTCTTTCTACTGCATTTGTCTATTTACCATTCAAAATCCTCCGGGGGACGAGGAGAAATAGTCTCCTCCAGCTGAGGTCTGGCTCAGTTTGGCCGGGCTGTCGTCCGCATTCGCAGGATCGTCCTGGGCGCCGCCTCCCTTGGGGATTGACAAGGTCCGCTGCGGATTCAGATGCGTCGCACTGCCCCGGAATCCCACGCCGGCAATGACTCGCCTCAAGGCGTCGCCGCGGGGATCAATGCCCATCATGAAGCGCGCCAGTTCGGAGCAGAGCTCGAAGTCGGACTTCTGCCGGGCCAGCTTCATCAGACGGATCACGTAGCCTTCGAATCTGCCGGCGTCGTACGTCTCGGATTCGTCGTTGTCCTCTTCCAGTCCCTGCAGCACGATCAGGTACCCACCTGCGGTTTTCAGATCCTCGAGTTCGAGCGCCTGTTCGAACAGCGTGAGCGGCGGCGGGAGGTGGGTGAAGAGTGTTCGCCACGAACTCAGCTCTGTTTTGCGGATGCATTGGACGATCGTTGAGAGATAGGTGGTGGGTGGGAGGACCAGTTGCAGGAATGAAAGGACTTCAGGCAGCGGTCCAGCCGAATCGTCATCTTGTGCTTTCCGTCGCCTATCGACTTCGTCGTCGAGGACGTGGTGAAGCAGGATTTCAAGGGCGTGCGGGAAGTATGATAGGTTTTGATATTGGTTTGCCAGTCCGAATGCGGCCGGTGTGTCCTTTGCCTCGCACAGTTGGTGGCGCAAGATGTACGGGAGAAAGAGCTGCGTTCGAATACCCGAGCGGAACTGAGCAAAATTGACGTCTCTCCGTTGGAGAAGTTCCGACTCGATTCCAAGAACGACGCCTTTTGTCAAAAGGATTGACAAGGGGTAGAAGTCAACCGACATCGACAGGAGCGGCGAGATGCTGAGATCTCCTGCCGCATGGTGGAACAGATCACGAACATCCGGCCAAAGTCGGAGCTCTTCGCCACTGAATATCCAAAGAGAGTCGCGGAGCGAATAATGTGTCTGACTGCGCATGGTAAACGCCGATCCTGGGGACGGCGTTGGGGGCGCAGATTCTTCTGTCCCCGAAAAGTTGAAATATATCTGGTCGCGCATAAGGATATAGTATTCGACGTGCTGCGCGACCACACGCATGTCGTACTTGAGCTCATCCATCTCGTTGCGGGACGCTTGGAGCAGGACGAGTTTGTCGTCCACCAAGAAGAGCACAGATGCGAATTCCACGTCTCGTGAGGGATCGCCATTGCGAAGTTGAGAGTCTGGAATTACCCAACTCACAGATCGCACTCGGCTTGGAGCCCGGACCATTCCGTGGAAGGCGATCTGGCCGACTTGGACGAGCTGTGCACCCCGCTCCGTAACGTTGAGGATGTAGTGGTAGAGGACATTCTCATATGTATAAACCAACAATGAGTCCTCACCTGATGGGCCAACAAACACGATAGGCGTCGAAAAGGCTTCCGTGTGGAGTGGGAAACGGCCGAGGTCAAGTTCGCGGGAGTAAAGGCGTAAATCATAGCCACCAGCATTTTCGGTGGCTACCGCGAGGAGATGGTTGAACCAACACATCCCACCGCGGACAGCGAAGGAATTTTCAACTGAGGGGTCGGAGAATGTTTTCCATCGTCCACTTTGGAGGCTGTAATGAGCCAATCCTCGACGGCCCGCGATGGCAACATATCGCCCGTCCTGGGACACGACACAGGATTTGATGGGCCACTGGTTGTGAAGGTATACAGGAGGATATTGAGCGTGGTGCCAAAGAGAAGCCTCGTTTGAAATCGAGGTCAAATCTGGAAGTTCGTGGCCACGATATATGGTCACTTCGGACGGCGTTTGCAGAAGAGCACGGACGAGATTTGCGCAGGAGAAACAGCCCATCGCTGCGCTCCGCGACATCTCGAGCTTCCATATTCGATCGTCGTCTGGCGATGTAAGAAGAATCTCTGCCCCGGCGCCGATCCAGGTCGCTCGGTGAATGGCAAGGAGCCACTGCTCATCATTGCTCTCTGCATGAGTGGCATTCATGTGAAAGCTTGACGCACCTTCCTTTCCAAACACTGACCATGTGGACCATCCATGTTCGTAACCGGCGAAAAGGCAGTATCCGTCAGGAGACCATGCCAGACACGTTATTGGCCCGCGGGAAGATGGCGAAGTAGATGCTTTGAATGTATGTGAGAGTGGAATGTTCCCGGCATAGTCTTTGGCGGCGTAACAAAAGATGTCTCCCGCTGAGGTTGCGATGGCAATCAGGGAGAAGCGCGCGTTGATGCTTGCAATTCTAGCCTCCGACGAGGACTCTGGCTTGTGAAAGCAATACCCGTCAAATAGTCTCGTTGAAGGGGTAGTCGAGCCCTTTGATGAGGGAAGTGAATCATCTGATGATGTCGACCTCGTCAGTTGAGGTTTAACTCGCTGTACCGCGTACGCGTGCCCATCCTGCGACAGCCATACCGATAAATTCATAGCTCGGTCGTGAATCATGGTGGATATGCTGGTCTTCTGACTGATCCATTCCATTTTCGCCAGAAGCTGCGCCACCGCGTTTTTGGAACCATCTTTGTGAAACTCCCACCGGATACATTGCACCGCCGCCGGTTTCAAGGTTGCAACCACCAACTCCGAATCTAGCGCGATGACCGAATTGATCCCGGCATCGATCTTGAGCGCTCGTCGAAATCGAAGAAGGACCTCGCCTACCCCGGCAGTCTCATCGACGCCAAAGCCTCGCATGACATTCTGTCGTTTCGCTTGACTGTAGCCATACTGCTGTTGCAGGACTCTTGCATTCTGGTCGCTTTCCACGGAGTACGTGATCAAGTAGCTTTCTGTGGTGCGGATGACCAGCGTACTAGCATCGGGTTTAAACACCACGCTCTGATTCTTGCCGTATGTTTCCACAGACTTAGTCGAGCGCGAGAGCGAGGCAAGAACCACGAGCGGTCGCGTTGACCACAGATCCAGCCTGCACGAGGTGATAGTTGCAAAGAGGTGATCACTGCGGGCGGCGTGCAGATCAATGATCGCGTTTGCCTCTCCAGGAGCTAGCCTTGCCAGGTCGACCTTTTCGTCGGCGGCGCCAGGGTGACTACCATCTCCATCCTCGACCTTGTCGTCGTCCACGTCCACGGGGCCGGGTCCATTGTATGCGGAGACTTGAGGCGCGCTGCATGGCCAATACATAATTTGGGACTTCAGCAGCCACCAACATATTTATCGCATGTCATTTCCGGGCCTGGGCAGGAGGATCTCGTAAGATCAAGGGCGTTGTAGAGGGGCGTGAGTGCTTTCGATTGTTGACAGAAAGACCACAAGGCAGCACCACAAGTCGCAACGCGGCCTCGGAACGGAGGTCTGATGCCAAGAGTTAATGCCAAGACATGCGAAAGTCCCGCCGCCTCATCAGAGAGCTGCTGACTCATTCGTCTCTTGGCACTACGTCTGTCGTCCGAGTCGCTGTCCGCCGGACCTCCGACTTCATCCTTTTCCTCCTCAGCCTGAGATGATGGATCCCTCATTTTCCTGGGAAGTTACAGTCTTCATCCTGGCGGCGCTCTTTGGCTCTCGGCGGTGAGTCCGCAGCTTGCTTGTTACTCACCCTGCCACTGATGGCCGGCGAGGCGCAGAAGTCTTGGGGCTCTGTTCGGTGCGCCTCTCGTTGCCCAGCGCCGCAGCACCAAAACCCATAGGTTGATCTTTCTCTCTGGTGAGTCGAGTCCGAAGAACCGTCGGTGGTAAGGCTGTCCATATACTCGACGCCGACAAGGCTGTGGCGAGGTATTGTCCCTCTAAGCCATACTCTATGCGCCACAGGTGACCGAAGCCCAGCCTTGTCATCGATGAATCCAGCAGTTGCCCAGCATCATCATATCCACTTTGAACATGGCGGTGCTCATTACCGGCGGTCGATCCTACCTGAATTTGGCTCCACGCACTGCCCGCCAACTATGAGTACTTTGTATACCCTTGGGCAACACGCGACCCACAAGCCACTTCTGTCCAGTGCGAAGGCTTCTGCTGGTCAAACAGGAGTCAAACAGCTACTGGAGGCCTGGTTACAAATCTCGATCACCTGCCCACTCGCCCAGTTCGTCGATCGCTATAGAAAAGTCCACCTCCGATGTTACAGCCTCACAGCGGGGGCCTGAGGCCTGCGGCGCCGGAGCAATTTCCTGGGCGCCTCTGATGCGATCAAAAGTATATATCCCCATAGGTACAGAGGATGTTTGGATACTCTGTCGACCTCTGCGACTCGCGAGCAACTCATCATGATTTCCCGACGCGCAGCATTGATATTCTTTACCTTCTTCGTCGGCCCAGTCGCCTGGGCCCAGCAGGCAGGAAATGCGTCAAGCCCAGGGAATAATACGTCAACCCCGACTGTGACCCTCAGTTCTGGCCCGGTGAGAGGCAGAGCTACCCAGAGGCCGGAATCCAATATCACCGTGAACCAATTTCTAGGCATTCCGTTTGCTAGACCACCGGTTGACAGTCTCCGATTTGCGCCTCCTCAAGAGCCAGAGCCATGGGAGAGTGTATACAATGCAACATCTCAGCCAATGGCATGTATTCAGTATTCCGGCTCGACTGGGGCAGCGCGAGAGCTGTCAGATGCACTTTTCAACAACCCTCCGGCACCGGGAGAGAGTGAAGATTGTCTCTACTTGAATGTCTATGCTCCCGCTGGTGGCGCTGACGACAAACCCGTCATGTTCTGGATCTATGGTGGCTCAAACTTGGGTGGTTCAGCCTCTCTACCCCTTTACGACGGAACAAGTATTGCGGCGAACCAAGATATCGTTGTGGTGGTGGCAAACTACCGCATCAATGGTGAGCGCCTTTTTCAAGCTCCGCTGCGTTGGGCAGAATCTCTGACTGTTCCGTGTAGTTTTTGGAAACCCTAGAAGTCCCCAAATCCCTCTCGCGGAACGCAGTCCCGGCCAGCTCGATCAAATCTCAGCCCTCAACTGGACGTCGCAGAACATCCACCTGTTTGGCGGCGATCCCGAAAAAGGTACGCCAGCCTGTGGTTTCCGGTGCAATGGGAGCTAACCACTTTACAGTTACCATCATGGGTGAATCCCACGGCGCTGTGGCCGTCGGTCACTTGGTCAACATGTGGCCCGAAAACCCACCTTTCCGTGGTGCCGTGCAAATGTCTGGAAGTGCTGTCATCAAACCGCCGCTGATCACTCCATCCGACCCGGACGCGGCCTGGGTCAATCTCGTGGAGCTCCTGAACTGTACAGATACCTCCGATGAAGCAATTCTTGAATGTGTTCGTGCGGTACCGGCTGAGACCATCAAAAACGTTCTGGAAACGAACCAAATTGTCTTCAGCGATCCACCCGAAAACAATGTCACGGCGCCAGAACGACCAGACCTGTTGTGGCTCAGCGGAAACGTTGCCCGGGTTCCTCTTCTAATCGGCTCGACGGCCGACGATGGTGGTGTATTCGTTCGCGATCTTGCCCTAGCCGCCGATGCTACTGGACTGGAACTCCCCGAGCTCCTCGAACAAGTGGGCCTCGACGAGGAACTGACTCAACTCGTGCTGCTGATGTACGGACCTGAGTCTCCTTATTCCCAAGGCCTCAACTCGACTGGAGATATTATCTCCCAGTTTGCGACGGATGCTATCTTCGGCTGCTCCAGTGGCTTCGTTGCAAACCTGTCTGCCACCTTGCTGGGTGTCCCAGTCTGGCAATACCTCTTCGACGCCCTGACCCCTAGCAACACATGGGAGCAATGGCCTGACCTGGGGGTGTACCACGCTTCAGAGCTCCCGATCTTGTTCGGGACGTACTTCCGCGAGAACTCGACCGAAGTCGAAGCGAGACTGAGCGCCTCGATGCAAAAGCAGTTTGCAGACTTCGTCAAGGATCCTCAGAATGGCCCCGGTTGGGATCAATGGCCTGCAGTTGCGGTGCTGGAAGTCAACGACACCGGCGCTGTGACGACAACCGAGGACGTGAGAGAGCTGCACCCCGTTTGCAGCCAGTGGGATTTGCTGTACCTGAGTCAGCTGCCAGCAATCGCGGAGTCACTCATGGAGGGTTCCGGGAATGCAAGCACCCCTGGTGGCGGTTCACCGGGTACTGGGAACAATTCCAGCACACCCACAGCTGGTGCTGATGGATCTGGCGACAGTGGCTCCGGCTCCAACGATACAGCCGCTGCGAACGAAAATGCAGCTGGGCGGCCTATGGTTGGGGTTTATGGCATTCTGGGTGCTCTTCTCCTCGGTCTCGCTGCCGTGTTGTAAAACATATCATACCATTCGAATTTGTATCACTACACAGGAGTTTGCTCTACTATGCAGTTTGAAATCAATATGCCACTGTTTGATTGCTCGTGTCATACATGTTGATCGCACATGGAAGAATTGAAGTATCTTTCTTACGTTGGTTGCTCCGCTACCATCAAAGCGGCAGGGCTGTAAGACGACGAGGCTGGGAGAAATAGACTATCCAACTTCCCCGGTCAGTTTCATGTATTTAACAGTTCAGACATGTAAGATTTCAGAGTCAACGTGTTGGATCGTGGGAACCGAAGGAAGGAGAGAATGAGCAGGCCGGTACTCGAGGCATGGGCACTCCAGATTCATTGTGTATTTCGTGTTCGAAGCCTCTACTCCATCCATAGCAGCTTGGAGAAAGTGGTCAAGCACGAGGGTCTGGGTGCCATTCAGATACTCACCACGGTCAAGGATTCAGCCTGATCCCATATCTCTCATAGTCGAATTCTTCCATGCTCGAGATCAACTGCCCAAACCCGTCTCCCAACGCGCCCACCTCGCCGTCCTCAGGCCCGACCAGGCCCTTGTGCTCGCCCGTCATCCCCGCCAGAACCTCCTCTTCTCGCCCGCCGTACAGTTCCAGCAGAGGAGTATACGGACACCACACGACTCTCATCCCGGCGCGTCTTCCAGCCTCGATCCCGGGCACCGAGTCCTCAAACACTAGACACTCCTCTGGCTTGATCTGCTCATGCTCGCCGAGGGTCTCGTTGATGCTCGCGAGCGCCACGAAATAGATGTCGGGGAGCGGCTTGCCTCGTCCGTGGGGGATCCGCGGATCATCGCCCAACACCTTGTGTTGTTCGGGGATCAGATCAAAGAGGTGGCCGAGGTGGCCGGTCTTGATCTTGAAGAGTCGTTGATGCGAGCTGGTCGCCAACGCGATCTGAACTTTCCGCGGTGCCGCTTCTCCGTCGTCGCCACCGCCGCGCCGAGGTGCGTTCGTGGCTCTGTTGGCAAGGTTGTTCATCATCTCAAGAACACCCGGCAACGGTTTCGTGTTCTTGAAGAGCTCCAGCTGCAGAGCCAGCTGCTTCGCGCGGAACTCCTCGATGGAGATGGGCAGTTGCGCCCAGTCGGTGAAGATCTTGGTGGCTTCCAGGGCGGGTCGACCCTGGAGCTGTGCCTTGATGCTCCACGGCATCGGTGGGCGGTCATATTCTGCTAAGATCGTGTTGATGACTTCGCTATACAGATCCTCGGAGTCGATTAACAGGCCGTCCATGTCGAAGATGCATGCCCGCACCGGAGGCAGGCTGGAATTGCATGGTTAGTATGGGGTTGATTGGTTAGATCGCCGATGTCTTCTTACCCGGTGTGTGATTGCTCGATAGGCATGGCGGTAAGGTCTTTGGTATGGTGCGGGAACACGCGGCCCGGGAATTGAAGGTATTGTCGAACGTTATCGCGATCCCCTTTCTCGAGTACTATCGCCAAACTGAAATGAACCTGGGATGTCGTCTGAGTACTTTATGCACGTGTAGGGTTTTGAGGAGAGAGGAAAGGAGAGCGAAGAGAGATCTGGCCAATTCGCCATAGAATCTGAATACGGAGTACGAGTGATGTAACTCATTACAAGTTACAAATTCAGCCTTATCAAATTTGACGGACGCACGTCGTTGAGTCAAGAGGTCACGTGGAGCGATGTGATAGACATGTGCATTGTGAATATATTTGAATACATTCGAATATTCGAATACTCGAGCATTTGATTAGGCAAGTGTAGTCGATTAATTCGCATAATATTCGAATAAGGCTATTTACATCAGATGCTGTGATTTGGTCTTCTCGTTCAAGAAAGTTCGGCCTCAATAAGGCACAATCAATGATGACCATTCACTCCATTCACCCCATTCATCCCATTGACACGTGGAACGTCCTTCCCAACGCCATTAATCAACTTGCTCTCCTTCGGAAGTAGAAGTTCCCCAGGGCTTTCATCTGTTCCCAAGTAATAGGACAGATCACTACCGTCGAATTCCTTGGTACTGAATCCATTGCCCAGGAAGGCGAACGCATTCCCATGAGAATACTGTATGGCATAATCCTCAAAGCGTGGTTCCCTGAGCAGATCGATGTAGACGAGTCTGCTGCCCGGGAAGATCGCCGTCTTCCCATCGAGTCGGCCTTGCTTGAACCAACTTCGACAAGCTCCCGTCCAGGCTGTACGCTGTAGGAAGAGGTCTGCGTGTTCTGCGAAGGCGTCGCTGGCGTCAAGTCGGGGGGCTAGCGACTTGATGTCTTCCTTTTGCATCTTCTTGACGATAGTTAGGAGATGGCGGGTGACGAGCTCGATGATGGGGATGAATGATCCATGACCCAATGGACCGTAAGGGCCAACACCCATCCAGTAGTTGGGGACTAAGAAGTATGTTAGATGACACTTTCATGTGGGAGGCAACAGGCAACAGGCAACAGAACTTACTCTCAGGGACCCCAATTGAAAGATACGAAGATAGCTTTTGAGAGAGCATCTCTTGCACATTCTTCCCGTTTGCAACGATCGGGATTCGAGGGACCCAGCTGGTGTCAAAGCTGGCACAGTGTTAGATACCCTTTCGACAATCCTCATGACTTATGTCTCTTACCCTGTGGCACATATGATCACGTCAACCTCATGCTCGACTCCGTCTTCATTCATAAACCCCTTTGGCGTTATCTTCTGAAGCCCCTGCACAAACGTCTTGACGTTGGGTCTACACAGAGCCTCCAAGAATCCATTTCCAGGCTGATTACGCCTTGTCAGAACTGGAACACTCTCACGTAGTGAATGAAGTATGACTTACCGTCGGACGCCTACACCCTACATTGAAAGCCTTCGGAACCAGCTTTTCCACAAGCTCTTTGTTCCCGCCCAATCGTTGAATCATCTGGTTGGTCGCAAACTAAGGACATGTTAGATAATCTCTCCTCAGCAGGCGTATGGGCGCGACTTACCTCCTTTGCTTGGGCGGCCTCGGGAGTACCATTCAAGATGAACTTGAACCGCTGATTGAGTTCACTCTCAATCTGCTTGCAATAGTGAAGATACTCGAGTGGATCTTGCTCGAATTTCCGCTTTTGCTCGTCCGAGTCTACGTCGTCAGTCAGTTTGCCAGCCATACCTCCATTACGATCAATCGCAGAAGACACACATACATTCAAAGTTGGCACCATTCGGACCGGCCCAGTTCTGCGCAAACCCTGCCGTAATCCAGGTCGGAGATCTGACCCACGTGTACAACTGGTCGACTTTCCCAGCGATCTCCGCCGTGACCTGGATTCCGCTGCTTCCCATGCCAATCACGGCGACGCGTTTCCCTTGGAGATCGAGACTCGTGTCGTATCGCGCTGTGTGGCATATTGTGCCCTCGAAAGAGTCCAGTCCTGGGATTTCCGGCATCTTCCAGTCACTGCGAAAACTTTAGTGTCGACCTTGTGAAACAAATCTTACCAGAAGAAATACTCACTTTAGCACGCCGGCATTATTGATGAGAACCTCCGCCGTGTCGACGAAGGTCTCTCCAGTCTGCAGGTTCGTCACTGAGACTTCCCAGACGCCGTCGTCGTCGCTCCACGAGGCGCCTGTGACTTGGTGGTTGAGTTTCATATACTTTCTCAGGCCGTGCTGTTCGACCACATCTCTCAGATACTCCCAGATCTCTCCAGCGTAGGAATAAAAATGAGACCAGTTGGGATTTCGTGCCCACGTGAACTGTACGCCGACCATCAGTATATAAGCCCCTATTTGCCGACGAACCCCTGGGCGACTCACTTGATAATTCACCGAAGGGATGTCGCACGCACATCCGGGATACCTATCATCGAGACTGGTCAATCGGGTCGTCCCAGTGCGAAGCACATTTGGATAGGTACCCATGCTCACTTGTTTTCAAGCCAAGTTCCACCGATATCGTTATTTTTGTCATAGCAGGTCAGAGAAACATTGTTCAACGTCTCCGGGAGAAACTTTGACATGCAAATCCCAGATATGCCCGCGCCGATGTGTATGACTCTCATTGGACGTTCCGTGCCATATGGACGCTCCTGGATACTGTAGCCTCGTTCATTCTGTTGTGGCCAGCCAAATCGGGCGGCTACATTCTCCGAGTCTCGAGCCTGGGAGGCAGTGTCTTGATTCACCTCTACCTTGGAGTCAGGGAATTCGACCATTTTCGCAGAAGTACCTAATAGTGGTGGTTATTGACTGCCAATTGATCAAGCGAAGTTGGATTATTTGTTGTCGTCTCTCCTAGAGGTGTCTGTCGGTGCAAATCGTCAAATTCAACTTTCTCGAAAGAACGCCATTCGCTTTCTACGCCAAATACTCTGTAGAACGGAATACTGCCAATAGTGATTGATGGCTGGATTGTTCGGAAAGCCGACACACTGTCATTGCACGACACTCCATATTTCCAGATGATCCACCGACAAGTCGGCAGGCACACACGTAATTGCCCACACAGTCATGGTCTATTAATGTTCCCTATGACTGGTCAAAAGCAATTACGTGTGTGCCGAGCAGCGATGGGTGGATCGTATAGAGTTGTGGAGTATCATGTCGACCCCGGAATCCCCACATCCACATCGCTGCCTCGGGATGGTTCGAGTGAATCTGGGGTACTTTTTGTTCCGAGAGCCAGGTGCAAGCAAGACTGTGTGGTCAACCTGGTCGTTCAATCTTCATCGTCGCTGAGGTTCAGAATTGGGCTGTGTTGAATGATCAATTTGCAAGCATCTGCTAAAGAGTCATCGTTCGAAATCCAGCACCCAATTTGCATTAAGAAATGGCACCAGCACCGTTTCGTATGAGGGGGTCAGTGAGATCTCGAACCTCCCCTGGAACAATTCCTGATGATTTGACAGTGTCGCTCTTGTGACAGGAAGTGCATCTGGCATTGGTCGTGCCGTGGCTCACACATTCGTCGCTGAAGGATGCACTCGACTTATCCTTGCAGATGTCAACGGCGAGGGCCTCGAGACAGTCTCTAAGGAGCTGAAGGAGCTAGACTCTGATGTCCAAACCTGCCTTGTCACCTGTGACATCTCCAGCGAGGCCGAAGTTCAGAGAATGGTGGATGAGGGCGTGGCGGCGTTTGGAGCAATCCATTATGCCGTCAACAATGCTGGGATCTCCAGTAAACCCAGAGTCAGGACGCATGAACTTGACGTTGAAGCATACGATCGTGTGCAAAATGTCAACCAACGAGGCCTGTGGCTGTGCGAGAGAGCAGAGCTGAGGCAGATGCTGAAACAGGAACCAGAGCTTCGATCGAGGTTGGTGCCCATGACATGTGAATCGAGATGGCAACGTTGAGCTCGACTGATGGTTTCTTTGCAGGGCAGGAACCAACCCCCAAAGAGGTTCCATTGTCAACATCTCGTCCATTTTCGGGCGTGTCTCTCATGAAAACGTTGGAGCAGTAAGCGACGCCGTCCGAGTGTATCCATGGTGGCCACTAACAAGGAACTCCAGTACGCAGCGACGAAGGCGGCAGTGCTGGGCATCTCCCGAACAGACGCCTGTGCGTACGGGAAAGATGGTATTCGCGTGAACTCAGTCTGTCCGGGATACATCCGAACCCCTTGTAAGTTGCATCTTCACGAATCATCATATGCAGGGATATTAACGGCGATAGTGCTTGACCATCAGATCAAGATTGGCACGTATCCCGAAGATATGATCAACTTGATCCCGATTCATCGTTGGGGCGTGGCGGAAGACATTGCTGAGGGGGTCGTGTTTCTTGCCAGTGAAAAGGCGAGCTTTATCACGGGAGAGGAGCTTTACATTGATGGAGGCTCGGTCATCAAGTGCCATGGTTGAATGATTTGTCTTCAAAAGATGAGCAGAGGGAAATAGGTTTATAGAACAGATTTGTGTACCAAAATCACACGTTTGTATAAAGTTCGCAGGCATAGTGAGATGAGCCATTTGCCTTTTGTCTTCGCAAACTATACTACAATAAATCTTCAAAGCTCACTTAAATCTTCTGTTTTTATCAATCAAGATTTTCCTCGTATAGCAGGGGTAAAGAAGGGGGGGGGGGGGGGGGGGGGAGAAAGAAGACCAGAATCTAGGAGTGAAAATGCTACTATATGTGCACACTATATACATCACGTCTGATCCTGATGATATATCTGGCATCTCCAAGCTGGCATAATCTTTTAATCAGAACCCCCATTGACAGGAATCACCTGTCCCGTCATGAAACTGGCCGCATCCGACAGGGCAAATAGAATGACATCTGCAATGTCTGTGGCATAGGCCATTCTCCCCAGGGGTATCCTCGAGGACAGTGCCGAAGAGAGTTTCTTCAAATCCTCGGTGTTTCCGCTGTTGCTGGTCGCGCCTCTGGATAGTGGCGTGTCCGTCACACCTAGTTGTAAGGATTGTCAGCTTTCGATTCGTACAGTCTGCTCACAGAACGACATCTGTCTCACCTGGAGCTATTGCGTTGACTCGCAGGGTCGGCCATTCTTTGGCCCAAGAACGGGTCATTCCCAAGACGGCATGCTTGGACGTGCAGTAGGCACCGAGGCCAGCGATGCCACGGAGAGAGGCGCCGCTGGCAATGTTGACAATCACCCCGGCGCCGAGAGTCCTCTCACTGCACGGCAGTAATCCACCGGTCGTGCTCTGCTTCTGACGAGTGGTCATCCTCTGGATCGCTTCTGTGCCCATGTTCCACGAGCCCGTGACGTTGATGGCCATGATGCGCGCGAAGAGCTCGTCATCTGCCATCTTGCCTTCGACGGGGCAGATACCGGCACAGTTGATGAGGCCGTCGAGGTTGCCGGGGATCGAGTCGATGAATTTCTTGCATCGTTCCCGCTTCGTGATGTCACAGTCGTTGTCGAAATGTAGGTTTGCCTGTCCTTCAAGCTCTGGCGGTGCCTTGACCACGTCGGCCACGTACACGGTGGCGCCGGCGTTGAGCAGAGCCAGTGTCGTTGCCAGGCCTATCCCAGATCCTCCGCCCTGTATTGAACATGTTGAGCATTCTTCTTTCTCTATTGAATCTAGAGGGAAAGAAACATACCGTTATGGCGATCGTTCGACCGGAAAATGACTGTGCCATCTCGATCGATGTTCTGGATTTGGAGACTTGGTGTTGAAAGGAGTGACTGAGGCTATACCACGAGAACTATCGGGCGATGGATGGTAATGGCAACGCTCTTGTCCTTCTCTCTGCCCATATTTAGGGCCCCGTCCTGAGGTCCACGACCGCGAGATGGTGACTAAATCGTGCCGAAGGGTGGAGTTCTTGCATTTCTCCCCACGCCGAGAGAAACAGACATGAACACTCACAGGCCCCAGATCTCAAGGGAAATGATCTCCCCCAGTTACTCCACCTGCTGGTAACCCTCGGCTCAAGACATGTCAGGGTTCAGTAGCGAGTGCTTTAATTCAAAAGATGTTACGAATCGACCGCACAGTCACCTCTGATCCCCTACCAGTACCACCATCCCAAAATGGTCTCATCCCAGGATTCGGCTGATCGTCCACCACCAGCGATTATCAAACGGTGCGTCTGACGAGCCCAGTGGTATACACGAGTGACTAACCATGGCCATCGTAGGCGGGCACGCAACCGTCTTGCGCAACGGTCATTCAGAGAGCGACAAGCCCGGTATGTGAAGGAATTGGAGCAGAAGGTCACCAAGAGCCCAGGAGACGAGAGTTCCAGACTCAAAGCATCCGAGCAAGAAAATCATCGCCTGCGAGAAGCTCTTCAGGCGACCAAATCGCGCATCTTGGGCCTGAGCACCGCGTTGTCTGGCATTGCGGACAATATCGACGCGTCGCTGAATGCGCTGATCGATTCTATCCCTGTCGACTCGCCCAAGGACAAAGACGTGAACCAGCAGCAGGAGGTCAATTCCGTGGAGCACTCATACGAAGGCCAACTCGACTTCGAGGAAGGGCCAGGTGACAATGAAGCAGTTCTCGTTCAGGCCGGTGAGGGTGGTCCGCAGAACGACATCTCCCTGCCGACCGAGACGAGTAACGTTGACACCGTCGATGTATCTGAAGCCGTACCCAGTGCTGACGCTGAACAATGGTTGAGCCGATGGGAGCGCGCATCATGGAGCGACGGGCACCAGGACACCACAATACCCAGCACATTCCTCATCTCTCCCACGGGGCTTGCAAGGACTAGGAGCCGCGCACGGCAGGAAGGCACCGCTACCTATCCCCATTTCAACCCCCATGAAAGTGTGAGATGGCCCCTTAACACGAGCAATCCGGAGTTTGCAATGGCCCGGATACCCTCCTTCTCATCTGGAACGCCCGAGGACAGCTTGAACTTCCCGCTCGCCAACATCGGCTTCCCTCCTGGCGTCGCCAGTTTCCCGTCTGTGTTTTCGGCCCATCTAGCGGTATGCGAATACTTCACGACGCAGAATCAAGCGTATCGAGATCGCCTTCAGCCCAAAGGCATGGAACCGTGAGTACAAGACCGCCTCAGCAACGGCCCTGACTAACAGATGATTAGTTTTGCCAAGTTGACAAACACCATGGTCAATATGTTCGTGGACACCTGCTGGCCGGGCATGCGGGTGTGGTGGGCATATATCCAGTCGTCTGCCGTTGTTGAGAAACTCTTACGCTGGAGACTCGACCCTTGCTTCGATACCTATGAAGCTCTCCCCGTCACGCATCGTCCCACAGCCCTCCAGCTCTGCAGAGCTCACCCGGCCATCATTGACTGGGCATTCTTCCCCTCCATTCGAGACCGCATGATCGAGGTGTATTCACATAGCTGTCTGCTGGACGAGATTGTCTGCGAAGTGGTCAAGGCTTATGTCGTCGAGGCCGACCTGACAAAACTTGTGACGGGTATGGAGAACCTGCCACCTCAAACGGGCTACTTCAGCATATGGGATATCGTGCAAACCATCGCTCGCGAAGACATCCAAGCAACCCGGTCGAACTTGGACCTCTGGGGAAATGAAATCCACATCGATGAAGACCTGTTTGCGGAACCACCGAGCCCGTTTGACATCGACCAGGCTGGAACCGACGGAACCTGGATCAAGATACCACTCGACCAGATCTATCAGTCTCGAAAGGCGGCGTTGAAGCTGTTCAAATTGCTGCACATGGACGACCGGCGAACGGTGAAGCTCGATCCGGTCTTCGCAGCTGCACACCCAGAGCTTTGTGACGACACCAGCATCATCGCCTCTGGACTCGACTGTACCCTACGGGATAACAACACTCCTGTCCCTCGTCCCAAGCCGTTGACCCGCGAGGCTATCACCACCTACAAGATGATGCTCTGGAAGACCAACATGTGAGTCAGGAAATCATCGTCCCAGAACTGGGCATAGGCTCCCCTCACGACGAGCACGTTATGTCATTCCAGGGCGCCAAACAACTGGACAAGGCCCGGGGGCGGTTGGGGCCCCGCAAAACACACACGTAATGCCTATGTGGGTATCTCGCTTCGCGCCACGAGTGGGTCTTGCAAGGGACTTGGAAATGCCCATCATCGCAGTCTTGATTCCGTCCGATGGCAATAACAGCCATTATCGAACGAGTTCTGGGGCCACAAACACCCAGAGAACTCAACAAGCGTATCACACATACCCTGCCTCCCAGGCAACACCTGGGCCGAATTGAGATTCACCCACCAAAGAGAATGGCGACGACCGCTCATCAATCAGACGAGACGACAGTCGTAGTAGACGCGAATGGAACCCTCGTTCGCGGGTTACCCTCGCCATCACACGGCGTCGACAGATTCCTAGGAATCCCCTTTGCGCGAGTGGTTCAGAGATTCTGCCCTGCTCAGCCTATTCCGCTGGCCACTTTGGGCCCCGAGGTCAATGCTACCGCCTTTGGACCACGGTGCCCTCAGTCGTGGAATCATGGGCCTCAACGTCGCAAACACCTGTATGAGGGAGTGGCCTTGTCATCGAATGAGCCTGCCTCGGAGACGAACTGTTTGAACCTCAATATCTACGCTCCAGCACGGGGTGTTGTTGATCGAGATTCGAACCTTCCCGTCCTGGTTTGGATACATGGTGGAGGATGGGTATTTGGTGATGGAGGGTCAGAGTATGGTAAGTCTGGCCCTGTATGTCTCTAGTTTGTTTTTGAATATTCATCTAATAAGCTGTGTAGATGGGACCTTTCTCGTCCAAGAAGCTTGTCGACTGGGGAAACCCTTCATCTTTGTGACAATGAATTATCGGCTGGGGTACTATGGATTTCTCTCTTCTCGAGAACTTCAGATGGAGGCAGAGGCCAATGGGGACGAATACTGCCCCAATCCAGGCCTCCTTGATCAACGAATGGCACTTCAATGGGTAAGTTGATAGCTGATAGCAGAGAGTATAGGCTAACAATAGCAACGGGGAGTAGGTTCAAGACAACATCGCACATTTTGGAGGCGATCCCGCCAAATGTACGGTAGCTGGACAATCCGCCGGAGCCTGGTCTGCTCTAAGTCACCTCGTCACGACCGAGCCTCTGTGCCAGCGCGGGCTCATCATGTCTGCCACTGTCATTTCTTTCCCGACCGTGGCCGAGAGTCAAGCAGTCTTTGACATGCTCGTTTCGAGGGCGGGGTTGTCTCCTGGGGCATCAGCTCAGGAAAAGCTGGCAGCGTTGAGGAGCCTGAGCGACGAACAAATGACGGCGTGGTTGGATGGTTCTGTGCTCATCCGTCCATCATGGGATCCAAATTGGTTTCCTTCCCTTGACAGAGCGTCGCGGCTCGATCAGGTTGAGTCTTTTCCAGACTGGGTCGAGGGGATCGTGATTGGAGCGACAAAGGACGAGACGGCCAACATTAGACCGTTTTGGCAACAACACCCTGCAGAGACAATCGTCAATGCCGTCAAGTCTGTGGTGCCAGATCAAAGCATGAGGGACGAAATTGTCGAAGCATATGGTCTGACTTCTCCTTCTCATGAGAAAGTTCTCGACGGACTGCTCACTTTGACCACCGAGAGCTTCTTCGGCCTGTTCCCACAAAGACTGGGCCAGCTTTCTGCATCAGCACCACCAATCAGTGTTTACCGTTTCGAGCAACCGGACACCTTCGAGCAGAGCAACTACAGGGGAAAAGTCTATCACTGCCTAGACCTACCATTCCTGTGCCGCCTGCCTGCCGTAGCGGGCCCCGACGCCGACGCTGCGATGAGATCTACATCCGACGCCCTGACCGAGGCCGTTGCGACATTCGTCAACGGTCAGCAGCCGTGGGAGCCCTTCCACCACGCACAGAGGGCGATGTTGTTCAACGGTCGAGACTCTGGAGTCAGAAAAGATCCTGGCGACCAGACGTGGAGGCGGTTCTTCAATAGCAGAGATCGGTCGGCTGCGTTGGTGGATACGGGTCGCCTCGTGATGACGTTCAATCTTGCACAACTCGCTCCTGCTCCTGCTCACGCATCGGGATGAGATGGAGCAGTCACTCACTCAAGCCATCTTGTGTAGAGAAATTATGTGATGAAAAGCGGTTGCGCTGCCGCTTGAGTATGTCAGTGCCTTCTTTTTAGGTCATCAAGTTCTATTCGGCCAACTAGCTTGTCTTGTGGCTTGATTGATTGCATACCCAAAAACGAAGCCCCCTTGCTCTAGCTCTGTCCGCGGAAACTCCTGCATGTTGGGCTATTCAACCCCAGCCTTGGAGAGTATTCGTAGGACTGGGGAATTGCGGAGTATCGCACGTTCTCAGACCCGCTCCACGTCTAATAAGTCGGGGTCCCCACAAGTTTCTTGTTGTATAGTGACTAAGAGGTCGATTTGTGTGCGTTTATGTGAGTGTTTGTGAGGGTGTATGTTCCCCACAACCCATGACTATCAACTGGCCCGGTTCTCGGTCCTCTCAACATCCATCCCGTCTTTTGACTCTGACTCACTGACATACCAATCGTTCTTTGTCCCATACACCCGTCCAACAGTCATGCCGCACGCGCATAGCAACGGGCGCTAGGCATTCAAACCTTCGACGAACCTTGTCTTTGCGTCTATTCCGTCCAGCGACCTTCGAACATCTATTGGTGCCCATTCCATCCCATTCTAGCTTACGTGTGTGTTTCCTTCCCCACAAAATCTCCTTTTCGGCGCGATGCGTGTATCAACACTACATACGGGAAGAGGGTGGATGATCTGGGGTATCTCCTCCCGGCCGGGGACCCGGTTAGGACTCAGATGGGGCCCCTTGATCATCTGCGGCCCATAAGTACACAGCCTGGCCCTACAATAGCGGTGCTGCTACTGGCATCACGATCCTGACCCGAGAACAGCAACTTTGACGCAAAGAATCCAGTTCCCAGAAGTCCCTCCAGGCTCCAGCAATCATGGCCAAGCAGGTCGAGCAAGAATTGGAGGCCGCTCCTCAAAAGTACGACACCAAACACGCCGAAGAACCGCTCCGCGATGAGACGGAGGATCAGGCGTTGTTGGACGGCTCGGATCCTCGGATCAAGAAGATCAAGAGGAAGACTGATCTCAGAATCTGTGCTCTCCTCGGTCTCCTGTATGCGATGGCGGCGATTGATCGTGTCAATTTGGGCGTGAGTGTGGCTCATACTTCGAGTCGAGAGTGAAACTAATTCGGATATCTAGAATGCGTACGCTCCTCCTAGATATGTTTCAACACTTTTGTTTCTTTCTAACGTCGTTGTAGAGTTGTGGCGGGCATGGGCGTCGATTTGGACCTCCAAGGAAATGCATATGTAAGGGACTCCTCAACTTCTTTTGCTACAGGCGTGGTGTTTCAAACGAACAAAAAGACTGACGAAGATCCCGCCTCCAGACACTGCTCATCCTCATCTTCTTCCCCTTCTACATCGTCTTCCAACCCCCCATGATCGCGATCGCCAGAAAGCTTCGACCTCGACGGTTCATCACCTTCATCGTCGTCGCATGGGGCATCGTGACCGTGGGCCACGGCCTCGTCAGCACCTGGCGCCAGATGCTCGCCCTTCGAGCCTTGCTGGGTATCCTTGAAGCTGGGTACTTTTCGACATCTGCATATCTCGTCAGTACTTGGTATATCAGAAGTAAGAAATGAAGGCCTTTCGAAATATACATCACTTACAATCCACACAGGGGAGGTGGCGAAGCGAAACTCGTCGTTTTACCTGTTTGGTAGTATGTTGGGTGGTTTCGGCGGTATTCTCGCATATGGGGTCAGTTTTCACTTCCAAATCGATGCTATCGGTCCAACAATGAGCAACATAACACTGACAATACGAAACCACAGCTCCAACAAATGGACGGAGTAAGCGGCAAAGCAGGCTGGCGCTGGATCTTCATCATGGAAGGCGTCATCACCATCGCCCTAGGCCTCCCAGCCTACGTGATCCTCGTCGACTTCCCCGAAGAAGCGCCCAAGTCGTGGAAATTCATCAACCAGGAACAGGCGGACCTCGTCGTCGCCAGGATCAACCTCGACCGTCGAGACGTCATCACTCCTCCCTTCAACCTCAAGCAGTACTTGAGCCACGCCAAGGATTGGAAGATCTGGTTCTTCGCCATCAACTTCTGTATGACTTCGGTGGTCAACTATGCGGTGGCGTATTTTTTGCCGATTGTGCTGCGCAATGAACTTGGGTTCTCTGTCGCGGCTGCGCAGTGTCTCAATGCTCCGGTAAGCTCAGGCCCCTCTTCCCAAGAGTCCAGACCATTCATCTGACCTCTTCGACTTTCAAGTGCTACGTCTTCGCCATCATCCTCGGAGTCACGCAGAGCTACTTCTCCGACAAATGGAACATCCGCGCCCCCTTCTTCCTCTTCAACTGCGCCCTCGAGGTAATGGGCGTCTGCATCCTCGGCTTCGCCAAAGCCAGCGGTGTGAGGTATTTTGGCGCCTTCTTCATCGTCGGGCCTGCATTCTCGAATATCCCCTTTGCACTCACGTACCAGGCGAACAATATTCTGGGCCAGTGGAAGCGCGCTTTCTGTTCGGCTACCATCGTTGCCGCTGGTGGTGTGGGTGGGATTATTGGGTCTTTAGTGTTTAGGAATCAAGATGCGCCTGCGTATCGGTATGTTCAAGTCAACTCCATCCATCCGGCCCCCCAGATTCAAGAAAGAAAGGAGTGCAAGACAAGTTTGCTGATCATTGTTCTCTACACAGGCCTGGTCTATACGCCTGCCTTACCGCCGTGGGCCTCTGCGTCATCTCGATGTGCACGACCAGTGCTTATTTCGTCTCGCAGAACAAAAAGGCCGATAGGGGTGAGGTGGTGATCGAGGGGGACCCACTGTTCAGATATACTTATTAAGTAAAGATACAGCGAGAGACGAGGAATTTAGGTAGTTACTTATGGCGGTCTGGGAAGATAAGTATGTACAGATTGACCATGTCCGATCGTAAATGATGATATGGGTCCTCTCAGCATTGCGGTGTAGCTTTTTTCTCTTCTTTTCCCTCGCGGTGAGACAAGTTTGCCCTCCCGGTCTTTACTCTTCCGCCCAACACACATTTCAAGCAAACTTCCCCAAAAAGCCCACCAGTGCTTTGTTGACCTCATCCGGATTCGTTGCCGATAAGAAATGTCTCCCTCCCTTGACGGCCAGAACCTCTGCAGACGGAGATTGGGTAAAGAGCTTGATTTCCTCCTCGGCGTTCGCCACAGAGTATACGGAATCTTCTGTACCCTGATAACCCGAAGAAAAGAAGAAGAACGCTATCGTAAGCATTCGCGGTTTTCAAGGGGGATGGGAGGGGAAAAAGGCTTGGGGAATGCTCACATGTAGCCATAGCACAGGACACCTGACGTCGAACAGTCGTTTGTGTAACCCATCGCGCTCTGAGAGATTGATCGACACCATGCGCGCCCGGCGTCTTCCGTCGTCTCCCTTGTAATTCGCCTGGATCTGCTCGCGCCAGAACTCGCGTGTCGATTGAGGACAGTTCTCTCCCATGCCGGAGGTGACGACCATGTCGCACACCTCGATCGGGATTTGGAATTCCGGCGTGGAGGCCGCGCTTGTCGTGAGCTCGATCATGCCCGCACACGCCGCGGCTCCGTCCCAGCATCCGAGCTTTTGTGATCGTTCGGACTCCCTGTCCATTGATGTCCCGAGGGGCACGATGCCTTGGATCTGTCCTCACGTCAATTGTTTTCTCCTGAATCACGCTGAATCTGAGGAATCGATGGAAAAGGGGGCCATCATACCTTGTCCGGTGCCAACAATGCCATCCGAGCGACAATCCATCCGCCCTGGCTTGTCCCCAGGGCGAAAGCCTTGGAGATGCCCAGCGCGTCCATGACTTGAATGTTCACGATGGCCGAGTCCCAATAGGTGAAGGTTTCCGACTTGGGCCTGGTCTTCCCGTGACCCAGGGGCTCGATGGCCAGAAGATTCGCGATCGATGTGAGGTCCTTACACGAGAATTGCCCGGCATACAGATCCGAGGTGGTCATGAAGCTGTTGACCAGGACGAGGGTCGGCTTGGATGGGTCATAGGGCTGTGCCATTTGATATCCGGCATCCATGCCTCCCAGGTGGGGGACGTGGACGGTTTTGGTGTTTGCCATCTTCACAGTCAGGAAGCCTAGGCCTAGGACTCGAGGGGATATTTCTTCGAAGCCTTCAAGGGTCAGTGAAACTCGAGGGGCTTTTGAGCTGCAGAAGTATCCCTCTGGTCCTTGGGCTGTTCTTTCCGCTTAATAACTAACAAGATCGAATGTGAGGCAGTCGGGACTTAGGACGCACGCAAGATTGAGCGCGCTAACACCCCGCCCGAGGTTTCTTTGTCGGCTCATCGGTTATATACCAAGTCCACGCTTGGAGCGCTTAAAGTCAGAAAGTCAGAAACTTACCAATTAAGCATCCACATCATCCAATGGAGACTGAGCAACAAGTGCAAGACGAATCTCGTATTGGGCGGACCGGTGGAAGTTGAGCTTCGATTCGCTCTTGGCCTCTGCACGGGCATGGAGGACAGTTTGGTGTCACTGTTCACTATTCACGTTCATCCATGGAGCAGTTTCATCAAGAGGCACCATGACTGTGTTCCACCCCTTGTGAGGACGTCTGGCGAAGGCCATGTCTGCAACTCTCCCGCGAGATCCTAGTATGAATGCCCTGACGCTGTCCTCACCGCTGCGCCGAAGCCTGCCAGTGACTCCGCGTCAGAGCTGCAATTTGCGGGGGAGATTCGGCAAAATGACGCGGGACGCGCTTCCGGGGCAAGGCTGAAATACTTGGCATCTTGGCGGTGTTGCTCAGCCTCGTGTCATCCTGCAACCTTTCAACCTCTCGAGCTGGGATGAGAGACTGTGATCGGGTGGAACCCTGCCGTCGGTGAGTGCCGATGAGGAAGGATCTGGCATTTGTTCAGGTACAGCCTTCCACATTGAAAGACATGAAGAACGAGGATGTCGTGATTGGAACTTTGAAGGAGCAAAATCAAACAGACCCGGCAGACGCGGAAGGACTCAGGGAGTTCGAAGATCGAAAATGCTTGCTGTGTCAACATAAACATTACCCACCTTCAACGCGGCTCTGAATACTGACAATCTGGGGAAAGCCCTCCTCACCAACTCCCAAGGATTTCCGTCCGCCAAAACCCCCCCGATATTTCGAGGATTGAACCTCCGTTTTGGTGGTGACAAGATCGGATTAAAGATCAGAGGGCACCCAGCGCACTCCCATTGTCACAAGACAGGTTGCGGTACTCCTTGGGAATATCGCGGTCTGAGGTAGGTTTTAACTCTCTCCGGAGGCCTCGTTTGGAATGTCGGCGTTTTCAGATGCTGGTCTCTGCGCCGTGCTCTGCGATGTTGGTCTCTGCGAACTGCCTCCAAATGTTGGTCCCTGTGCAGTGCTGCTTCCAGAAAAAGCCGGAGCCTGATGGTCGCCCACGGCTTCCCCGGCTGCGTCCGTCTCCAAGACATGACCATCGACCCGCGGAGGATCATTGACCTCCCCACTGGCCAGCTTTGCCAATCTTTCCCACTCCTCCTTCTCCGCTGGCCTCAATCTGCCGGGGAAGAATGTGTCTTTCATACTCGCTCCGACGTTGGCGTAGTCCCTTTCTACGGCGAAGAGTGTCTCCATCACTGAATGCTCGCCGATCACCTCGACAAATTCCAAGGGCACGCCGAAGTTATTGGGATAACGTCTCCAGCCTGCGACGAAGATGTTCTGGAGGATGCCGACGGCGCCGATTGCGAGCAGGAACCAAGTGTTCTTCTTCAAACCAGCTGCGGTTATCAACAACAGAATCCAGAGTGTCGCCAGGAGAGTCACCGAGAATCTGGTGGTCCAAGACGCCGAGACGTCCACGTTGGTCTGGCCGGCGGAGAGATCCTCGAGATCGAGTCCCTTGCCTTCGCCTAGTACGACGATGGCGTGCTGGCTACCGTTGCCTCTCGTGAGAATGACATTCTTGTCGCTGTTGTCTCGACAAGCCCATTTTTCTTGCGACCATTGCGGAAGACATCCAGTCGCAAGTGCGAGAAGAATGCCTCCTATGGTGATCAGAAAGATTCCCCAGTCACCATCAATCCCGCATGGGATGGCTGCAATACCCAGCTGGAAAATTCCGACGGGCACGCCAATCCAGGAGACGACATCTCTCCCCGAATATCCTTTGCGTGCCTGGTCAGCCCGGTAAATGGAGACACAGAGGCTGACCTGTGTCGGTTTGGCGACGTGGCTCCCAGATCCAATCTCTTTATCTTCTGCTTTTTCTCTTTCATAGGTCCAACGCGAGTCAATCATCTCCTCCAGTTTGATCTTGGTCCTTATGTCCATCCATTTTTCAAAATCTCGGACGATCCGGCCGATGATCCAACTCGCGTTGTCACGCACGTAGCCCGTTTTGCCATTGATGACCTTGCACGCGCAATCGGGAAGAGGCATCAATTTGTTCTCGCCGAAGGCCGAGACGACCGCGGTGACGGAGTAGGCCACCCATCCTAGATACGCGGCGGGAGAACGAGTCAGCACGGCTCGTGGCTTGCCCCAGGAATGTCTGGGCATCAAACGACCAAGTCTACTTGTATGTGTTGCAGTGCAGATGATGGGTGGCACACTTCCGTCATCTCACAGTTCTGAGTACTCACCAAAGGAAAATGCCACGGGCACAAACCGGGCCCCAGTGATCTGCGCGAGCGCCCGCTCAACCACATCACCGCCGAGGATCAAGAGGACGGAAAAAGCGTCTCCGGGGTTCCTCCACTGGCCCCAGAACTCGTCGGAGGGCTCCCCCGGGTTGAAATGGCGACGCACAAAGTCGGTGACGAGCGGAGGCATCGAGACGGCGAGGTCGATGGCTTTGGAATTATAGAGAAAGATGGAGGAGAGGAGGGCAACGACGGCAGCGGTGGCCGCGGCGGCAGTCGTCCAGCCGCATTGTCCAAAGTCGATGTCGAACATGAGCTGGTTCAATTGCGTTCTTTCACGTGGCATGGCTGAGTTCGCGCGCTGTGGTTCGTGATTTGTCGCGGGGCCTGCAGCCCGACAGTCGACCAGGTACGTAGCAGGTCTCAGCCTGACAGGCGACGCAAGGGAGCGTCGACAAGGATGTTTTTGCCGATGCGATGCGGTCAGGCTGAGACACGGGGGGATTGGTTGTAAAGGGGCTGTTTCAGAGAGTCGGGAATGGTGGGTTGAGTGGCGCTTTCACTCACCACACCCGTCAAACGAGATTCGTACCTTTTTTTTGCTGTGCTCGGTGATTCTTTGCGACATGAAAGATGGAGAATGATGTAGATGAACAGAGGAAAAGATGGAAAAGATGGAGGATGTAAGATGGCAGATAGATGAGTGAAGAAGATAAGATCGAGTTGAAAGGCGTTCAGCCACCGTGATGGGAGTCATGGGACGGAGCACAAACAGCCCAAATCCTCCTCGTACGACGGGCGTTGCTCAAGCTACTTTTCGGGATCCGAGAGACGAGGCTGATTCAAGAGGCACTTTGCGCCAGTATACCACCTGTCAAGCAGTGATCATATACGGGAGTCTAAAGACACCTCTGTCCCATAGTCTGTATCTCGGACATCACATTGACTTGCTCAGTCCAAGATACTTCACAGCAGACTCCAGCCATTGATCTCGCCGTTCAAGTACTTATCCGCCATGTCACCGAACGTGCACCATTCAACCCCCTCAAAACCGTTGATCCATTCAATCACCCTGGCATGCATCTTCAACACCTGCGGCTTGCCGCTCACTTGCGGGTGGATGCTCAGCGGGAAGACGAATTCATCGTACTCCTCGTAGCAATACTCGAAATGGTCCTTCCACATTCTCTCCAGCACGTACGGGTCAATGAATCCGTCGCTGCCGCCGTCGCCGGGCTGGAATGGAGGCCAGTCGTCGAGGTGCCAGTTGGCCGGGACCGTCACCAGCGAAGAAAGCTTGGGCGCCGGCATGGGAGCCATCCACGTCTCTGCGCCGACTTCCACTTCAGTGCTGTTGCGCGAGTACTGCGTCGCCTTGGTGCCGTAGTTGCTGTATGGCGTCCGGTATAGCAGGCAGTCGTGGTGCATGAAGGTGTGATCATAGACGATCCCCATTTCCTCCAGCAGGCTGACCGTCTGAGTCGACGCGGTCCACGCCGGCCCTGTCCATCCACGCGGCTTTTTGCCCGTGAACGACGTCAGGATGTCGATGGACTTGCTCAGGACATCCCGCTCCTGCTGTGCAGATAGGCCCGAGACATACTCATGGCTGTAGCCGTGAAGGCCACTGGAGTTTACAGGCGTTAGTCAGGGGGTTCCTGCTCTCGCCTGCTATCCTGATGAAAACGAATGGGCACACTCACATTTCATGCCCGCCGTCGCGGATCTTGGCCACTTGCGTTGGGAATGTTTCGACCGTGTGTGCAGGTACATACCACGAGGCCTTGATGTCGTACTTGCTGAACAGTTTTAAGAGCCGGTCCACACCGACCGCTGCGCCGAAAATGCCGCGCGAGATATCGACAGGGTCGGCTGCAGAACCGTCCTTCGTGTCGATCCTGGTTTGATAGTGAGTATTGTGGAAGATGGGGTGGCTGTGTGGAAAATACTATACCAACCGGCGACCGCGTCCACATCCACTCCATATCCGACCAAGACCTTCTTGCCCATCCTGAGCGAGCGGAGGAAACTTGTCAGAGCGACACTCGTTCAGACGGCGCAAATCATGGGGTTCACGCTGTCACTTGCAAGGGCTGGCCAGTTCTGTGTTGCAAACTGGGCTGTAATGGAAATTCATAGGACTGTCAGTCGTCCAAGGCACGTACCTAACATGTCCTCCCAGAGGTTTGGCATTACTTGATGCCCTGGAGCTCCGACGTGGGTCGGCCAGGAACGCACATGGCCTGAGCTTGTCGGATGTAGCCGCCACTCCACGCCCTCCACGCACCCACCCGGCTTATCGAGCTTCCAAGTTCGGAAGTTCCGTTCCCTCAACAGTGTGATTGGGTGGCCCATCGAGGCCCATAAGGAACACATTGGATGAAGAACGTGGTTTTGAGCGGGGTGCGAAGAGAGCCCTTCTCGAACAAAGAACGCGCAATTTTTCTTCGCCAAAGAGCAGTTCAGCCCTGTTTTTGAAGAAACTCACCTTTGCCCATCTTTCAGGATGTTGCAGCTGCAATGCGAAGGGAGCCCCTTCGAAGTTGGGCTGCAGCATGGCAAGGGTGCAGCGGACTTGGTGAGGGGAAGTATTGAATTTTATGCCGACATGTTCCAGAAATACACCGGAAAGGCCTGGGAAGACATCCTGCCAGTCGCGGGCGAGTTCCAGATCCAATTGCGGGAGAAATGGCCCCTTTTCTATGAAGAGATGGAAGGGGTAGCCAAAGGCGCCGGTTGCGATGTGCTCGACATCGTCGCCTTGAATGTCAGGACCGAGATCGCGTACGGGTTGAGGATTCGCAGCGATGGGTGTACGAGCTTGTCGTGGAAGACGCCCAATGAATCATTTCTCGGGCAGAACTGGGATTGGATGGAAGAACAGAAGAAAAACCTCGTCCTAATGACCATACGCACTCCGGGCCTTCCGATCATCAAGATGGTCACTGAGGCAGGCATCATCGGCAAAATCGGGCTGAATTCGTCGGGCGTGGGAGTGTGTCTGAATGCAGTCCGATGCTCGGGCTATGATTCCACCCTCCTTCCTGTGCACCTGGGTCTCAGAAAGGCGCTGGAATGCAATTCCGCAGCTGAAGCGATTGAGGCGCTTGAAACGACCGGCATTGGAGGGTCCGCACATATTCTGGTGGCCGACGCAGCTGGCGCCTTGGGCCTCGAATTCACTCACAAGACACTCGCGAAGTTGCCAATGGACGCAAGTGGTCGAGTGATACACACCAACCACATGCTGGAAGATCACCCTGGTTCGGGGGAAGAACCTGAGGCAGACTCTCTGGCGAGAGTCGATCGGCTGAGGGAGATGCTCAAGGAGGAGAGAGTGACAGAAGAGACGCTCGATTTGACCAGTTTCCAGTCTTTCTTCGACGACCACTCGGGCTTCCCGGTGTCCATCTGTCGGGCTCAAGAAGGAGAATCCTATGACGCAAGTCTGTTCAACCTCGTGATGGACCTGACGCGGAAGAGGGCCGAGTTGACGGTGGGGAAGCTGTGTCAGCCGGAGGAGACATATGAGCTTGCGTTTTCGTGATTGACGGTGACTTGGGGGTTTCACATGTATGCCTACGCTTGAAGACGGGAGGAAGACTGTACGAATAACTTCAAGAAGAGAATCAGGGTGATATTGACCAGGTCGTCGAGAGCCGAAGGTTGGCGGCCCTTTCACTAATGACACCTGCTGCTTTTGCGGAGTTTCGGGAAGTCTTCCTTCGATAAGGATAAGAGCAAAGGCGGCATCAGCTCTGAGTTCAAGAGGAATAGCGCGACGCCGAGCCCCGCAGACTTGGCTTTTGCTTGGCAGCTGACTGGCCGCGAGATAGCGCCGCTATCTCGCTCTCACTATCTGAGATCTGCCGCGTCTCCCAACTTTATCTCACATCCACATCCCCGACGACGACGCTCACCGATTCCCTCGCTCTATCCCAGTATTATGGACCCCTTGTAGTGCCGAGTTGAAAGGATCTTGATCCGATCATCCCCGACCATGGGCAACAAGTTCCACGGGTCAGCGTGCAAGACTTGCCGCCGCAGAGGGCGTAAATGTACGAGGGAGCTTCCCCTTTGCCGGTCCTGCTTGGATAAAGGGATCGAGTGCGAAGGATATGCCTTGAAATGGGCGGGAATTGCGAGCAGAGGGAAACTGGCCGGGAAAACATCACTGGCACCGACAGAACGAGCCATGCCTCAGAGATCCAGATCCGGGCTCAAGATGAATCCAGGAGAGCGAGCGACTCCGATGGGACCTCCGCAACAGACACCGGCACCACAAATCCTGCCCCCGGGCAGCGTCGAAAATCTGGACGATTCCCCTGAGAGTTCGTCGCCATTTGACCTCGACTTTGGACAATTTGACCAGGGAGCGCCGTTTGATTTCGACTTTGACGCGCCCTTCGCGTCCGTTGAGCTCGCCAACGAGGGCGCTGCTGAACACCCCAATGAGACTGGCGCGTATACCGCTCTTTCATCCCTTTCATCAGATGATGAAATACTATTTCCATCCCAACTCATTCTGCCGGCGACCATTTTCGACCCTTTCAACGTTCCTTCCGAGCTGAAGTTCATCCTCAACTATCACCATCACGAAGTCGCCCCGAGACTGTGCGTCGACAATGCGAACGTACGCAACCCTTATTCAGAATACATCCTTCCGCTTGGGCTGCAAAAACCACCATTGTTGTATGCCTGTGCGGCATTGGCTGCTAGCCACTTCAGCGTCCGGCTCTCAGATCACCAGTTTCATCTGGATTGCTTGAAATTCCGAGGCAAGTCAATGCGCCGACTCCAGGAGCAACTATGGTCGGAACATAGTGCCAAGGATGAAGGCAACATTGCCACGGTGTTGATGCTGACATTGACTGATCTTTGTTTGGGTGGTCCCTCCAATTTCGAAGCTCATTTTGTGGCGGCGAAGAAACTGATGGACCTTCGAGGCGCTTCCCGGACGCGAGACAACTTTGTGGAACAATATATCGCGTATCTCGATATCATGTCGGCGGCCTCTACTCATCGAAAACCCGTCTTCACCTCCAAGGATATCGAGGTCCTCACCGGCCCGTCGAATGAATGGAGCCACGATGTGTTTCCCTGTCCGCCTGATCAATTCGCGGTCATTTCGGAGGTGGTCGAGCTTTACAAATCGCAGCAAGATCCGATACATCCAACTATGGAGGTGATGGAGAAGGTGGAAAAGCTCAGAGCCAACATCCTCACCCGTCCTCTCCACACAGAACGCGGCATGCCCTGGCTCCATCTTACAGAGGCTTATCGGCACGCAATCGTGCTCTATATTATTCGGCTATTTACATGCAAGGCAGACGAAGACGAGATTGCCTGGCTGACACAAACTGTGTTCTATCATGCTAAGATGACGCCTCCTTTGACGGGCTGGTCCGACCAACTTCTTTGGCCTCTATTCCATGCCGCGCTCGAGATTCGGGACCCGCGGAGACAGAGCTGGCTCCGAGATCGAGCCCAAGAAATGCAACGCTCAGGTGGATTTGGTAATGTCGAAACGGCAATGAAGATCCTCGAGCGGGTTTGGAGCAACAATGCCGTCCCTGATTATATGACTCTCTTGGCTGGAGATGGCACAACTGGTAACATGATCGTGGTGTGATTCCTCCTTTTCGCCAAAAAATTTTGGCTACCCTCTTCAAAGTCTCGCAGTCGCACCATTCACCTTCGACCGGTGTGTCTCGACAAGCCGCCGGGCGCACATCTCTCCAATGAGATAGGCATTGATCTGTGTGTGGTTACACGTCAGGATCGGACAGATTGACAGGTCAGCGACGCGGAGACCCTCGACGCCAATAACGGCAAAATCAACATCGACCACCCGTTCATGATCCTCAGGCACACCCATCCTGCAACTCCCCAGGCTATGGTACCCCTGACCGAGATTGGCGCGAACGAAGGCGAGGATGCTCTCATCGTCGTCCCCATCAGGACCGTGGACCATTCGTTGGATCTCCGTCTCATAGGCTTTAGCGCGACCAATCTTCACCGCTTCTCTCACCGTCTCAATTGCAATTCGACGATCATATGGGTGTTCCAGAAATCTCGGGTCGATCAGGGGCAAGTCTCGCGGATTGGCTGAGCGGAGGCTTACTGTTCCTCGCGAGAGATTGTTTTGCAATAGGAGCTCGTGGGTCATATAGCTCTCTTTCGGAGTCATTGGTCCCTGGTATGCAGCTGGTCCTGACCCCAACCAAATTTCTGCAGAGGGCCGAGTCCTTTCTCGCATAAAGGCTTGACAAGACGCGTCCAAGTTGCGGAACTCTTGCGATTCGAACAGGCTCCCTATCTTGGGGAACGCAACTGACCCGCTCGTGCCGTACAAATTGTGCGGACCTGTCTTGTCCTTCTCATATTGGGAGTCGGCTTCTGCCAGCTGGGCTGGATCTGCAAAGACCTGATTGTGTGCCGGGATCTTGTCATCCACACGATATTCGATGGTCAAGATACTGTGGTCAAGGACATTCTGCCCGACTCCGGGTAGATCTTTGACACATGGAATCCCCAAGGACTCAAGATGCACTTTCGGGCCAATCCCAGATAGCATCAAAGTCTGGGGCGAACCGAAAGTCCCCGAAGAGAGGATGATCTCGTGACGGCACTTCACGCTGATCGTCTGGTTTGTTTTGTGGAGATGGAGCTTGACGCCGACGGCTTTCGTCCCTTGAAACTCGATTCCATCGGTTGATGTTTCGGTCAAGATTGTGAGGTTTGGCAGTTGTTTGCGGGCGGTTTTGTCGAGGTATGCGTTGGCGGCGTACCATCTAATGCCTCCAGCATTGTTGAACTGGGCCAACCCAACCCCCACAGGGTTACCAGCATTGTTATCAAGGCACACTGGAATACCAACTTCCTGACAGGCCTTGAAGAATGTGTCGACTCCTGGTGTCATTTCGTCTCCGAATCCAATTTTGAGAGGTCCTCCTTTTCCATGGAGGCCTTCTGCGGGGGCGGCATAATCTTCATATCCTTTGGGCGGTCCGGGCCTGAAATCTTCGAGATCTTTCATCAGAGGCAAGATATTGTCCCATTTCCAGCTTTCATCGCCAACCAACTTGGCCCATTCATCCCAGTCGGCAAGCGGGCCTCTCGCTAAGGCCATGTAATTGACTGCAGAACTGCCTCCGAGCTGCCTCCCTCGCAGGAACAGGATCTGGCGGTCATCGAGTTCAGATTGCGGTACTGTTGGCAGTTCCCATAGTCCATCGCTGTCCTCGGCGAGCTGAAAGATATATTTTCCCGGAACCAGGACGTCGGGCGCCACCCCGGCATCTCTTCCTGTCTCGACAAGGAGGACCGAAGCGTCCGTTTGCGATGCAAGTCGTCGGGCGAGAACGCACCCAGCTGTTCCGCCTCCGCAAATGATATAGTCATATACGTTATTCTCTGAAAAGTCCAATGTGTCTAGCGGAGCCATGTTTGTGTGCTTGTCTTTCTTTCTGTGTGGCGGTGTTGCCAGAATGTTGGGACTCGTATATTGATATCACCACATACCGTCACAGTACGATGCTGGCACGCTCCAACTTGATCTTGAGCGATCTCTCTTTGTCAGGGCACAACTCAACCGGACTGGGACCTTCGATCTGGGATTCTAGATTCCGCTCCATCAAACGTGGATGAAAGGCAGATAGGTGAGCTCGGATATCCGCATCCTGGCTCGTGCTGATTGGCGAGAGGAGAGAACCTCCCGATATGGGCACTATTTGAGCCAGCAGGTCCAGAACTCTGATTGCTGAACCTCTATCGCAACAAAGGCAAGTCGATTCGCAGGCGCGTCTGATGCAGCAGGACTTGCTGCGTTCACCCCATTCGAGTGGCCCCAGTAAGCCTGGTACATGGGCAATCCTGGAGCGGAGCATTTTCTCCACGCTGCTGGGAAGAGCGTTGCGCCACGCTGCCAATCTTTATGCAAGATGCAGAACCTCAGGTCCATCAACAAGTTTGTCCTTCTGTACAGCACATATTAATATCAGCCGACGCTCCCCCCGGATTTGCCGGTCTCCTCACTCAGAAACTCCTGTTTTGACACTTTCAAACCTGTTGAGAAAATGGGTCTCAGCTCAGTTCCCCCCATCCAGAGCTTCCCGAATGGAACGCCTATCGAGCCGATCCTCGAAGCCCTGTACCGTGATGGAGCGGTGAGGATCCGCAACCTGGTATCTGCAGAAGACATCGCAAAGATCAATGCCGATATCAAGCCCTACATGGACGCCGACTACAACTCTGGATTGGAGGTCTTCGCCAAAGAGACGAAGACGGTGTGCGGCCTCGCCGGCAAATCTCCCAACGCAGTGCGAGCGATTCTCCAGCACCCAACCGTCAAGGGAGCCATCAAAGACGTGCTGACTGTCACCTCTTCATCTTGGTGGGGGGACGCGCGCAACGAGTGCGTGAGCCCTCCTCTGCTCTCATCCTTCTTCACCGTTCGAGTTGGACCCGGTAGCGCACGACAAGGCCTGCACCGTGATGACCAGGACCACCACCCCACGCACACGCACGGCGACCCCCGAGAGACGACCAAGCTGGGCTGCTTCGTGGCCACCACGAGGACCACCCGCGCCAACGGCGCCACCGAGATCGTGCCCGGCTCGCACGTGTGGGACGACGAGCGCAAACCCCAGGTGGAGGAGTGCACATACGGCGAGATGGACGCCGGCGACGCGACGTTCGTGATGGGAAACACATACCACGGCGCCGGAGCCAACACCACCACGGACGAATTCCGCAGCGTCATCGTCTCCCTCTTCTGCAAGGGCGTCTACCGCGCAGAAGAGAACCAGTTCCTCGCCGTCTCCCGCGAGCAGGTCGCAAAGTACGACCACGACGTGCAGGATCTGTTAGGGTGGAGGGCCTCGGCGCCGTTCTGTGGCTGGCATGACTTGTCCCATCCGTTCGACTTGATTCGACCCAAGGATGGGCTGAACAAGGATTTGTTTTGAGAAGCAGCGACGCAGAGCCCAAATTTGGTATTTGATGGAAAGTAATCTGGAGATCACTGGACGATGACCAACGACTGAGACGGCATACATGCTCCTTTTACAGCGATGAACGGAGGATTGGAAGGAATGTCGCACAAAATGACTGGAAGCAGATTGGAGTCAATGATTGAAGATTGATAGCCCAACGAAATATCCAAATTGCAGCGTCCATACATAGCATGCGTGGTTCTCTGAATTTCTGGACTACACACTCTGGTCGAAATACATTTGGCCAAATTCCATAATCGTTACGGGAAACAACTCTTCTCTACATACTCAGCCCAATATGAGGCCCAGCGATACATAGTATTTGATTTCGGGCGAGAAACATCGGCAAGGTAATGAAAGTGCACGCCTCGGATCTGGTCGTCGCAGAACATACATGACTTGCTTCTTCACGTCCGCGAAAATTTGACACTGAGTAACGGCTGGCACAGCTTCCTAATTGAATACCCATTACGAGCGACAAATAGAGAGAGAGAGAGAGATGCTATTGCAACATGAGGGCCGACTGAGATCTGAAAATAGGGGCCCAGCCTGGTGCAGGAGAGCGCGGTGCGCTCCGCAACTCCAATGATGAAGACGAGCACCCGGGAGTGGCACAGTGATGGGGCACGAAGGAACCCTTCTCACACTTGGAACTCACTCTAAACAAGCCTACGAACAAGGGCTTAGGCCACCTCTGTTGCTGATAGAGACACCAACAATAAGGTAATAACTAAGGCATCGCGGGGACGGCGCCCAGAGTGGAAGGGGAGAGCGCAAATATTACCCGGATTCAGTCAACCGGGGCGATATCAAAGGTTATTCCCCTCCCACGGTGTGGGCTTCAGGGCCCGTGGGTACTCTCTGTGTGTTGTTGAGCTCTATCGAAATGCGCAAAAGTCCGAAACCTTCCTTAGATACCGTTGACCTCTAGGATGATCCAGTTCTTTGGGGACAATCATACAAAGGTCTGTCGAATGTGAACTTGATCTCTTTCTTCTCACGTTGTATACACCTCAACCAATCAAAGGCAGATTCAATCCAAACAAACGACATCAAAGTTCAAAACATGCCTTTCGTTGAGAACCACGACTACCCGGGCTACGAAGTCCTGGGGAATGTCTTCAACATCAGCGCCGCGGCCTCATTCAAATCCAAAAACGCCCGCATCGTCGCCACCTCCGGCCAAATCGGCGAAGCAGGCGACTACTCGCCCTTCAACCCGAACGGCGTCGACGGACAGCAATTCGACGGCGGCCACGCTGCCCAGTTCGACGTGGCCATGCACAACATCCAGAAGTCCCTCGCGGCGGCGTCGCCGGACTTGAGCCCCACGGAGCTGTGGGAGGGCGTCTTCAATATCACGTCGTTCCATGTGGGTGCTATCCCGCAGGAGGAGCAGTTGGAGATCGCGGCTGTGGCAAGGAGGTATTTGGGCAAGAATAAGCCGGCGTGGGCGGCTATCTGTGTTGCGGCTTTGTTCCCTCCTAAGTGTCTGGTTGAGATTCAGGTTCAGGCTGCGTATGAGGTTAAGGAGTGAAATGATAGCGTGGGAGGGAGAGTGGGATTTTTAATCCTCCATTCATTGTTAACGACAGACTCTGGATCTAATGTATCCATCGCCTTACATATACAGATACACACCCCCTTTCTTTTTCGCACCCTCTGCCTGACTTCACTTATATCTTCCCAACATCCCAAACCCCAGGACTCTGGTCAGAACGCAGGGAGGACCTTACCACTACACTTACCGAATCCAACCCTCGACAGCCCATCTTTACTCTTGACCTGCGCAGTAAATTCCACCGTATCCCCATCCTCGAGGTACCCCCTGGTCAACTTCTTCTCCGTCGATGCCGATGAAATCTCATAGGGCTTGGTCCCGTGCATGGTCAACTCAAGCAGACACCCAAGTGACTGCTGCGTGGGACCCGAGAGCGTGCCCGTGGCCAGCAGATCTCCGGTCCTCAGGGGGCATCCGTTGCGGGTGTGGTGGGCGATCATCTGTGCAAAGGAGAAGACGACGTTGTTGGTGTTGGCTTCGGCTACGTGGTATCTCTCGCCGTCGGCTGTGTTTAGATGTTAGATCCCAGCGTTCGAGAAAGAGAAAGGGCAGCTGGGGTGTCAGTGGCGGCTTTACTTACCATCGATCCAGGCGTTGATTGGGATTTCGTAGGCGGATTCCTTCTTTTCTTGCCTCAAGTACGGCACCAGCTCGCGAGGCTAAAAAGATCAGACTGGTGTGAGAACTCTCTACTTTACGAACTCTTCTTTCAGAAACACTCACCGTCTCCTTAGGCGCGACTCTGAACGGCTCTAACGCCTCTGGTGGCACAACCCACGGCGACACCGTGGTGCAGAAACTCTTGCCATTAAAGGGTCCCAGCGGGGTTGACTCGAAGAATTGAATGTCTCTCGCAGACCAATCATTCATCATGACAAAACCGAAGATATGCTCATCAGCCTCGTTGACGTCGATGGCCGTTCCCCTCTCGTTACCTTGGGCAATGAACGCCGCAAACTCGACCTCGAAATCCAATTTCAGGCACGGACTCTGTGCTGGTTTACCGTCGATGGTAATCTGTCCGTTAGGTCTTCGCAGTGACGTTCCAGATACGACGACGGAAGAAGCGCGGCCGGTGTATCCTGTCGGTAAATTGAAGAAGTTGGGGCACATCTGGGCAATCTCTGCTCCAGGTTTGACGATTGCTGCACACTTTCCGTTTGAACATTCAAGTTAGCGATTATCTTCTCATCGGCAGATACAAGACTTCCGTCACTTACGTTCTCTGCGTGATGAAGGCCGACGAAGAAATCGGTATAGTCCCCAATGTTCATCGGCAAATGCATAGTCACAGAGCTCAGAGGCACGAGGGCTTTTTCCCGTAGACTCTGGTTATCGCGCAGAAGATCTCCGAGCTCGGTTTCCTTTTCCAAGAGCTGCTGAAGCCGTTTCCTGACCACGCCATGGACACTGCGTCCGAGGGCAGCGTATGCATTCAAGGTCGATGCTCCAAGAGTAGTCGCCGCGTCGAAGTCGAGGTCCGCGAAGACTTTCTCTTCCGCCAGAACCTTCAGGTCTAGCACGTAGTCGCCGATGGCAACACCGACGCGTGGGTTGGACCCGCTGGTGCTGCTGAAAATCCCATATGGGAGGTTTCCGAGCGGGAAATCCGAGTCCTCTTGCACCGGGATCCAGGAAGCCATTTTGTGTCCTTGTTGTTGGTGTTTCTAGATTTCTCGTATTTTTCCCGTTCTTCGAAGGGCGGATTTTCGAAAGAGGTAAGTATTAAGTAGAAATACATAAAGGCAGCTCGGTCCGATGCAGACATCTTGTCGACGTATTGTGCGTACCTGGTTGGTTGAAATAGATGTTCGGAGAGGGGGAGGTCTGAAGGATTTTCCGAATCGGAAAAATATATGCGAGGCTCTGACCACTTCAGGGAGACCCGTAGCAACCCATTTCAACCCCGTGGGACAAAGCGCCTCCAGTCTGGATGTGTTCCAGACAACATCTATGCCGATTGCAGCGCCATACCCTCCTCGGAAGCGTTGAAGTGAGTAAGGAGTATCGTATACAACACGAAACAGAACAGCCAACAGCAGGGTTTCTCAACACACAGGCACAAGGTAGACACGGATCTCGAAGATAATATCCCGCCTCCAGCCAGACCATGGCCGTGTGATGTGCATGTATTTCAACGAGTTTAAATACTACCCCGGGATCCCCAGGTTCGTCGATATCCTTGTTCTGCAGAGATTATTCCCTTCGCAGTCATTCTCAAAGTATCGTTGATCTATCTATCTCACGCAAAATGGAATCGAAGGACGCCGTTAATCACAGTGAAGTGCAGACACACGAAAAACATGAGGTTTCTCACGTTCATCTACCCCCTACCGCTGTGAAAGCCGCACATCTCTTTCAGGGTATGCAGCAGGAGTCGTTGTCGGATTGGAGTCTGTGGCTTACAAGATTGTAGAGGACAGCGAAGGCCGTGTTCTCGGACGGCTTCTCCTCCCTCGGCCCACGGATGATGCAAGGGACCCTCTTGTGAGTCTTGATATTGACCTGTTATTTGCGCCCTGTGCTGACCTTTGTGACTACTTAGACCTGGAGTGTCTGGAGGAAGCACGTCGCCACTGCCACCGTCTGCTTCTTCGTGTTCCTGTCCAACTGGATCACCAGCTCCATCTCACCGATCCTAGTCAACATCATCGTCGACTTCAACGTCAGCCTCACGAGAGCGAGCTGGCTCATTACATTCAACTTGCTCTTCTTGGGCTTGGGAAACCTGTTCTGGATCCCTCTCGCCAACAAGATTGGAAAAAGACCCGTCCTTCTGCTCAGCTCAAGCATCTTCTTTGCCTCGAGCATCTGGTCGGCAGTAGCCAAAAGTTGGGGCTCCCTATTCGGCGCTAGAATCGTCCAGGGCTTTGGAGCAAGTTCTTGCGAGGCACTGGGTCCTGCCATCGTGGCAGACCTCTACTTTTTACATGAGAGAGGACTTTGGATGGGCGTCTACACATTCATGATTGCAGCCGGCTCTGCACTTGGAGGAGTCTTTGCCGGTCTGGTTGCCAACGCAAACGACAACTGGCGTTGGGTGTTTTGGATGAATGTGATCCTGACTGGGGCGTCTCTACTTACCACGTTCTTGTTCCAGGCCGAGACAAATTTCACAAGGCCAACAGAGAATGAAACCGGCGAGGGAATGGATCCGGCTGAGTTGGAGGTCATCCGTGCTCGTTCGGCTAGTAGCTGGATTAAATCCCTGGGTGTTACAGGCTGGTACGACAGGTATGGAAACCCTTTTTCCATTAAAGTCGCTTGATGGATATACACTGACCTATATAACGGAGCAGTGAAATCTCGATCTGGTGGCTTTGGGGCAGACCCTGGCTTACTCTACAGTACCCTGCTGTTATCTGGGGCTCCCTTACTTATGGAGTGTGCCTTGGATGGGTTGCTCTTCAGCAGACTGCAAATGCAGGCTTCTTCCCACTCTTGTATAACTACAGTTCTCTGGCTGTCGGGAATATCAGCATCTCAGTAAGATCTCCCTAGTGTAGGCTATCCTTTACCTTCTAACAGAGATACAGTATCTCATAGGCGCGATCATCGGATCGGTGGTCGGCGGCCCTGTCAGCGATTACTTGGTTGCTTTCATCACCAAGCGCCGCGGTGGCTATTTCGTCCCCGAGTTCCGTCTGTGGTGCCTCATTATCCCTTGCATATTCATGCCTATCGGCCTGATGCTCTGGGGATGTGGACTGGGAAACCACCTGCCACCGATGGTTGCTATCTCTGGGGCTGCCATTACCTACGGCGTGCTCTGTGCCGTGCCCGCTACGGGCATGACCTACGTGGTTGACAGCTACCGACCGCTGGCTGGAGAGACGATGACGATTTTGACCGCATTCAAGAATACCTTCGCATTTGGACTGAGCTTTGCGGTCTTTCCCTGGCTTGAAAAGGATGGCTTTATCAAGGTATGCTGGAAGAGAGTCATGCATCCTGTTGCATCTGTGCTCAATTTCGCTAACATTTCCCCTCAGGTTTCTGGCTTTAATCTGTTGATCTCAGGCCTTATATTTCTCACCACCATTCCGCTATACTTTTACGGAGATCGCTTGCGCCGATGGTCGGCCAAGTTCGTGATCTGAGTAGGTGAAAGATTGTGGCTAGAGCAAGAGTCTTCCGGGCATGGAGCTGTATCCGAAGAGTCCTAGGCTATCCAAATTCTGGAATATCGTCAATCATGTCTGTACTGTACTGTATATTCAGTCGCAAACGGCGATCTTTTCACTCCCAATTGTGGAAGAAATATACATCGAACGGGGTACCAGTAGTGGTTGTCTCATCTCCACTTTTAAGAGAAATTTCCCGCCTCAGCCTTGAGATTTTCCGCCTGTTGTTTAATGAACTTGGCTTTTTCCGTGTCGGATAAGCGCTCTCATTATAGAACCCAACAGGACTGGACCTTCGAGCTCTGTATAGCACCGGAAAAATCGGCCCACTGAAAGGGACTAGGCTTGATTCTTAAAGCTCTATCATTCGAAGTATTGAATGCTATGATCCCTGTCTTGTTGGGCAATAGAGCAGGAGGCTTGATGGATGGACCCACCAGCCATTACTCACCTCCAGGCTCTGCTCGCTCTCTACGTCCCATTTTCCGTTCCCCTCTCTCCATTTTCCTCCTTCCCCATCCTCCCTTCTCCGTGTCAGGCAATCTTCCCCAGACAAAAGAAAGTAGATTTCCCTTCCCTGGGGTCTCTATCCTAGTCAGACACGGCTTTTCATCTTTAGGAGCCATACCTCTCGAATACAGGGAGCTTGTTCTGTATGTCGACCGGCGCAGGGCGTCCAAGGAGGGCTTGTAGTACATGCAAGAGTCAGAAGGTAATCTTCAGTGAACGGTGCTGCGCTGCAACCAAAAGGACCAATCTGACAGCGAACTTTTCCCACATATTCCAGATTCGATGCACAGGGGAACGACCAAGTTGCAAGCGATGTTTGAGGCTGAAGCACTCATGCGTCTACAGCGGCACTTCACATCCCAAATCGAAGACATCGAGAGAGCCAGCGATCGCGCCTGCCGATGATCTCCAATCTCCCGCAACTCCCGCAACAGGGCGCGAAGAAAGAAACACCGTCAGTAACGAAAGACAGCCACTCGGAAGTCACTCCTCATCAATACCGGCACCTTTTTTAGACTCTCCAGCAGAAGACACCTATCTTGGGATTCCAAGATCTCTGGTGTTACGGCTTGTGGATGTCTACTTCGACAACATCTACAATGCG
This sequence comes from Exophiala alcalophila, assembly GCA_001599775.1. NCBI lineage: Eukaryota > Fungi > Ascomycota > Eurotiomycetes > Chaetothyriales > Herpotrichiellaceae > Exophiala > Exophiala alcalophila. Next base: position 1,917,352 of record BCHY01000005.1, on the reverse strand, counting down.
AATCTTTTGCTACACAAACGCCTTTTTCTCGAATCGTTGGAGGCAGGAACAGTCCGGCATCATGTCGTTCTGAGTGTCTGTGCCTGGGGAGCCAAGTACCTCGCCTCCTGTCTCGATCTGACTGAACGTGGGAATCTGACACAATCTAGCTTCTATCAAGACGCGAATGGACGATCATCGCTAAAGGAGCATGGCTTTATGATTGAATGGGCCCAACGAGCAGGAAAGCTCGTGTTTCAAGAGGCTGAGCAGCTTTATGAAGAGAACATCGTTACCTTCTGTAACCTCTGTCTCTTCTGGCTCAGCCAGGGATCGTGGAGATTGGCCTATCTTCATAAAGGTGCAGGATACTCTCCGGTGCGAGACAAAACACACGCTGATGCGTATCTTAGGGAGTGCTTGCAACTTACTGCGCATTACGGGCATTGGACTCGACACTCTCAGGGCGGGAAATTCGTTGCAGTGTGAGATTCGACGACGTCGCCTGTGGGCCTGCTATCTCATGCATACCCACAACTCCGAAGGACTGATGTTCTTCGAACCAATGACGGAGATATGGAGTCTACCGTTACCGTGGCCTGAGGGAGATTATGATATCGGCGCCTCTACTAGTCCCCTGGTATCTTTACACTCTGGAGGGAGTAACGCAGGAGTGTTTGGCGAGTTGATCAAGGCACTGACATTCTGGTAAGGCTGAAGAGCGAGACTTGCTGTGAACTAAATACTTATGCTCTAGACAGGGCCTCTGTGGTTTTTTTGACCAAATCCCCTGACGCTTCTAGCCTCAGCGCGCGCATTTCAGCCATTCACGCGCTTGACGAAAGGCTATCAGTCTGGTGGAAGAACATGACACCGGGATTCAAGCTAACCTCGTCCAACTTCGCGGCCGTACCTCGAGATGCGCTTCCAAAGATCCTCCTTCTTAATTTGGTCTACCATCAATCATTGTGTGCGCTCCATGCTTCTATCGTCCCCCTTTTCTGCTGGGGAGCATCGGAAGATTCTTGGTCTTCCGCAAGACAGGTGTCGGCACAAGTCGCCTACGAGCATGCTTGTGCAGCTTCTGAATTGATCAGTGTCACCCTTTCCACGTTCGATAGGCTCAGTGCCATGCCGAGCTTCATCCCGTACGCAGCGTACAGTGGATGCGCGATACAGATCCCGTTCATGTGGAGCACGAACCCAATCGTGAGGGAACGAGCACACAGAAACGTGAGGACTAACATCAAGATGATCCACACAATGGCCATTCATTGGAAGTTCGCGGCCTTACTGGTATGGTACCTGTGTTTTGTGAACGCAAAAGGACTAGCTGAATCTTGTCAACTGCAGAAAATCCACGTTCGTTGCCTATACAACATATACAAGGAGCATCCCACGACTTTAGAGGATGAACCTAAATCGATTGATGTTGAGAAACTGACAAACTTCAAGATCAGTGCGCCTCATGCCCGGGCTTCCATCCTCCAATTCATCGGGGTCCTCTTCAAGAAAGGACGGGGAGTGGTAAAGCCAGGAGAGGAGGAGAGAGATCTCGGCATTGAGGACTCTACTCGTGGACGTGAGGAGCAGCCTCAAGCCTCAGGGACGGACAGCCGCGAAGGTATGAGAGATAAGAGTATAGAGACAGACATGAGATCAACGGGGCTAACTTCGATATGCTCCCAGGTCACGGACATTCGCCGAATCGTTCAAGTCAGCCGCAAATCCCCAATTACCCGACATACCTCTTCCCCCATCCGCTCGCACCAGCAGAGCGATCCAACCCAGGGGGACAATACCGGCAGGAAGAACCGCTTTTCCCCTTCCCATTCGCCCAAACAGATCCTTTCGCTGCGAGCAAGAACCAAAATCTGGACATCGTCTATCCCACTTTCGACCCGCAGATGTTTGATCTCCTCCTCGAGGGTGACATGCCAGATCTCTCGCAGTTCGAGACGAGTCCGTGGAGCCTCGATTACTTCGAGTTTGACAACTGGAATGGGTCGGGGACAGAAGGTTCAACCGCCATGGCCGGCCTAGGAGGAGATGAGGGCGATGCACCCTCGGGCTTGGGAGTGGAAAGCGCCTCGAGGACTGGATCAAGGGAATACGGTCTGGCTGCTGGCAGTGCCTGACCTTTCCTCATGATTTTCGCTGGAGAAATGCGAAGTTGGCAGTCACATATGGCCACTGTAATCTTAGGAATTTTTCAACTAGTGTAGATAAATGGATTGATTATCTCTGTGACTCTGTTCTCTCTCGATAGTGTGAAGTGATAGACTGTGAGTAAACTCTTGTTAAAGCGGCGAGGAGAGACCGGCTAGATTCACGTGGCCTCAGAGTCAATTCTGGAAGGTCTGTCGAAAGTCTAGTCTAGTCGTGTACTCGTACCTCCCTCACATGGTAGTGGTGATGTTATTGACGACCGCCTGAATTGTCTTTCCTTCGCCCAAAACCCAACCCGACAATCTCACAACTCTTCACGATGGTATGTATTGATTTCCTACTGCATTCACATGTCCTGACAAAGCGCAGTCTCTCTCCGAACCCAAAAAGCGTCTCGCGCTCTCGATAATAGACTTTCTGTCCACTTCGCTCAAGGATGGCACCCTCACGGCCGATGATGCGGACAACATTGAGATCGCCAGCAACTGCATTGCAGAGGCATTCAAGGTTGACCCTAGCGACAAGGCTGCCGTGTCCGAAGCTGTCGGCTCTCAGTCCTTGCTCAAGATCTTCACCGTCTATGAGCAACTGAAAGGGAAAGGTGCCACCGGTGGTGAATCGGCGCCAGCCCCGAAGCCAGCGGAGCCTGCTGCGATCAACCCGGAGGCAGAGAAGCTCAAGAGTGCCGGCAACGCGGCGATGCAGAAGAAGGAATACAAGACTGCCATCAGCAAATACACCGAGGCCATTTCCTACGCGCCCACGAACCCGATCTATCTCTCGAACCGTGCCGCGGCCTATTCGGCCAGTGGTGACCACGCCTCCGCGGTGAAGGATGCCGAGCTGGCTGTCGCGGCGGATCCGAAATACACAAAGGCCTGGTCGAGGTTAGGTCTGGCTCGGTTCGCTCTGGGTGACGCCCGAGGAAGTGTCGAGGCTTACGAGCAGGGAATCGAGTTTGAAGGCAGCGGAGGCAGCGAAGCCATGCGTAAGGGACTGGAGACAGCCAAGAAAGAACTCGCTCGCATGGAGGAAGAAGAGGAACAGATCCCCGAGGATGCGGTCGACGATGCTCCGGGCAACACCAGAGGCGGCGGGATGCCCGACCTGTCTGGGCTGGCCAGTATGCTCGGAGGAGGCGGTGGCGGCGGCGGGATGCCGGATCTCTCGAGCATCATGAGCAACCCCATGTTCGCATCCATGGCCCAGAACATCATGCGCAACCCGGAGGCGTTGAGCGGGATCATGAACAACCCGACCGTTCAGAACATGATGAACAGCCGACGGGAAGGTGGCGGTGGAATGCCGGACATGAGCCAAATCCAGCAGATGATGCAGGATCCGGCGCTTTCCAATCTGTGAGTAATCCCCTCATCTGTTCTTTTTGATCTGCTTCTGACGATTTTGGCAGGGCACAGCAATTCATGGGAGGAGGTGCCGGTGGAGGTGCTGGTGCAGGGCGAGGAGCACCGCAGTAATTTCACGAGATGTATTTCTCATTCTTGTTTCATAGGCGACATGAAGAAATGATACACTGATTGCAATTAGTGAAGCATGATGAAATGTGACTACGTGTGGGCTTGTGGCCTCTGGGCCGGTATGCGCGACCGCGACTCTGGAGTGTGATCCCTCGCGTCGCTCAGCAATTCGACATTAACGACAGCCTCACTTCTACAGCTACCCATGAAGCTTTGCGCGGGGTTTGACCTTCAGATCTCCTAGGAGAGCGCAATGTTGCGCTGTGTTTGCGCGACAACGTATCAGCGCTTGGATGTACCTGAAATCAGCGTGGGCAAGGTACGAGTATCCGTCTACCTGGTGTTGTTGTGCAACCCATGTATGACTATTACCCGCGACATTGACGGCGATACCTATCCATTGTTTCAACCATGTTCTTTCTGCTGCGGCCATTGTTTTTTCCCTTTCCCCGCATGTCACTATCACTTTTAAGAACGACGAGGAGGAGAGATGAGGGTCAAGAGGGCCGCCGATGAGGAGTCTACTGCAGTGGGAGCCTGTGCAGTGTCAGTGCCGCAAGATGAAGGTTGACCTACGTGGGATGGGCTGTGGAGCAAGAAGGATGGAAGAAAAGAGAAAGGATAAGAACGCAGGCCTCTCTCTGTCTCTCTGGGATCTGCGTTTTCAGGTACCCATCTCATCAATCTAGAGAGTGTTGGAGGTGACGCTGGTGCTCTGGGCCAGTAGGCACTTGTCTAATTGTATATCTAGTCTGGTGCTCGCGTCTCTCTCCGACGTAATGAGTGACATCACGGCGCATCCAAGTTATTGCTCGGAGCATTCGCCCATCGGAGGCCATCGGAGCCAAGCAGCGACCATTATTGACCATTTCTCGCTCAGGCAGTTGCTCTGTCGCTCCTGCTCCTGCTCCTGCCAGCCTCCTTTCGCCTCTGAGAGACTGCAGTGAACAATCAACCTCATGCATGATGCAAGGCATTTCCGAAACCATTTCAACGCCTTGGTTGCGTCCTGCCGCTCATTTCCCTGTTTTCACCACTCCATCCGAAACCCCCTGTACGCATGTCGCGGTGTGATTGGGCTGCGGCGGCAACCCACGGCAGCTCTTGAGGCTTTCTCGCCAGTGTCGCTCAACTCGACAGCCACGCGTCAAACCTTCTGCATCTTGCCGAGAGCGTACTGTACAAGTAAAACTGTAAATGACAAAGAACGGCGGCGTGCGCGAATCACGACGCCGATAGGCAGCTGCCGCCGGGGCATTTGGCTTTTTGGCCGCTCCAATAACCCGCCTCTCGAGTCTCTCTACCAAGCAAAGTCTCCAGTGTCTCCGTCTCTGTCGAACTGCGGGCAGCCAGCGGAACTCCGTTCTGGCGACGAACTCACAGTTCACGGCGGGGTTTGCCTTGCCTTGCCTTGCCTTGCGCCTTAGTACCGCCGGTAGCCTCAAGACAGGCCAAGAGCGAGACAGAAAGCCTTGGGTCGCTTGTGGCTATCACTAGTCGCTGCAACCTGCAAGGGAGAGAGACTCGACCTGCCTACACCATCGCCATGAAGCTCTGCTTGTGTCTCTCTCTGCCCTTGATGCACATACAAGTACGTCGTACGTACATACTACTCCGTATTTAACCCTGCTCTCTTCAGCTCCCCATGATTGACTGAGAAAATCGGGTGGCCGGTGAACCTTCTTCCTCCCTTCTAAACGGGTGGGCGTTGTCGAGATACCTTGTATCTACTCGTATCCTCACTTTGTATATATGTTAATCACCGGCGAGGTGGCCGTCTCTGTTCATCTCTTTCCCTCGACCTCTCACACCACACCACACCACTCACGGTCCGCGCCTTATTCCACTCGTTTACAACTGGCAATCTCGGATGTTGTTCTGGTCGCGGAAGTCACTTGATATCCATATCCTCATCCTCGTCCTGATGAGGTGACTGCCATGGCCTGGTTGATCCTCCGCCTCTTGCTCCTGCTCAGCCTCTTGGGACAAGGCTTCTCATAGTACGTTGCGCGCCCACTCTTCTTTTCCTCTTGGACCTGATCGATCTGACACACTTATTGTAGCGACTCGGGATACTGGACTCCCGAAGCGACGTCGCAGGCATGGTGGACACCAACAACAACTTCGTACTTGTCATACTGGACGCCCTCCACCACATACACGACATGCTACACGCAAGAGAACGTGGTGGTGACCATCACCTCGATACTCCCTTGCCCGGTGACCTCGACCGTCATCTACTGGGAATGTTGTGACCAGTGCCAGAACGACTGCCACACGCCTCCTCCATCCCCGGCGCCACCCCCACCGGACAACGGAGGCCATATAGGCACCACGACGGTGACTTCATACACGACAACGACCCCCGAGCCACTCACGACCGTCACGAGTAACGGCCTGGTCATCGTGATGGTCGCCTCGTCACCGTTGCCAGGCCCGACGCCCAGCGTGGTGTACGAGGTCGGCAACGAGGGCGGGCAGGACGGCGCCTCCTACCTGTGGTCCATGGGAATGACGTTGGCGGCCATTGCCACGATCATGATCTTGTTATGAGGACATGCATGTGTTTTTGTCTTCCTTCGCAAGCGTGGTGGTGTTACTGTGTTTGGTGGCCGTTGTCGTACAGCACTTCTGGGTACTTCAGTGGGTGGTTGGCTGGATCAGCATTAATTCTCCAGGTTCAGGAATCATCACGATTGACGACTATGCATGCATTAAAAATAATAATCACAATATATTAATTGGCAGCTACTAGTAATGATGAAGACTCATGGAAGGAATCGGGATAGAATGGATTTATGCTCGTTCATCAGTCATCACATAATGAATGGTGATAAGCTTATCGCTGGCCACCCTGCTTCCTTTTTCTGTCCGATAATCAATTGGCCTTTCTTTGGCTCGTGAGCTGCGAGCCATCGATCTCGACCTCGACCGCCCGACCGGCAACGATGCAGTTCATTTACAAGTAGTCGTGCAGAACTTGTTTCTGCATCTTAAAAATAAAAGATAAGTCTTAAGGGCGTGAGAGTTTGAGCAGATCATTGATGAGACACCTTTGAACCTTTCTTTGCGTAACTCTGTTCCTTCAGGCCGCGCGTAACACAACAATGCCTTTACGATAACACAAACCATACCACCACACAGGGCTTGCGCGCATAACTACCCAAAGCAAGCGCGCAAGTCGGCCCCGAGGGGAGAAAAAGCAACAATGCCACCACCACCACCATCACTACTGACTTCCTCCTCACCGCAATCACAACCACAACCACGGCCGCCACGGCGTTCAACCTCCGCCTCCAGCTCTCGAGGCGGCAGCAGTACCTTCAGCCAACAATTCCGCCTGAACCGCCAACGCACCGAGACCGAGGCGCTACTTGCATCGCAGCACGATGAGGAAGGATTCGCCGACGCCGATGGCCTGTATCCGCCCAACTGTACGTGGACGAGCGCGCAGGGGGAGCCGCCGCCTCAGGCGGATCCGTATGGGAATGCGAGGTGTACTGTTTACGAGAATATTATTCGGTGAGTTCGACTTTTTATCTTTTTCATCGGGGATGGGTGGGATTTGGGGTGAGATGAGATGAGATGAGACGAGAGGAGATCACGGACAGAGGACTAATGAGATTGATATGTTGCTTGATTACAGGATTCGGAGAGATGTCATTACCAGTATCGGTGAGTTAGAGCCACGCGGAAACAAACAAAGAACAAGTTTCACATATGCTCACTGGACTCTGTCTGATCTGTCTAGATGATCCGTATTCGCTCGAGCAATTGAAGGCGCCGCGCATGAACATCTCGGTCGTGCGTCCGCTCGTCGACTCTCTATATGAAACCGATGATCTCTCGATGGGTGTGTTCCTCCCTGTTATCTTTCACGGACAGAGAGATTATGATCTCGAGACTGACGCATACAGTATACTGCCTCCTCGTCAACCGCATGCGATTCATCCGCGAACAGTCCTACGCCACGCACCACCAGACAGTCAACCTGACGCGCGCTCTGCTCTGTGAGCTCGTGGCCGAGAAGATCCTGCGCCGGTACAACGAGAACAACCCGGGCCCGCGCGGCCTGTTGAAACTCGCCAACATCCTGGTCGCGGGCTTTGAACCCTTCCAAGGCGCGCCGGATGAGGTGCTCAAACAGAGCTCGCACGCCATGCACTGGGCCACGCAGAGAAAAGGCAACCCAGAGCGCAAGTTGACGGCCCTCGAGGTCGCCATCGTCAGTGGGAGCAAGAGCTTCCTGGCCAGCAGTGGCTGTCAGAAGGTCGTCGATGCCATCTACCACGGCAAAGTGGTGTATACGCCCAACAGCTTCATGGACATCATCCCGGACCGGTGGAAGAAGAGGCCCATCTCGCTGTACGACCCGCGCCGCGCCCCAATGTTGAATCAGTACCGCCTGATCGTGCCGCGCACCCGCAATATCATCGAGGTCTGTCAGTTCGTCATCCTCCTGGGCCTGTACATCGCCGTCATGTTCCACCGGGAATCGCACATGACGACCGAGTATTTCGCGATCGAGCTGATCTTTGACATCTATGCCACTGGCTGGGTGCGTGAATTCCCCCTCCCTCTCCTTTTTTTTGAGGCGCACGAATAATCAACGAAGCTGACTCGTCATCTAGATCCTCGATCAATTCGCTTCAATCCTCGAACACGGCTGGGGAGTTTACACCCAGAATCTCTGGTCATTCTTGGATGTCATGTTCTCCGCGATTTTCCTCGTCTACCTTGTCCTGCGCATCCACGCTGCACAGGTTTCGGATGAGACGCAGTCTGACCTCTGGGCCCGAACCGCCCTGGACGTTCTCAGCTGCGGTGCGCCCGTGCTCATTCCTCGTCTGGCGTTCAACGTCATGTCGGAGAATATGCTGTTCGTCTCGCTGAGGGCCATGATGGTGGATTTCACCACTCTCACCATCCTGGCCGTCTGGTGTTTTGCCGGGTTCCTGTTGAGTCTGAAATGGTTGCACGCCGGTGCTCATCAGGCCGTCACCATTGGGGAATGGATGATTTGGATCTGGTTCGGCCTCGATGGGACGGGCATTCACGAGTCGCCCGACTTTCACTGGTTTCTCGGACCGGTCCTCATGGTCATGTTCGCTTTTCTCGGGAATACGCTGTTTCTGACCGTGCTGGTCTCGATGCTGACAAACACCTTCAGCGGCATCGTCGCCAATGCCGTTCAGGAGATCCAGTTTCGCCGCGCAGTCCTGACCTTTGAAGGAGTCAAGTCGGATGCGATCTTTGCCTACATGCCGCCGTTCAATATTTTGGCCCTGATCTTCGTGCTTCCCTTGAAATGGATCCTATCGGAGAGGATGTTCCACAAGATCAACGTCGCCGCCGTCCGCGCCATCAATCTGCCGACTTTGATCATCGTCGCGTGGTACGAGAGGAGGACACTCTGGATGTCAGACAAGCGCAAATCCGCAAAGAACAGGAGGATCGACTGGAAGCACCCAAACGGGCCCAGGGTGACACACGCGCAATACTGGGCCATCTCGAGGTTCAGTGTCCACGGGGATGTTCAAGCCGTTTTCGAAATCGACCCACCTCAATCGGTCTTGGACAAAATCGAGGAGGAGGACGACTTGAATCACAACAACCAGGATATGGGAATTTTGACAAACACACAATTGAATGACCGCTTGCAGCAAATGTCGCAGGAGCGACGAGACAGTCAGCCGATCGAGCCTGGGAGAAGGCCCTCAGTCAACCCACGATTGATGAAGAAACGACGGAGAGATTCCAAGTTTGATGAGATCACACGGAGAAAATCAAAGGTCGAGGAGGATGATGGAAGCATAGATCCCGCCCAGAAGGAGGGTCCTGTGACGACAGGACAAAAGGTTTATGGTACCATGCCAAAAGAGTCCAACGCGGATGAAGAACTGCGGAAGGAGTTCCATGACTCCAGCGAAGCGGAGGACGAAAACAACCAAGGAGGTCCTGCGCGCCACCCCAGGCCGAAGAGGCCGCAGAGGATGGACACGATCAGTCAAGAACTCGACACCGATACTGACCAGAGACTCGCCGAGGCGACGGCAAGACTCCAAAAGATGGAAGAAGCCATGGAGAGGATGGAGGCGATGCTTTCGCAGCTTGTCGGTGGGGATGCGAGCAGCGAGAATAGCGAGGGGAGAGAGGAACTGGCGCAGGAATTGAGGACGAAGTCGGTGAAGTGAGTATGGAACCGGAACCGAATTGGGCCCGTGGATGGATGGGGATGATTATGGTAGACTGTCTTCTAGTGTATTGTGAGTTATTTGAGCGTGCCTTAGTAGCGTTTCTAGCCAGCGCGTTCTCCCAATTCATTATTGAGAAGGCAAGGTTGAGAGAGAGACTGGAACGAGCGAAAAGCCATGACGAGATCAGGGTGAACGAAGTTGGGCAGACTGCGTTGCGCATTCCGTCTGTGTGATCCACCGAGCGCAATCGTCATCTTAATCACGTGACATTGCCAAGACACCCGCGTGGTTGTTGGTTGCCTCGACGACCGATTTGCGCGTCCTACAACTCCAAACTCCAACATCAAGAACCTTCAAACCGCATAACTTCATTCAACTGTCGAGGCCCGTCAACGAACACAGACTGCGACCACCTCAGCAACGCGCAGAAACTGAACCGTCGAAAATGGCAGCAACACTCCCTCCATCCTCGTTCTCAACGAGCACTTCGTCTTTCCGCGCGTCTCAGTCGCAGAATGCGCCCATGTCGTACTCGGACAACCCCCTCACCCAACTCCCCTCGATAGATTTCAATTTCGAGGACCTGCGAAAGCGCATGGCCGAATTCACGGTCAAATTCGACGCCTTTATCGAGAAAGGCCGAAAACGGGTCTTGGAGGAGAGGAACGAGTTCCGTGCCCGTCTGGGAGAATTAGGAGGTAAGCAAGCAGACGAAGAAGCAACTCGAACAGCGCGCGAGTACTAACACGCGGAAAACTTTAGAGGAGCAACGATCAACGAACACGCAAATCTCGACCTTGCAATCTACACTGTCGACGCACAACCAAATCCTGGCGAGGGAACAAGCGGAAAAGAGCGAAATGCACTCGCAGATATCCAACCTGGAATCCCACCAGGCGAACCAGTCGGCGGTGCGGGACCGGTTGAAGAGCGCGATCGCCCAGACACAGAGGCAGATCGACGGGAAACTACAAGCCCAGCGCGAGTACGCGGCGAAGATGGATTCGCAGAGCCGGCTGAACGGGCCAGAACTGGGGTTCTGGGAGACGTATCTGGGCTGCCGTATTGAAGGGAGCGGAGACGAGAACAGGGTGAGGATCGTCTTCGTGTTCCCACCGGCGAAAGGGAGTAAAAGTCATGAGGAGCGAGAGGCGGTCTTTGAGTTACAGGTCCCGGATACGGGGAGTGGGAGGTACAGTGTTGTGTCGATGAAGCCCAAGCTGGATGCTGTGAAGGTCGACAAAGTGGTGGAGCGACTGAATTCGACGAGGGAGATCGGGACCGTGTTGAAGGGGATGAGGGCCTTGTTTGTGGAGGCGTTGAATTGAATTGAGATGAAATGAGATGGTACTTGGGAATGAAATTCGATACCAATCATATGATATGATACCCAATGACGATGGAAATCGAGCCCTTTTTTTTGATGAATTTCAATGCCTCCGTATTTATTGGCTGGCGCTTTCGGTGTTTGTCCCATGTGACAGCAGGCTTGGGGCGAAGAGGAAGCTGCCAGTGACAATCATTACTCTTCGTGGAAGGGAGAGAGAGGAATGGATGAGCATCTTTGCCTGAGCTGAGGGCGTCCAAGGTAAGGAAGGCGTTCAATCTACAAGGTATTTCTCCAGGATCTGACAACTCTCCGTCCCTGCCTAGGTAGGTAGGTATTCAAGGTTCAAATCAGGCCCATGCCATGTTAGATATTGTAATAAAATTTATTGTTCATGCCAATGAATTCATCCTTGGGACCTGACCGGGGGAGATAAGCATGGCGAGTGTGCCTTTCGCTGTGCACTATTAAGATACTAACTAGTACGATAGTTGAACCTGGGTGCTCTACCCGACGTGGACCGTCTTGATCTGCCGTGGCAGGAACGCTCCGGGGCGATCTGATGCGGCAAAATTGCCTAGGGAGGTAAGGTGCTCATAGAGTACTCGTACCGTCGTACTCGAGTGTGAAGCTTTAATTCTGGTGGACTGATGGACCTGCTCGTACTCACCTACCTTAGAGAAGGCTCCTGGAGTGCAAGGCCGATACTCCGTACTCGTACTACCTCGCCTCAATACTACCTACCTTAGGTAGTGCTACCTACGGTATTTCCCCGTACAATGGGGTAGTAGAGGAGTCGCCCCCAAAGTAAAGTCAGTCCCTTACCCGCGACAAAGAGCGCCCGATTCTCGTGCGAGGCCCGTGAGTGGCCGTCGGACAACGTCAACTTCAAAGTGCATTAGCCGCCAGCTCGGCGGGTAACGCACTCGACCCCTTGTCCTTGTCACCGTCGATACCCGCCCGACCTCGCCGACTCAAGGACCCAGTCACTCTCCCCCGTTCGGTTCCCCTCTCGTAATCTTCGGCCAGAGGATGGCGGAGGAAGACCCGAGATTTGGTCTATCGAGGAGGGTTTGAGTCGGCGTCTTGTGGACAGTAGTGGGACGAGACGATGGCCAGGCCTCCGCCGCTTATCCCCTTCGCTCAAGATGGGCGCAGGCGCAAGCGCAAATGAGAGGATATTGGCTCCGACTCCGGCTCTGCCCAGCGTATATTACGTCGGAAGATCCCCCCTCCTTCCTCTGTCTGCCCTTCGATGAGAGACGTCGTGCTCTTTTGAGGGACGCAATTACTTGACGACGTTGATTTGATTGTTTCGAACCGACCGAGAGGAGACGACAGTGCTGCTGCTGCCTTGCCTATTGTCAGATCAACCCACGATTCGGAACACCAGATCAGGATGAGGGATCCCCAGGCCTCGGAATGGCGACGACTTAATGTCGGCGTCGTTGGTGGAGGAATTGGCGGCATGTCCGTCGCCATCGCCCTCCGCCGCGCCGGTCACCTCGTCACCGTCTACGAGCGAAACGATTTTGCGGGCGAGGTTGGCGCGTCGGTGTCGTGCGCGGCCAATGGTACGCGGTGGCTGCACGAATGGAAGGTGGACGTGGCCAAGGGTGACCCCGTCGTGCTCAAGAAGTTGATCAATCGCGACTGGAAGACCGGCGAGCCTGTCAGCGTGTATGATCTCGACGACTATGAGGAGCGGTGGGGTTACGTGTACAATATGTTCCATCGCCAATATATGCATTCCATGTTGAAGGACTGTGCATTGGACGAGGAGGGAGAAGGCACACCGGCGAAGTTGATCGTGAATCACCGGGTATGTTGACTCGAGAACAGGCGCAGAGAGCGATATCTGGCTCGGAGTTGGGAGTATAGACTGACTCGATTTGCTTCTCATTTAGTGTTCGGACATCGATCTCGAAACTGGCAAGATCACCTTCGTCAACGGCTCAAGCGCCTATCACGATCTCATCGTGGGCGCCGACGGTATCGGCTCTGCCGTGCGCGGGATCATCGGCATCACTCCTGAAAAGCGGCCTTCTGACCAGAGTTGTCTGCACGCGAACGTCACCACCGAAGAGGCCGTGAGACTGGGACTGGTCGACTATTCACAAAACAGCGCGCTCGAGTATTGGGGCGGCCAGGAAGGGAAGTGGGACAAGATCGTGCTCTCGCCCTGCAACGGCGGCAAGCTCCTGTCGTACTACTGTTTCTTCCCTCGCGAGGTGGGTGACTACAGCACACAAAGCTGGGGTTCGCAGGAACGGCCTGTTGAGGAACTCCTGGCCCCTTATCCGGAGCTGGATCGACATGTGTTTGCTCATCTCGGCATTGGAAAGGAGATTCAGCCCTGGCGACTCTGGGTGCAGTAAGTCCATCCCCATCTGCTCCTGGGTGCAGAGGATGTGGGTGCTAATGATCGTGTCCTACCAGTGATCCATATCCATATATTCAGAAGAACATGGTGTGTCTGCTGGGCGATGCAGGTCATCCGGTGAGTCGTAGATCCCTCTGATGGACCCTCGAAATGGTTTTCTGATGTCTCCTCCCTGTGCCAGATGATGCCGCACCAAAGTCAAGGCGCCTGTATGGCGATCGAAGACGCTGCCGCCTTGGGCATCCTTTTCAGCAAGAAGAATTTCCGCGGCAACATCGCCGAGTCACTGGCAGTGTATCAGGAGATCCGACTACCCCGGGTAACGAGGGTTCAGTCTGCGGCTGCGAAGGCTGCGTACAACATCAACGAGCGGATCGGTATGTGGAAAAGTCCTCACCTGCGGCTCCCTGGATGGATTGATCATGCTGACACCAACGGCGAACGCAGGCTTTTCAAACAATACCGGCATTTCCACTTATAAAGTCGAGGATGAGAAGAACAAATTAACCATCGAGGAGATGAATGCGTGAGTTCCCCTTTATCTCGACGCTCGACAAATGACCCCGTTGCTGACCAGGCCGAATTGATAGGTACGACATGTACAAGGATGTCGACGAGAAGCTGGCTTCTCGAAGGAAGACGCCTTTCACGGAGAAGTTCTTGGGTGGCCTGCCCATTGGGTTGAAGTTGCCTAACGGTGTCACGGTCGGAGCGGTTGGGGCTTAAGTTTAGCTGTTCACTGATCGCGCCTCCTTTGAGTACGCGTGTTTCTGGTACTATAATTGGGAAGGGAAACATCGAACCTGAACAACTTTGCTATTCTTCGGATCTGGCGCAACTTGCGGCAGCCGCACACTGCTGTCCAGATGTCAAGCGCACGTGCAAGCGATCCTGACATCGCCTTCCGGGATGATCCATGAATACTGCGCCCTTGGTTGAACCCTCTTCCTTGATGATACAAATCCCGATCAGTCGACGGGTATGTCCCCTTTCTGCGCCCGGCAAATCGCACAGCTCGATGGCCGATCCAGGGTCCTAAGTCCCACCACCCCTGCAGGCCACAGGCCCGTTGAAAATACATTTCCTCGCTCCCCCTCTTCCTCCTTCCTTTCCTCTTCCCGCCTCCCCGCGCCTATTTACCGACGGCGTGTCCGCAGCGCGAGACGAGGATGCAATGTACGAGGTGGCGAATTTGACTGGATCGCCATCAGCTCAGCCTTGTGTAATGTTCCGCGGACGACACTCTGGCCAATAAGAGCCCACGGGGCTATAAACTGCAGCCAATCACTTGCTTCTGTTTCCCTCGACGAGGCTGCGTGGTAAGTCCCGTGATGTCGCGCCGGCCCATTGATCCGGAGAACAGACCAGCTCAGCGACCGCTCTAGAGCATGGAATATAAGGCGGCTCGCCTTGAACATCGGCGTTCTGTATTCCTGACGCGCAGCACCTCCAGAATCCCAAAAAAATTGCGCCCGCAGCCACCGCGGGGAGTGTCATGTCCAATGCGACCAATTGCTCCCAAGCCTGAGGCGAGCCCAGGCGGGCAGCAATCGAAAGGCAAACGAGAAGATCCTTTGTGGTCACGGTCGCGGAAAAACACTCGGAATGCGTGTCAAGCTTGCAAGAAAAAGAAGACTAAGGTGAGAAAGACAGACACCTGCTGCCTTGCACGCCGGGGGAAGATGAACTAATGATCGTGGCCCAGTGCTCGGGCGAGCAACCTTGTGCCAATTGTATCAAGACCGAAGCGGAATGTCTATATTCCCCAGACGAAGACGGACGTGCCTCGAATGCCCTCAAACGGAAGCATGATGAGCTTCTGCGTGACCAATACCTGCTGGACAAGCTGCTGGACAAGATCCAGCAGTCAGAT
Source organism: Exophiala alcalophila (assembly GCA_001599775.1). Classification (NCBI taxonomy): domain Eukaryota; kingdom Fungi; phylum Ascomycota; class Eurotiomycetes; order Chaetothyriales; family Herpotrichiellaceae; genus Exophiala; species Exophiala alcalophila. Next base: position 1,901,946 of record BCHY01000005.1, on the reverse strand, counting down.
GACCACGAGGTCCGCCAGATCGTGTCCCTGATCCGCAGCCAGGCTTCTTTGGAAGATGTCAAAGCAAGTGTGCGGCAGCAAATCCTCGACAACCGCGCCTCTGGCCGGGAATCCAACTCCGATTTTGCCTCCCTGCAAGACGAGCTGGACCAGCTCGCCTCGGAAGCAACGGAGATGGAATCCAACTCCGACCGGCGCAAGATGCTGGATATACACAGGCTGACGGAGACCCCGGTTTGTAGCGTGCCTGCGGCCCCGTGGACTACCGTCACCGACGACGACGATCTGGTGTCTCACCTGATTTCCACCTGGCTCATCCACGACAAGAACTGGTTCAACTGGGTCGACGAGGCCATCTTCATTGAAGACATGCTCAAGGGCGAGCTAGAAGCCGAATGCTGCAGCCCGTTCCTAGTCAATGCCATCCTCGCCTGGGTTTGCCCATACAGTGATTGGACCGAAGCTCGCACTCAACAGGGAGCTCTCTCGGCGCTGGCGATGAAGTTCCTCGACGCAACCAAGCAGTATTTGGAAGGGGAACTTGCCAAAGGCCCCTCACTAACTCTTGCCCAGGGCCTTCTCTTCTTGTGGTTTTCCCTGGCCACCGGCGGGAGGGACGCGGGCTATCAGTACATGACTCAAGCCATCAGCGTGACGCAGGATCTCATCCGCTCCCACGTCCACAGGCCTGCTCCGACGACGCTGCAGGAGGAAAGGGTTTCGAAAGCCATCGATCACATGGTCTGGGGCGTCTACAACTCGACGACCGCGTCTTACGTCTCGATCATGAAGCCACAGTGGATGGTCGTCCCGCAGATGCAGCCTCAACTCCATGCCGAGTTGGGCTTTGATATTCTTGTCGATGGCAACGAGTTCTACCTGTTCTCCTGCGACATGTCGCCCATCGTCTCGAAAATGACGCAGCTCCTGTTCGATAACGACTCCGGGGAGCCGCTACCACGGGACAAGTTGGAGACTGCGGTTTTCAATCTGCACGAAGAGTATCGAGCCAAGGTGAACACAATGCCGGACCATCTGAAGTTTTCCGCAGCGGGTTCACCCACGATATATGCACATCAGTGAGTCTCCCACGTGGTGATGGGAGCCTCAAGACAAGTGTACGGCTCCACATACTATGATACTAACAAAACTCAGTCTCTTCAACGAGGTGATCACTCTCCGGAGCATGATGACCCTGAAGCACTCGACGCCATTCTCCAACCCCGACGTGGTTCAAAAAGCACAGGGAGCGTGCGTTCGAGCGGCACTGCGCGTGGCAACACGATGTGGGCTCTACATGGATCAGCACAATGACTACCCGCTGAACGTGGTGACCATCCAACCGTGCATGCTGTCGCTGTTTGTGCTGCTCGAAATCTACCCGTCGACCACCGACAACGCCGGACACATTACGACGCTCAGCGAATTCATGCGACGACAGAGCCGGCGTTGGCCTCTGGCGTTGGCCTACTTGCGCATGGTGCAGCTGTATGCAAAGGCGCAAGAAATCTCACTCCCGCCAGAGACGGAGAAGCTGTTCGAGGAATTCGAGACTAGGCAATGGAAGCGGCGCGAGCAGAAGAGGTTCGTGAGCATCCTCCCGGACCCTTCGAAGATACTGAAACACGACCCTTCCGCAGAAGCGCCCGGTGGAGATATGGGCACCTTCATTCAGCAAATGGAAGAGATGAGCTTGCCGACCGAGATGGAAGAGGAGGAGGAGAAGGAGGAGGAGGAGGAGGAGGAGGAGGAGGAGGAGGAG